>OX101785.1:25246952-25930662 GCA_944452715.1 Ophion slaviceki | reverse complement strand
AAGGCCTTAGGCCACTCTAGAGGCCGAAAAATACGGTTTTCGGCGATTTTTTTTCTTCAGAAAAACTACAAAATAAATCGAGATTACAAAAAAAGGTGTTTATCATACATATGACTGTATACAATAATTTTTTTGAAGCGATTAATTTCAAAATGGCGGCTGTGCAGCGTTTTTGCGATGACGTCCCCGTTTTCCAAGGTGCACGGCCGGACAAACAACGCTTGTAATTTTTGAATTATAATAAGCCAATGATTTTTTTTCAATTATACATAATAACTGATATAGAAGTGCGTAGCATTTTTTCAATACATTTATTTTTGGCCAAATGGCGCACTTCTGAAGTGGAAAGTGAAAAATTTGCCTAAAAAATCGTCAGATAACTGTTAATAACAAATGAACTATGCAATATTTAAAAAAATCCTACGTACTTCCATCGACAATGTATTTTTCAATATATATTCAACATTTCAAGTGAATCGGTTGAAAATTATCTGAGTTATGTTTCCGGCCAACTTTAAAAATGCAGTTTTGAGTAGCTCACTGCGGTCCAGGCGGCCTTGTACTAAAATTCGAAAGCCAAGTACTTAGAGATTTTTCCTGGCCATAATCTTTTGGGACATCATATTTGAGGTCCTAGGGGACCATTTAAAAAAACGATTTTTCGAAAATTCTGTTGTGGCTAACCCCTTAAGGAAAGGTTCGGCCTTATTGGGCCAAAAAATGTTCGATTTTTCACCAATTTTTTTATGCGAAAAGTATTAAATATAGAATGTTGATATTCGGTATGTTCGGTATGTAAGCGGTCTTTATTGAACATCAAAAGATTTTTTAAAGTTTGACGAAACATGATGGTGGTAGTGGGAGAAGTCACGTATGTCGGTGCGCGGGCGATGACATTCTTCGCTTGCGGATGTCCTAAGTTCCAGACAGGTGATTTGAAGCAAAAAAATCAAACATATTTTTACTCTGTACAATATTGTGTATAAGTCAAATAATCTATAATCAAGAAGAACAATTTAAAAATAAGAAAATAGTGAGCGATCGGAAAGAAGTTTGTTTTTTTTTCCAAAAACGTTCACAGTTTTTTGCTCACTATTTTTTTATTTTTCAATTTTTTCTCTTGATTCTAGGTCAACTTATACACAATATTGTACAAAATAAAAATATCTTTGATTTTTTTGCTTCAGATCGCCTGTCCGGGACTTAGGACTTCCGCAAGCAATGAATGTCATCGCCCGCGCACCGACATACGTGGCTCCTCCCACTCCCACTACAATGTTTTATCAAACTTTAAGAACTATTTTGATGTCCAATAGAGACCGCTTCGTCAACATACCAAATATCAACATTCTATATTTAATACTTTTCGCATAAAAAATTGGTGAAAACTCGAACATTTTTTGGCCCAACAAGTCAGAACCTTCCCTTAATCAACACATTTTTCGTGTTAAAATCATAGCATCTTGTAGGAGAAAATAGTTAGCTGCTATTGATCCGGGTAGAGATTCATTGGAACAAACGGTCGAATGCATTGCTTCAGTCCATAGACTGCGGAAAAGCCCATGGTATTTACGAAAAATCCCCATGGTAAAAGTGATCTACACAACTATAGGTATCAAGTAAGTCTAAACATGCGATTTGGGTGGCGTGTTTGACTATCTGGTAACCCCGAAATAATTATTAACGTTTGTAAGAGGATTGACAATATAGATATGGTTATATCAGTGTTATCACAAAGTTGGTGCACAAATACTAATGTTGTATACTGTACGTTATGCTGCGTTCAGGTCAAACTTCTACTATTCTGTTTAAGTTGGTACAATCCATACAATTAACATTAACGTTTGTCGAGTATAATTTGTTCGAAGACCTTATGAAAAGTAATTTTTCTAAAAAAATTATGGTAATGTTGACTTATAGCAAAGCCGTTAATAACTTGCAGTTGGAGCACCCACGGCTCAGCAGGTTGAAGAACTACGCGTGTCTCACGAACTGTTTCAGAGTATGTTAGTTGCATTGCAAAAATAGAATGTCAATTCGACACTTCTTCTTGTAGTTCACCTTCTGTTATTGTAAGACATATTGCTGTGCATATAGCAGGTCGCATCACATAATATGGTACAAATTACTGTTATATGGTAAAAAACTATTTCGATGGGCCAAAAATTCATTTAGGCAGTGACTTATTTCATCAATTAAAAAGAAAATCCGTGAAAAATTTCCCAAAACCGGAAGTAACAGGTATTCGGAAGTGAAGCAGGAATCACTGGTCTGTTGTGCCATATCTGCGATCAAGATGCCACAAGCACTCGATAGCGTAGTGGCAGCGTGCGTAGTATATGCAGAACATAGGCAGGTAGGCTGTACATTCGATTCCACGTGTTGGCGAACTATTTTCTTCGAAATTAATCATTACAGAAGGTCAGGCAGTGACAAATTATAATAAAAAAATCATTGAGGTAGATGTCCCGGTTAAGTATTTTATGTTATTTTGGATGTATGAAATATTTATGCATTGAGCAGACGGCATTGATGTCTTGAACCAGCACCCATGCAGTGCATAAAAAGAAATCGAATAGGCCCCTAATTAAGCGTATAGTAGGACGTATCTTATAACATGGTAAAAATCACTATTAATATGGTTGCAAATCACAGGTAACATTTTTAATCAATGTATATATATTTTAGTCCTGTTCGCTATTAGGATCTTGGGGGAGTGTTTGATAGTGTTTGATAGTGTCAAGCAATATCCATTTTATGAAATTCTACTTTATTATGCATACTTTATTGCATATCGCATAGTTTATGCAACTGTTAAAATAACAATAAATAGTACTATACCTTTGGTAGTAACTACGGCTGCAAAATATTATTGTCTCCTCAGGGAAGTATTAAATATGGTTCAAGTACATCTCTCATCAGTGTACTTAAGATGAACATTTGGTGCGAACATTCGAGTTTAAAATTCTACTCATCCGGGGCATAGTCATTAACTAATATATTAATATTGAAGTTTGCAACGTTGGAACACAACGAAATTAATTGTTCTCCAAATGCCAATTATTTTTTCGGCAATTTTAAGCTACTGCGAACTTTCCCAAGATCCTTATTAGAGACTTATGTCAACTTATATCAAAAATGATTTTGGATAACAATAAAAATGGAGAAGAATTTAAATTAAAAAGAACTTTGGTTGCATTCCAACGATGCAAAGTTCAACAACCTCTACGAATTCCCAATGTAGATCCGACAATCTTATCAAATACGGTTTCCAAATGAGGCGGGTGCAGAGAATGATCAACGTGCCTGCGAACCAGCAAGCAAACAATGAGAAAAAACAATCCAAAGGAAACAAGAGGAAAGGGATTAAGTAAATTTGTTGAGAGTCTTACTTGTTCGAATTAATCTCTTGTATAATCATTTCCATCTTCCGTATCCGTGTATATCAGTCTCAACACTCAAGACACCGGATCGCCATTGTTTGGGAATATTTTTGCTCGAGAGGCTAGGCAGGCATGACGACACTCTTGTAGAATGGATCATTATTGTTTGCACACGACGGAAAAGCAACGAGCAATCCTCCTCTTCATTCCTCCTCAAGCTCCCCGTCTCCCTCATCACCCTCTCTCTCTCTCTCTCTCTCTCTCTCTCTCTCTCTCTCTCTCTCTCTCTCTCTCCACAACTTCAGGATTACGTTCCGTGTTATCCAGATACGCACAAAGGTTGCTCCGGATCTCAGTGCGGCCGCGAAAGAACGAGAATCGGAGCAACGCGATACAGATATTCATCAAGCGGAAGTTGAGACAGCACGATAGGAGTACAGCAGCGAGGAACGAGCGAGACTTCCGGTACACACACCCACACACAGCACGCCTATATACATCCATATACCTATAGAGCGATAACAACGACCTCGTTGGTGAGGGTCTCGCTCGAATCTAAATCCGCGTAGATTCGTAATCCAAGGATTACACCGCGTGCTGATCCAATTTCGGACGAGCTTTCGGCGCTCGGCTTTGTGTGCGCGAACGTCTGTTTTTGTTGGTGGCTTTCACTTCCGCCTCGGTGGAACCCGAGGGAATGTGGCTTCCCCGAGTGGTCCGGGGGAACACGAGAGAAAGGCGGTATAAAGCAGGCACTTTTTTCAGTTTAATGTGTAAGCTCCCGTTGTAGCTCTACGTACGGAACCTCTGGAGCATTTTTGAAAACCCATCTCCAACGCTCGCGTTATATTTTCCGCGTAATTTCTCATTCCCTCATTAACCTGGGCTTGCAAGAGTTAACCCTCTTACATGGACATGGCATACGTCTCGCTTCGGGGATAAACTAACTGGCGGGGAAACACATAAGACTCTTTTAACCTCGAGTGATGACGTTGAAGTTTGCATCGTTGGGATGCAACGATTTTTTAAATCATTTTTCTATTTTTACTCTTATTTTGCCTATTAAATGGGGATGGGTTGCAATTCCGAACTTTGAAAGATCAAAACTTCGAAAGATCAAAACTTCGAAAGAATTTTATACGAAAGACTAAAATTTCGAAAATCTGAACACCGTCAAAATAATTCGGCCACGGAAGTTTTAAAAGTTTCAAGATTTTTTTTATTAAGTCCTTAGGCCACAGTAACGGGTATAAAATCATGTGCGAATTTGGGGACGGGTTGAAATTCCGAACTTTAAATCCTCCGATGGTTTAAAATTCATAATTTTAATGCTCCGAAATTCAAGGTGGGGCCGGGTTAAAATTCCGAACTTTGAATGGTCCGAACGCTCAAAACTCCGAAAGAATTTTACACGAAAGACCAAAACTCCGAAAATCTTAACACCGTCAAAATAACTCAGCTATGGAAGTTTTGAAAGTTTCAAAATTTTCGATAAATCGACGAATTATTTCAAGATTTTTTTATTACGAAGCGATTTTGCGTCAATTTTGGAATTTGTCTAGACAATGTTATACGTTCTACATCATTTACAGTCAACTGTGTAGACTTTCGCTGGCATGATGTTGAAATGAGGGCCGGGTTAAAATTCCGAACTTTGAATGCGCCGACGGTTCGAAATTCCTAATTTTAATGTTCCGAAATTACAAGGTTCGTCAATATTATGCCAGCGAAAGTCTACACAGTTGACTGTAAATGATGTAAAACGTATATGATTGTCTAGACAAATTTCAAAATTGAGGTAAAATTACTTTTTAATAAAAAAAATTCTTGAAATAATTTGTCGAATTATTGAAAATTTTGAAATTTTTAAAACTTCCATAGCCGAATTATTTAGACGGTGTTCAGATTTTCGGAGTTTCAATCTTTCGTGTAAAATTCTTTCAGAGTTTTGATCTTTCGGGGTAGTATTCTTTCGGAGTTTTGACCGTTCTGATCATTCAAAGTTCAGAACTTCAACCCAGCCCCGCGAATTTAACATTTTTTTTCGTATGAAAAATCATTCACTCATAAAATTAATTTCACATCTATTTAGTATGAATATCAAGCTGTTAGAAAAAATATTTTTTTTTCCCATGTACAAAATGGCTGTGTGCCATTTATATGGCATACAGTATGCTTATATTTTTTTTGTGATCTTTTTTTAGACGCTCCGCAGCGTGACATTTAGCATCCACAATTTCTTACCTAGAACAAAAAACAAAAATTCTCGTCAATCTACATTAGAATACCTAGAGAAGTACGTACGGAATTTAAAAAATATTGTTTTATTCAACAGTTGTAGGCATTTGAACTTAAGAAATGAATTTTCAGTGAAACATTTCGTTATAACTGCTCATAAACTGCTCATAAAATGAAAAGTTTTCGATTAATCAGAAACTCCGTCCGCACTTCTCTGCGAAATGCAATTAGGAACATAACTTTTAAATTTGAAGTAAATCGAGTGAAAATTGTTGAAGTTATTTGTCACGCCAATTGGAAAAAAGCTGTTTCGAAGAGTTTCGAGTTGTCATCCATTTTGTACATCGAAAAAAAAATTCTAACAGCTTGATATTCATACTAAATAGATGTGTAATTAATTTTTCATACGAAAAAAAATTGTTAAATTCGCACATGATATTATACCCGGAACTGTGACCTAAGGGCTTAATGCAGAGCCCTAGTTTGGCTATTTCAGTAGTTTTCATTCTTTTGGAACATTATCGGTCAAACAAGCGTGCATCAGTCCGCCATTAATTCAAGCGTCTTCGGACTAGCGCAACGTTTTGCTCGTTGCAAACTTGTGCAAACAATATTTCGAAAATGCCCTCTCGGTGGCCTTTGCCGGTAGCCTTTGACCCACCATCTTTCCGCAACTTCATGCATCATGTATAAAAGTTTGTTCATTCCGCTGAACAAACTTCTCCATAATTGATGCTAACTAAAGAGAATGAAGTATGGGGATGATGAATAAAATGCTTGAAAATATAACTTCGAAACTTTTGCCTTTGATATCGAAGATCCAGGAAACTCTTTCCACTATTCATGTACCTACATCGATGTTTTCCCAGAACTTCCGTTTTTTCCGAGCTCATTTTTACAATCCCCTTTGCAGGATGAACTTCCTTGTTTGTTTGACCGTCAACTGACTGAACTTTGCTCATATTTGGGAATACGAGAAATACCGTTTAATTTGGAATGCCTATTGAGGATCAATATCCTGGGTATTTTTGCGCAGCCATCGAGCCATTGAGCAAAAAAAATCGTCCAGTACTTCATTCCATCCACTGTACCGTTGGTACCAGCACATCCAAAGGGACAAACTGGGCGTTAAGCTCCACAGGCAAGCATCCAAAAGTAGGGAAAAGCCTAGAGCACCTAACAAACTCAAAGAGCCTCAATTTAGGAGCCGAACGAAAGGCTCGACTCTATAAATTGGATAAAGCTGAAGGAAATCGAGCGCTGCTTTGAAACGATCGCCAAACTTGCACGAGTACTTCGCAGTAAGGTAAGTAACCGAGAGCTCCGGAGCTTTTTAGCTACGGAGAGGGAAGAGATGATAACGGCCGAAGGAGAAAAACCGCATGAAGAGAGATACAGCGAGGGAGAGGGAAGTAAAGACTTCGAGAAGAATATAAGAAAAAGCCGGTGGTGAAAGGAGGTTCGCTGTAGAGATATATAACCGGGACGACAAAAGTAAGGAAACAAGAAAGAGTTAACGTGGCAGAGAGCGAGTAGCCAATTTGCCGTTACCCGCGAGTGTTCTCAAACGCCAAGGGCAACCCCTCGCGACTTGCACAGGCAATGCGACGAAAGTTAAACTCAAATCGAGCACTGTACTGGTATCCGAGAAAATCGCGTATGACATCGGAGAAATCTCTCGAGCGTACTTTGTATACTATCCACATACCTAAAAGTAAGCTACACACACACACACACACACACACACACACACACACACACACACACACACACACACACACACACACACACACACACACACACACCTACACACACACACACACACACACACACACACACACACACACACACACATATACATATATAGGGTGTCCTGTTATGAATGGATAATCCTGCAACTGTCGATGGGTTATATCATGTCTTACTACCCGTGAAAAACGACGCAACCGACCCAACCTCGAGCCAGCGTCACGCCAATCACATTCTACCATTGGCCGATGAACGGCAATACTACCGGATTAGTGTTGCGCCACGGTACGAGTGATCTCTTCGGCCCAACGCTGGGATGTACGGTTGGCTTACCGGAAATCCTAACAGTTGGCCGGGTATTGGCCCAATATTGAGCTAAAGAGATCACGATCATTGGCTGACGGTTGGCCTGATCACCGGCCCATAGTAGGGCCAAGGTCGGCTTCACATTGTTGGCGCAATATTCGGGCTAGGGTTGGCCTAGTGTAGGGCTGTCAAAACAACCCAATGCTTAGGTAACAATCGATCAGATTCACAAGTTTCTGTACTCGATGATTGCTCGTCGAAAGAATGATTAGATTCACTAACATCGTTATGCACAATCACTTGTTCGTGGAATGTTTCCAAATATGTTTCACTATCTACTTGTCTTTTTGTTTCGTTGCCTCTGATCCTAACCTGCTGTAAAGAGTCTTCTAATTTTTGTCGTCGTTTTAACACTCAACGTTTCTTAATACTATCATAATAACTCGGCTTTTTTTCAATACACCACGAAACTTTAGTATAAATCAATATTATTTTTAATAGTGTGAATTTCAGATCACAGTAATTATGAGTTTTTATTATCACAGGACGTAGAAAATTGCATGCAGCGATAATAAAAAATTATATAATAATAATATACGTAAAAAAGCATTCTTGTATATATGTATGGACTATACCGTATCAAGCCAGTGTTGGGCCAGGATTGGCAATTCGTCAGTTTGCCATGCTAGAAATAGGCATTGGCAAAACCACGGTCAAACGATTGACTCAGACGCAGGGCCTGCGCTCGCCCCGACAATTGGCCGACGGTCATTAATTAGTACTGGTCCAGCGTTGGCTCTTCGATGGTGTGCCGAGCTTCAATTCGAGACTGGCAAACCCATGATCAACCGATTGACCCATGTTCGGGGCGAACACTGGGACCCGATAGATGGCTGACAGTTGGTAATCGATATTTGGCCCAAGGTTGGGTGTTCGTTGGTTTGCCATGCTTCAAATGAGCACTGGCAGAATCATGGCCAAATCATTGGCCCGTATAAAAGACCAACACTGGGTATTAGTGGTTGGTGCTGAATATCATTCTAAACGTCGGCCGCATCTTCAGCGTCGGCAAATTTTTCACGGGGATATGCTGGAATTTCAATTTAATAAAAAAACCCACGGTTTTCGAGATTCTGTGCTTTATGTTATGTTTTCAAAAAAAAAACATTGGCTTTTGGATTTTTGCATGCCATTTCTACAAATGATGTGAATCGACAATAACTAAGCAACTTTTTAAAGTACTTTTTAAAGTTTTTTTACACCGCAGGCTATCAAAGTCAGACGGTCAAATTGGTTTGTATGAAAATTCTGCATAAGATCTTTTTTCACAGTTTCCTTAATATTTAAAGTTGAAAAGGAGACTTTTCTAGATAAAACAAATAATCGAGAGTATTTTGTTTCACTGGGTAAAATAAGTTATTATTTGTAGAAATGGCATGCGAAAAACCAAAAGTAAATGATTTTTATCTTGAAAACCGTGTGATTTTTACGAAACCGAAATTCCGGCATATAGTAGGACATGATCTGACCTATCGACAGATTCCGGATTATCCATTCATAACAGGATACCTTGTTCATATACAGGGTGTCCCTCTTATCTCTCCCATCTGAAATAACGCGGTAATTATCGACGTCGCAAAAAAAAATGTTCCTGACAAAAGTCGTACGGTGTGTAAGGGGTCATCAAATGTGACCAATTTTTTTTTTCATTTTGGTGAAGGCGCTGCCGCACAGTGGAGGTCACCTCCACTTTTTAAAATGGAATGGTACATTTTTTCAACCATCTTGTGAACTGCCTCAAGCCGCATAAAAAACATTAGGGAGTCAAAGTCGTTCAAGGTCATTCAAGGTCAGTATCGATGATACAAATCTAAATATCTCGGATCACTACCAAATATTTGGTAGTGATCCGAGATATTTAGATTTGAATCTCATTTTAATAGGTATTCGATACTGACTGGATCATTAGATATCGCTAATTTTACATGAAAAGTTTAAAATGTTATATATATATATATATATAAATTTTTTTTTTAAATTGAATCATGCATTGTCACCTTTTAGATGCATGTTTGCAAAATTTCAGAACTCTAAGTAGTCGGGAAATGGGTGAAATATCGATTTTCCGTTTTGCATCTCACAAAAAGTTAAAAAAAAGGACTGCTTTTGTGTCGGAATCACAAAGGTTATTTTTTACCGCAAATTGCGAAGATTCGCAACTATCTTTTTTCCTATTGACGAGTGGTTATCACTTCATTAAGAAGGTTACTACGAGGGCAATGAAAATTTTGATACGGATCGAGGTGCAGGTTGTATGCATGCGTGATAGGAATTTCCGGCAGCCGTAGGGGGTCGGGGGGAGTACATAGATCACTGGCATCTCAATGCCGGAGATACAGGCCTAGCGAGGGAGAAGACAGAGTTCGCGGAGTATGAGAGAGGGTTGAACGAAGATTAAGCAAATTGAAACGTAGCGAGATCTTCGGGTGAGGGAGCACATAAGACGTATACATAACGTGAGAACCAGTGGGTGAGAAAACACACAGGGTGCAGAGACCCGTACGAAGACGATGGGAGAGAGGCTTGGGGTCGGTCGCATTCGGAAAGCCAAGACTGCGGTTATACAACTCCATGCCCCCCCACCCATACTTCCCTTACCGACTGCTTATAATATACGAAAGCGATTCTTCGCGACCCCAGAGAATGAGAGCGAGAGAGGCAGTGAAAGCTGAAGATTATTGCGGAGAGTCGGGCTGAGAGCAAAGTTTTAATTAACATAATGGAGAGAGGTATAGATAAAGAGGGAGAGGGAGAAAAAGAGACTGTTGCATTATTAGTCCCGTCGTCATCGTTTACCCCCAAACTGCACATCCTGCTATTTTAGGAAAAATGTTTGCAGATATGCAAATACACGGACACAGCTGTACAATTGGCGACATTGCATTTGGCGATTAACCCTTCGTTGACACCCTTATATTTGGCCACGATCCGGGTAATTTTGACTCGGATAGGGTCCTTCACCTGCTATTGAGCAATCAACACAGTGTAACAAGTCGAAAAATAGCTGGTTTTTGCGATTTTTATTCGATGGTTAAAATACGCTAATCAGTTTGATTTTTTTCTGTCAAATCGAAGCACTCATGAAGAACAGAAAATAAATTTTTAAACGTTTATTTTTCTTTTTTGTTTACATTTTTTTCATGGTTGAAAATATCTTCGAAAAAAGGAGTCCTCACGGTGTACACGGTTGCGGCTGTAAATATTATCGGAAAGAAAATTTGGAAAAAGATTATTAATCAGTATGAAAGCCGCCATCCTGCTATAGAGGTCTTTACAAAATCAAAATTGACAAAATGGCGGTAGTTTGAAAAAGAAAGTATCCAATTGAGCCTATTTTTCGACAGTTTTTCGTTGAAAAAAATATGAAGATTAGAAAGAGCTTCCATAGCAAGATAAAGAATGGCGAGAAATCGACATTGCGAGAAAAACGCGTTTAAGGTTTTGAGTGCGAAATTTTCATTTAAATTGTCTACTTATGATCAATCGGCGATGCCAGGTCCGTGTTTATAACCGCCTACACTATCGGATGATGGAGGAAAAGTCGATTTTTTATTTGTTTTACACTGCGGAGGCAGATGATGACATTTTTTCGCGACGTTTGGCAGTGGCCACTCTCCAGCTTAAACGGTCTATACGGAATCTTAAAACCAAAAGGGATATTCAAGTTAACAATAAATACAAGTCGTTGACGATCGTCGATTTTTTAAATCATGATCTCCAACAACGTGCCGACGAATTGAAACTCGAGCATAAAAAGTCTATGAAAAAAGTCGTCATTTTTACGCAACTGTTAAATACAAAGATCGATTTGGAAAAAATGTGAGATCGTCAATGACCTTCAAATTTGTATCATTGTACCGCCCTTAAGTTTGGAAACAATCCATCAAGTGGTTCTCGAGATATCATGTCCACCCATGATGAAAAAAGAATAACGCGTTTAAGAAGTCTTCTCACTTTAGACGCTAAAAAGGCTATTTTCATGATTTTTTTTTATTGGTTTATATTATAGATATTGATATAAAAATTGTTGCACTTAATAAATACACTTTCGAAATACATTTTTTTTCAATGTATGCGTTTATGTAACCTAATCAAACTTTAAACGCGTTTTTCTTTAAGCACATATTCTTTACAACTATAGCTATGGCGCATATCAAGGATTAAAAAAATTGATATTTACTATTTTTCTTTACAAAAACGGTGAATAAAACACGTTTTTTTTTGTTTTTTCGAAAAATGGCCGCCATTTTGTTATTTTTGCATATATCAAAAATCGTGTGATATGCGCTATAGCCATTAACATACTGAATCTAAAACCGTTTGATTTTTTCGTTTCGGATGATCCATCTTCTAAATTTTATCAATAGCGCAGACCTACAATTTTTTTAGGATATTTTTTATCTACCATTTTCGTCTATAAATAGTGACTTAAATAAATACAATTTTTTTTCAAATTTATTTCGGAAGTGTATTTATTAAGGCCTTACCCGAGTCGAAATTTTTAGCCTCCTCTGAACCCTCGCAGAACCTATTTTTTTGTAATGCACAAGCCGCCGGCCTCCGTTGAACCTACCAAACCCCATTTGTCGAGTTCAGTGCCATGAAGAGACCTCCCCTTGGTCCAGTGTAGCCTCTATTAGACCTCCCAAACCTTCTCTCGACCCCCAGTTTCAGTGAAACGTGCAGAGCACAGGCCTCCTTAACCTGCTTTCAATCTCAAACTGTTGCCTCGACCCCACCTAACCTGCTTTCGGCCCAAATTCGATATCTCCTTCATCATCATTCCATTGTGGCCTGATCGGGAACCCGTTCGATGACGAAAATAATACGAAATTAACAAAAGTACATCGTCCCCTTATTAAATTATTATTGCAATATTAATATGCGAAAAAAATCAAATTTGCTCAATATCGATTTATTATTATTTAATAGGCAATTCATAAAAGAATGCTTGTATATACAGTCTTACTGCGATTCTATCGGATTAATGGGCTTAAAATTGGGCGAAATGGGCTTAAACATGGGATTAAAATTCTTAAAAAATGCCAGTCTATCCAGTATAAGCTTACGCGACGTTTGTCGTCCTTGACATTTCTTCTTAGACCCTCTAGTTCTTGAGTTACATTGCATTATCTAGAATTAGTCTTTTCTAGCAAAAAATGAAATAACATTGCGAAAAAAATCGTACAAAACTTTATAAAAAACGCAAATGGAGTTCCTGCTACCCCATTCAAGTTTATCATGGATAAACGTAACAATTTTTTTTTGCATAAGTCATGCACCCTATTCTCGATGGTCGAAAAAAACCGAAAATCAGTCATGTATAAAAGTGCGTACTGGGTCGAAAAGAAAATTATAAAAAAATATTTCAGAAAAGCAATATAAAGCTGAACTTATTCCCGTCAAAACGCCGTTCGGTAAATTTGGTTATCTTTTTTTTTACGAAGCTATGTAACTTTTAGTGCAGCATGTAATATCGACTGGTGTATCCAAACTTTTAAGCGACGGTATATATTATATAATACTATATATACATATTATACTCGAAATATGTGGTTGTATTAATATATTCGAATATACACTACCAGTCAAAAGTATTCGGACACTTCAGAAAACTGCAAAACTTAATATCACTTTGGATCATTGAAAACTTATGATAGAATAATAATTATTTTACGAAGATACTATAAAGCTCTGTATAATTACTTAATTATATAGATCTTTATAGTATCTTCGTGAAATAATAAATGAAATGAATTATATTACTCTAACATTATTTGGCAATTATCCAGCGCTCAAAAGTTTTGCGATCATGTGGAGTGTCCGACAACTTTTGGCTGGCAGTGTAGATCTAAATAACATATAATGTTGATATCTATATGGAACGTTAGGGTGTTAATTATAGTCTATTTCATGTTCTAAAGGATTGAAATTGTCGGTTTAGAGTTCAACCTCATTTGATTTTTTCTTTATTTTTTCATTTTGCTTTTGTTCGTTTTGTTTTTCTTGTTAATTCAATAATGAGTTGATAAATGGCGACGGCCGATTACCGTCGATTTTAAATAAAATGTTTGATTTTTCTTTGTTTTCATTTTTAGCACGTCGAAAATTTAAAAAATATTTCCACGTGTATGTATGAAGCATATTTTTATTTTTTTTTCCGCTAAATATGATATTAACTGCATTCCATTATTAAAATTATTGATTTCACAAATGTTTATTTATAGAAAATCAATCTATTTAATATCGTCCAATAACTACATGTTTCATTTGATCCTCATAAATCTGTGATTCGGTTTCATCAGTTCAACATTTTCATCTGTTCAAAAAAAACAATTTAGTTAAGTTCACTGAATGGATCGAGTTATTTTTTTTTAATTGACCTTAAATAGAATTTTCGTAGAGTTAACCATTTTTCTATTTGATGGAACTAACGGTCCATCTTTATTGCAACACTCATATCAAAGGGGTAGGGAAGGTGGAGAGAGAGGAATTTTGTGTGTGTATGTGTGTGTGTGTGTGTGCGCGCGCGCGAGTTTGTTTGAAAAATCTATAGCATGTTATTCGATGAAACTCTCTAGTTATCACAATCATATTAACTAATTCATATAGCTTATGTGATACAACAAATAGTTAGAGGTATTCATTTGGTCTCTTATGCCATATCAGCGACCAAAATGTTATAAGCACTCGGTAGCATAGGGGCAGCGGAGCGTAGCTGTGATTAGGTAGGACTAGGTTCAAGTCGCATATAGGGCAAATATTTTCTTCGAAAAAAATCATTTCTAAAGGCCAGGGAATGACGAATTACGATGAAAAATCCTTGTGGTAAAGCTCTCAATTAAGGAGTTCATTTTATTTTCGATTTATGAAATATTTTATGCATATAGTACACTTAGCTTTACAGTGTACATTGTAAGCAAATAAAGATTAATTTGAATCTCATATTTATTAATATATATAAATATCTTTGAAATAAATATGATCGTAGTAGGCTGTGAGACAAGGAAAAAACCTATTTTATTTAAATAGATTCTATATAAATTAATTTTTTTGTTTAGCAATGTACAGTAGGCCGAAAGGGGGGGGGGGGCAGTAGGTTCTGCAGGAGCGCTCGAAGTAGGCCGACCTGAGGTTCCGTAGGTTCAAATGTGAGCCTCACTGACCTCCTTTGAGTCAAAAAGTCTACTTTCTGCCATGCCGGAGGTTCATCGGAGGCTCTAACGCATGGTACTTTCAAGCATTGTACCCTCCTTTAGATACCCAATAATCCGCTCACGCCGATTTCTGCTCGCCTTCATTTTGTGGGTTGAACGCGGCTCGAAAATTTCGACTCGGGTTAGGCCACAGCAACGAGTATAAACTCATGTGCGAATTCAACAATTTTTTTCGTATGAAAAAGAGATTCACTCATAAAATTAATTACACATATATTTAGCATGAATATCAAGCTGTTAGAAAATATACATACATATATTTTTTTCGATGTACAAAATGGCCGACTACTAATATTTTCTTTTGTTATCTTTTCACGCGCATCAAATATCACGCGCTCCGCGGCGTGACATTTAACATCCACAATTTTTTACCTAGACCAAAAAGCAAAAATTCTCGTCAATCTACATTAGAATACCTAGAGAAGTACGTACGGAATGTAAAAAATATTGTTTTATTCAAAAGTTGTAGGTATTTGAACTTAAGAAATGACTTTTCAGTGAAAAATTTTGTTTCAGATGCTCATAAACTGCTCATAAAATGAAAAGTTTTCGATTAATCAGAAATTCCGTACGTACTAATCTGCAAAATGCAATTAGGAACATAACTTTTAAATTTAAAGTAAATCGAATCAAAATTATTGAAGTTATTTATCACGTCAATTGGAAAAAGCTGTTTCAAGAAGTTTCGAGTAGTCGGCCATTTTGCACATCGAAAAAAAAGATATATTTTCTCACAGCTTGATATTCATGCTAAATAGATGTGTAATTAATTTTATCAGTGAATCACTTTTTCATACGGAAAAAATTTGTTAAATTCGCACATGATTTTATACCCATTACTGTGGCCTGAGGCCTCAAGTGTAACAACATTTATATCAATATCTATAATATAAACCTATCAAGAAAATTCACAAAAATAACCTTTTTGGTGTCTAAAGTAAGAAGACCCCTTAAAGTTTGAAGTATGGTGCTGCCACCGCTCGCCCGGCCGAGCTGTAAGAGGCCGCAGCTCATTCGATTTTAGGAATATTTCAATGAAGTTTTCAGGGAAGTAGCTAAACGGTGATACTATCGAATAAAAATATTTTTTGAAATGAATTTTGTTACCCTCCTAGGTAGATGTGGCCCGATAATTGTCGAATGACAAGGAAATACTTGTTTCACAGAAACCCAGAGAGTTCTCTGGAGAACAAGATATCGGTCTTTCTTTGGATAGCAGTAGGCGCATTACACGAAAGCCCATGAATGATCTGACGAACGTCAGATGATTCCTCCGAGTGTTGCTAGTTCAATATAATACGTATCATAAACATTCTTCATTATTTTCAAATGCACTGGAATTTTTATAGAGACGTTGACCGTTTCTAATCTCGAGAAACGTCAAATCAACGGAAGTTGACGAACTCAATATTTCGGGAAACTTTAGTGCTCGGCGTTAATACAAAGTGACATTAGTGTATGCGCAAAATGTCCTACTATTCGTGTGGCCGTCGGTCTGTTGGTCCTTCGCACACTTCTGCCACCCAATAGATCGTGTCCCAAGAGGGTTTAATCGACCGAAATTCGATATCCAATTAACGGTCATAATAATGTGCCCGGCTGGGCAACGAGATCGCGAGGATTTCATTACGATATTGACCGTAAGCGTTTATTACATCGTTTCACGGAAGGGTTAACACGCTTCCATCGCCGGATATATCCCAGTGGGACGACTTGCCAGAAAAAAAATCACTTTTATGAACCTAATACCCCCGATTTTGAAGCTCAGAATATGATACGGCCGAGAGAGGGTAGGAGGATTCTCGGCCTGCCGGTGTACCGGGCTGATTAAAATGTGATGGGTACACGACCATGACGTCGTTGAGGATCGGGTCAAAATCACCGTTTTTTTGCGAGAAATAAAAGGGCTTGAAATTTTCCATGTTACAACGAAACGTGCGTCACAAATGCAAAGATGATCATTAGGGTCGAATAAAGATGAAGATTGTCGAATTGAATTGGCAAATGAAAGGCAAATTTCGAAAGCACCGAAGTCGTCGATAATCACATGGGCGAAACGTTGGGGCAGGATGGGGAACTTGATCCCCCCCACTGTCGTCAAGCAAAAAATATCAAAAAAAATTACATAATTTCAATATTGACATTTCAAAATTAGTACAAAATTGATACAGAATAGTATTGAAACTGCCAGTAGATAATTTGACTTAGGAAGCGTTTCAAATAAAACCATTTTAAAACGTGTCAAACGATTTGTCGGTTATGTATTTTGATTTTTTTTTATATGTATGTACACCGATTACTCTGGGGAAGCACGTTCCTGACACGCAAAGATTTCAAGGAACAGAGGGTTACAAGCATGTGTAGCCTGGCCGAAAAGGCCGGGCTTGGAGAGTGGTTTGCTTAGGCCCTTAAAAAGAGCGGAATTGCACAAAGGAAACTTTGGATCTACACTGCAAGACAAAATGTGTTGTTTTTACACACTTTAGGTGTATTAATGGCTGTAGACACTTTTTACACGTTTTAACGTGTGTGAAAAATAAGGGAGTAAAAATGACACGGATAGATGCGTTGAAACAACGCACTTACGTGTGTTATTTTCTTACACATGTTAAAACGTGTAAAAAGTGGCTACAGCCATTTACACAATCAAAGTGTGCAAGAAAAACAAACTTGTTTTTGCAGTACAACATACATGGGATGCGTCGGAATAATAAATAGAATAACAAAAGATTTTTATCGTCAAAATATATGCATTTATTAAACTGAACTCAACAGTACTTATATATTACTCTGTAGTATGTACGAGGGTGTCACTGTTTTTCTTGTCTTCGCATAGGCTTGGTTCTCATACAGCTTGACGATAACGGCCGCTTTTTGATGTCGGTGATGGCCAAAAATGGACAAAAATACGTCGCTAAAGATTCAACGCAGCTATCGAGGTTTTGGAAAATAGATTCCAATTTCAGGTTGTTCCACGTGACCAACTCAAAAATCATCCATAAATGAAACAAAAATTTAAGGGGAGGTACCGGAGTAAACGGCGAGAAAGGTAACATTCGGAAATTTTTATCTCGAAAACTAATGTTTCGATTGGAACCGGGTTTTGTTTATTGGAAAATATGTACATTGAGGTATGTTTAGGAATTTTTTAAAATAACTTTGTTGACTGGAAGCGATTCAAACGCGATTATCTCGAAACATAGTTTTCAAAGTCGGTGCCAGATGTATCTCGAAAACGGCTTGTCCGATTTTGTCCAAATTTGGATACAATATTTTTCGATAGTTTTACTCGCTCGCCACGTAGGATTTTTTTTTTGAAATTTTCATTTTTGACGGAATTGCGACCGTTTTAATTTAACATTCGTTTTTCGTTCGCAATTTCCGACGATTTTGGATTGCATACACATTGCATAAAAAAGCAATGGTACTTGCTGACCAATTCAACAAATGGCATTAGTCGTATCTATGTATCTGAGTAGATTGATCTTGTAACGTTCACATTTTACTAATTGTCCCGAAATATTTATTATTTTATTCTCAGGGTTGCCAACGTGTCAATTTGAACGGCCCACGAAGTGAGCTCAGAGCTGCTATGCCAGGATAGGGAAAGGTTGCAGACGAGTGAAGAGAATTTTTGAAGATGCAAAAATTTTGTATCTACGGCATGCAGTTTCGACATGATTGAAGTCGACTACAGTTTTAAAAAATGGTTCAATAAGTACTTTATATCAATTTTTCTTGCTTTGCCACCCCCCCCCCCCCCACCCCCCTGAAGCAAGTCCTGACTACGCCTCTGGATAATCACACTATAAATTTTAATTAGTAGACGATACGATCTTAGTGGGAAGATAGGGTTAGTGATTGGGTCAACTGGATGAAAATCAAGTGTGTAAAATCAAGTGCAATCTTATTGAATCTTGATTACGAGGCGCCAAACTCATCGATCCAATTTCTAGTGTGTACATGCAATGTCATTGCAGTAGCGATAATCCTGGGTGTTTCGATCAACCGCTAATACAGTTGAACGGCACCCATGAAAATTTTTCTGATAGATCAATCTTCTGATAAACTACCTTATTTGATTGCCTGGCATACAATTTACCCAGAGGCACCCAGTAATCACGGTTACACATATAAGGTACCTGCGGGTAATAAGGCCTAGGGATATTTGCTAGCTAAGCTAAGGGATATTTGAAATAAAATGAAAAATATCCAATTTTATCGACATATTTCAATTATAATCTTTATTCAAGTTGAGTTTCTATAAAATATGAACGACAAATGGTAACTTGTACCATAAACAAAAACAAAATTAAACATTTTTAAAAAACTTGATAGTAGGCCTTATTTTACTGTGGTAGGACAGTAAGGCCTATGGCTTTAACATACTTAAATAATCAAACTATACGTAACATATTTGGTATTTGAGATCAATAATCCTCTGCAGCTTTTTATAAACTCAAAGTTCCTCTTTGCACTGCTTGGACAGCTGACACCAGGTCGTTTTCTGACCACGACACTCGTTTTGGAGGCATCGGGATCGTGGCGCTAAAAATAACGATCAATTAATTAGTGATACATTTGCGTACTACTTATTTACATTCGTAACATCTTAAAAGTAAAGTAAAATACATTATAAAACAAACAAACTTTGCTACAAAAAGTAGGAGGATAATAAAGCCGATGGTTAAGGTTAGTAGGCCTTAAGGCCTTAGGCGACAGTAACGGGTATAACATCATGTGCGAATTTAACAATTTTTTTTGTATGAAAAAGTGATTCACTCATAAAATTAATTACACATCTATTTAATATGAATATCAAGCTGTTAGAAAAAATATATATTTTTTTGGATGTACAAAATGGCCGACTACTCGAAACTTCTCGAAACAGCTTTATTCCAATTGGCGTGACAAATAACTTCAATAATTTTCACTCGATTTACTTCAAATTTAAAAGTTATGTTCCTAATTGCATTTCGCAGAGAAGTACGAACGGAATTTCTGATTAATCGTAAACTTTTCATTTTATGAGCAGTTTATGAGCAGTTATAACGAAATTTTTCACTAAAAATTAATTTCTTAAGTTCAAATACCTACAACTTTTGAATAAAACAATATTTTTTAAATTCCGTACGTACTTCTCTAAGTATTCTAATGTAGATTGATGAGAATTTTTGTTTCTTGTTATAGGTAAAAAATTGTGGATGCTAAATGTCACGCCGCGGAGCGCCTAAAAAAAGATAACAAAAGAAAATATTAGTAGTCGGAAATTTTGTACATCGAAAAAAAATATATATTTTTTCTAACAGCTTGATATTCATACTAAATAGATGTGTAATTAATTTTATGAGTGAATGACTTTTTCATACGAAAAAAAAATTGTTAAATTCGCACATGATTTTATACCCGTTACTGTGACCTAAGGCATTAATAACCGTCGACCACGTATGTAAGAAAAACCAAATAAAAAATTTTTGAACCACGATGCGTTATTCAATTATTCATGATCATCGAAGCTTGAGTCAATAAAGATAAAGTCTGTGATTTTAGAAAGATAAGTGTAATATTACAAAAAATACTTACGATTTATACGGACCGATTTTTATTATTGGTGCTGCGTGGCCGCGTCTTATGATGGATGATTAACACTGGCGGCGGGAAGCGGGGTATCGCGCCTCCGCAAACTTGTAGCGATATATTCGTGCAATAGGCGTCTGTGAGTGTGGCCTTGAGCGTGAGCGGTTATTTTAAATCCGATTTTCGTTACTTAGGCCTTATTGCCCGACAGGCCTTATTACCCGCAGGTACCTTATATATCCAAACTAGCTGCGTACACCCGGCTCCGCTGCGGTGCAAGGCGAGCGCGGAGTGGCGCGGGCTCGCTCGCGCATGTTTACGCCGTCCATTTTCTTAATGCACGTCTCACATTTTTGTTCACTGCTCAGCCCCCCGATAACCTACGGTGATGATGTGGAGCTTAAAACCTGTACCGGGAAATACATGAGACACTGGTGAAAACCGCAACCAATTCGGACCATTGGTTCCAAAGTTTATGGGGTACAGAAAAACTAACAGATAAACCGACAGACAACCTGACAGACTCTCCCGTTTATGAGTGTGAAGATATAATCTCAAATTCGGCCAAACCTCCGGCCCTAGGTCAATTAACATACAAGATCCCTCAGGGCCCTTCAAGGGGTAAATAAAAATTGACGATTACGGGGGAATGATCAATGAAACAATAACCGGAGCGGAAATTGTCGTATGGATCCAATTGGATTCCCATGCTTGTCCCTACTTCCTGATAGGGGCGCAATGGGTCATCGCACTGGATCCCTATATCCCATGTAGAGGTTGCCATGAGTTGCCCAATGTTACGATCAGGCCAATATTGGGACCATCGTATTAGCCGACAAAAAAGAACTAATATTGGCCTATTACTGTTCCGCTCTAAACTGAAAACTGGCACAATATCGACCCATTACTAAAGATTATCCTGGCCCATCTTTAAAAACTAATAAACAGCCGTGATAGTTAAACTAAATTTGCCAATCCTAAAGCTGGCAATCCTAAAATACTGGCTATTACATTGGCTCATTATTGTCGCGTTCTAAATTGAAAACTGACACAATATCGGCCCATAGTTAAAACCTACCATGGCCCATCTTTTAAATTCGTTAAACAGTCATGGTAGATAAACAATATTCGCCAATTTTTAAACTGGTGATGCTGAAGTACTGCCAATTACATTGGCCCATTATTTTTCCGTTATAAATTGAGAACTGGCACAATATCAGCCCATTATTAAAACCTATCCAGGCCCATCTGTTAAAACCAATAAACAGCCGTGAAAGTTCATCGAAATTTGCCAATTTTGAAACTGGCAATGCTAAAATACTAGAAATTACATTTAATTAATCTAAGCCCTTTATTGGCTAAGTGGGTCAGACCATACCTGCTTTTATTTTATTTAAGCCTTGGGTTATTCATTATCTGTATATTGTGCCAGAATAAGCAAATAATTGGCACGTCATATATTGATCGTCTATATTTTGTAGTTCAGTTTTTGTAATCAAGTCTTGGCCTGTTATTGGCATTTGTAAATAACCAACATAAGTAAGTAAAATATGCCAATTTTTAAACCTGTCATATACGTAAATTACTATTTATTTCAAGGTTATTCCATGAAATATGTATCCATAAGGACCAATCTCGGGCCAATCTTGGCCCGATATAGGTTGAATATTCATCACGCCCCCAAACAAACCCACGCCCAATATTCTAGATAGACTAAATTCTAGATAAACCACCTGTGAAGCCCCATCATAGAGCCAGTGGTGAATTTCTACATAGGCCCTTTAAGAGGGCCAAGGGCAATCACCAACATGGGCGCTACAATGAATTAAATCATTGGCCTAATAATTGTTGGCTCTGTTGGCCGATATCGGGCCGTTCTTATTATGTCTACAAAGGCACCTCATTGGTAAATACCAGGTGTGTAAGTATGAAACCGGAATTTTTGTACAGAAAAAACACGTTTATTGTAATGATATGATACAAAGTAACTTATTCAAAGTATTGTCCGTCGCTATCTATACATTTTTCCCATCTTCCTGGCAATTTGTGGATTGCGCGCCAAAAGAACTGTTGCTCTTTTGAGGCAAACCAGTCATCGAGCCATTTTCGTACATCTTCGTAAGAAGTAAAGCGCTGCTCAGCAAGTGCGTGTCCCATCGATGCAAACAAGTAGTAATCGGATGGGGCAAGGTCCGGTGAGTAAGGCGCGTGCTGAAGAATCTCCCAACGGAACGACTCTATCGTTTCCTGGACCTGTTTTGCTTTGTGTGCTGGTGCATTGTCATGCAGCAAAATCACCTTGTGTTGTCTTTGTTGGTATTCTGGTCGTTTTTCACGCAAAACTCGATCCAAATCGGTCATTTGTTGTCGGTAGCGTTGAGTATTGACAGTTTCCCCAGGTTTCAGCAGCTCGTAGTAGATTACGCCCTTCTGATCCCACCAAACACACAGCATTGTCTTTCGTCCGTAGCGGTTTGGTCTTGCCGTCGATGTTGACGGTTCACCCGGAGTAACCCATGACTTTTTGCGCTTAGGATTCTCGAAATATATCCACTTTTCATCGCCAGTCACAATTCGATGGAGAAATGACTTTCTTTTGAACCTGGCGAGCAGCATTTCGCATGATGTTTTGCGGTTTTCCTGCTGTCTTTCGTTGACTTCATGTGGAACCCATTTCCCCACCTTTTGTATCTTTCCCATGGCTTTCAACCGAAGGGAGATGGCTTCTCGGGTCACCTTTAACTGATCCGCCAGTTGTTGTTGTGTTTGAGCGTCGTCTTCGTCCAACAAGGCTTGCAGGTCAGCGACTTCAAACTTTTTCGGTGGTCTTCCACGTTCTTCGTTCCTCACGTCAAAATCGCCACTTTTGAACCGTTTGAACCACTCGAAACACTGTGTTTTACCGAGAGCATGCTCACCAAACGCCTCCACAAGCATTCGATGCGATTCGGCTGCGGTTTTCTTCAGATGAAAACAGAAAAGTAGTGCTGTCCGCAAATCGTATTTTGTTGACACAAAACTCGACATGTTTATCTCTAATAAACTAATGCTACTGAATGAAACTCGTGTTATTGTGAGTTGGAAATCTTTGTCGGATATCAATACAATAACAAGACACCGCTGACGTGATGTGTCGGTAACTGCATCGACATCTAGCGCCACCTATGGGCAAATTCCGGTTTCATACTTACACACCTGGTACTCATGGCCCAATATTCTAGAAAGGCTAACTGTGAAGGCCCGTCCCAGGCCCAATGGTCAATCTCTACATGGGATAGCGGACATGCTACTTCACAGTTCCATCAATCTATGCTAGATGCAGCTACAAATGCCGGGATAGCTTAAAATTCAAACGTAAACTTGCGTTATTATGTTAATGTTATTATACTTATGTTATTATGTTAATGTTATTAAACTTATGTTATTATGTAAACTTATGGAATTATGTTAATATGGCAACAATGTTGTCGTGAAAAATTATGACGCTTGCCCCAGCGTTTGCTCTGCTGCCCGTTTTTTGTCCAAAAAAGTAAGTAAATGAACATTCTTGAAATTTTTTTCGATATAATTGTGTAAAGGAAGCTTGACTGGGCGAACAAGGCTTCGAAGATTTTCGATTGAATTAGAATAATAGTTCGAACCGAGCGGGTGAAAAAGTTAGCAGCAAATTTGCTACAGTCCGAAAATAGTACTTCCCAGGCCCTTACCGACAAAACTATGGTTGAATATTCATATTTAACCCTTTTTCTAGCTATGCTACCAGAGGAAATGATTTTGAGCCATCCAGAAATAGGCGTGGCCGTTCAAGGATTAAAGATTCTTACTGGGGATCCGTAAACTAAACGTGCAAAAAAAGTTTAGAAAGTAGTAAAAATAAAGAAATGAAAAAATAAAGAAGAATTTCCGTTGCATTCCAACGATGCAAACTTCAACACCATAACTTAAGGGAGTATAAATCGCTTCAAAAAGTATATACTAAAAATCAATTTGAATCACATCACTGAAGCTCCACTGTAATTATCGTTCATTATTTATTTTGCTGCACTTTGACATAATATCACCTCACACGTACACGCTCACGAAGCGTGTGCAGGTTACGTTCCAACACGCCGAAATTTTTCTCGTAACTTTTCACATATTTTTTATTCGTACGTGGTAAGAAAACTCAAACGGTGTTCATCGAGGAACAGTGCAGAGGCCAATTGGATCTCACTGAGGGTTTTTTATGGACGGCATCCCTAACAAACCCCATGACATTGAAGTTTGCACCATTGGAATGCAACGAAAAGTATTTCTTTTTAATTACTCAAAAATTGCTCAAACGCTTCTCTGTATTCTTATTAGAAATTTAGAATCTCAAACTGCCAAAAACAAGGCGTTGGATGATGATAAAAATAAAGAAAAAAAATGCGGTTGCATTCCAACAATGCAAACTTCAACGTCCTCAAATCCCCACGAAGATGTGGGTTCATCTTGGGACTCCCCAATTTGTGTACGGGACCACGAAGGGATATTTTGGGAAATCCAACAAATTCTTGTTGACCATTTCAAATAAAAAGCTGATCAAACCACGTCAATCGGCAAAAAGCACGGACTCCACTTGGATTCCAATGTGGACACCCTATGTGCGGGGTCCTCATCAAATCCCTATGGAGATGTGGTAGGATCTGGGGACTCCCCAATGAATATCCGGGAATGCTTGGCTGAAGAAAAAAGGGAAGAATCATTCGCCGTGTTTCAGAACCTATTGCCCTTGGTCAATTGACACCCACGACTCGTTCAGGATCCCTCAAGGGATAGACAAACATTCATGATTACAGTCAAATGATGGATGAAACAATAATACTTGAATTCGATTCTTCGTTGACACACTTATTTATGGCCACGATTTTGACACACTGGGTCAATTTGACCCAGTGTGTCAAAAAAGGTACTTCATCCACCTGTCATTAACAACCCTTCGGTCGGTTGTTATTGAAAAAAAATCAGGGGTACACTTTAAATATTTCTCAACCCTTCGACTGCACACGTCCACCACGAACCTTTGACTGCATATGGGGTCAATCTGACCGCAGACGTTTTTCCGATCGTTGTATTTCGATCAACATGCATTTATTTTTCGTAGAGACGTTTTTCGTAGTCAATGATCCCTACTTTGTGGTAGAACATGTATTTTTTACGAAAAACAAATATTAAGTGTCCAAACATTCGTTCAAAGTGGGACATGCGTTGAAAAATACGTACTTGCACGAAAAAGATCATATTTTTGTTTTCGAAATATAAAAAAATTTCTTTGAGGTTTTTAAAGAGGAAGATTTGTAGATACGAAAAAGTCAGCGTCGACCGTCTTTCCAAAAAGTATATTTATTCGGAGGTTTGCATTTGAGCGTTTTCGGGATAGTTAACAATGGAAAAAATCGACTCCTTCGGCAGATTAGTTGTTGAAAACGACTTACTATTATTCACATTTTCCGCAATCGACGCATAAGTACTTCTAGTTTTATGATCGGCATTCTAAACACATACACGGAAAAAAAACAGCGAAAATCACAGTATAAACCGCATAAAGAAGAGGGTGCTATATTTCATTTTACAGTAAAACCGAGTAGGGGAGACCGGGGCAAAATGGTATAGCGAGGCATAATGGGACCGGCGCAAAATGGAACCGGGGCAAAACGGGTTTGGGGCAAAATGGAATAGTGAAAATCAACACTGCTGGAAAATACGTCATTGGGGCAAAACGGGATCGGGGCAAAATGGGACAGTGGAATAATTCGATGCAGAAACGAAAGAAATGCAGGGGTAAAAAACGAGGGGTAATAAATGAGTGAAAACAGGTTTTATTGAATGTTACACGATATTTGGGTCACACTCTACTTACGATACCTTATTTTAACGGTGGCAATGTTTAATTTTTATTGCTTGTTTAACTAAGCTAATTTTTATCGGCACAATTGTCGCAAACGTACTCGATTAAGTTATCGTCAGCATGGGCACATGAATAGTGGGCCCATTTCTCGCATGAATTACAACGAATCCAGGATTCCTTGGATTTCGAATATAAGCCCCCGCAGAAAAGGCATGATGCGTCATCGTCGCTTAAACAATTATTATTATTTTTGACTTTACAACAACAGTTCGTGCTCGGCTCGTCAGGATTCGTTGAATCCCATAAATTTAAGTACTTCAACATTCAAAAAAATACTAATTTTTCATTTGTTATTAAAGTTTGTTAAACAATTACTTTTGATTCTGCGGTCAGAACTGTACCAAACTTGACGTCAATTGTTATTTGAGCCTTCTTATTCGATTGGTACAATTTCTTTGTCGTTATTAATTATTTAAATAATCAAGTAATTTTTATAAGCTGACGCGTGCAATTTATGGTTTTTTTTGTTTTTATCTTTCTTTGTTTTTTTTTTATTTTCTGCCAACTGCACGTTACTGATACTGATTTTCAAGCCATTGATGAAAATCTAACTCTTGTCAATTTTTACGTAAATTGTTTTATGAAACTAGGACCGCCGCTCCCCATGAAATCGCCGGATATGTGTCGATAAATATATCGGTCAGTCCGTATTATCTGCGTATATGTGGACTGAAACGAACCACAAGCACCATTTAGATTAGATTATGTTTCAACAGCTCTTTCATAGAGCCGAAGCATGAATGTTCCTGTCATCCCATTTTGCCCCAAATTCAGCGGGCTGCGACACTTCATTTTTGTGTGTCCCATTTTGCCCCGATTCCATTTTGCCCCAATTTGATATTCCACTCCTCTCTGTCCCATTTGCCCCTATCCCATTTTGCCCCAAATCAAGCACCAAGAAACTTCATTTTTTGCTATCCCATTATGCCCCGATCCCATTATGCCCCAGTGCCGTTTTGCCCCGGTACCGTTTTGCCCCGCTATACCATTTTGCCCCGGTCTCCCCTAATGTAAATCCTGTCCTACAAAAATGACGAA
Organism: Ophion slaviceki; assembly: GCA_944452715.1. Lineage (NCBI taxonomy): Eukaryota > Metazoa > Arthropoda > Insecta > Hymenoptera > Ichneumonidae > Ophion > Ophion slaviceki. Next base: position 25,903,165 of record OX101785.1, on the reverse strand, counting down.
TTTTCCTGTACACACTGAGATTTTTACAGTTACACTGGCTTATTTACAGTTCGGTATTGGGAATACATCAGTGATTTCAGTAAATATATTCAACAGTAAAATTTAAACGAGGTCCCTGATTTTAATTCTGTACGTAAAGTGCAAGGGTTTACAGTGTACACTGTATTGAGTCCAGACTGATTCATTAAATTTCACAGTGTGGCACGGTACTTTTACTCTTCTTTCGACAATTCGTGACGTTATCTGTGCACTCTGAGATTTTTACAGTTACACTGGTTTATTTGCAGTTTGATATTGTGAATACATCAGTGATTTCAGTAAAAATGTTCAAATGTAAAATTTAAATGCGATCACTGATTTTTACACTGTACGCAAATGAGGCACGAGGTGAAGCACGAGGCCACGACACAAAGGATTGTCAGTTAGTAGTGAGTGGTTGATGGGACGCGGACATCGAAATTTGTGCGACAGGATTCAAGAAATTATACAGAAAGAGAACATTGTTTTTTAATGTACGTTCTTGTCTAATTAGGACTTGTCTCGCGCGTGGGGTGAGCACGTGGCCAGGATACAAAGAATTGCCAGTTAGGAGTGGGTGGTCGATAGGATGCGAAGGTTAAAATTTGTGCGACATAATTCAAGAAATTATAAAAAAGAGAGAATTATTTACAAAAAGGTACGTTCTTGTGTATGTGATTGATTTTTTAATATTTTCTACACATTTTTTTCAAACTTCTTTAATGGATAAACTTTTTTTTGTGTGTCTACATAAACTCTGTCGATATATCTGGCGCATTCATTGTACATAATACAGATTGACCAACTGTCAAATTACAAGTATTGTCAAATTTATATTACAGTGTTGAACTGTGAAACTTTACTTTTGACTACACTGTATTTTGGACTTTGTGTTCCAGTAAAAGATGCAGTAGAGCGGTTCGAGTCCAAAGAGGACAGTATAGGAAATGTAACAATTTACTTTGAGCACACTGTATTTTGAGCACTGTGTTTCAGTAAATATCGCTGTGCAATCGCTCGAGTCCAATGCGAACTGTGTAGCCCCTGTATTTTGTACTATTTCTTTTTTTCCGTGTAATTTACTATATTAGCCCAAAATAAAAAATATCTATGAGCATTTTCTATCGTAACTAACTCACATGTAGTAATAAAACACCAAATTTAACCCCAAAAAAATGTTTCCACTTTCACCGCACTACTGCATAACCGGGGTCGATTCGACCCCAGGTCCTTTTTCGACAGCTGTCTCCAGTACACAAGCAAGATGTAGGATGCCGAGTGTTCACCTATAGAGTAGAAGTGGGGGAACATTCGAGCGCTGCACTGCGGCCGAATAGATTACCCTGTTTCGCGATATAGGCAGTTGAAAAAAGAAATGGGGTCAAAATGACCCCGTGTGCAGTCGAAGGGTTAAGATATCTGCATAATTAAAATTCGGCAAATAAAAAATCAATTTGCCGTAAAAAAATGTTGAAAATTTTCAGTTTTAAAAGGGTGAGCATTTTGTTTTAAATTCGTCCGGGTCAAAATAACCCACTGTGTCAACATAGGGTTAAAAGAGAGAAAAAAAAACAGTTTTCCGCAAGAAGTTACAATATATATATACTGTAATACGAAGGAAATAAATCTAATGAAAATGTTCGAGCTTCGATATTGGTCCAGTTGGCAAAGAACTTCTCATATTCGGCTGTGTCCACAGACCCATGGCGATTTATCAATATATACCATTTCAGATGATTGCAGGAGTATAGCTTTATGCCTCCGGTCTTTTCCAGTGTTACCGAATAATTAATGTCGCTTATATTTCCTCCTTTATTCATTCGCGTCGGTCTCGTGCTCTTCCAAGTTCGAAAACTTTTTCGCTCCATATTTAAGTTATGCCGCTAATTATTTTTCACATTCGCCGCCGGTCGTCGCCGCTTTTTCGGGAAGGAAATTTTCTCGGCCGCGATATGCACACGGATACACGCACCCGAATATGCATGTACCATTTCCAGATGAGGGTGAGCGCTTTTGTATTATTTTCGAAGCAAAAACGAGGGGAATACGGGTTGAACCGGAGGAGGGCCGGGAACTCTCGGCTCCCTCGGTAAATTCCCCAAAATATTTTCAGCCCCTATATAGCCAGAGGCTTCTTGTAGAATGTTATAAGGGCCGTTGGAGATTCCAGCGCGATATCGAGCAGCACTCTATGGGATCATCCACATCGCGCTTAAATTTGATAATTTTCACGTCACTCCGTAAACCGTGCAAATTTCTAAATCACGATAGAAATTCTTCTTTGACGGGATTATTTTTGGAATTTAGTGATCGTCATCTTTTCCTCGAGATTGCGGGGGGGGGGGGGGGCTTTGAACGAGGAAAAAATGGCTGATTTTCATCATTTTTTTAAAGGAATGATCTCTTCACAATTTTTTAGATTTTGGGTCCGTTTTATCAATACTTTTGGCTGTTGCATGGTATTTTTTTATTTTTATTAATCTTAAAAATGGTGCTAGTATGGCGAGGCTTCTAAACGGGTTGCAGCGGATGTTGTCCGATGGCGTGACACGTAGCGTCGGCGGGATTAAAGGGAGATATACACCTAGGAGCCGGAAAAAAGGTCATTTTTGTGAATTTTTTCAAGGAAAACTATTTGAAATTTCGGTTTGGGGTTTTAATTATCTAAAAGTATATACATCCAAAAATATGTTTAATTTTCTTTATTTAAAAATATCAAAAATATACAAGAATATTGTATGATCCTCGGAGCGTCTTAAAAAAATCTGCGTATACGGTACCCACTGGCGTTTCTTCAAAAACCATCTTAAAAAAAGCCAAAAAGATTATTAAATTAGATACTACAATCTAGTAGGGGAGACCGGGGCAAAATGGTATAGCGGGGCATAATGGGACCGGGGCAAAATGGGACCGGGGCAAAACGGGTTTGGGGCAAAATGGAATAGTGAAAATCAACACTGCTGGAAAATACGTCATTGGGGCAAAACGGGACTCGGGCAAAATGGGCCGGAGAAAATCAGGCTCCTCAGAAAGAGGCGGTTGGGGCAAAACGGGATCGGGGCAAAATGGGACAGTGGAATAATTCGATGCAGAGGCGAAAGAAATGCAGGGGTAAAAAACGAGGGGTAATAAATGCGTGAAAACAGGTTTTATTGAATGTTACACGATATTTGGGTCACACTCTACTTACGATACTATAATTTAACGGTGGCAATGTTTAATTTTTATTGCTTGTTTAACTAAGCTAATTTTTATCGGCACAATTGTCGCAAACGGACTCGATTAAGTTATCGTCAGCATGGGCACATGAATAGTGGGCCCATTTGTTATTAAAGTTTGTTAAACAATTACTTTTGATTCTGCGGTCAGAACTGTACCAAACTTGACGTAAATTGTTATTTGAGCCTTCTTATTCGATTGGTACAATTTCTTTGTCGTTATTAATTATTTAAATAATCAAGTAATTTTTATAATCTGGAGCGTGCAATTTATGGTTTTTTTTGTTTTTATCTTTCTTTGTTTTTTTTTTTAATTTATTTTCTGCCAACTGCACGTTACTGATACTGATTTTCAAGCCATTGATGAAAATCTAACTCTTGTCAATTTTTACGTAAATTGTTTTATGAAACTAGGACCGCCGGTCCCCATGAAATCGACGGATATGTGTCGACAAATATATCGGTCAGTCCGTATTATCTGCGTATATGTGGACTGAAACGAACCACAAGCACCATTTAGATTAGATTATGTTTCAACAGCTCTTTCATAGAGCCGAAACATGAATTTTCCTGTCATCCCATTTTGCCCCAATTTCAGCGGGCTGCGACACTTCATTTTTGTGTGTCCCATTTTGCCCCTATCCCATTTTGCCCCAAATCAAGCACCAAGAAACTTCATTTTTTGCTATCCCATTATGCCCCGATCCCATTATGCCCCAGTGCCGTTTTGCCCCGGTACCGTTTTGCCCCGCTATACCATTTTGCCCCGGTCTCCCCTACTTGTCATAGCCGATTTTGAAAATATCCATTTATGACAAAATGGCGGACGTTCGAACATAAATAGTGATTTTTGAGCCAAAAATTAGTTATTATTTTGCCTATAAAACAAAAACTAAGTAACGGAAAAAAAATCCTATGACAAGTACTAGATAATGGTGTATAGCATAGCCACAAAAAACCTCAAGGCAATCGGTTCATTGGTTTTGGAGTAATTTTGGGTACCGATTTGAAAAACGTGGTTTTGAGAAAAACGCGTTTGAAAATTTGGGAATGAATAAATCATGAAATTTGTCAACTTACATGGAATCATCGATACCAGGCCCATAGTGTAGGTCTTCTACGGTCGACGGAATGTTCATAGCTTCTAAGTCCTCGACCTCGACCATCTAGGTGTATATCTGCCCTTAATTGAAAAAAGAACAACGAAGATTTTTCCTTCAGCAACACTCATGCGCGGAATATGAACCAAGAAAAAGTGAGAAATGTTAAAAATCGATAAAATCGTACGGTTTGAAACAAAAACATTGAATTGTCGGGAAAAAATGGCCACATATTGCAATAAATTATTTTTTTTTTCCATTTCCAAAAATATTTGAAGTTTTATTTATATGTTATAATTTTATTTTAGACAATAAGGTTAGAAAGATTTATTCCAAATTCCATCAACATCTGTCGATAAGTTTTTTAAGCTATACCCAGTATTTACCCGTACCCGTTACCAGTGTGTACCCAGTTTTTGGCTATAGCCAGTTTTGGAAATGCAGTTTAGAACATACCCTAAGTCTCGAAAATGGTAAAGATTTTTTTTTCATAATCGTGAAAATCGGCAAATTGTTTCTCGCCTAAAGGTATCCCCACTTTAAAAAAATCCCCCCTTAGGAAAAGCTACCAGTCAAGAATAGATAACGAATTGTAACAATTCTTATGGATACCCAGTTGATAGAACGATAATTTCGTTGAGAGGCTTTTATTCTGCATATCTTCGAGTATCTTCACTAATTTTTCCACAAATTGTTGTAACAAAATGGCGGCGCTGAAGCTGGATGAAGCGACAAGACAACAAAGTCACCTTTGTCTGATAGAGTCCTGCCGTCGGCAAGAGGTCTAGAAATTTTCCCCTGGAACGAAAATTCAAAATAATTCGAATTTTAGATAATATTTTCTCTTTGAAATACGTAGAGAAATCGAATGATATCAATTTTCGATAAAATTGTCCATGTACGGAAAAAAAAATGATTTCGGAAAGAAGAAATCGCTGAACATACATTTTTTTCGAAAAAAACTTTTCTACGTATAAAAAATCCTCTACGTAGTTTTATGTAAATTGTCATTATAAGGTTTAAAAATATTCCAAGACAATCGGTGAAGAGTTGTCGATGTAACGCTGTCGGTCGCAGGACACTATAAGCCAAAGGTAACTCGCTTGATCCAGCTTCAGAGTCATCATTTTGTTACAAAATCTTGTGAAAAAAATTAGTAAAGATACTCATAGATATGTACAATAAATTCCATTAAACGGAATTTTCATTATATCACCTGGGTATCCATAAAAAAACTATCGAAATTCAGTTTTATCGCTAATCGTTTCTTTGTGGCAGGATAGTTTCTTTGTTACGTATAAAAGTACCAACGAGAGTTTTTTTCATTTTTATGTTGGGGTACGTTAGAAAAGTGTTTTTTTTTTCATCTTGGGTCGTTCCCTTGTTGATACTTTAATTTGTTCCGTTGATAGAATCGAGAACTATCATTACAAAACTATCGTAAAACGGGGTTACTTTGAACAGGTTTTGAAAATTTTTTGTAGGTAACTTTTTTTAGCATCGTCAATTCCACTTTTTTTTGCTCCTATAGAACAATATATCCTTTTGCTATCAAATGTATAAGAAAGTCAAGCCCCACGAGCCCCCACAATTTTATATATATATTTTCAAGGGTTTATATACAGTAAAATTTTTTGAAAAATCGATTTTGTTAAATTTTATTTTCGTAATGTACATAGATTTAAGTACACACACAGAAAATTTCTTGTCAATCCGCCCCCCCCCTCCTCCATGATTTTGTTTTTTTTTGCAGTGTCAAAGTAACCTCGAATATGGGGTTTCTTTGACAAGGCATTGAAATGCAACTTATGTCAAAGATTATGGGTTACTTTGGCATCATTTTGATAAAACAAATTTAATATTTTATGCATTATACATGGAATTAAATGAAAGACAACGATTTTTTACAATCAAATTGTCATCATTATTAAGGAAACATTTTACATAAAAATATGAAATACCTGGGGTACTATTATAGGCACTTAATCAGTCTTATAATTATCATTGAGATCAGAATCAACTTCAGCAACATTCTAATGAACTTGAACAACAAATTTGACCAACAATAGAAAAAAAGTTAAAAAACAATTCGTCAAAACCGTATTTTCGCGCTCTGTTGAAGTAGCCCAAAAAGTTGACAACGTTACCCTTAATGTCAATTTTGCCCCGTTTTACGGTAAATTCGATAAGAGCCCTTGTGATTCTAGTTCCAGTTTGTCTTTGAGCGCTGCCTCCTGCTTTTCAGTACCTACATTTATTTTATCGTCCACTGGTGGAGACAGGCGTTTTCAGGTATGTGCAATTATTTCAGAAAAGCATCATCTATTTTTCGCAATATCTCTTCTGTGTGGAGAGAAAGGGGTAGATCTTTTTGGAAACTAAAAAGACATTTTTGTAAAATGAACAAGCAAGTTCCCTCTAAAGATATTGATTTGAACTTTTGCGCATTAAATCGCTCACCTGTTAATCTTCTTACACGCCCATAACTATTGATAAATATATACATTCATTTTGACATGTCGATTTGGTGTGTCGTAAATTTTACGGTCTCACCCACGCCTCCTTCTTCACCCCCGTCTACATCTCGCGGGATACAGCTTCGTAATTGTCGTCGTAGGATCGATTCTATGGACGCTCCGCGTAGAGTTTGTGTAGAGAAATCAATAAATAAAATATAGTGCCCCCCTGGGTATCAGTCGCAGTAGATGGACGAGGGGTGGAGTCGATACCAGTACGAGGCACTCTGTGTCAAAAAAGAGCAACGTCCGACGCTTGCGGAAAATCCTCTCCTCTCGTTCGTTCTCTAAACGAATCCTAATGGTCCGGTAAAAATATCGAAAGTAAGCACTTTTTTAGATATAAATACGCAAAACTGAGATAAGGGTAATTGGATAACGCTGAATTGAATGGCGATAATAATTTTGTAATCAAGCCCCGAAAAAAGGTTTAAAAATGTAAAAAAATGTTTAAAGATCGTTTAATTCGGAATCTAAGAATTGTTTCGAAAAATGTGTCAAACAAAAGTCGTTTAGGACATAAAAGTACGTAAAAAAGTATTGAACCTTCGTCTTCGTATCTTCAAAGATGAGGGAGAAAAAGCCGAATGAAAATTTGTTTGCAAGACAAAATCGCTTTGCAGCCGAAGCACCACTGGGAGTGTAAGGGACGCAAGATACTCATGATGCGCGTTGCGCGCATGCGTGGCGGAACGATAGAAGGAAGCTCCCATGCGTGCGAACGGCATAGCCATATAGTGCGTCTCTGCCTGACAGTGATCCTCAACCAGTAATTTTGTCAATGTTCAGACGTCATTTTTGAATACGTATATAACAAATAAAAATATTTAAAAAGTCTAGAAACTCTGATTAACTCTCACTAAAGCAATATGTAACGAAAAAATCCGGGATATCTACGAGTTTGATATTTTTTAATTTTTTGAAACTTCGAGGTTTTTGTCCCCCAATTGAATAGTTTTTCGTTTTTTTTCTCTCTTATTTTTTAAGATACGAAGATGACTGTTCAATACTTTTTTACGTACTTTCATATCCCAAACAACTTTCGTTTCAAATATTTTTCGATAAAATTATTAGGTTCCGGATTAATCGGTTGTAAAACATTTTTAACATTTTTAAATATTTTCTCGGAGGTTGATTGCAAAATTGGTATCGCCATTCGAGTCAGCGACATCCAATTACCCTTAGATCAATTTTGCGTATTTATATCTAAAAAGTGCTTCTTTTCATGCTTATTGCCTGGACTATAAAGTGTGCCCACAATCTAGGGTCGTCTAAATTCAAAGTCGATAATTCAATCTCCTAGGGGGTTGACTTTTTGTCCAGCTGGCTTAGAAGAGCTCGAATATGCGATTGATAAATATGACGATGTGTGGTGACCGCTGTGACATGCTATAACGTACACTATACATATATTGGTGATCGAATTACAGACCTCACGAGTGCGTGCGATTTCCAGTATTCGTATGCGAGCTACGGTTTGATAAATTCAAACGTTGTACGACTCCGTAGCTCTCTGCATACTCACGTTTCTTTTCGATTTCTCGAGTAACAAATTGAGCATCGTAATAAAGAGCGTTCTTTTTTGGCTGTGGCAATTTTCACCATTCATTGTATATTCTTCTCAAATTACGAACAGTAGTGAACACGCAGGTCGTGTGCGGCTTCGGCGGTCCTCCATATTAAGGGGTTACCCCCACTTGCGATTTTGAAAAAAATCGATTTTTTTTAATTGCATTTTTTTGAAGTATAAGTATCCGGGCCCATACTTCTGTATGGGCCCGGAATAGATGACTCTATGTAAGTTTACAAAAAAAAATATTTTCTTCGTGTAAACTGAAATTGAAACTTTAAACGCTTTTTTCTCAAAATGGCGTTTCTGAAGTCGGTGACCAAGATTACTCGAACACTAATGAACCGATCTTCTTGAAATTTTGCAGGCTTATTTAATACATAAAAATGTAGTCTTTAATCGTTCGATTTTTTCGTTAAAATTGAACCATTAACTTTGACTGTCCGCCATTTTGTGAAAAATTAATATTTTTTAAAATCCTTCGATTAAAGACTAGTTTATACTTATATTTGACTAAATCCATCCGCATTTTTTTTTTTCAGATGATCCACTTCGCCGCAATGTTGGTCACCGCAAACCGTGTATATAAAAACATTATTTCATTGACGGCCATTTGCCACTAAACAATGTAATATTTTTCAATAAAAAAATTACTGAAAGTTCTTCAAGATGTGTTCTTTAAGATGGTATATGGATCGATTAAAAAAATTTTGTAGTTTTCTTTAAAAAAATTCATGAAAAAGGCCTTTTTTTTGCGCTACAAGTGGGGGTAACGCCTTAAGCCGCGTTGGCCGGGTCTAATACTCAGAGGGGTGACCGCTTCGCCGCGTGCTGGGTAAAATATTGTTGTGTGCATTGGCACGGGTTTTCCTTAATTTCCCTGTGCCCTTGTGAAAACACGACTTTATGGAGAAGGCACTTAGGGCGCTCTTCCAGCAACTAAAATGACTAGAGAAAAATGGGGCACGAGAAGGGAAAGGGAGGGGTCCCTAAAAGCCCAAAAGGGTTGACTAAGCAATTTTGGAAAGATTAACTATGTAAAAAATACATTTTTTCTCAATTGTCAACTTGCAGAGCTACTGAAGCAAAAGATCCTCTTTTATCCCTAAAGTCGATCCCCCGAGAACTTTATTTATTTTTGGTACATCCCGTGCAGAAATTCCATGCGGAGTCTCCAGATCCTACCACATCACTATAGGGATCTGATAGGGAGGCTGCACGTAAGGAGTCGACATTGGAATCCAAGTGGATTCCGCACTATTTCCCGATTGACGTCGTTTCAGATTTCTTATTTGAAATTCTCAACCGGAGTTCGTTGGATCTCCCAAAAAAAATGTCCTCTTGTGATCCAGTACACAAATTTATAGAGTTCCAAGATGCACCCACATCTCTATAGGAATTTCTTAGGGACACTCCACATAGGGTGTCTTCATTCGGTTCCAATTGGATTCTGCACTGTTCGTCGATGAACGTCGTTTGAGAATTCTTATCACGTTCGAATCGAAAATATGTGAAAAGTCACGAGCACAAACTCGGCGTGGTGAAACATAACCTGCACGCTTCGTAAGCGCGTACGTGTGTAATGATACTATGTCAAAGTGCAGTAAAATAAATAACAAACGATAATTACAGTGGACTTTCAGTAATGCGATTCGAATCGATTTTTAAGGTCTACTTTTTTCAAGCGATTTATACTTTCTTGCGTTATGGTGTTGAAGTTTGCATTGTTGGAATGCAACGAAAATTTTTCTTTTTTTCCTTTCTCTATTTTGATTACTTTCTAAACTTTTTGGCACGTTCAGTTTACGGATCTCTAGTAAGGATCTTTAAAAATGTTATAGTGATTTTTGTACGCTGAATGGCCCAAAAATGGGCCATAAGGAAGAACATATTTTCGTTGCATGGCAACGATGCAAATTTCAATACCATCTTGACGACTTTTGCGACGATTGTCAAAATATTACCATTTGATTAAGGGAAGATATACACCTAGGAGCCGGAAAAAAGGTCATTTGTGTGAATTTTTCAAGGAAAACTACGTGAAATTTCGAATTGGGGTTTTAATTATCTAAAAGTATATACATTCAAAAATATGTTTAATTTTCTTTGTTTAAAAATATCAGAAATATACAGGGATATTGTATGATTTTTGGAGCGTCGTAAAAAAATCTGCGTATACGGTACGCACTGGCGTTTTTTTTTTTCAAAAATCATCTGAAAAAAAACCAAAAAGTTTATTAAATTAGATACTATAATCTAGTACTTGTCATAGCCGATTTTGAAAATATCGATTTATGACCAAATGGCGGACGTTTGAACATAAATAGTGATTTTTGGACCAAAAATTGGTTATTATTTTGCTTATAAAACAAAAACTGAGTAACGGAAAAAAAATCCTATGACAAGTACCAGATAATGGTGTATAGAATAACCACAAAAAACCTCAAGGCAATCGGTTCATTGGTTTTCGAGAAATTTTGGGTACCGATTTGAAAAACGTAGTTTTGAGAAAAACGCGTTTGAAAATTTGGGAATGAACAAATCGTGACATTTGTCAACTTACATGGAATCATCGATACCGGGCCCATAGTGTAGGCCTTCTACGGTCGACGGAATGTTCGTAGCTTCTAAATCCTCGACCTCGACCATCTGGGTGTATATCTCCCGTTCAAATGTACCTATACAGTAAATTGTTTGTCATTTACTAAATGTGCCCTCCAAATTTTAAATTGATCGTCTACGCCGTTTCTATAAAATGTATGATAGGAAAAACAGTTTTCAACATAGGGACATAGATGCCCACGCTTATCGCTGAATGACAGTTCTACGCATGAAAAAGTGTGTAAAAAATGGTTAAAATGTTATGCAAAACCGTCAAATCACTCAGTACATTACGATGATTTTGTCATCAGTGTCATAATGTACTTCTTATGTTATCTTATCATAGCCATCTCCCTATTTAAGAAGTGTTTTTTTCAATTGTAAATTTTATAGAAAGCGTGTAGACGATCGATTAAAAGTGCGGAGAGTGCATTCAGCTTATGACAAAGAATTTACTGTATAAATTTAACGCGAATGGTAATATTTCATCATTTGTCCCGAAACGCCTTAAAATAGAACGAGCGCGCGCCCTTGATTTCTATAGATTTCGTTCAAATTTTAAACAGACATTGTTCATGCATGTTTTGGTGAAATTTTATAACAGTCGACTACTTAGACTGGGGGATAATGAGTTTTAAAATTGCAACTCTTAACACTGCACGGTCTGCATTTCCAAAAAGTCAGGTCACATAATTAGTCGTACCATTCTATTGTGTTTAAGAATTTTGAAAAAAAAATTATCTTTAGATAGCAAACTAGGTAGGGAAAGAGTAAAAAAAGTTTGGATTTACTTCACTATTTAGTTTTGCTAAAAACGTTCAGTAAAGATAGAATAATTCTCCGTGAAAAATATTTGTCCCCGATAATAAGAAGACATATAGCAATACCGTAGAACAGTATTGTTCAATATTTCGAGAAAGAAAAATTATCGCGTTCCTAAAGTTAAAAACTTTTACCATAAAAAAAACATATTTGCGTTATAAATATTAATATTTTATATTGTTTATGTGATCTTCATTAACAAATAAAAGTGTTTGTTAATTCATAACTAATTAAAAACTTTGTTGGATTAAAAATTACTGCCAAACAAAAATTTGTGTTGCAGTGTTACATTAAATATGCCGCGCAAATCTACGTCATTGGAGACGTTGAACAATGCGGTGTTGCCATATGTCTTCTTATTATAGGGGACAAATATTTTCACAGAAAATTATTCTGTCTAAATTCCGAAATATTTTAATTTTTCGAAAAGGTCTAATTTTTTTTACAAATTCAACCACCGTTACAGAATGCAGAATGATTTTTTTAATTTCTTTATTTATTGTTTAACATTGTTTTTATTTGCGAAAAATTGCGTGGAAAAAATGGTGCCCCACGATGGCCAGGATTGGGGCTGGAAATTTTATCTGAAACAAAAATTTCAAAATGATTGTTACTCTGTAGGAAAGCCGCTATGCTCCTATGGGTGTTTTTTTAGTGAAATTTGAAAAAATGGCGGCGCTTTGAACAAAAAGTATAAAATTTAGCCATTTTTTCAAGTTTTTCTTAAAAAAAGAGGAAGATTTTAAAACAAAAAAAGCTTCCATGGCAACATAAGGAATGACGTGAAGAATGTTCTGTTAAAATTTCAAACGGATAGCTTGAAAACTCTTCCTTTGAGAGTGGCCACCGTTTTGAAAAACACCATTCCGAGAAAAACGAGTTTAAAGTTCGGAGTGCGGGATCTCACGCTCCAATCACTTTTTCTAAGAAAGGCTGTCGCGACCGAAATGATTCGAATTTCGATCAAAAAATTTGACAGAACGTTTACAACCGTGTATACTATCGGCGAAAGCAACAAAAAATCGATTTTTCAAAAATATTACACTGTGACGATCTCTTGAAGGTTGCATTTTTAAAACCCATTATCTCCCAATCTAAATAGTCGACTGTTCTGAAATTTCACGCAAACATGCAAAATGGTATGAACAATGCCTAGTTAAAATTTTTCACAAAATCTATAGAAATCAAGCGCGCGCGCTCATTCTACCTCAAGATAAGATTTATACGTTTTTGAGATCCACTCATTTTGTATATATCTATGTATTTTGTTGAGAAAATTAAACGTTCAGAATGCAGTGAAATCTATCGAGAATCGTATCGGATTCTCTTCGATGATATGGGAATCCTTTAGGATTCAAATTGGATTCGTAAATTGGATTCCACTGGGGAATCCCGATTAGAATTCAATTATCGACCGTGACTCATTAGTACATGGATCCAATGCGATGACCCATTGGACACGTATGGGAATCCAATTGGATCCTTACAATTTTTCCACAAGATCACGCGAACTTTGCGTAAAAAAATATTTCACATCTATATACGTAGCTGTAATAATGTAGAAACGCGTACGTGGTATTTCACGGAAATGTTTTACAGCCTAGGGTAAGTGGAAACCAAACGAACCAAAAAAAAAAAACGTGGAGACTCGTGTAGAAACGTCGATAAAGCGTGAAATTCCCCATATTCTATGTATGTGCCTGTGTATGTAAATGCGGCCGTAAATGGAATGTAAGGAGCAGGTATACGTGGTGGAATCGGCGTTTTAACGTTAACCGAGCGTGTACCGGGAAGCCTTTAACATTCTAACGGCTTGGTTTCCGCCCCGAGGTCCGATGGCGCGACCAGGAACGTCTGAAAAGCACCCCGTGTGCGCCGCAGCCAGGACGGAATCTCGTTCCCGAATAACACGCGAACACGAAGAAATGGCTCGTGAATGCTATTCTAGTACGAATAATAGAGGAGACTTCGCTTCCAAGCGACCAACCGCTGACTTTTCTTACCCCAATGTTTCAATTTTACCGAGATGTAAATTGAAATTCAACCGTTACTCTTCACTTTCGTAATTATCTCGCAAGCGCAGCTTTCCTATGAGCCAATTTGCTTTTTTTTGTTCGGGCGTGGTTGTACGCGCAGCTTTCTTTAGTGTATGAAATTTAGGAGGCTGCGTGGGTGGATATTTCCATTTTCCTCAGGTCTGTGACCCTCTAGCCCGCGGAGACCTGATAATTTAGCCAGTAACAGAGATCAATTTTGCTCACAATAATAATGAAGTCACGACGGAGACTGAGGGAGTTTTTTGGTGATACGTCACTCTAGGGGAACTCGGGGCAAGACGAATACGTGGGGTAAGATGAATCATAAGCCTGGCTACTGAACAATGTATGCGAGCACAGTTCTCCCGTTGGAGTTTGGAGGGGCGGCGGGGAGGTCAATGAGTGTGGAAGTATCAACTGACATGACTGACTGATTTTTTGACAAAACGATGTAATTTTTGGTAAAGTTTAACATCGTTTCAGTTTATTCGAGTTGCTGATATTGATTAGAGATAGGTAGGTAAACACAATGAAAGTACTAATTATTAATATAATAAGAACGGTTTGTCAGTAATTTTCAAGCTTATTGCGTGATTTTCTGTTAATTCGGTAATCGTTTGATGGGGCAAGCTGAATACAAGCTTGTCGCAAGCCGCAATATTTTACAACGTGCCACTACACTGAGAAAAAAACCAATTGAATAAAAAAAATATATTGGTTGATCCAAATAATTGTGCTGCTGCGGAGTGCGACCGATATATGAGGTTGTTACAATACCATACGAGGGTGGGGTGAAAAGTTTCCGGTCTGACCAATAAAAACGATATTTAAAATTTTTTTTTGCTTTATTTTTCAACATAATCTCCATCAACACTGATACATTTCTCATAACTCTCACATCCCAAAAAACAGTAGCCATAACCTTGTTTGCCGATAAAATTGTTTTTGCCTTCTTTGGGGTTGGTTCCCCTTTTCCAACCCACTGTTTTGACTGTTCTTTACTTTCAGGAGTGTAGTGGTGGACTCATGTCTCATCAACAGTTATGAATCGACGCAAAAATTCGTTTGGATTACGTCTATACAGCGCCAAATTGTCGGTAGCGTCGAGCGTTAGCAAACGCGGCACCCACCTTGCACACAGCTTTTCCATGTTCAAATGGTTGTGCAAAATATTTCGCACACGTTCAGCTGACATCCTGCAGGTCTCAGCTATCTCATGCACTTTCAACCTGCGGTCTTCCAACACTATTTTATGGATTCTTTCAATCATCTCTGAAGTTGTGACTTCAACGGGCCGTCCTGAGCGAAGCTCGTCAGAGGTGCTCACACGACCAATTTTAAATTCAGAAACCCACTGATTAATAGTTGAATATGATGGGGAGGAGTCTCCTAGTGCTGAATCCATCTCTTCTTTTATTTGTTTTGGTGTAAAACCTTTCAAATGGAAGTATTTGATGACAGCACGTTTTTCCAATTTTTCCATTTTTACGAAAACAACGGAAGCGTCTCGCGCAATGTGCTCTCAAACGCAAACTAATGTAGCGATTGGGCTGAAACTGTACATACAAGCTCGGTAGGAATGGTACTGTAGGACGCCGCTCCAAAACTAGACCTAGTGGCACCATCTCTTGGTCAGGCCGGAAACTTTTCACCCCACCTTCGTAAAATATTGGAAAATGTGATTGATTTAAATAACTTATTATTTTATTTGAAAAAGCTCTTCTGTTCTCTGAATATCTACATTATCTTTTAAATCAAATTATATTCTATTGAAAACATACTACATACAATCCGTAGATGTATGGATGAAATAATTAAGCGGTTGCTACTTTTTTTATATCGTACAAAAGTATAATCAATAGAATTAATTATTTCTTTACTGCATCGAAACGAATATGCCATGGGACGTAAGTTTTTCAATTTGTTTTAAATCTTAAATAAAAAGTGAGTATTAGAATGATCATCCACGATAATAGTGGAGAGAATATCAGATATCCAATGGAATAATCCATAGAGAGAATATCAGATATTCAACTGATAAGAACAGATACTACACTTCGATCTTAGCCACAGGCCAGGAAACGATACTCTTTAGAGTTTCTCCGGCGTTTAAGTAGATTTTCGGTTCGGGTTACGCTTACGAGAAACGAGCGCGCGTGCGGCTTCTAGCGGTTACTCCGAGAACTACGGGTTTCCTCACACCTATAATTTCGGTGGCGCTCGGCCATCATTTGGTTGAATTTTTTCAACCAAATGCGCATGAAGCAAATTGTATTTTCGCATAATTTTTTGACCAATTCTGACATTTGCTTAATATTTTTCAATAAAAATAAAATATGAATATTTTAACGAATAATGTACTGGGAAATCAATATCGGATATGGTGAAAAAAATAAAATAACATGTTTACTCAATAGAAATTTTATCTGAATCACACGAGCGAAATTCAATTTTTCTTGTGTACTCGAATCAACAATATTCATGTTATGAATTGAAACGCTTTTTTTGTTCGTTGCAGAAAATGCATTCAAAACTGTATAATTTGTTCGCGATAATTTTTTAGATAGTTGCAATAATATATTGTTCTCGGCTATAAATATATATTTTTTGAATGAAAAAAAAACTTTCGATTTGATCATGTTGTTAAAGTCAATAGCGTTTAGTTTGGACTAATAAGTCCGATTATTTACACCAACAATTTTACAATTGAATCAACGAAATTTCATTCAACAACACCAATGATATTGGATCAATGATTTTTTTTCTCAGTGTATTTACGTTGGAAAGGGTGACATGAAACTAGTAAAGCATTTGTTTCCTCTTCAACCGGTGTTTCTACCAGGGGAAGAAAAATAACATCCAAATGATCAAAATGATATGGAAGCAAGATTATTCGGACTAATCCTACAGAACTTAGACAAATGGCTTATCGAATTGCTGGTATTGCGAATGAAACCACTTTTATATGCGAAAGATGCCAATGATTCGTGTCCCATCATTCTTCCAGCGCTGTTTCATCTTGCCCCGCATACGGGGTGAGATGGGAAAAATAAAAGTTTAATTAAAAATATATATTGTATGGTACAAATCAGAAAGACGGATTTTTTTGCTTCCAAAATTAAAAGATTAATCAATGTTGATTAGTTCAAAAAAATAATTAAAGTTGACTGACTCATATATGTATTGTTTTATTCGAACATGAATTTAGCGTTATCATCGTGCCCCTACCTCCCCTGCTCTTGATGCCGGGTGCATGCGGACGTAGAAATAAACGAACAATTAGGAAAACGAAAATAATTCGAAGTCCCAGCCAACATACCGTGGCGATTGGAAATTGTTGCAAAAATGTGCATCAATATGAGATTTCGAGATATGTCATCGAGAATTTCATAATGGGAATGATGTCTTGCGGTTCGTTGGACGGTTTCGCGATGGCAATAATAACCGGCAGCAAATAGCGGTTATCGATTGATTCGGATTCAATTTATAGTGAGCCTCCGTGTGCAGTTGTAACCACACATTCCAGGTGTACGGACGTATCGCGATGATGAACCGGAGACATTCGAGTTTTCAAAGCACTTTATTAGCCGACGAGCGGCTGATGGCAATTGACTGGCTCACAATTAGTCTGGAAAATAATCCATACCGGCAAATATAATCAGCAAGTTTTGTCTGAATTCTTGTGCACTGGTAGAGAGAAATGCCAGTTTTTTTCTCACGTGTATTCCACTGTGCTTGCGCTCCGAGCAGCGTTGGCAACCTGAAGCGAAGCACCTATCGTACCAGGGGCGTAGAATTATCGTAAATGGGCCAACATTATCGTACTTATCAGGATATTGTCTGTAATAAATAAATAAAACACATCACACGTAATATTGTTTTGTATGCAACACTTTACAGTTTATCTCTTGTAAACTACCGTTTTCAAATTAATAGAACACTATGAAACCAAATGTTTTACGTATGGCACAGACCTGAACCGATTTTTCCTCCATTGCAAGTTTAATAAACGCGCCAACATTTGAAATTCACTCAGAAAAAACTTGACTCCTCCAAATTTTTTTACGAAGCGCGTCAACATTTCGTATTTTAGAGTATAAAAGAATATGAAAGGGGAGTGACAATTGAAACAAAGGAATTTTTTTTATATTTCGATGGATCCTATATTCGCGTAAACAGAAAATATTAGTATCAATGTAATTAAGGGGTAAGGCCACCGTATGATTTTCAAAAAAGCGATTTTTTTTCGCTAAAACGGTGCTTCATCATCATAAGAATAAGTTACTATTCGATTTACAGCAAGAACATTCTTTTTCACCGACTTTGAGAGTATGACGTAAGTCCACCTCTGGCACGGCCAGAGGCATATGTAAAACTTTAAACGCGTTTCTCTCGAAACAGCTTTTTTCCAATTGGCGTGACAAATAACTTCAACAATTTTCACTCGATTTACTTCAAATTTGCAAGTTATGTTCCTAATTGCGTTTCGCAGAGAATTACGTACGGAACTTCTGATTAAGGGGAGATATACACCTAGGAGCCGGAAAAAAGCTAATTTTTGTGAATTTTTTCAAGGAAAACTATTTGAAATTAAGGATTGGGGTTTTGATATCTAAAAGTATACACTTTCAAAAATATGTTTAATTTCTTTATTTAAAAATATCAAAAATATACAAGGATATTGTATGATACTTGGAGCGTCGTGGAAAAATCTGCGTATACGGTACCCCCCATTTAGGGTCGCCTGTCGTAACAAAAATGCCAGCATTCAGCCATTAAACGGTTTGCTGATAATCGGCCAATAATTCGTCGACCAGCATTGGGGTACTGTAGGCGGATGAACGGCTTGCCAGATCTATGCCAGCCATTGGTGGGCCAATACCATCGCACTGATAATATGGCGATCAGCATTGGGGTATCGTAGGTGGATGAACGGCTTGCCAGATCTATTCCAGCCATTGATGGTTTGTTTTTGGGCGTTTTGCAAATGCAGGTCGTTAAACTGTAACACGTAAAAACAGGGGATAAGGTTTCGAAAAGCATATCCCACTGATGAAGCTGAAATTTTGCACCGACCTTCTTTTCAATATTTTAAGAGAACCTTTAAAAGGATATTGGCGACTAGCAATAGTTTTCGATATATCGTATATTGAAAGTTATTTCTTGTACTGCGCTTCTACTATATTAAATAAACCCAAACAAACCCATCCCACATGGCAAGTGATGTGCACATACGGGCGAGCACTGTTTGCCAGGAAGCAGCGAGGCCGGAGGAGTGGGGGGTATCTATCGGATATATGGATATACTCGTATGGCGTGAAATAATAAACTTTACAATGCGGAATATCGAAAACTATTGCTAGTCGTCAAAAATCCGTTAACGGTTTCTCTTATCATAATGAGAGGAAGTTTGGTGCAAAATTTGAGCTCGATCAGAGGAGTATGCTTTTCGGAACTTCACCCAAAACGAGCGAGTTATTTTTAAAACCTAAATGGACCAAAAAAATTGGCGGTAAACTTTAATGTCACGAATAAAATTATCGGCATAAAAGTAAGGAACGAACAAACGATAAATTCTGTAAGTGTTAGAATGCCTAAGTGGGTAGGGCGCTCGCCCATGTAGGGTGATCGGTAGTGGCCAATGATTGGCCGATGCTCGACGCCAAGCTTGCCAACATTGGCACTCGAGCTTGGCCCGATCATCGACCGAGCCTTGGATGATAAGAGCGGCCCGATATTCGCAATCAATATTGGCCCTAGAATGGCTTATGAGAATCGGCCGAGCATCGCGTAGGAGTTCATTCGAGAATCGGCCAACAATAAGCCCTCTCAAGATTGCCATCATTGGCACTCGAGCTTGGCCCGATTATCGACCGAGTCTTGGCGGATAATTGTGACCCAATATAGATCACCAAAATTGGGCCTGCACCGCCAAAAAAAAAAAATTAATTATTTTTGTATTGTAATTCGTCATTACCTGGTCTTTCGAAATGATTAGTTCGAAGAAAATATTTCACCCCATAATGGGGCTCGAACCTTGAACTTCCCTACTCATAGCCAAACACGCTGCCCCTATGCTACCGAGTGCTTGTAACATTTGAATCGCAGATATGGCATAAGATACCAAATGGATTCTGATCATTATTTGTATGACATAAACTATATCAATTAGTTAATATCATTGTGATAATTAGAGAGTGTTATCGAATGACATGTTATAGAATTTTCAAACCTAACCTATATATATAATTCTTCTATCTCCACCTTCTCTACCCCCACAACCCGTTAATATGTGTGTTGCAATAAAGACAGACCATTAGTTCATTAGTTCAAGTTTACTTTGAATAAATAAATATATTTAAAATGAATAATTCCAATAATGGAATGCAATAGGAAAAATTTGATTTCACGAAAAATCTAGTTAATTCAAATAAAAAATAAATAAATAGACGCGGTTAGTTAATATTAATAGAATTTTTCTGTCAGTGTAGGATGGTTCATAAAAATCGGCAGAATATCGCGTATGAGCTCGTTCGAGAATCGGCCAACCATGAGTGCATTGATTTGGTAGTATATTTGTTAAGAAAAATGTCCAATGGACTCGTAAAAAGTATTTATCTCGTCTCTCAATGATTTCAACGCGAAACAATGAATCGTCAATATACGAATTGCGGTTCGATCATGCGTTACTCGGCCGAACATTGGCCTCGTATCGGTAAAAACATGATTGGCGAGTCTATACTTCGCCAAACGTCGACCTCGTATCGATAAGCCAATGGTTAGAGAGCCTATATTGGGCCGAACATTGTCCTCGTATCGGCAAACCAATGATTGGCGAGTCTATACTTCGCCAAACATCGGCCTCATATCGATAAACCAATAATGAACAAGTCTATACTTGGCCGAACATTGGCCTCGTATTGGCAAACCAATGATTGGCCAGTCTATACTTCGCCAAACATCGGCCTCGTATCGACAAGCCAATGATTAGCGAGTCTACGTTTGGCCGAACATTGGCCGCGTATCGGCAAACCAATGATTGGCGAGTCTATCCTTCGCCAAACATCGGCCTCGTATCGACAAGCCAATGCTATATTTGGCGAGCGAGTCTATATTTGGCCGAACATTGGCCTCGTATCAGCAAACCAATGTTGGCTAGTCAATACTCAGCCGAGCATTGGCGTACAATTGGTTAATCGATCATCGTCCCGCCAACATTGGTCCAAGTATTGGCCGTTACGGTTCGATTGGCGAAACCTACATGGGCGACACTAGAACGAAAGGCGCACGTTCGATCCCGATGAAAGGTAAAATCTTGAACAATGCAGAAAGCGTTTTTAATGCAATTATTCTATGTACATGGACATAAGTAAAGCATAAGAATACAAAAAAGATACTACTAGAATTTTTATATTCATAATTTGTGAATTTTTGTTTTTCATTTCCGTCAGAAGATCCGGCAGCCGTTGCTGGGCCAATATGGGCGCATGATAGTTGGCCAAGTCTGAGCAGCCATTCATGGTTTACCATTAACAACCATGCATGGTGCGGATCTGGCCTGTTTACATAGCCATTACCGCGCCATCATTTGTTCTCTGTCAACCAGTCGTGGGCCGTTACTGTGCCGATTGTATAACCCTATTTGGGCCACTGGCGTTTCTTCAAAAATCATCTTTAAAAAAATCAAAAAGATTAATAAATTAGATACTATAATCTAGTACTTGTCATAGCCGATTTTGCAAATATCGATTTATAACAAAATGGCGGACGTTTGAACATAAATAGTGATTTTTGGGCCAAAAATTAGTTATTATTTTGCCTATAAAAGAAAAACTAAGTGACGGAAAAAAAATCCTATGACAAGTACTAGATAATGGTGTATAGAAAAATCATGCAGAACCTCAAGGCAATTGGTTCATTGGTTTTCGAGAAATTTTGGGTACCGATTTGAAAAACGTGGTTTTGAGAAAAACGCGTTTGAAATTTTGGGAATGAATTAATCATGAAATTTGTCAACTTAGATGGAATCATCGATACCAGGTCCATAGTGTAGGTCTTCTACGGTCGACGGAATTTTCATAGCTTCTCAATCCTCAACGTCGACCATCTAGGTGTATATCTCTCCTTAATCGAAAACTTTTCATTTTATGAGCAGTTTTGTGCGAAATTTTCCACTGAAAATTCATTCCTACAACTACAACAACATTCAAATACCTACAACTTTTGAATAAAACAATATTTTTCAAATTCTCTCTAGGTATTCTAATGTAGATTGACGAGAATTTTTGTTTTTTGTTCTAGGTAAAAAATTGTGGATGCTAAATGTCACGCCATGGAGCGCCTAAAAAAAGATAACAAAAGAAAATATTAGTACTCGGCCATTTTGTACATCGAAAAAAAATACATTTTCTACCAGCTTGATATTCATACTAAATAGATGTGTAATTAATTTTATGAGTGAATCACTTTTTAATACGAAAAAAAAAATTGTTGAATTCGCTCATGATATTATACCCATTACTCTCGCCTAACCCCTTAAGGTAGTACTAGCGGATTGACTAGTCAACAGAAAATCTATAAATTATCGAATCTGCAAAAAGCAAAATATAATGTATTTGGGTATAATAATAATCATGACACAAACAATAATTATTTGAGAAGTGCATGTGATAACTGTTTGTATTATAGTTTGGTAAGTGAAGCAAAATCGCGATCAGATTTGACTTCGGTTGTCACATGCCGCTATTTTATAATTCTGGCAATATCCATGGCAACGCTACATTTAGGTGCTTTCGATACATGTCAAGCATGTGTTTGTTTATCGTATGTGTAATCGTGTGTTGAGGTGTATGTGTAATGTGCATATTGTAACAAGAAAGATGGCAGACGCGGCTAGCGAACGCAAAAATGAGTCGATTGAATCGATGATATCTGTTCGAAATGTCCCATAACATATATTTTTTTCGGAACATACGTGACTGCGACAGTTTTCTTGTTATTCGTCGCTTTTCGCGTAGCTCTGATCTGATCGGAAACTATTATTATTTCCGTTCCAAAGTTCGACCCGCACGGATTCCCTATATGGTGCGGGTTAAATGCATTGATTTCGTGAATTAATTACTATTGTATTTAGCCGGTAAGGCCTGCAGAGTTTTCGCGGACGTCATTTTTTGTGTCTCTACTACAGCATACAAAAAAGCATTTTTTTTCTAACGAGGAGGTTCGTGCACGTACTACCTTAACATTGTACATATAATCGAAATATTCGAAATATCGGATATCGAACAATATCATACTCTTGTTCGCTGATTGGCAAATGGTAATCAATGAGACGATCAATGAGCAGTTGCACCACGGCAGCACTTCTTCATGCGTCCAATTTGAAGGCGCCCTAATAAGCCAATAGCGCAAAGTAAAAAAGAATCGCATTTGCTATTGCGCTATTGACTATCCAGGGTACGAGTAGAATGAATTCTCAAATTTTGCATCATGATGGAAATGATCGTACAATCTGCGTACGATAATAATGTGATATCGTACATCGTATGTAGGCATGAAATTATTACCGTACGGTAATTATCGTACGGTTCCTAACCCTGGCTCCAAGCATGTTCGAACATCACTGACCATGTCGAGACGATTATAATTGTTGGAAAATCTAGTTAATCGAAAGCGAAGTCCGGCACTCACGAAGGATGACTGCGTTTTGAGGGAGGTTACGACTTTGTTGGGCTAAAAAAATGTTCGATTTTTCACCGATTTTTTATCCGAAAGATATTGAATATAAAATGGTAAAATTTGGTATGTTTACGCACAAGGAACATCACTTAAGTGGCCGCCGCCAATTTTGTCGAAACTCATATATGTGATAAATCATTGAAAACTATCAAATACGTTTTTTTTTTGTATCTGCGGAAAAACGTTTTTAAGGGGGGAAGCGACCCCTCAGAGAAAGACGTGTAACCCCTTATCTATTTTTTGTTTCCATTCTGTAGTGGTTTTAGAAGAATTTTGGTTTTTGTTTTATTCAGATCGGTGGACGGCTTGTGGGTGACACTGCAAAACCACCCCTCGACACGCCTTTCTATTGGGGGGGGGGGGGGGTGGTTTCCCCCGTTAAAACCGTTTTCCGCAGATAAAAAAAAACACGTGTCTAATAGTTTTCAATGCTTTATCACATATATGAGTTTCAAAAAAATTGGCGTCCGGCACTTAGGTGATGTTTCTTGCAGAAGTGCTAAGTCCTGAACAGGTGATCTGAAGTACAAAAATCAAACATATTTTCACTGTGTGCAATATTGTTTATAAGTCGAACTAGAATCAAGAAGAAAAATAGAAAAATAGAAAAGATAGTTAGTGATTGAAGGGGAAGTTTAGTTTTTTGCCAAAAAATGTTTACAGTTATTTGTTCATAGAATAAAAACGTATGAATATTTTTGGATAATTCTAGTTCAACAAATGAAGACGTTTGTTGTATACGTGCCTGCCAAATTCCATAACGATCGCTCATCTAGGACGTGTAGAAGCACCTCCACAAACATGGAAAACGTGTTTTCGAGAAAAACGTGTTTAAAGTTAAACTAAAGTTTATGTCCGAATAAAATGAAAAGTTTCATACTTACATCCAATCTGCTATGCCAGAACCATAAAGTACACCTTCCTCATCTTCCAAACTCTTTCCGATGCAGCAAAATAAAAAATAAAACATGTTCTGCCCCAACAAAGTAGAAACGTGCCTTAACTTCATGGAAGTATGAAAAAAATACATAAACATTTGCAACGTTTTCCTACTGTGAGAACTCTTGCACTTGAACATAAGAAATGTTGACTAAGTTGATATGGTTTTTTTTTACTTTGCCTAAATATACGGTTCCGTATATGTATGGGATGTATCAATACATACGTATCGGTACATCAGCGTGCACAAGGTTCTGCTAGAACGCAAGCCCTTCGCGAATCGTATGAAAATCAATGATCATTCATATCGTCGCTTCAACATATAGTCCGAGAGTGGGCCTTTGATCAGAATTCTTCATCTAAAATTCCGTCGAACTGGGAAAGACCAGACGTTCATCTGGCTGAATCAAAGGGAGCGGAAAAAGCAAACCTTTCCGTCAAGCCTCGTCACATCAGCTCTCGATAAAACTCTTTTCCCAACTGTATCAATAATAGATCGATGGAAGAGCTCTCCACCAACCAACTGCATGCAATCCAAATGGTTGACACCTACATCATCCATAAGGTATATATGTTACGGCTGAGACAAGTTTTCAAGTTAGACACGTTTTATCTAGTAAAACCCCGTTCTGACTGAACTGCTCGCAGTCACTGAAAGTTTGGGTTTGTTGGGGTATTTTTGGGCTTGCTTAAGCTGGTTTGCGTTTGTTTAGGTTTGCTTCCGTTTATCTAGTTTTGTTGGGGTTTATTTGAGTTTGTTTGGGTTTCTAAACGTGAATTCTAGTTTTCAAAGCGGGTTCTCACTAGCAAGGAAGGGTCGCGCGGTCGATCTCTCCGATTTCCATGAAATTTGGCATGCTTGTAGAACGGGTAAAAATAGGCGACACGTATTTTTTATATCCGCGAAACGCGATTTTTAGAGGTCGAAACGTACCCTCGAAAATTGGGGTGTTTTTCGTCAATAACGTTTTGAGGCGTTACCCCCACTTGTAGCGCAAAAAAGGCCTTTTTCATGAATTTTTTTAAAGAAAACTACAAAACTTTTTTAATCGATCAATATACCATCTTAAAGAACACATCTTGAAGAACTTTCAGTAATTTTTTTATTAAAAAATATTACATTGTTTAGTGGCAAATGGCCGTCAATGAAATAATGTTTTTATATACACGGTTTGCGGTGACCAACATTGCGGCGAAGTGGATCATCTGAAAAAAAAATGCGGATGGATTTAGTCAAATATAAGTATAAACTAGTCTTTAATCGAAGGATTTTAAAAAATATTCATTTTTCACAAAATGGCGGACAGTCAAAGTTAATGGTTCGATTTTAACGAAAAAAAAATCGAACGATTAACGACTACATTTTTATGTATTAAATAAGGCTGCAGAATTTCAAGAAGATCGGTTTATTAGTGTTCGAGTAATCTTGGTCACCGACTTCAGAAATGCCATTTTGAGAAAAACGCGTTTAAAGTTTCAATTTCAGTTTACACGAAGAAAATATTTTTTTTGTAAACTTACATAGAGTCATCTATTCCGGGCATAAAAAAAACTGCACTTCAAAAAAATGCAATAAAAAAATCGATTTTTTCAAAATCGCAAGTGGGGGTAACCCCTTAACGGTACGAGATATGAAAAAAAATTCAAATTGCATCAACGTTTATCTTTTCGTGTACTGGAGATGAGAACGATAACGTCATCGACAAAAAACGAAAAACAGCCCTATATTCGAGGGTGCTTTTCACTCCTTAAAAATAGGGTTCCGCAGATATAAAAAAAATACGTGTCGCCTATTTTTATCCATTCTTTAAGCATGCCGAATTTCATCGAAATCGGAGAGATCGACCTCGCAACCTTTCCTTGTGGGTAAAACGCGTTTAAGGCAGAATTGTTGTCTAGAGCGCTATTTTGGAGGTGACTTTTGGGATGGAATAACTGTTAAACTGTTCCAGTTTTATTTCTGAAATTGTGTGCACATGTTTAAGGATCCTTCAAGAATAAGTACAAATTGAAAAAAATGATGATAATATACTTCCAAACATTTGTTTACACTAGTGCGAGGAAAACGTCCGTAATTGGAGACTAATTTTACATTGGTACAACGTCTCGACTGACGTTGTATCAATGTAAAAAAAACCAAAGATATTCTTAATCTGTATGAATGTTGTGATGTACCAGATTCAATAAAAAAATGTACAAAATGGCGGCATGCTAAACGTTAATCGTCAATTATTCCTATCTTTCTGACATTTCTGCGAGTCATATAAAAAAAATTGATTTCGACTGAATTCTGCTATCAACGTTGAAAACCACTCTACTGAAGGTGTATGCCCTATCTTTGCATTATTACCAAACATTTATTCATATTTTTACAGTCGCTCAGAATTTTATCAAACAAAAATAACGAGTTGAATCGTCTCGAAATAAAACGAGTTGAATCGACCTTGTTCGGAAGACAATCGTGTGTAAAAAAAGTTGGTTGACGGCTGCCATGATCCCGGAGGTTTGCTCATCTGAAATTTAAGAAAATCAAACAGCATTCTGATTTGTAGACCTGAGGCACTAGAGTAAAGTAAAAATATGAGAAACGAATTTTTGGCACAGTTTTAAAAGTTAAGTTCAAAGTTTCGTCATTGTTTTTCGACCTTTTTCAGCTTAAAAAAACTATGGCAGATATCGGAAATATTCTAGTTCGGCTGAGAATTACAGATGTGCTAGCTGTACCATAAAAATTTGAGCAAAATTCATTCAATGGTTTTTGAGACATCGTGGATGCCAATTCGAAAAATACAGTTCTGAGAGAAACGCGTTTAAAAGTTCAAGGACGATTTACGCAAAGAAAATGTTGACTCACCATTAGTCTGCTATGCCGGGTTCATATAACACACACACATTTTTTGGAATTCGTGAAAATAATTTTTTTTCGATTTTTTGGACCTGTCACATGGGATGACCGCCTTATAGGATCATGAACCATTGGGGTTGGTCTGCCTCGAAACAGGCATGAGAACTTTGTGAGCGGTTTTTTTGCACAGACGCACTCCATTTGCAGGCATCTGAGATTTTATAGCTCCTTACTAGCCTGCGTGATCCTTTGCACTCTCGTGTCAGTTCGGAAAACGGAGAATTTTCCCTTCTTTACGTATGAATTTGTATGCTTATTATATAGGTATATTTATATATGTAATATACAGCGTGCGGAAGATCCAAAAATATTATTGTGTTCTCCATTTTTCATACGGTTTTCATTCAATTCTCTCTCTCTCCAATATATATATATATATATATATATATATATATATATATATATATATAATAGACGCATCAGTCAATGGTATACACGCAACCGAAGGAACCGCAGTAGGTTCCTCGCCTATCTGTCTCGTACACATCTTGGACATGTACATCAGTGCCAGCGAACGAGCGAAAAAATAGCTCGTGAAATTCCCTCTCATACAAAGCACGAGAGCTTTCCTCACTCAGCTACGCTTAATATCCTGAAAGCATTTGCTGCCTCGAAACGGCATGTACTTCGTGTCTAAGCGTGTACATATGTATGTACATGTGCGTGTGTGGGTGTGTGCACGTAGGATAATACGCACACCAAGGGTACAGCGTGCACGTGAAACACGAACATCTACCATCTATTTGTAAAAACGTATTACGAATTTTCGCTCGTAAGACAGTTCATGGTGAAAGAAAACGTCACGATTGATTTTGTATTTGAGAAAAATACTGAATTTCGTGCACGCGCGTGCAATGAACGGTATTCGTTTTTTCATTTATTTTTATTGAATTTCAAATACCTCGGATGTAATTTGCCATTGCAATGAGTAGGGGAGGTAGGGGCAAGATGATGACACTAAGGTCATGTTCAAATGAAACAATACATATATGAGTCAGTCAACTTTGATTATTTTTTTAACTAATCAACATTTATTTTACTTTTAATTTTGAGAGCAAAAAAAATCAGTCTTTTTTATTTGTACCGTACAATATATATATTTTTAATTAAACTTTTATTTTTCCCATCTTACCCCGTATGCGGGGCAAGATGAAACAGCGCTGGGAGAATGATGGGACACGAATTATCGGCATCTTTCGCATGTAAAAATGGTTTCATTCGCAATACCAGGCATTCGATAAGCCAATTGTCTAAGTTCTGTAGGATTAGTCCGAATAATCTTGCTTCCATATAATATTAATCATTTGTAAGTTATTTTCCTTCCCCTGGTAGAAACATCGGTTCAAGAGGAAACAAATGCTTTACTAGTTTCAGTTCACCCTTTCTAACGTAAATATTGGTACGGTGTAAGATATTGCGGCTTTGCGACAGCTTGTATTCGTCTTGCCTCATCAGACGGTTACGGAATTAAGGACAGATATACACTCAGCTGGTCGAGGTCTAGGATTTAGAAGCTATGAACATTCCGTCGACCGCAGAAGACCTACACTATGGGCCTGGTATCGATGATTCCATGTAAGTTGACAAATTTCATGATTTATTCATTCCCAAATTTTCAAACGCGTTTTTCTCAAAACCACGTTTTTCAAATCGGTACCCAAAATTTCTCGAAAACCAATAAACCGATTGCCTTGAAGTTTTTTGTGGTTATTCTATACACCATTATCTAGTACATGTCATAGGATTTTTTTTCCACTACTTAGTTTTTGTTTTATAGGCAAAATAATAACTAATTTTTGGCCCAAAAATCACTATTTATGTTCAAACGTCCGCCATTTTGTCATAAATCGATATTTTCAAAATCGGCTATGACAAGTACTAGATTATAGTATCTAATTTAATAATCTTTTTGGTTTTTTTTCAGATGATTTTTGAAGAAACGTCAGTGGGTACCGTATACGCAGATTTTTTTACGATGCTCCAAGGATCATACAATATCCTTGTATATTTTTGATATTTTTAAATAAAGAAAGTTAAACATATTTTTGAATGTATATACTTTTAGATAATCAAAATCCCAATCTGAAATTTCAAATAGTTTTCCTTGAAAAAATTCACTAAAATGACCTTTTTCCGGCTCCTAGGTGTTTATCGCCCCTTAACAAAAAATCACGCAATCAGCTTGAAAATTTTCGACAAACCGTTCTTATTATATTAATAATTAGTACTTTGATTGTGCTTACCTACATGTCTCTAATCAACATCAGCAACTCAAATGAACTGAAACGATGTTAAACTTTACCGAAAATGACATCGTTTTGTAAAAAATCGATATTGTTTTCTCACTGGAGACGCGTGTTTCCGCCACAGTTGATACTTTAACACTCATTCACCTCCCCGCCAAACTCCAACGGGAGTACTGTGCTCGCACACACTGTTTAGTAACTAGGCTTATGATTCATTTCACCCTGCGTATTCGTCTTGCCGCGAGTTCCACTACTCAGAGTTTGAGGAGGACACTTTTACCTCAGGCTTGTAACATTATCTGAAGTTCCGAGATGGACTTCTGAAGGATGTTGTTTTTCAACGATGAATTAACCTCTCGTTTCACCGCTTCCTAATGTGATGGATACATATCAGAAAAATCCTGATACGACGTGGAAGGCAGTGTTTGCTGATGAAGCGAGCCGTGAAATCCCGAAATACATTGCAGCATGACAGACAAAACGAAACTTCCCAGACAGAAATCAATCGAATGTGGGAAACGTCGATAAAATGGAAAACCCGCGAAGTGAACAAAAAAAGCCTCGAACTCGATTCCATCGAAGAGGACGGCGTGAATTTTTTACAATTTTCGCTTTCCTGCAGACTCCATTGGAAATCATCGACATTAACGGAGTTCGCGAAAGTGTGTTGCTGGCTAAATTCTCATGGTATTTTTGCAGTTTCACCGTCTTTGGCGCGTAGGCGAAAACACAACGAGCCATCTAGCGCCGATGTATACGTACGTCAACCCTCTGTGAAATGTTTTCCTTTTCTAGACCTACCATCCATTATACGTTGGCGTGATGTCTTTCTTGCTTCTTTCAATTTCTTGCTTCCCTTTCGATCCCTCGTTTTCCCCACCTCGACATTTCCTTCACCTCACTGTATACACGCGTGTACGAGACATTTCGTATAAAATTCCCAGCCTTTCGACTAATGCGATTTTTGGAAATTGCTCCCTCGTCAATAGCACATTCAATTGGAGACACGAACGAAAGCAGGGATATCCGTGCAGACATTGTCGTAGGGATCCAATTGGATTCCCATACTTGTCCCTGCTTCCTGAAAGGGATCCAATGGGCCATCGCATTGGATCCTTATACTAAGACGTCACTCTTGTACATTGGGCTCCCCATTGAAATATAATGTATGAATCCAGTTTAAGGCCTCAGGCCACAATAACGGGAATAAAATCATTTGCCAATTTAACAATTTTTTTCGTATTAAAAAGTGATTCACTCATAAAATTAATTACACATCTATTTAGTATGAATATCAAGCTGTTAGAAAAAATATATAAATTTTTTCGATGTACAAAATGGCCGACTACTAATATCTTCTTTTGTTATATTTTCTTTTAGGCGTTCCGCGCCGTTTCATTTAGCATCCACAATTTTTTACCTACAACAAAAAACAAAAATTCTCGTCAATCTACATGAGAATACTTAGAAAAGTACGTACGGAATTTAAAAAATATTGTTTTATTCAAAAGTTGTACGTATTTGAACTTAAGAAATGAATTTTCAGGGAAAAATTTCGTTATAACTGCTCACAAAATGAAAAGTTTTCGATTAACCAGAAATTCCGTACGTACTTCTCTGCGAAATGCAATTAGCAACATAACTTTAAAATTTGAAGTAAATCGAGTGAAAATTGTTGAAGTTATTTGTCACGTCAATTGGAAAAAAGCTGTTTCGAGAAGTTTCGAGTAGTCGGCCATTTTGTACAACGAAAAAAAATATATATATATTTTCTAACAGCTTCATATTCATACTAAATAGATGTGTAATTAATTTGTATGAGTGAATCACTTTTTCATACGAAAAAAATTGTTAAATTCACACATGATTTTATACCCGTTACTGTGGCCTAAGGCCTTAAATGCTAAAGGATTCCCACAGGATCGAACAGAAGCAGACACGATTCTTAATGGGTCCCATCGCATTCTGCACGTTGAATTTTCTGAAGAAAATATATAGATACACAATGTAAGTGGATTTAAAAAGGTATAAATCACTTTAAAAAGTATATCTTAAAAATCGATTCACATCATATCAGCGAAAATCCACTGTAATTATGGTTTGTTATTGACTTTACTGCACTTTCACATGATGTCACCGCACACGTACATTGCAAAAACAAATGTGTTGTTTTTATACACTTTAGGTGTGTAAAGGTGATATACACTTTTTACACGTTTTAACGTGTGTGGAAAATAACGGTGTAAAAATAACACGGATAGATGCGTTTAAACACCATACTTACGTGTGTTATTTTCTTACACACGTTCAAACGTGTAAAAAGTATCTACAGCCATTCATAAACTCAAAGCGTGTTAAAACAACACACTTATTTTTTCAGTACTGTATATGCATGAGATGCGTCGGAATAATAAGTAGAATAACAAAAGCTTTTTATCGTCAAAATATATGCATTTATTGAACTGTGCTCAACAGTACTTATATATTACTCTGTAGCATGTATGAGAGGTGTCACTGTGTTTCTTGTCTTCGCATAGGCGAGGTTCTCATGCAGCTTCACGATGATGGCCACTTTTGGCGTGTCGGTGATGGGCTCGAAATAAAAATACGTCGCTAAAGATTCATGCAGCTATCGAGGTTTTGGAAAATAGATTCGAATTTCAAGTTCTTCCACGTGACGAACTCAAAAATGATTTATAAATGAAACATTGAAAGTCAAGACCAAGTGTGGTTTTCAATCAACCAGTTAATCAATCGATGTCACATCAACTAATGACATTCACATGATGCCGTAACCAAGGTGATTTTTTTCAAACATATGATCAATAACAAGCAATTAACACACTTAAGGGGAGATATACACCTAGAAGCAGGAAAAAAGGTCATTTTTGTGAATTTTTTCAAGGAAAACTATTTGAAATTTTGGATTGGGGCTTTAATTACCTAAAAGTATATACATTCAAAAATATGTTTAATTTTCTTTATTTAAAAATATCAAAATCATACAAGGATATTGTATGATCCTTGGAGCGTCATAAAAAAATCTGCGTATACGGTACCCACTGGCGTTTCTTCAAAAATCATCTGAAAAAAACCAAAAAGAATATTAAATTAGATACTATAATCTAGTACTTGTCATAGCCGATTTTGAAAATATCGATTTATGACAAAATGGCGGACGTTTGAACATAAATAGTGATTTTTGGGCCATCAATTAGTTATTATTTTGCCTATAAAACAAAAACTAAGTAACGGAAAAAAAATTCTATGACTAGTACTAGATAATGGTGCATAGAACAACCACAAAAAATCTCAAGGCAAGCGGTTCATTGGTTTTCGAGAAATTTTGGGTACCGATTTGAAAAACGTGGTTTTAAGAAAAACGCGTTTGAAAATTTGGGAATGAATAAATCATGAAATTTGTCAACTTACATGGAATCATCGATACCAGACCCATAGTGTGGGTCTTCTGCGGTCGACGGAATGTTCATAGCTTCTAAATCCTCGACCTCGACCATGTACGTGTATATCTCCCCTTAAACTACGTTCCTTTTTCCCATGTTATTTTTGCTCGTGTGTTGTAATCAACGTGTGTTGTTTAGTCCAATGTGTGTAAATATGCGTCTTGTATGTTGATTCCCCACGCTTTGTGTGTGTTCGAATAAGCGTGTTATTGATGGGGACAGCTACGAAAGTGTGTAATAATGTAATGCGTAAAAATTGCACACTCACGTGTGTAATTTTATCGCATTACGTGTATAATTGTAACGCATTACGGGTTACCAAATGCATAAGTGTGTAGAATCAACATGGCAGCGCCCCATGTAGGGTGATCGGTAGTGGCCAACGATTGGCCGATGTACGGCGCTGAGCTTGCCAACATTGGCACTCGAGCTTGGCCCGATCATCGACCGAGCCTCGGATGATAAGAGCGGCCCGATATTCGCAATCAATGTTGACCCTAGAATGGCTTATGAGAATCGGCCGAGCATCGCGTAGGACTTCATTCGAGAATCGGCCAACAATAAGTCCCCGTCAAGATTGCCATCATTGGCACTTGAGCTTGGCCCGATTATCGACCGAGTCTTGGCGGATAATTGTGACCCGATATAGATCATCAAAATTGGTCCTGCACTGCCAAAAAAAAAATAATTATTTTTGTATTGTAATTCGTCATTACCTGGTCTATCGAAACAATTAGTTCGAAGAAAATATTTCACTTATATGGGACTCGAACCTTGAACCTACCTACTCATAGCCAAGCACGCTGACCATATGCTACCGAGTGCTCGTAACATTTGAATCGCAGATATGCCATAAGAGACCAAATGGATTCTCATCATTATTTGTATCACATAAACTATATCAATTAGTTAATATCATTGTGATAATTAGAGAGTGTTATCGAATGACATGTTATAGAATTTCCAAACCTAACGTATATATATATTAGGGTGATTCGTTTCAGGGTAACTTTTTTTTTCTCACCCATCGTGCCCGAAAACCTCTAGTTGGCACCCAAAAACGAAGTTTCGTGAAAGGGGGGTGTTGTCAAAAAATATTTAGAGGTCGCGAATCAAAATTGAAGGTTTCCCATTTGATTAACATTGAAAAAAATGTTTTTCTCTTTATTAGTGTTACCATTCCGCGAATTTTGATATCGCGATATTTTCCAAGTGGGTTCTCATAGGAAATATGATACTTTACAATAAAGTTCTTTGAGCCATGTCCGTAAATTCAACCGTTTCAGCGGTATCATTATTTCAAGTGAATATTGTACAAAAATAACTATTCAAACGGCTGTAACACCGAAGCTATTAGATATATCGAAAAAAATTCAGATGAGAACTTTGTAGAGAAAGTAATTTTCTACAAAAAAGTCTTATAAGCCGAGCCCGAAAATTCAACTCTTTCTCAGCTATAGGTGGGTGAAGTAAAATAAATAGATTTGTTTTTGTTTAAAAAAAAATCTATTTATTTTCCTTCATCCACCTGTAGCTGAGAAAGAGTTGAATTTTCGGGCTCGGCTTATAAGACTTTTTTGTAGAAAATTACTTTCTCTACAAAGTTCTCATCTGAATTTTTTTCGATATATCTAATAGCTTAGGCGTTACAGCCGTTTGAATAGATATTTTGCACAGTATTCACTTGAAATAATGATGCCGCTGAAACGGTTGAATTTACGGCCATGGCTCAATGAACTTTATTGTGGAGTATCATATTTCCTATGAGAACCCACTTGGAAAATATCGCGACATCAAAATTCGCGGAATGGTAACACTAACAGTGAGAAAAACATTTTTTTGAATGTTAATCAAATGGGAAACCTTCAATTTTGATTCGCGACCTCTAAATGTTTTTTGACAACACCCCCCTTTCACGAAAGTTCGTTTTTGGGTACCAACTAAAGGTTTTCGGCCACGATGGGTCGAAAAAAAAAGTTGCCCTGAAACGAATCACCCTAATATATATATATATAATTCCACCCTCTCTACCCCCACAACCCTTTAATATGTGTGTTGCAATAAAGACAGACCATTAGTTCATTAGTTGAAGTTTGATTTGAATAAATAAATATATTTAAAATGAATAATTCCAATAATGAAATGCAATAGGAAAAATTTGATTTCACGAAAAATCTAGTTAATTCAAATAAAAAATAAATAAATAGACGCGGTTAGTTAATATTAATAGAATTTTTCTGTCAGTGTAGGATGGTTCATAAAAATCGGCAGAGTATCGCGTATGAGCTCGTTCGAAAATCGGCCAACAATGAGTGCATTGATTTGGTAGTATATTTGTTGAGAATAATGTCTAATGGACTCGTAAAAAGTATTTATCTCGTCTCTCAATGACTTCGACGCGAAACAATGAATCGTCAATATACGAATTGCGGTTCGATCATGCGTTACTCGGCCGAACATTGGCCTCGTATCGGCAAAAACATGATTGACGAGTCTATACTTCGCCAAACATCGACCTCGTATCGATAAGCCAATGATTGGCGAGCCCATATGTGGCCGAACATTAGCCTCGTATCGGCAAACCAATGATTGGCGAGTCTATACTTCGTCAAACATCGGCCTCATATCGATAAACCAATAATGAACGAGTCTATACTTGGCCGAACATTGGCCTTATATTGGCAAACCAATGATTGGCCAGTCTATACTTCGCCAAACATCGCCCTCGTATCGATAAGCCAATGACTAGCGAGTCTATGTTTGGCCGAACATTGGCCGCGTATCGGCAAACCAATGTTGGCTAGTCAATACTCAGCCGAGCATTGGCGTACAATTGGGTAATCGATCATCGCCCGGCCAACATTGGTCCAAGTATTGGCCGTTACCGTTCGATTGGCGAAACCTACATGGGGCGTGCCTTTATGTTGTGTTACTTCAACATACTTTGAACATACGTCAAACACGCCCAATTTTTGCAGTGTACACGCTCACGAAGCGTGCTCGTTATGTTCCAACACGCCGAGTTTTGTCTCGTGACTTTTTACATATTTTCGATTCGAACGTGGTAAATGTTCTCAAACGGCATTCATCGGGGAACAGTGCAAAATCCAATTGAATCCTATCGAGGACTCCCTATGTGGGGTGTCCCTAACAAATCCCGATAGAGATGGGAGTGCATCTTGGAACTCCTCAATAAATTTGTGCACGGAATCACGAACGGATTTTTCTGGGAGATACAACACATTCCTGTTGAGAATTCCTGTTGAGAATTTCAAATAAAAACTTCTCAACCGACGACAATCGGAAAATAGTGCGGAATCCACTTGAATTCCGTGCGGCTCTGTCGAATCCCTATGGGGATATTGTAGGATCTCGGGACTTCATAACACATTTCTGCACAGGTACGTGCAATCGATTAACGTTGATTCAGCGCCAACAAACGAAAATGATAGTTCATATTAACAACGATCACTTTAAGGTTGTTGTGAGGTGAAGGGGGTATACCAATGTGACACTTTAAAAAAATCTATTTTTTTGCCTTTTTCGACAGTTTATACTTTCAAGAATATTCTGTAAAAATTTCTAGGCTGTATGTCTAATCATTTTGTCTTGCAAAAATCGATAGTTAAATCTTTAAACGCGTTTTTCTCGAAATGAGATTTTTCAAATTTGCTGACATTGTAACTCAAAGAGCAATTATCCGATTGACTTGAAATTTGAACTGAGTACTCTTGAATATATTTACTCTACAATGACGTAGGATCTTTTTGATTGGATGAAAATTAACGATTTGGCATTGAAAAGACGACCATTTCATAGGCAAGAAAACAGACTTTTTTCATAACTACGCCATTTCGTTAGATTTTGATATTTTTCGAAAATCTTACGTCATTGTACAGGAAATACCTTCCAGTTTAACGACATTTTTTCCTTTTTCGATTTCAGCTACTCAATCGGCCCGAATCATGTCAGCAGTGGAGGAACTTTTTTTTTGGCGCGTCCGAAGGCAGCGCATAAGTCGCTTGGATCTCAATATTTTACGATGAAAAAGTTATGTAACATAGGTCAAATATAGCCAAATATATTCTTAATTTTCCGAAACATTTTATTGAGTACTTTACGTTAAAAAAATTCCCAAAAATCACCCAAATTTTCAGCGTTCACACTGGTATAGCCCCTTAAGTCAACATGTTACCACCGAGCTGACATTTTTTTCTGGACCTTTATAACCTCTTTGCTGATCATCCTGTGCAGTTTTAATACGATAGACAGTACCGTTTTTTAGAAGAAAAAAATCGGCAACTCGACGTATTTCGTGAGCTAATTACATTACGCTAAACTCCCGATCATTTTTCCGTACATTATTGATATCTGCTAAGTGAATGTTACCACGGAGCTGAAAAAATAGGTACGGTTCGACTAATTATCGGACTACCCCTTGGTACCGTGAAAATGAGGATTCACAGTACCGTTATAAAATTATTAATGTTTTTGATAGCGAATCGGTATTCGGTAATTATGCCCGGGAACCTCAAACTACTCGGTCAGGATAATTAACAACGAATATTATTGGTACTTATTCTCTTAATTAGTAATAAGTACGTAATATTAATATGATAACTATGTTCAAAAATTATACATTTCTAGACATTTCTAGGCAAACACAAAATAACGCGGTTTTTTTTCATACGTAATTTTTTTTTAGAATATCGGCAAATTTCAAAATTTTTGATTTCTTCGAGATTATAGACAGTTTTAATACACACTTTTTCTTTCCAGCGGATTTTTTTTTACTCGGACCGATATTCACTTTTGACTGCTCCTTGGACCGATACTGAGGTTACGAACGGGGTGTATATGTTTCTAATTTCGCGACACTTCTGCCAATCTGGGCATTATGATAGTACCACGGTTAACGGCGTTGCCAATTCGTTTTGTGTTAATTGAGTGAGAAAAAGTCATAGAAAATAATTATACACAGTAATGAAAGCACTTAATGTAATCACCTAATGTTTGAAATTGCATCTTTTAACAAATAGATGTAGAAAAATAGTTCGAAAGCGCACGTTTAATATGACGATTATTTGAGAGCTAACAATTGGTAATAGTCAATCGGCTCCGTGCATACGCATAGGGCGCTCTCCTCGTACTTCGTCCCCGACGGCTAAACTCCATAACAACTTTAATCGATCCTGCCATGTGGGTCGATCGGTAGGTGGTTGTGTTAAGGTATGCCTTTACGGACCCGAATATTTAACAATTGAATGATTTTCGTCTATAATCAAGTAAAAACACATCGCAGTATACTGGTAAAATTGCAAGCCAACCGAGCTTCTAACGAAAAATTACGACTCCAAAAATCGTCTCAATTATACGGCGCTTTATGGATATGACACGCTGGCCACATTTCTATCTAATAATTCATACACTAAATAACTCTAGACGCCTGATATAAACTACTTACGCGTGTGAAAAAAATCTAAAGATTCCGTAACGAAAATAAACACCGGGAGCACCGAAAGTTTAAAGTAAATATTAATGATAAAACTTAGAAAAATGTGACTTACAGAAAAATTGAATTTACCTACGATTCAGACGGGCCCTGCTTATGCCCCCATACCACAAAATACGGCCGTCCGCGAAAGGAATACCTTAATCGTATCCCCATCAAAAAAGCATATTACGTATTACGGAATGGAAGAGGTCTTCTGTCTCGTTCGTCCAGTGCACATAATTTTATCTCGGACCAACTGCGAGGATGACCCACAGTGTGCAATATAGCTGAGATGCTATTGCTTAAGGCGTTACCCCCACTTGTAGCGCAAAAAAGGCCTTTTTAATGAATTTTTTTAAAGAAAACTACAAAACTTTTTTAATCGTTCAATATACCATCTTAAAGAACACATCTTGAAGAACTTTCAGTAATTATTTTATTGAAAAATATTACATTGTTTAGTGGCAAATGGCCGTCAATGAAATAATGTTTTTATATACACGGTTTGCGGTGACCAACATTGCGGCGAAGTGGATCATCTGAAAAAAAAAAATGCGGATGGATTTAGTCAAATATAAGTATAAACTAGTCTTTAATAGAAGGATTTAAAAAAAAATTCATTTTTCACAAAATGGCGGACAGTCAAAGTTAATGGTTCGATTTTAACGAAAAAAACGGCCGTTTTTTGGCTATAAAAGGGCCATTTTTTTCGAGAAAAAAATCGAACGATTAAAGACTACATTTTTATGTATTAAATAAGCCTGCAACATTTCAAGAAGATCGGTTCATTAGTGTTCGAGTAATCTTGGTCACCGACTTCAGAAATGCCATTTTGAGAAAAACGCGTTTAAAGTTTCAATTTCAGTTTACACGAAGAAAATATTTTTTTTTGTAAACTTACATAGAGTCATCTATTCCGGGCCCATACAGAAGTATGGGCCCGGATACTTATACTTCAAAAAAATGCAATAAAAAAATCGATTTTTTCAAAATCGCAAGTGGGGGTAACCCCTTAAAGAAAGGGCTTCTTCCTTTCTGACCATGCGAGGAGTTCTGACCATTTCGATCCCCCCTGTGGGTGGACCGAAAACGAGCACTATGGAAGCAGCGCCCAACTACACCAATGATACAGTACCAGGCTGTTGTATAGGGTATCTCAAAATGACATTTTAATTTATGAATAAAACGTATTATTTATTTGAAAAGTACGAATATTTTTATTTCAATATAAAATAGAAACATGGAGGTTATGTTTGGAACGCAATATCCGATAAATATCCGCCTCCTCCCTGTTTGCAATCGTTCACTCTTTTGACGAAATGTTCAATAACATTTTGGCATAATTGCGGACTACTTTCATTAACGGTGCGTCTCTAATTGCCCTTTCGAGATCGGCAATGGTTTGTGGATCATTGGCATGCACTTTTACTTTCAGAAAACCCCAAAGAAAAAAGTCCAATGGCGTGAAATCGCACGATCTTGGTGGCCAACTCACATCGCCGGGGCGTGAGATATCACGATAATGAAACTTCGTCTGCAATAACTATGCAGTAACAATGCAGCAAATAACAATTCCTATGCGTTGCTCGATCGTGTAATTCTCCATGACTAAACCTCAATACTTCCTGATGCCAGGTGTCAAAGATTGGTACCGAATGTTCGGCACAAAAAAACGGCGCGCAATTTAAAATGTCACGTAATTTTGAGGCACCCTTTATATACATAGTATTGGACAGAGATCGGCAAACAGTAATTGAATTAACAACTAACAACTACAATTACTACTGTAATTGATCATTTAATTACTTTGCAAAAGATTACTGAAGTAACAAGTCACCGCAAGTACCAAGTATAATTAGTTACTGTGTGATTTAATTGAAAGTTAATGATACACATCCATCGATTACATACTAATTCGAATAATGTAATTGTACGTGCTACAAGAAATCCGAGTTACAATTCTTGCAATTCACGAGCGCGAATGGACCTTACAAGTGGTAATTCGTGTAATTGCACGTTACACTAGTGTACGC
The DNA here is from genome assembly GCA_944452715.1 of Ophion slaviceki. Lineage (NCBI taxonomy): Eukaryota > Metazoa > Arthropoda > Insecta > Hymenoptera > Ichneumonidae > Ophion > Ophion slaviceki. The sequence continues at coordinate 25,862,465 of OX101785.1, read as the reverse complement.
TATTTGCGTGTGCACCAGGTACACAAGTTGTGTATTTCTAAAGTTGACAGTCGCGCACACACCACACTTGATCCAACTCTAGAGGTTAAGATGATATTTTCTCCTATATTATGCGATAAATAATAACAACGTAATTAGATTACAAAGTATTTGCATACATTCTAATCAGATTACTTTGTAATGAAATACATTATAACAGATTACATAATATGTACTGAGTAATTTAATTGCAATTTAATAAAATGCAATTTAATGAGATTCCTTTGTAATTAAATCACTTTGTAAGCAGATTAATAATCAAATGACAATGTGATTTAGTTACGCCCATCACTGGTATTGCGCGTGCATAGAACTATACATATATACATATGGAAATACACATAAGTATACCTGTCTATGAGTATGAAAACTTCATTTTGGATCCGTCATATGTACGTAATGTTGACTTCCAGCACAGTCCGCTGTTTTGAAGACAGCTCTTAAAGTTTCCTAGAAAAAATTTACTTTAAAGACATGTGTGTCCTCGAAATGGCCTTTATATGAATATGGTTGAATTTATCCGAAAGTGATTTCGAAGACATCGGGGTTCACCTAGTTTGGTGAGTACGGGGACGATTGGCTACTATGAAGGCGGTCTTCGAAGCCGATTGTTTTTAAGGGGTTACCCCCACTTGCGATTTTGGAAAAATCGATTTTTTGTTATTGCATTTTTTTGAAGTGCACTTTGAAGTGCAGTTTTTTTTTGATGCCCGGAATAGATGACTCTATGTAAGTTTACAAAAAAAAAATATTTTCTTCGTGTAAACTGAAATTGAAACTTTAAACGCGTTTCTCTCAAAATGGCATTTCTGAAGTCGGTGACCAAGATTACTCGAACACTACTGAACCGATCTTCTTGAAATTTTGCAGGCTTATTTAATACATAAAAATGTAGTCTTTAATCGTTCTATTTTTTTTTCGAAAAAAATGGCCGTTTTATAGCCAAAAAACGGCGGTTTTTTTTCGTTAAAATCGAACCATTAACTTTGACTGTCCGCCATTTTGTGAAAAATGAATATTTTTTAAAATCCTTCGATTGAAGACTAGTTTATACTTATATTTGACTAAATCCATCCGCATTTTTTTTCAGATGATCCACTTCGCCGCAATGTTTGTCACCGCAAACCGTGTATATAAAAACATTATTTCATTGACGGCCATTTGCCACTAAACAATGTAATATTTTTCAATAAAAAAATTACTGAAAGTTCTTCATATTTTAAGATGGTATATTGATCGATTAAAAAAGTTTTGTAGTTTTTTTTAGAAAAATTCATGAAAAAGGCCTTTTTTGCGCTACAAGTGGGGGTGCGCCTTAAAATCAGTTTTCTGAGTATATATATATATATATATATATATGGATATGATGATAGGATGGCTGGCGGACACGCAAGTTATGTGCTGAACGTGAGTCCAAAAGCCCGACCTACGACAACCACCTCACGACATAGTACTCTCTTATACTCTTTCCCTCGTTTGTTCACAGTGACCTATACTGTAGAATAGATGCCAGCTACTCTTTCACTTAGGTCTTTCTAAATCCCTAAGTCTCCTTTAAAAATATATATATATCAATTGTGTCTGTGAAGATGGATATAAATTTGCACTATACTTTCGTGCGATCTGTACATGGATATGGAAGACGAAGACATGAATACTTTATTTGTCGTCAGCTATATCGCGTTGCAACGATGCTGGAAAATTATTTAAAAAATTGACGCTGAGAAAAAAGAATCGTTGAATGTGCAAAATGCATTTTGTTGTCTCAAAATTTTGTTTGTTTAAACAGTTGCTTAAACATGCTAAAAAAGCTACAGTTCACACCACTATACTATTTTACCACCAACTATACTGTTTTGTTGTGCCAATTAAAAATCAATTTGAACGTATTTAACGATACATTTTGTTAAACCAACTGAATTTTGGATCGATGACCGAATTTTTTTTCAGTGCATAGATCTAGATTGATTAAATTTGAATTTCTCATGGTAGACGTTTAATGAATTCTATCAAAGATAAAGCAAATTCTAGTGAGAAATGTTTGCTGGTTTTACAAAAAAAACTGGAGACAAAGTATAATTTGAAAACATCATTTTTCAAACATAAAAAATACTTAAAGATTTTTATTTATAATAATGGAGAGTATTGGGTAGAAAAAAAATGGACGTACTTTTTATTATTGTTAGCTGATATTGATAATAGCTACTCAATCGTACCAGCTTATATATACAGTTACACAATACATTCGTGTGAAGGACGAAATATTTACGTCAGCGATTTTTTCAAGAGCTAAAAATGACTTGAGGGTGAAAACAAGTCGACTGGAATTAAAAAATATTCGGCCTGTGCGCAGAATCATTATTTTCGTAATTGTTTTTGCGATCGTCCGTTCACACGCATCACCAGATATTTTTAATAGCTCGACGTCGGTTCATTGCGCGATAAAACGTCGGAAATTATCGAGAGAACTTGCTGGGCGCGACAGGAAGAGGATAATAAAAAAAGGGCGTGAACCGAGGCCCTGCACTTATTGGTACAAGCTCTTTTAACCCTACTGCGTCTCCGAACGTAGGACAAAATATTTCATGTCGTTACGAGCAACCTTAAATCAAATCAATTATCTCGACGCTTTGTTTGATAATTCCTGATATATATATGTGTGTGTATATATATATATACATGTCTCAGTTAAAACCCATTTGCAGTTTCAACGCGTTTTCAACCCAAACAGACCCAAACCAAAAAAGTACTTATCCGTAACTTCTAGTTTTCACTAGGTAAAACGGGTTTTAAGGCCACTCTAGAGGTCGAAAAAAAGGCTTTTTGGGGATTTTTTTTTTCAGAAAAACTACAAAATCAATCGAGATTACAAAAAAGGGTATTTATCATCCATATCAGTGACTGTATACAATAATTTTTTTGAAGCGATTAATTAAAAAATGGCGGCTGTGCAGCGTTTATCTTAAAACTGCATTTTTTAAGTTGGCCGGAAACATAACTGACAAAGAACATCCCTCAGGTGACACCCTTCGATTTTGTTGAAATTTGGATATGTTTTAAGCACCGAAAAGTAAGCGATACGAGTTTTTTTATCGGCGGAAAACGGTTTTAAGGGGTGAAACCACCCCTTAATATAGGGGTGGTTCACCCCTTAATTATTTTTTTGCAATGTGACAATAGTGGATTTTTCATTGCTTCGGACTAGAAGAATTTTCGTTTTTGTTTCATTAAAATCGGTGGATTCCTTGTGTGTGAAACTGCTATATTACCCCTAGAGATGCCTTTTTTCGAGGGGTGGTTTCACCTCTTAAAACCGTTTTTCCGCCGATAAAAAAAAATACGTATTGCTTACTTTTCGGTGCTTTATAACATATCCAAATTTCAATCAAATCAAAAGGTGTCACCTGAGGGCTGTTCCTTGTCAGAAAATTTTCAACCGATTCACTTGAAATGTTGACATTGTCTATGGAAGTACGTAGGATTTTTTTTATATTGCACAGTCCATTTGTTATTAACAATTATCTGACGATTTTTTAGGCAAATTTTTGGAAAGTGAAAAATTTTGTTTTTTTTTCACTTTAAAAAATTGGGTATCCATCGCATTCGTAAAAATACTCAGATTTACATGCTTAACACTTGTAGTAATCCAATGCCCTGAGAAAAAATTACGCTCAATGGGCTAATTTTCATGTAATATCAAGTTTAATTTGAACTTCCGGTATTTGATGTATTACGACTTGCTACGATAAAAAGACGCGACAGCAAGGCAACAGCTGAATGTAGTCCTAACCTCATCTCACTCATTCGAATTTCCACACATATTTCATTTTTAACTGATTTTTACTCAACGCCTGGTTGAGTAAAAAGAGACGAAGATAGAACCAATGTTGCCAAATACCAAACGTATAAGTACTGCGCGAATCGTTTGAATAACTACATTTTCATTTTTCCAATTAAATGTAAACATTCATTAAATCGTTTACACATGGAAGATTTTAGTTATTACAAATTATTTTTTTTGCATATGTTAAAAGTGTAAATTGTACAAGTCTCAAGTATGATCAGTGGTATGACTGTTGTGAAGCGATAGGATTACCTTAAATGCACTGTCGGTCCGATGAAACTGCACACTTGTGATGTAGGTAAAGCGAGTAGGTATGGAATGCCCCATACACGTGTATTGATCACCTATCCTATATAAGCGTATATCTGTATAGATATTCTTGTTAAAAACCGAACACCCGAATGGTCATAAGTGAATTGTTAACGGCTAAATAAATACATGATTCAAGATGCGCATGAGCCATTAAAAATAATAACGTGGAGACGGGCCGATGTGCACTCAGGCTTGAATCTCGTCGTTGTAGGAACAAGATACCGTTTTTGTTTTTGTTTTTTTTTTTCAATTATTGTACAACTTGTTTTTCAGCTAGCAGAATGTTCCTTTTTTCGTGCACGAGAATAATATATGCGATCGTTTTTACGCAATGTGGGACTCGAAGGACTCGCAGCTAATTCAATATGCAAATCAAACGCGAAGCATTCCGCGCATTGGCAGCCGGAGGCTGAAAGTAAACAGGGAAACGAGATAGAACTCATAGAGATAATTACAGTAATTGAAAGAATCTAACAGTACGTTCGTGTTTATTTTACCTTGGGAACATCGGGAAAACTGCGGAAGCGCTTTTCTTACGTACGGATAGCATTTTCCGAGCATCATTTTTCGCCGGGGGAGTGAGGAAAAAGCGAGGGAAATGAGAAGTCGGAGACAAAAAACATGTTTTTTTTTTGCACATTATTTGCACGAATAAATTCGTTTCATTGTCGATGACTTATTTTTCTTTCTTGTTCTCCCTTCGCGCGAGGCGGTCCAAACAAACAACGCGGCGAGTGCAGCATCGACGATCTCTCCTGTGACGGAGTTCAAGCGAAAGAAGGAGATCGAGATCGAGTTGAAGAGAGAGAGAAAGAGAGAGAGAGAGAGAGAGAGAGAGAGAGAGAGAGAGAAGCAGGAAACTCAGTGAATAAAATTCCTCTGGAATACTCTTGAGACTACCGGGGCGAGCAAATTATTCGTTTCGTACAATCGGGTATACACCATTCCGCGTCGTTTTCCTTCCAATGGCTTCCACATCCGCCGATGCCCGGAAAAATGTTCGAAACGGCGCTTCTGGGTCGCCCACGATCCCATATCGCCCATGGCGATTTTCCGCTCACTCTATTTTCTTCGTGAATACTTTCGTGCTTCCATTGCCACCAACATGGATATGCACAAATAAAAGTGCACTGATATATTCGCAACTGCATATAAATACATATGTAGACACAGACCCGTCCCTATATGTGCGAGCGAAAATCATTCCGAAGACATTCCACTTCGAGGACCATCCTCGAAGTAATCGATTGTCTCTGTACTCAACATTACGCGAGCCCGACTGTCTTTGAAGTCACTTCCAGATGGTAGTAAGTATACCTATGAAAATAGATCGAAAGGAATTTCGAGGATCGTTTTGTCCTTGAAATCAACGATCCGATGAAAAAAATATTACGACTGTCTAAATAGCCAAGTGGGCTGATGACCAACATTACAACGATATATCGGATGCAAAGTGTCCTCTTCTTATATACAGGGTGGACCATTTAACGTGACCACCCCAAATATCTCCGTTGCCTTTAGAGTGACGAAAGAAAGTCAGGAGGTAATTGACCGTGACAAAAATGAATTTTCACCACTGTCTCAGCCCTTCGAAATCAATTACCTCCTGGCATTTTTTCGTCACTCTAAAGGCAACGGAGATATTTGGGGTGGTCACGTTAAATGGTCCACCCTGTATGTGTGTATGTATACATATACAGCTTATGCTTCTTAGCTCCTATTACGCGCATGTTTTGTGGTAACTACCTACTCTCCTCTTGGCACAATACACCATAGAAGAACTATTATTTCTTCTATTACCTAAAAGTATATGATGAAATCCTACTGAAAACAAATTAACGTTTACAGTGAGGAGGTAACTTTTCCAACTGCGAAATCGGAGGAAAACTTCTGCGTCCAGGGTTTTGTTGTATCACTCATGGCCCTTAAGCGCTTTACTTAAATTTTATTGTATAAAACCAATATATGCGTGCGTGTGTGTGTGTGTGTGTGTGGGTTGTGTGTGTAGTATATGATACATATATACAGAGTGTCCCGAAACTGAATGCGTTGCCTCAAATGAGGGGTTGGGGGTAAAATTCTGAGTCGATTGATATAAGCATGTGTGGGTCTCAGATCAACCCCTGAATTATTATTAATTTTTAAAGGCGGGCCAATCAGGTGCGCCCGATGAGCCAGCGTATCGGTCATCGACGTGCGCCGGTTCATCGGGCCCACCTGATTGGCCCGCCTTTAAAAATTAATAATAATTCAGGGCTTGATCTGAGACCCACACATGATTATATCATTCGACTCAGAATTTTACCCCCAGCCCCCTATTGCAGGAAACGCATTCAGTTCTGGGACACCGTGTATATACAGGACTACCGGTTATTAGTCACGGTCCCGTGAAAGGGTTTTAGGACATGTTTTCCACTATCAAATATCCCAGTAATTATGCAAAAGTCAACCCTTTCCGATATATTTGTATTATTTTTTAAAATTAGGGGTAGGCAACTGTGAGAATAACTTTTTTTTCAACTGTTGTACGGAATCAAACTTTTTTATCATTTGTAAATAGTTTGAGGACACAGCAGGTAACGAAGAATTATCAACAATATAATAAGAATAATCTGCAAACATTTTTGAATCGGGGTTTCAAAACCCTGCACGTCTAATAGTTATTTTTATTTTGTTGTAGATAATTCTTTGTTACTGTGTTCTCAAACTACAAATAATAAAAAACAGTTTTTAAAAAATAAATTTTGAAAGTTGTCTAACCCTCACTTTAAAAAAAGCATTAAAAATAATGATATCCCGACAATGGTTTACTTTTCCATGAAACATTACTGAGTTATTCAATAGCGGAAAACATTTCTTACAACCCTTTTACGGGATCGTGACCAATAACCAGTAGCCCTGTGTACATACGACTTTAAAAAAATAATACGTGTGCATGAAAATGATATTCTTAATGATAAAAGTATTCGAGCGCCGAATACTTATTAACATTCACATCACCATCTGAACCGATTGGCTAGATTTTATTTCCGGAAACTCACCGGAAAATCACCTGGCTAGATTTACTAGCTTTTATTTCCGGAAACTCGACCCGAAAATCACCGGAATGGGAAGCATCTTGTTGCGTAGCTGATATGCGGGTTTCCTTTCCGTTCAAAGGCTGCAAAATTTAGGAACGATTTCCCTAGGTCCAAAATAGCTCTGCGTGGTCTTCAGCCAGGATACTTTGCATGCGGAGCCACTTGAGGGCAATGGGAAGAGTACTCGGTACACCGAGCGAGACTACGGAGGATGGTGCTAGTCAAACGTTCGCGATTTAATATATATATAAAGAGTGTCTCAAGGTGACCTGACATTTTTATTTATTAATGAAACGTATTATTTATTTGAAAAGTATGAATATTTTGATTTTAATATAAGGTACAAACATAGAGGTTATGTGTGGAATACAATTTTCGATAAATGGCTAAACGGCATGGACTTGGAAGACATACCGTAAAAAAGGGCTACTTTGACAGAGCGCCAAAATACGTTTTTAATGTATGCGCAGCGAGCCCGCTTTACCTTCTATGGCGGGCGGCGTGTACGGGGAATAAACTTGAACAACAATTTGTTGTTCAAGTTATTCATAATGTTGCTAAAGTTGATTGTAATGTTGCTCAAGTTGATTTTTATCTCAATGACAATTATAAGACACATTGAGTGCCTATAATAGCACCCCGGGTACTTGATATTTTTATGTTGAAATGACACCACTGTAACTGCCCATTTTCGACCGTTTTTTTAAATATTTTTTTATAAAAAGAAATAAAATACATGGTCAAAAGAGCTTTTAGGTTTTATAAGGTATATATTGAAGTGTATGAAAAAAATTGTTTGTCAAAAGTATACAAAATGGCGGCGCACGAGTCACTGTAGCACAACTGTTTTTTAGCCAACCCTCTCCGCGACACGCAGTAGAACTGTCGTAAATTTAGTCCCGGAACTAGAAGTGAAATATTTTCGTTAATTGTATTATTTTGAGCCGTCAAGTACGTGAGGAATTAAAAAATAATTAAAAGAAAAATAGAGACGAGTTTGAAAAAAGGTTAGTTTTTTCGACCATAATTTTCATCTCAAAGGTGATATATATTTTTTCAATTTTCGATTCGTCGAAAAAAGCGCTCGTACTTGACTGTTAAAGCAATCTAAGAAGCTACAGTTAAAATTTCAAGTCGACTGGACGAAAATTCTTCGAGTTCTGCTGTCTTAATAACGATGACAATTTGGTTATAAAAAAATCGTTGTTTTTCATCTAATTCCATGTATAATGCATAAAATATTACATTTTTTATGAAATCGATTCCAAAGTAACCCTTAATCTTTGACATAAGTTGCATTCTAATGCCCTGCCAAAGAAGCCCCACACTCGGGGTACTGACACAGACTGATACTGACTCTACTGATAGAACTGACACAGTTCTATTGCAGCAAGAAAAGTTGGTATCTAGGATGTTAAAAAAAGTTACCTACAAAAAACTTCGAAAACCTGTTCAAAGTAGCCCCGTTTTACGGTAAATTCATCCAACAAGATGGCTCAACCTGCCACACTCCGAGCGACACAATTCAGTTATTGAAGACGAAGTTTCATGGTCGTGTTATCTCGCACCGCGGCGATGTGAATTGGCCACCAAGATCGTGCGATTTGACGCCATTGGACTTCTTTGTTTGGGGTTTTCTGAAAGAAAAACTGTATGCCAATGATCCACAGACCATCCCGGAGCTCAAAGGAAGCAATTGGACGCACCATTAATGAAATTAGCCCGAAATTATGCCAAAATGTTATTCATAATTTCGTCAAAAGAGTGAACGTTTGCAAACAGGGACGAGGTGGCCATTTATCGGATATTGTATTCCACACATAACCTCTATGTTTGTACCTTATATTAAAATAAAAATATTCGTACTTTCCAAATAAAGAATACGTTTTATCAATAAATTAAAATGTCAAGTCATTTCGAGACGCCCTATATATATATATATATATATATATATATATATATATATATATATATATATCAAGAAGCGCCATCCAGAAATATGCAAATGCAAGGTCCGTGTATAGAGTTCGCTTGGTTATAAAAGCGCTCATTTTAGAATAAATAGATTTGAAGACGAATAAAATTTTCAGTGACGTAGATTTCCACTTGCCGGAGCACTGGTAATCCAACGGGATACAAGTGAATCAACTATACATTATCTGCTGCGAGATTCGCAAGAGGTAGCTCAGTTCAGTCGAAAATAGATTGGATAAAAGACAAGAGGGTCAAACCTGCTGTAGATGTCGAATTCACAGATGGCGGTTTCGTTATGTTTTCACCGCTGTCTCCTCAGTACCGTCTCGCTTATCAATGTTCAATGACCCGCATACATTCAATTGGCAAGCAGAATTTTTTTCTTCTCTCCGAGTATATATCCATCTCTATCTCTCTATCTCTGCTCGTCTTTCTCTTTCTTTCCCTATAGACGCAAAAGTAGTACAAAAAAAGTACCGGCCTTAATGCCAGACTAGAATATTACCACCGAACCGTGTGGAAAGCCTGAAGGGAATGGAGGGCCGCAGACACGAGAGCGAGCGGATCGCTGACGTTGGGAGACAAAAATTAGGTCAACCCAATTACGTTCTCGGCAACGGGGTCTCCGAGGCACCGAGTGGAAAAGACGGAGACGGAAAGTCGGGGAAAGTGAAAAGGAGTAAGGGAGAACGATAGAGATAGCCGTTGGAGGGATGATCATCTTCGTTTGTCTTCATTCTTAGGACGCTTTTTCATAATTAGTGAAACATTGTTTTCCTCGTCCATTCAAATGTAAAACTTTTATTCGCGTTTTTACGGGAAACGAATAGAATGACCGGATGTGCCGTATCCTGTGCCACCGGGCATTGCCGTGATTTTGGGAAAAGTTTATTTAAGGAGGTTGCTTAGCTATCGGGAAATAGTGAGAATTTGCTGAAATTTATTGAGGATATTTGCGAACAGGTGATACGATTCGGTGTAAAATTTGAAGTACTTCGTCTGCGTGATTGTTGAGCAATTAATTATTGAAGTTAGGCCCTTATAGATGTGCGACATAGCAAAAGCTTCATGAGAACTCTAATACGACTGTCGCAACATAATAAAAATAGTAAGAATTGAATGGAAATGGAATGGAAATTTTAGCTGATTCGCGTGAAACGATAAAGCACCCTACGGCACGTGGCAACGCTGCTGTCAAGTAGGCCATTTTGAATAGGCGCCAAAATTTGAAACGCACAAACTATTGCGTCCTTGCTATAAATTTCTTACCGCGGTTTCATAAAGAGTTTTTTAATATTTTGAATCATTCATTCCAGAAGCTGCAAATCAATTATGCGTCGTCCCTCGACTGCGCATTCATTTTTCGGCTCAACTACTTTTTTCCGCCGCTTTCCCGGTTGTACTTGCTCCAACCGTCTCTTGTACTGTTTTTCGGTTTGCATTTTTCCCTTCCATTTTTTCATTTTCGCCGAACAAAAAACGGAATTCGCGAAGGATGTTTGACAGCTACGCGCTCACGATGTGGCGTTCATATCTGAGCTCAGAGATACCAGTTACTGGAAACTAAATTACGCGTTTGCCACATTTCAACTTGGTTAATAACGTATTCGCGATGTAGATAAACGAAAAGGATTAATAACATTTCTAAACAGCCAATTACATACATTCCACATATTTATTAGCTGAAATTTATTTATTTTACGTAACCGAAAATTGGATTATTTGTGGTTGCCAGCCGTTACAGGCGCGCGTGTTTAAGGCCTTAGGCCACAGTAACGGGTATAAAATCATGTGCGAATTTAACAATTTTTTTCCTATGAAAAAGTGATTCACTCATAAAAATAATTACACATCTATTTAGTATGAATATCAAGCTGTCAGAAAGTACATATATGTATGTATTTTCGATGTACAAAATGGCCGACTACTAATATTTTATTTTTTTGTCTTTTTTGGGCCCTCCGCGGCGTGACATTTAGCATCCACAATTTTTTACCTAGAAAAAAAAACAAAAATTCTCGTCAATCTACATTAGAATACCTCGAGAAGTACGTACGGAATTTAAAAAATATTGTTTTATTCAAAAGTTGTAGGTATTTGAACTTAAGAGATGAATTTTCAGTGAAAAGTTTCGTTATAACTGCTCATAAACTGCTCATAAAATTATGAGATCAAAAGAACTTACCTGTAAGTGAAGTTCGATCTTAATTGTATGAAGCGCCTCTTCCGAAGAGATCAGTGTGTGTAGTGCCCCCTCGATATGCCGATATTGCCACAATTTTTACAGTTTTTTGTTTTGGTTCTGGTCGGTGTGTATTCCGATAGGCAATTCATTCTTTCAAAGTGCTGCCGTAACCATTAGGGTTTCTAATGTGTGTATCATTAGAAAAGGGGAAAATTTATTGGGTGGGACTGATCTCTTCGGAAGAGGCGCTTCATACAATTAAGATCGAACTTCACTAACAGGTAAGTTCGTTTGATCTCATAATTGTATTACGCGCCTCTTCCTCGAGATCAGTGTGTAGTTATTTAAAGTTCGTTACGGCAGATATTTACGAAATCGGAAATTCGATATCATTTATTTTTATTTAATTAATTCTTTAACCATACGATTAAGTGTAATGCATAAGAACTTGTAATGTTATACATGGCTGCTATTTAGAATCGCTTTTCCAAACATGGCTTTGCTTGTTACAATATGACGATCGTAGAACCTAGCGAAGGTACTCGAACGTTCTGTCCAACCTGCAGCTTTTCTAATCATGTCTATATTGACCCCACTCCTTTTTGCGGACGAGGTAGACGCATGACGAGTACTGTAAGCATCGAATGCCTCTGTATTCACCCCACTTTCCGTTAGGGTCTTTTTTATCCATCTGCTTATAGTTTGAGTGGATACTTGTTTGTGTGGTTTTTTTAGGGCTATAAAAAGACGAGATTCATTTTCTCGTATATCTTTTGTCTTATCTATGTACGTTACTAGAGCTGATGCCGGACAGATATATGCATTTTCAATATAGAAAGGAATGCTTAAAACTGGCTGCGCTCTATTTACTTTTGATGTTTTTAGTCGCGTCGGGATTTTCATTTCGATCAACTCTGCTGATTTTTCTATATTTCGAATGTCTATGGATGCGAGTGTCTGCATTCGTTGCGCTGTAACTAACGCTAATAATGTGACCAGCTTGAGAGTTAGTTTTTCTAAGGGAATTCCCTCGTTAGGACCCCATTGCGCAACGTGGCTTAATACAAGTTGCGGGTCCCACGTCGAATCGTATTTGGGTTTTGTCGGTCTAAGATTTGCGATACCTTTAAACAATCTCCGCACTCTGGGATCTTCTCCCAATTCTGGCCCACGCAACAGAGCAATCGCGGATCGACAGGAGTTCAACGTGCCATAAGAAGTGCCTTTTCCAAACTCAGTGGACAAAAATTTTAGAACGTGTGACGTATCGCATTTGTAAGGGTCTATAAATTCACCATGGCAAAATAGCCACCACTTTTTTAAGCAACCATCATATTGCTTCAGCGATGAATCTGAGAGTGAGGAAACCATAATAGTAAGTGCTTCTTTCGGCACGTTTTTTTCTACCTAGTGCTTCCCGGATAGCAGCCCTGCAACCAGGGTAATTTTCTTCCAAATCGGGTGTGGTTGTCTATCAAGAGAGCGTAAAAGATTTATATTTGGTTGGAAATATATCGGTTCACCATCTAGCATACCAGTGAAGACAGGAAACCAAACTTGAGCTGGCCAGTACGGTACAACTACGACACCTTTACCACGATCCTCTTTAAGTTTCCTTAAAACGCGTAAAACTATTGCAAATGGTGGAAAAGCATAAAAAAAACATTGACTCCAATCTACTGTGAACGCATCAACAGCAACTGAGTCCGGGTCTCTTGACCAAGAAATATAACGCTTACATTTCGCATTCGTCCTTGTTGCAAATAAATCTATTTCGGGCTCTCCCCATTTATTTTTAATTTTGCAGAAGGCCCAATTTGACAAGGCGTATTCTGTTTCCGGTTCAAGTCGTCTCGATTCAAAGTCAGCTTCATAATTTTCCTGCGACGAAATGTAAGATGCGTAAATGAAAATATTTCTTTGTTCGCACCATTTCCAAATCTTTTTTGTGAGTCCACTTAACACCGGAAATTGAATGCCTCCCATTTTGTTAATGTAAGCGATAGACGTGGTATTATCGATTCTCAATAGCACATCGCAGTCCTTTAGATTTTTTGCAAAGCATTTTAAGCCGAACAAAGCCGCCAATAATTCTAGATAATTAATATGATGAGCTTGCTCTTCTTGGCTCCAGTGACCATGTGTTTGGTTGCCTTCACAGCACGCTCCCCATCCAGAGCGCGACGCGTCGGAGGAAATTTCGAGGGCTGCTTTAAATGGTATTAACGAACGCACTGCTTTGTTTATATGAATTGTTCACCAATCAAAATCAATCTGTAAATTTTTCGAAAGGTGCATTTGCGCTTCGAAATTTCCGTTGTTTAATGCGAGAGCCAAGAATTGTGCTCTCTCAAAACTCTTTATGTGAACCCAGCCGTAATTGATTGCTAAGCAACTCGAACCTAGTGTTCCAATCAATCCCGCGAATTGCCGGATTGTACAATGGCTCATTTCACTAAATTCTTTAATTTTTTTAGCAGTCTTGATCACCTTTTCTTCTGGAAGCCGGATATTCATTTTTTCTGAATCATAAATGAACCCAAGAAATTTACATTTCGTTGACGGAATCATCTGACTTTTCTTTTCATTGATAACAAATCCTAACTTCCTAACCCTAGGCACAACGCTGATCCTCAACACGGCCTCCATCCGGAAGCCACAAACTCTTTTCATTACATAAAGAGCCGTGAAAGCCTTAAAACTAAAATCCTAACTTCTCGAATAACTGTCTTGTTATAAGAGTATTCCGTAAACATTCTTCGTATGAATTTCTAAGCATCAATAAATCATCCAAATATATCACTGACAATAAACCTCGTTCTCTGAGATACGATACTACCGGCTTCATTAGTTTTGTAAACGTATAAGGAGCCCTATTTAGTCCGAAAGGCAAACACGTAAATTGATACAATTTCGCTTGGAAGATAAATCGTAAAAACCTGCGATCAGATTTTGCAATCGGGATTAAATAATAAGCATCTTTCAGGTCAATTGATGTCATGAAACATCCACGGGTTATCATTTGCTTTGCCATTTTCCCATCTTCTAATTTAAAGTGATCCGTAGCTATAAACTCGTTTAACAACTTTAAATTCAGAATGAAACGGTGAGAGCCATCCGGTTTCGGTACAAGAAAAATTTTTGAGATGTATTGTCCGGACTCAGGTTGACACCCTTCTATAGCCCCTTTTTCTGACAATACTGCGATTTGCTCTCGAATCACAAGTTTTTCTTGATCCGACCACCGAGATTCGACAAGCGGGATAAGTTGATGTACTTTCGATGTGAACAGTATCTTGTAGCCTGTAATCCAGCTCAAGATTGTTTTGTCTGAGGTCACTTCAAGCCAGCTGTGCTTGAAACGAGCTAAGCGACCGGCAAATTTACCTACATTTAATTGATCTTCTTCGGAAGCAGATGCTCTTGTTTTTGCTGATAATTCCGTCCGCGTATCATGGGTCTGTTGCCTCGATTGTAGTTGTTGTTGCGACTGTAATTGTTGTGACTCTGTTTGTACCCGCCTCTCGAATACGTATTCAATCGATGCTGGTTTTGTTGAGACGGGCCCCTCGTGTTTTTTGAATTTTTTCCTTGATCGAATAATTGCTTTACGGGTTGCTTCAAATCTCTCGATGATTGCTGCAGAACTTTAGCCGCTTTTATTTTTTCGCTCAGATCCCTTCCAAACAGCCAATCGCCTGACGATAAATCCTTCAGTGTATCTCTGAACGGCGCCTTGATATTTTGTAGGATCAAATTCTTCCGGATCGATGTTTCGTCGTGCTGTAGATCCGCCAGAAGTTTCACAGCTACATTGAGCGGCTCTAAATATTGCTTCTTGTCCGCCGGATTGGATTTAATTATTAGATCTATAACCTTTCCCACGCTTGAGAGTGAAGCAGCGACTTTTTCCTGTTTTTCAGTAATCCTTTCATCTCGTTTTATGATCGTACTGTCCAGGGCTGCTTTAATCTCCAAATTCAATTTTGGAGGATCGACGAAAGTGCAATTTTCCGGGGGTGAAATCTTTTTCAAAAAACCTTTCTGTTCTTCTGCCGGAAGACCTTTTTCAATAACCTCACACCAAAGCGTCGCGAGATGACTATGCACTGGCGGTGCTAACACCCGCTCCGGTCTGAGGCATTCTCCAACCACCTCCAAAATGTCTGCTTGTAGTTCAATTTCTTGCGCCTCTACCGACACCTCTCCTAAAGTGGCCTTTTCCTTGGCCGTAATCGCGCCAGTCGAAACGACTGGGGCATCCGCGGCCGTTTGTAAAACGGTCTGGACGACGTTAGCCTCAGCATCGGAGATATTACACTCCTGTGGCAAGTCGAGTATGGGAGATGTTGAGTGTCCCTGAACCTGCGTACCGAAATTTTCTTTTGGTGACTCGCTCCTTGAGTTCCTTGCATAATCCGTAGACAAAGCTCGATCGCGACGACACGCATGATCGGTATGCGAAGAATCTCGTTCGTGTCGACGAGAATGACTGCGCCTAGAGCGTCGATCTTCGTCTTGAAAATCGGAATAGTATGCGTGGCTCCCATCATCACTATGATAATCGCCATGGTAGTAATCGGCGGGATCTCTTCTGTGAGATCCACTGCGCGATCGACTCCGCGTCGAGCTTTCTCTTCGATTAGCTATTATAATGGAAAAAATAACCGAAAATACTTTGTTATTATTATTATTATTTTTTGGGATTTTTTTTTATTTTTTTTATTTTTTTTTTTTTCACGGGTCGGTTGCACCTTAACGTGAAATGTTTGATCTGCTGATCTTACACCCGCGATCGTTGAACGATCGAGAGACAGAATCCGCATGGCATAATGTACGGGGGTATGTACACATGCGATGTTGAACATCGTTGTGACATCCTTTTTGGTTTATGGTTGGACCAAAGAAACCATTATAACCCTTTCGTACAATTTCGAGAAGCACGAAGAAGTGAGCCTATGTATGGGATTATGTACACATGCGATGTTGAACATCGTTGTGACATTCTTTTTGGTTTATGGTTGGACCAAAAAAACCAATATCCCTTTCGTACAATTTCTAGAAGCACCCAAAAATTAAGCCAGGCTTTCTTTAGCCTTAAATACATACTGCGCTTGTTATCACATTTTTTTCTTTCCGTATTTCCGAACTTGTTCTTCCACCCACTTCACTCGATTTTTGAGTCTATCTCGCTCCTCTTCATCCGATGAACGATGTCTGCGTTTCCTTTTTCCCATTTTTCGATAACTTTCTCAATGACACGTGTGACGTGATCGGCACAAAGAAGAAGAATGGATTGCCTATCGGAATACATACCGACCAGAACCAAAACAAAAAACTGTAAAAATTGTGGCAATATCGGCATATCGAGGAGGCACTACACACACTGATCTCGAGGAAGAGGCGCGTAATACAATGAAAAGTTTTCGATTAACGCGGTCCTCTAGTTTCTTGGTTGTTTTTTTACGGCTTTTTCAATAATTTTTTACGGGCAAAGCATCGAAATAATCAATCTCATTGTTTTTGCATAATCTTTATTAACAATTAAATAAGCTTTACAAATTTTTTGATGTCAAAATATATAATAGAATAAACGTTATAGTGGCCGACAGGAAGACATCAAGTAAAAGAGGTGCTTGACGGTGACCAAGATTGCGACTGTTCTGCTTATCTGAAATCAAAAAACCAAACGGCATTTTAATCTTCATATTTAAGACTAGCGATTGAACTAGAGTGAATTCTAAATTACAAAAATTGACTTTTTTTATACAGTTTTTAAAATTACTTTCTATTTTTTACTCATTTTTTCTCAAGTTTTTCGCTCGTACAAAAAAAACTATCGAAGCAATCATGATAATCCTAGTTCAATCGCTGGCTTATAACATATTAAAGATGCTGTATAAATTTGAACAAGATCGGTGCAGTAGTTTCTGAAATATCGTGGTCACCGTTTCGAAAAATGGCGTTTCGAGAAAAACGCGTTTGAAAGTATACCTGCTCCGTATACCTGCTCCGTTCCAGGGCCGTAACTTGTGAACCACTTCGAATATCGAAAAATTCTTTGGCACACATTTTCTACACATGTTGCAGATGTGATTCATGAAAAAAAAATCGATTTTTCGACCCGAGAAACTAGAGGACCGACTTAATCAGAAATTCCGTGCGTACTTCTCTGCGAAATGCAATTAGGGAGATACCTTTTAAATTTGAAGTAAATTGAGTGAAAATTATTGAAGTTATTTGTCACGCCAATTGGAAAAAAGCTGTTCCGAGAAGTTTCGAGTACTCGGCCATTTTGTACATCGAAAAAAATATATATATATATTTTCTAACAGCTGGATATTAATACTAAATAGATGTGCAATTAATTTTATGAGTGAATCACTTTTTCATACGAAAAAATGATTAAATTCGCACATGATTTTATACCGGTTACTGTGGCCTAAGGCCTTAAGCATATGCGTTCCCCTCTTGCCACCTGCCCCGCAAAGACCCTGAGCAGCCTCCTTAATCATGAAGCGGACCTGCTGCGATCGATGACGTGATAAACGACGAACACTTCTTACGTGGCGCAATTTCACTTGCCCATATGCGATGGATCTTTCAATTCAGGCTGTCGACTTTCATTTGGTCCAAAGCTTCGGGTCTCCGAAATTTTCTAAATTCGAACGATCAAGCCATTTTAAGCACGTATCATAATATATCACGGTGGATAGTTTCGATGGCGCGATATCATAAAGGAGAAATAAAAAACGAAATTAAACAGCTCGTTGTACCGACAAACCAGAGGACCGCGAAGCTTGTGCCGGTGTGCTTAAAACTTGCAAGGGCAAACTCCTCTTTCATTAGTCGACGAGAAATATGTATTCATACATACTGCATTTCGTGGATCTTGCGCCAACTTACACAGGCTACGTTGCTCAGCGTTCTTGTGTTCAGGCTGAATTCCCATACTTTCTTCAAACTTTGCCTTTATTCCGCGTTCTAGGTCTTCGCGAAGCTTTTTATAGACAACTTTTCCCGCCCGCATCACTTTCTCCATGGAAAGTTTTGCACTCAAGCGCGCTGGGAAAGTGTGGCGTTAGAATTAAGTCACGTGATGAAGATGATTCACGATGGTGCTTCGCCATCCGGCCTTTAAAAGAAAATTCTCCGCAGCTTGAGACCAAATGAAATAATGAAATGTTCGAAACGACTTGCGGATAAAATAATGAGGAAACATGAGAAAATATGAATTTTTAATTCCCTCGAAACAATGAAGATTGAATTTCAAGATTAAAAAGTATAATGAGTATTTTTTTTCACTAGTATCATTATCAAATGTTTTTTACGGAGCCGTGCAAAATATGATGGGCAAGCACGTTTTAATTAAGTTTGTTTGGGTTCGTTTTCTTATTGTCGTAGGGTCCTGAATTTTTTTTTTCGTTTACTTTAATTTAAGGAAGGCTTCTACTTTGTTGCGCCAACAAATGTTCGTTTTTACAACATTTTTTTAAACGAAAAATATTAAAGATAGAATATTGAAATTTGGTGTTATTACTTAGCGGCCTTCATTGAACATGACGATATTTGTTAAAGTTTGACAAAACATGGTACTGGGAGTGGGAGGAGCCACGTATGTCGGTGCAGGCGATCTAAAGCGAAAGAATTAAACATTGTTACATTGTACCGTAGTGTGTATAAGTCGAACTCGAATAAAAAAGGAAAATAGTGAGCGATCGAAGGGAATGTTTAGTTTTTTACCAAAAATGTTTGCAGTTTTTTTTTCATAAAATAAAAACGTTTGAATATTCTTGGATAATTCTAGTTCGACTAATAAAGGCGTTTTTGTACACGTAGCTGACAAATTTCACAACGATTTCTCACCTAGGGCGTATAGGAGCACTTCCGCAAACTTGAAAAACGTGTTTTTGAGAAAAACGCTCTTCCCACTCCCAGTGACATGTTTTCTCAAACTTTAAAAAATATTATCACGTTCAATGAAGACCGCTTAGTAAACATACAAAATTTCGACATTCGATATTTAATATTTTTCGCATCAAAAATTGGTGAGAAATCGACCATTTGTTGGTCAAACAAAGTAGAAAGAAAGGATTTTTTTTTATTTTCATTTTTGACGCAATTGCGACTGTTTTAATTTAAAATTCGTTTTTCGTTCGCAATTTCCGACGATTTTGGATTGCATATACATTGCATAAAAAAGCAATGGTTCAATCAATTAAAAAAACCCCTACGTGGCGAACGAGAAAGTCTATCGAAGAATATTGTATCCAAATTTGGACAAAATCGGACAAGCCGTTTTCCAGATACATCTGGCACCAACTTTGAAAACTATGTTTCGAGATAATCGCGGTTGAATCGCTTCCAGTCAACGAATTTATTTTTAACAATTCCTAATCATACCTCAATGTACATATTTTCCAACAAAAAAATCCCGGATCCAATCGAGACATCAGTTTTTGAGATAAAAATTCCCGAAGTTTACTTGTTTTTCTCGCCGTTTACTCAGCTACCTCCCCTTAAGGCGTTACCCCCACTTGTAGCGCGAAAAAAGGCCTTTTTCATGAATTTTTTTAAAGAAAACTACAAAACTTTTTAAATCGATCAATATACCATCTTAAAGAACACATCTTGAAGAACTTTCAGTAATTTTTTATTGAAAAATATTACATTGTTTAGTGGCAAATGGCCGTCAATGAAATAATGTTTTTATATACACGGTTTGCGGTGACCAACATTGCGGCGAAGTGGATCATCTGAAAAAAAAATGCGGATGGATTTAGTCAAATATAAGTATAAACTAGTCTTTAATCGAAGGATTTTAAAAAATATTCATTTTTCACAAAATTGCGGACAGTCAAAGTTAATGATTCGATTTTAACGAAAAAAAACGGCCATTTTTTGGCTATAAAACGGCCATTTTTTTCGAGAAATAAAAATCGAACGATTAAAAACTACATTTTTATGTATTAAATAAGCCTGCAAAATTTCAAGAAGATCGGTTCATTAGTGTTCGAGTAATCTTGGTCACCGACTTCAGAAATGCCATTTTGAGAAAAACGCGTTTAAAGGTTCAATTTCAGTTTACACGAAGAAAATATTTTTTTTTTGTAAACTTACATAGAGTCATCTATTCCGGGCCCATACAGAAGTATGGGCCCGGATACTTATACTTCAAAAAAAATGCAATAAAAAAAATCGATTTTTTCAAAATCGCAAGTGGGGGTAACCCCTTAAGTGAACTTTCTCTTTTCTCAATAGCCAAAAAAAATTCTTTCGCAATCACCGTGAATCATAAATTGTTTCCCGGAGTTCAACTATTCCATTTCTTTTCATGAAAGTTTACGCAATGTAGGACCATATATTTTCAGTCGGTCGAAATCAGCATACTCTTGCATCCGAAGGTTGATCGCATGGTAGTAACTTCCTAAGGATATTTTTTTACATGCAGTAAAAAGGACGAAGGCCCGCGAGACCCCGGGAATCCAATTGCTTCCGGAATTATACCGGCACTTACAAGAAACAGGGAAACGGATGTAATGCTTAGGGAAATGGGAGCGAAGAAGGGGGGTGACTGAGGCACATAGCGAGACCGAGAGAAGAAGAATTAGATAGATAGAGACCGAGAGAAGAAGAATTAGATAGTGGAGACAGACGGAAGAGATAGATGCCGAAAGATAGATAGAGATGGAAAGAGACGTATACACGGATAAAACTGCTAGTGGATAATCCGCAACGTTGTCAGACCAACACGTGCCATAAAACGAGACGCAGAGTCACGTTTGGCCATTAAGACCCCTGAGAAAGCTCTTGTGGGGTTGCAATTAAAAAGTTAGCAATAAATGTTTGACGCGGGCGAACGTGACACAATTTTACTGAGACGACAAAATCGTTGGATCTTTTCTCGCCGTTGATAGAACTCCACAACTCGCAATGCTCAATCCTCTCGACGCGTGTGAGTCCCAACGAGCATTAACTCAATTTTCTCGAATTACAGTCGTCGCGAGACTCGGCAAAAACGCCAATTTCGGTCCCAATCTTCCTTGATATCAATCCTCAGCTTTATTTTTGTCGTCCGCCTCTGTGAAACGAAAGAGATCCAGTCTGCAAATTTCCGTGAAAATCGCTTTCCTTATTTTTCGAAATTATTTCCATTGCTCCATTTTCTTTTTTTTTCATCATAAAACCTTGGCCGTCGTAAAAACTAAGTCGATCAAACGCTTTATCTTTCAGGGATTGCCTCCGGTGCATCGTCATGCACGAGAAGCATCCGAATGTTCTGCAATACAAGGAAAGTAAGTATTTCTGCTACAATGACTTTTTCCTACTATTTTACGTATCATAGCCGAACGTTTGCATTTGTGTGTGTGTGTGTGTGTGTGTGTGTGTGTATATACACACACACACACACACACACACACACACACACACACACACACACACACACATACACACACATATTCCCGATAAAAGCAAAATACAGAGTCGAATACATTCCACACTCAAAACGACACAGGATTTTGCCTGCTAGAATTCCGCGCATGCAAATAAATTTCACGTTGCATTGAAACATTTGGAACGAATAAAATTTGTTCTGAACTTTCAGTTCGAGAATTTTTTCCAGCTACAAATTCCGTCGTTCTAAACATTCATTACATTTGTTGCCAATGCAATTTCAAGAATGGGCACCGTTATGATCTGCCGTTTCATAATGAGAACTTTGAAAATAGAAATAGATGTTCTTTAATTTTTTGAGTGCAATTCAAAGTATAAAACATCGGAAATGTAAATGAGAGAAAATAAGCGACCTCGTTGAATCGAAACTAGGGCAAATTGAAACATGAAATGGCAAACAGGCTGAAACTAAAAGACTATCATATTAATTTTTCGTTGACAATTTCTTAGTCGAGGTATTCCTTTCACGAAGGGCCGTATATTGTAGAGAGATAAAGAGGGCCCTTCTGAATCATTGGTAAATTACAGTGACGCTTAAGGGGTCTTCTCACTTTCGATGCTAAAAAAGGCTATTTTCATGATTTTTTTGGTATGTTTATATTATAGATATTGATATAAAAGCTGTTACACTTAATAAATACACTTTCGAAATCCTTAAGAGAAAATGTATGTATTTATGGAACCCAAACTTTAAACACGTTTTTCTCGAAACAACGTTTTTCGACGGGTTGTTGATGAAATCTTCGAAACTACTGAACCGATCCTTATGAAATTTTAACCACATATTCTTGGCAAATTTTGATATTTACAATTTTTTTGCCAAAAATGGAGAAAAAGACACGTTTTTTTTTTATTTTTGCGAAAAATGTTCCCAATTTTGTTATTTTTGCATATATCAAAAATTGTATGATATGCGCTATAGCCATTAACACACTGAATCTAAAATCGTTTGATTTTTTTGTTTCGGATGATCCATCCCCCAGATTTCATCAACAACGCAAACCAACAATTTTTTTAGGACACTTTTTTTACTATCATTTTTGTCTATAAATAGTGGCTTAAAATTTTTTTTTTAATTCTATTTCCGAAGTGTATTTATTAAGTGTAACAACTTTTACATCAATATCTATAAAATAAATCTATCAAAAAGATTCATGAAAATACCCTTTTTTAGCGTCCAAAGTGAGAAGACCCCTTAACAAAAATAAGTCACAATCAATTATAATACCTGACGATAAACTGGAATTTAAAAAATCGCGTAAATTTAATAGTTAGGCATTTTCTCTGAAAAGTCACGGCTACGAAAATTCTCCTGCTAGTCACATTTTTCTAAGTTTTATCGTTCATTTTTTGTCAAACATTCGGTGACCCTCCGTTTTTATTGTCGTTGCGGAATCTTTAGATTTTTTCACACGCGCGAGCAGTTTATGTGAAGCGTCGAGAGTCACTTACAAGGAACGGTTGCGAGGTCGATCTCTCTGATTTCGATGAAATTTGGCATGCTTGTAGAATGGGTAAAAATAGGCGACACGTATTTTTTTATATCTGCGGAACCCGATTTTGAAGGGGTGAAACGCACCCTCGAAAATAGGGGTGTTTTTCGTTTTTCGTCGATAACATCATCGTCCTCATCTCCAACGAGGATGGTACACGAAAAAATAAACATTGTTGCAATTTGACATTTTTTCATATCTCGTACCGTTAAAATTCTATCGACGAAAATCGAAAAACACCCCCATTTTCGAGGGTGCGTTTCAACCCTTAAAAATCGGGTTCCGCAGATATAGAAAAATACGTGTCGTTTATTTTTACCCATTTTACAAGCATGCCAAATTTCATCGAAATCAGAGAGATCGCCCTCGCAACCTTTCCTCGTTAGTGGATCAATTAGTAGACAGAAATGTGACCAGCGTGTCGTCAGTTTACTGGGATATGGGATAGGGGATGTATGGGTATATGGAATGTATTTTTACTTCGTTATAGACGAAATTCCGTTCATTTTTTAATATTCGAGTTCGTAAAAGGAATACCTTAAAGCTTTTTTCAGATACGTAAAGTGTCTCGTCGTGAAACATCGTTTTTTTTTGTCGACAGCGTACTGTCTCAAAAGAGACACAAATTTCGGTGAAGCGTGCAATAAATTGGCTGGTGACGCGACTCTATATTCCCTCTTTCGTTCGGGTGCCGCACCATCGCCATGTCCCATAAGAGGACCTTTGGAGTTTACTTACAGCATAGGAAGTGACGGAAAAGAGTGCACCAGCACGTCATCGTTCGCGGAGGCTTGTACACAAGACTCGAGATTACTACTCCGTTATTTAGCCTGTCCGGATGTCGCCAACACCGAAAGTACAGGTATAGCCCGTTCCTTCATTACCTCTGCCTATGTTGGGCAAACTTTTCACCTCATTTTTGTTCCTCATTAACAATCTCCTTAACAAAAATTATGACAATGTGTATTTATAAACCAGATTAAACAATTATCCGGATTCGAAATCAAATGATAATCATAAATCTTACATATCGGATTCATTTACTCATTTTCATCGTTGTCGTTGTTTGTTTGGGGGCATTTTGTGACATCGTTTCAATTCATTCAATCCCCATTAAAGTAACTTCATAATATCGGTCGTTTTTTTTCCAAATTCGCTTTTTTCTTACAAGTCCTCTTCTCTCACGAGAAAATAACTATCAAAGTTTAGACTCTAGAACTCATAAAAGAACTCTAAAACTTCTTTTGAAAAACTTGTTTGATGTTCACTAAACATCGGATGTCATCCGACCGATCGTTTTTCCCACAAGCCTATTTTGGACCGTACCGAAAACGATAACGAAGCTACCAACTAAAGGGTGTCTCAAAATGACCTGACATTTTTAACTCCGCGCCATTTTTTTTGTGACGAACATGGAGTTCTTATCTTCGACAACTAGCATCAGGAAGTATTGAGGTTCAGTCATGGAGAATTACACGATCGAGGAACGCATAGAAATTATCATTTGCTGCATTGTTACTGTATAGTTATTGCATACGAAGTTTTATGGTTGGCCACCAAGATCGTGCGATTTGACGCCATTGGACTTCTTTCTTTGGGGTTTCCTGAAAGGAAAAGTGTATGCCAATGATCCACAGACCATTCCGGACCCCAAGGAAGCAATCGGACGCACCATCAATGAAATTATTCCGCGAATATGCCAAAACGTATTAAACATTTCATCAAAAGACCGAACGTTTGCAAACAGGGACGAGGTGGCCATTTATCGAATATTATCCACACATAACCTCCATGATGGTAATGGGGCTCTACTGCTAAAAAAGAAGTGCTAACAATTCCACTGCTAAACGGGCTCTACTGCTAAAACTGCACTGCTTAAAGCTCACTCCTAAAATTGTACGGCTAAAAGCTCTAGTGCTAAATGTGCTCTAGTGCTAAAACTGAACTGCTAAATAGACTCTAGTGCTAAAAGCAGCAGTGCTACAGAGTCTCAACTGGTAAGCGGAAAAGGGTATGTTTTTGAAAAGTTTTATTGGAAATCATTGAAACTGCTAAAATGCAAAAGGGTATGAAGTATACAATGTGCAGTATACAAACCCAAACAAACAAACAAACCCAAAAAAATCGTAAAAAACCGCTAAAAGTACAGTATAACCTCCATCAGTGGGACTCATATGGACCCTCTGTCAGAAGCTAGTTTTAGTAGTCCACTTTTAGCAGTAGAGCCCATTTAGCAGTACAATTTTAGCAGTGGAACTTTTAGCAGTAGAGCCCGTATAGCAGTACTTTTTTAGCAGTAGAGCCCGACCACGTCCCTGTTTGTACTTTATATTAAAATAAAAATATTCGCACTTTTCAAACAAATAATACGTTTTGTCAATAAATTAAAATGTCAGATCATTTTGAGACACCT
This sequence comes from Ophion slaviceki, assembly GCA_944452715.1. Taxonomy (NCBI): domain Eukaryota; kingdom Metazoa; phylum Arthropoda; class Insecta; order Hymenoptera; family Ichneumonidae; genus Ophion; species Ophion slaviceki. The sequence goes on along the minus strand of OX101785.1, from coordinate 25,836,670 downwards.
CACAGATGATGCATTCGTATTATAATGAATGTATATGTTATTATTATCACTGTGAATCATAATAATATCAGCATTAATCGATGATAATTATCGAGACCGTGCATTATATCGAATCGAGCAAGCAACCCAGTATCGAGAGCATGTATGGCGTGCACTTGTATGGAGTTTCCGATATCGATGGTATTTCTGCGGCAAGCGTAGAGAAATTGCAAGCAGCCATGATCGAAAAGCGCCAGCGTTGGATATGTGCCGTGGCACAAGAAATTCTGGGCGAATTGCGTTATTAAATCTTTTCCTTTTCGTTCGGGCGTTCCTTTTTTTGCCCCTGGCATTTTCACAAGATGTGGAACTGGAGTGCCTGGCAACGTGGAAAGAGGGCAGCACCCAATATCTCGTGGCTCGTAGATTCTTCAGAAAAACAGAGCGCAGACTCTCGAACGACGAGGAACGGTACAGATGCTTCGTGTATGCCAAGACCTCCAACAACACGTGGAATCTTGCACAAAGCGGGGATGCAACGTGCTCTGCGCTTGACAGCGTAACCGACGGCGATAGAACTCTCAGAATGAGGCAAAGTAAGTGAAGCATCATCCCAAGTTCGTACACCCTAATTGTTCACTGAAGCTACCATTTTTGGACACCCAGTTACACAGAATTTTCCTTTAGCTTTCTGAAGCCCAGATCTATTGTTTTGTAATTTCTTAGTTCAATTGTGAGCTTTGTTTATTCACAAATTGGTTGAATTATTTTCCACTCGGAAAATTTCAGTAGCGCAATGGTCTTTTGAATGTAACCTGGTCCTTCTGTAGGATTGGTTACCGTAAAACGAGGCTACTTTGAACAGGTTTTGGAAGTTTTTTGTAGGTAACTTTTTTTTAACATCCTAGATACCAACTTTTCTTGCTCCAATAGAACAGTGTGTCCTTTGGCTATCGAGTGTATAAGAAAGTCAAGCTCCATCAGCCCCTCACAGATTGATATATACATTTTTTCAAGTGTCAAAGTAGCCCCGAGTTTAGGACTTCTTTGACAGGGCATTGAAATGCAACTTATGTCAAAGATTAAGGATTGCTTTGGAATCAATTTGATAAAAAATGTAATATTTTATGCATTATATATGGAAAAAAATGAAAAACAACGATTTCTTGTAACCAAATTGTCATCGTTATTGAGGCCGTAGAACTCGAACAATTTTCGTTCAATCGACTTGAAATTTTCACTGTAGCTTCATAGATTGCTTTAAGGGGAGGGTAGGGGTTTCAGCGTGAAAAAAAAACACTTTTTTGCGAATTTTTTTCATCTATATGGATAGAGTAAACTTATTGAAACCTTTTGTACATTGTTAAGTGTCATTTCAAGAACGTTCCGTGAAATTTGTACGCGAAAACATCCCCAAACAAGCCGGTGACAAAGCTTTTCCAAGAACGCCTTTGGAAAAACACGATTTGCTGTGTTCACTGTATCTCAGCTAGAAATTATCTGAAATCAAGTACCATTAAAATTTAGTGAAAGTATCATCAAATCCTTCCCCCAACGGTCTTTGATAATTTTTTTTTTTCATTTCTAAATTTTTGGTGGTCATGTAAAGTGAAAAGTGCTATTTTTCACGAAAAATTCTGCTATTGTGGGGTGGAAAACGCCTTCGATGTAAAAAAAATCTCAAACCAACCGTTGGGGGGAGGTATTTTATATGTAGAAAGTGTGTACCAAGTTTGAAATAAATCGGTCATGTAGTTTTCAAATGGCAGCGAACACGGACTTCGAAAAAGTGGATTCGAGAAAAACGCGTTTGAAGTTTAGAGAAGACGGAGCTACAGTGTTAGAGCAGCGGGACTAAATAGTCAATATCTTCCAGAGTTTTGCTCTGATTGACTTGAAATTTTAGGATTATATTCTTGAAATGTTTGACTATAAGAAAAGACAAAAAAAATCGATTTTTCAAAAGTGCAAACCCCTACCCTTCCCTTAACAGTCAAGTACGAGCGCTTTTTCCGATGAATCAAAAATTGTAAAAAATATATCACTTTTGAGATGAAAATTATGGTCGAAAAAACAAACTTTTTTTCAAATTCGTCTCTATTTTTCTTTTAATTATTTTTTAATTCCGTCGTACTTGACTGCTAAAAATAACATAATTAACGAAAATAATTCACTCTTAGTTCCGGGACTAAATTTATGGGAGTTCTACTGCGTGCCGCGGAGAGGGTTGGCTGAAAAACAGTAGTGCTATAGTGACTCGTGCGCCGCCATTTTGTATACTTTTGTCAAATAATTTTTTTTCACATACTTCGATTTATACCTTACAAAACCTAAAAGCTCTTTTGGACATGTATTTTAATCCTTTCTTTTAAAAAAAATCCAAAGAAAACGGTCGCAAATGGGCAGTTACAGTTTTACCCTCCGTTAAGGAAACATTTTACATAAAAATATCAAGTACCTGGGGTGCTATTATATCCACTCAATGAGTCTTATAGTTGTCATTGAGATCAAAATCAACTTTAGCAACATTACAATCAACTTTAGCAATATTATAATAAACTTGAACACCAAATTGTTGTTCAAGTTTCTTTCCCGCACCCGCCTGCCACAGAAGGTCAAGCGGGCTCGCTGCGCACACATTTAAAACGTATTTTAAAGCTCTGTCAAAGTAGCCCCAAAAACTGTCAAAGTTACCCTGAATGTCAAAGTAGCCCCGTTTACGGTACTATCAACGTAATTTCGAATCTTTAGTTGGCCGTTTTTATACTAAAAAATTATCTTCCGTGACATCAAACCTTACGGCAATGTTTGTGCAATGAAGACTTCCTGGGCACATCGTTTTTCGGTTTAATGATTTTCAGCCTCGCGGACCTTTTCCAAATACGATCCTGTCTATTCTTCGTCGAAGCCTGAATGAATATCGTCCTATATTCCTTTATAATTGCCAAGATAAATTTCAATTACCCGCATGACTAATGGGTGGTCAATGTGCTAGTCGCACTAATGAATGTAGTCCTGCCGGCTGAAGCGTGAGTAATATTTTAGTTACGCTTCAGCCACCCCGCTAGAGCTACGCAGCTATTGTTATACGTAATATTGGTCGTATTTAATTCAAGCACTTCACTAACACTCGCTCTGAATTCCCGCCATTTCTAACGGCTAGCCAGCTGCATCAATTATTGAAATCAATTACGTTGAACTTTCTACTTGATGAATTCTCGATCGAGCGCAACAAAGCATTATTTTAGCGATAGCTTATGGTGAATTTCGATTAATGCTGATCAATGAAAACGATAACATTCTTTTTTAAAACACAAAAAGCCACAATTTGTTAGTTATTGATTTTTTCGTTCGCACTCCGTTTGGTAGACTGTGTATCGACCACGTGTGTGTTGAAGCGATTTTGTTGAAGCTCATATATGTGATGAAGCATTAAAAACTATTAGACACGGCTTTTTTTATTGGTGGATAAACGGTTTTAAGGGGGGTAACCACCCCTCGAAAAAAGGCGGCTCACCCGTTAATTATTTTTTTTTCAATACTTCTATAGTGAATTTTTCATCGCTTCACATTAGAAGAATTTTGATATTTGCTTCATTCAGATAGGTGGACTGCTTGTGGGCGAAACTGCAAAAGCACCCCTTGACACGCCTTTCTGCAAGGTATGATATACAGTCCCAACAATATCGATTTTTCAAGAATTTTTCTTGAGAAGACCTTTAAATCTATTAACGTAAAAGTTTGTACATATATTATGGTAACTTTTAACTGTGTTTTAACATTTTTTATTTGTAAAAATAATTATTTTGAAAGCTGCTATAGCTGATCTCCAGGAGCACCTCTAAAAAATGGCATCTTGCGGTGAGCACGATATCTGTTGACTGGGTCATCTAAAATGAAAAAACCAAAAATATTTCGTTAACATAATGGATTATCTTATAATTGATCGAAGGAATAAGCAAAATAATATTTTTTTAAAAATGGCACCTTCTTAAAAAAATCGGTTTTCGACAAAAAGTAGGTCTTAAATTGTTTATAAAATGGAAAATATTTATCGGTGAGAAAAAACCTTCGATTAATTACTAAAAAATATACTTGAAAAGATTGTGTTAAAATTTGAGACTGATCGATTGAGCCGTTTCCGAGAATCCTTGCTCACCGACTTGAAAACACACAGTTTCGAGAAAAGCGCGTTTAAAGTTTCAAAAATACTTTCGAACGCTCTGACACGTCATTACAAATGTGCGGGTAAATTCGACAATATTCGCCGGATTGACACGATTTTTTTTGTGTGCGTACTTAAATATATGCACATTACGAAAATAAACTTTAAAAAATCGATTTTTCGAAAATTTTAACTGCATGTGACCCCTCAAGGGGTTGTTTTACCCCTTGAAACCGTTTTCCGATGATAAGAAAAAAATACGTGTCTAATAGTTTTCAATGCTTTATCACCTACATAAGTTTCAACGAGATCGAACGCGGTCACTTAACTCTTTGTTGACACACTTATATTTGACCACGATTTTTACACACTGGATCAATTTCACCCTTCATCCACCTGCCATTCACCACCCCCTCAGTCGGTTTTTATTTCCAAAAATCAGGCACACACTTTAAACATCTCTCAATATGTCGGCATAATTGAAATTCGGAAAATACAAAATTGAATTGTTGTAAAAAAATATTGAGTCTTCACTTTTGGGAAAGTGGGCATTTTATTTTAAATTCATCTGGATCAAAATGACCCAGTATGCCAACGTAGGGCTAAGTGATGTTCTTTGTAAGTTCCAATGAAACGCGGATTGGCTTGAAAATTCAATAAAGTTTGTGACGAAGGTAAGTTAACGTGAGTTTGGCTTATCGACTCATCCTGTTTGGAGGATCTCCAACAACTTGGTGCAGCTATAGCGGACTCTTGAGGAAACAATGATCGTCTTTCAGCAGTGGGCGGACAAGGTGGAGGGCTGGAAGGAGGCTGGAAGTTCGTTTTTGGGGTTAGAAACGATCCGTCCACGGATCTGGGGAAAATAGTACACGGAACGGGAATTTCGCAGGATACGGCATGCAAATACCAACTTAAACGTACTGGTCGTGCATACCCCTCGCTCTATCTCTCTTGTCTGTATATACAGGGTGTTAGGAAGGTCGTTGCAAAGCTTTAAGATGATAGGTCACCTCATTGGAAACATATCTAACCTAGGTTACTTTAGTCCAAAGTCTAAGGATTTCGATTTATCATGGTAAGTTTGATTTTTGGAAAATTTCCCAAAATTAGGTACTAACTCGTTTACCTCTTATGTTAATGCTATTTTGTTAAATAGCATTAAAATAAGAGGTTTTTTTTTTCATTTTTTGACAACTTTTTAATTATTCAACACGTTCCACTTAGTTAGTTGTGTGGATACAGATGATTGTATTGGTGTTTATCGATTGAATACACATTAAGCCAAGACGCAAAAAAGTTTTTGGTTACCAATTATTGTCTGTTCGAACATTATGAACGAGTTAGTAGCCAATTTTAGGAAATTTTCCAAAAATCATACTCACCATGATAACTCGAAATCCTTAGACTTTGAACGAAGGTAACCAAGGTGACATATGTTTCTAAGGAGGTGACCTATCACCCCCTTAAGGCTTCGCATCGACCTTCCTAACACCCTGTACATACACAGCAAGGGGAATGGCCCGGCTGAGGCACATCTCAAACATTTGGGGTTGCATCGTATCCGGAAGCCGCATATGATGCCGTAACTCGTCAACTCCGTGCAATTCGCACCCTCGGACGTTGAGGGGGGTAGGAGAAAGGGGGAAGTGCCGGAGCATCCGAACTATGGTAGGTTCGCGGACACTGAATCGAATTCTTGAACTCGGGATGTAGTATGAAGATCGTGAATGCAGCTATAACTCACGCCGCCGTATACGTACGTTTGTGGCAACGCGTTTATGATGGAAAGGCAGGCAAGGATCAGGTAGGGTTCCGTAGCTTATATTCAGTACTTTTGTTTAAGGCGTTACCCCCACTTGTAGCGCAAAAAAGGCCTTTTTCATGAATTTTTTTAAAGAAAACTACAAAACTTTTTTAATCGATCAATATACCATCTTAAAGAACACATCTTGAAGAACTTTCAGTAATTTTTTTATTGAAAAATATTACATCGTTTAGTGGCAAATGGCCGTCAATGAAATAATGTTTTTATATACACGGTTTGCGGTGACCAACATTGCGGCGAAGTGGATCATCTGAAAAAAAATGCGGATGGATTTAGTCAAATATAAGTATAAACTAGTCTTTGATTGAAGGATTTTTAAAAATATTCATTTTTCACAAAATGGCGGACAGTCAAAGTTAATGGTTCGATTTTAACGAAAAAAAAACGGCCGTTTTTTGGCTATAAAACGGCCATTTTTTTTCGACAAAAAAATCGAACGATTAAAGACTACATTTTTATGTATTAAATAAGCCTGCAAAATTTCAAGAAGATCGGTTCATTAGTGTTCGAGTAATCTTGGTCACCGACTTCAGAAATGCCATTTGGAGAAAAACGCGTTTAAAGTTTCAATTTCAGTTTACACGAAGAAAATATTTTTTTTGTAAAATTACATACAGTCATCTATTCCGGGCTACTTATACTTATACTTCAAAAAAATGCAATAAAAAAATCGATTTTTTCAAAATCGCAAGTAGGGGTAACCCCTTAAAATTGAAAAAAAAAAGTAAACAATTACTGAGACCTTGAAATTTTACGATTTCAGTGTCTTCGTGTCATATGCAGCAAGATGCTCATAATAATTTTACACTTTACATTTAATTATTTTGAGTTATATTATGTTTTATAAAAAATGAAAGAAATCATGGTTTTCAAAAAGGTTGCCTATAATCGGGTATCCGAAATAAGGGCCCAAACTCCATTTTTCTTATATCTGATGTTAGGGGACTATTTTTGTATAAAATAAAACAAAACGTTTATTGTTTTGATTTTGTTATTATGATCAAACACTTAGTCTTTATTTGGTCGGAACATTTGATTTGGTAGGAACATATTGTCAAACACTTAGTCTTTATTTGGTAGGAACATTTCGGCACTAACGTATATCCAATGTTAGGCTCGATTAAGTATCCGATATTAAGATTTGACAAGACTGAATATAAACAGTAATATTTTTGGACATAATGCTATTTTGCGAACATTATGTATTTAAAAGTAAAATGAATGCTACAGTTCATAGAAAATAACAAAAACGTAAATCATTTGGACTTACCTCAATGAAAACAACACTTTTTAACGCAGTAAAATATTTTTTCACGTTGGCAAAAAGTAAGATCAGTTCACTGTTTTGTCAATTTTGTTGCCAGGCAACCAAAAGTTTTGCAGTGGCGACATTGTACGACCAGTTATTAGTGTATGAAATCAAGAACAGATACCGCTATAGGAAACCTCGAGATAGTTCACTATCATATATTAAGCAACTGTCCGATATATGGTGCTGCATACCAAGTATTGGATTGAAACTTCATTTCTTTCGAAAAAGTTTCCGCATTGAGCAGTTTATTTCTGTATAAAACGTCAGCACTTTACAAAAAACGACGATTGTCAAAGTTGTATGTATGCAAAAGTTTTTGAACAGTGTCGAAAATATGACGAAGCCTGGTCAAATTCAAAACTATTTTCTCAGCTTGAGTGAATCAGCTTGAGAACGCAGTCGCTTTATGGTATTTACATGAATCGTTCAAGGGTTTGAACCAACGGGTACCATGGTACATTTTATCGTACTGGGAACCATGGTACATTTTATCGTGACGGACAGATGGACAAGGGTTGGTAGTAACTCCGGAGGACTTGAAAGTGTTTGGTAAACATATGGAAGAGGGCTTTTTTGGAAAATGGCTGAAGCATGCTTCTCCTGTTTAGAACGTTTGAAAAACTTCATGATTTTCACGAGCATAGCTATTTTTAACGTTAATTTAACCTTTTTTCGACAGTACTTTAACGGGATATTAAAAAATGCGTCATTCTGACCCTTCATAATTGGGCTTCCAGAGAGGTCTGGAAGGCCAATTTGAAGGGTTAGTAAGGGTTCTACGGTCGACGGGATGTTCAGAGTTTCTAAATCCTCGACCTCGACCATCTAGGTGTATGTCTCTCCTTAAAGTAGTATTATTGCCTATAAAGTTGAGAAAATCATTTTTTAAGTTCATTTTATTATTCTACAGATCTTTCTCAATACGTCTGTGCAAACCGTTTAATGATACTCGTAAGATTATCCGAGTTATAGAAATTATAAGGAGTACGCTCGGGAAGTGTGCCCCAGAAGCGGCAAACTTTGAACGCGTTTTTCTCGAAACTATGCTTTTCAAATCGGCAACCACGACATCTCGATAACCAATTGGCCGATTAAGCTCAGATTTGGCATTCACCCCCAGCGTTTGTCAACGTTGGTAGCAGAATTGAGTGGAAATAATTTTCTTTCTATAACTCGTAGAGTGGTCAGAAGAATAGGAAAAATTGACAATCAAAGTTCAGCATGCCGCAGGTGTGTAAAAAAATTCTTTGTCTCAATCTGGTACCAAACATCACAACACTCACACAGATTAAGAATATGTTTGGTTTTTTTTTTCATATTCATACAACGTCCACACATTGGTCGCCAATTAAGGGCATTTTCCGCGCCTCGCTGTACACAAACGTACAAAAGTTCACGAGCGTAAATTTAATTGTTTTTTTTTTCAATCTCTGACGAAACAAAAATGATTGAACCTGTTAGCTAGACCTTTCGTTCACTGCAATGAAATTGTGTATTTGATTAAAATAAATATTCTTTTTCAATTATTGCTTGAAACAAAAGTACGCCAAACGTACCACATTTTTTTCGATTTACTCCGTTTTTATTCCGTTTGAAACATTTCGTAATCAATACTCCTTTGCTACGATATGAATTTCCCCTATTTTTATGGTATCGAAACAAATTGCAATCACATCCACACCATTCGGCTGTTTTTCGGAATTCAAGTACAATATTTTCCAAGCTTGTATAAAAATATAGGCGACGCCCTCTAGCCGTGTATTTGGGCTATCGTGAGAATGCGGAAGTGCCGAAACTGGCCACGAGCGTCGCTACCTGTGCACGAAGTACGAATACATAGAGGAATCATGAGAGAACGACGCTCCAAAAATATGAACGAGACGCCAGGTCGTGCGGGGCCGTCTCTCGGTATAATTTATAATTTAGTTTGCTCCCTGAGCGTGTGAATTGAGAGACGCGAAATACGGGTAGTCGACGGGGGCGCCGGGAAAAGAGAACGCAAGTTATCTAGACATGACGCACGGCATGTTAATATTTCAAATCGTAGGTCAAGCCCGCTCAACCCTCGTAAATTCTGTTCCGCAGCTCTATAAGCGGCTTAAAAGTAACGTAGCTTTTCGGTCGATGGATCGCTCGCAAAATCGCCAAACTACACGAAATCACTCGAATAATTAAGCTGTAGAGCAATCCGCAACGAAAAACAACAATGATTTACATACATAGAGAACTGTACGAATGCATTGTCGAATTGAATCCTCGTTATGAAATTATTTCGTTATAAAGTATTTGGCTCAGTGATTGTGACCTTACAGTGGGAGACCACTGTAACTGCCCAATTTCGACCGTTTTCTTTGGACTTTTGTTTAAAGAAAGGAATAAAATACATGGTCAAAATAACTTTTAGGCTTTATTAGGTACATATCGAAGTATGTAAAAAAACATTATTTGTCAAAAGAACCGCCTCTCCGCGGCACGCAGTAGAACTATCATAAATTTAATCCTGGAACTAAGAGTGAAATATGTTCGTTAATTATATTAGTTTTGGCAGTCAAGTACGGGGGGAAATTAAAAAACAATGGAAAAAATAGAGATGGGTTGGAAAAAAAGTTAGTTTTTTCGACCATAATTTTCATGTAAAATGTAATGTATTGTTTACATTTTTCAATTAATTAAATAAAGCGCTTGTACTAAGAAGCTACAATTCAAATTTCACGTCAATTGGACGAAAATTGTTCGAATTCTGCTGCGGGCCGATTTCATAAACAAGGTTTTGAGAAAAACGTGTTTGTAGTTCTCGGTACCTGCTTGGAAACAAATACACGAGTGACTGGGACCGGGTTGAAATTCCGAACTTTAAATGTCCCGACGGTTTATAATTCCGAATTTTAATATTCCCCAGTTCAACTTAGGGTCGGGTTGAAATTTTGAACTTTGAATGATCAGAACGCTCAAAACTCCGAAAGAGTTTTACACGAAAGACCAAAACTCCGAAAATCTTAACAACGTCAAAATAATTCGGCTATGGAAATTTTTAAAGTTTCAATATTTTCAACAAATCGACGAATTATTCAAAAATTTTTTTTTCATTAAGAAGTGATTTTGCGTCAATAAAAAAATTTGTCTAGACAATGTTATACGTTCTACATCATTTACAGTCCACTGTGTAGACTTTCGCTGGCATGATCTTGACATGAGGGCCGGGTTGAAATTCCGAACATTAAATGCGCCGACGGTTTAAAGTTCCTAATTTTGATATTCCAAAATTACAAGGTTCGTCAAGAATTATGTCAGCGAAAGTCTACACAGTTGACTGTAAATGATGTAGAACGTATCACATTGTCCAGACAAATTTCAAAATTGACATGAAATCACTGCCTAATAAAAAAAATTCTTGAAATAATTCGTCGATTTATTGAAAATTTTGAAACTTTTAAAACTTCCATAGCCGTATTATTTTGACGGTGTTCAGATTTTTGGAGTTTTGGTCTTTCGGGTAAAATTCTTTCGGAGTTTTGATCTTTCAGGGTAGTATATTTTCGGAGTTTTGAGCGTTCTGACCATTTAAAGTTCGGAATTTCAACCCGGCCCCGAGTGACTTTGCAAAAGCATGGGAGCTTCTTGAGTCAGTGGGGTCATCCTGGTTGGGAACGGTTTTTACTTCAGGATCAAATTTTTAGACGGTATGTTGTGTAGCTGGTACTGCGTCTACCGGCGTGGCATCACCGAAGGCGCTTTTCAGCACACGGAGACTCCCATCAAAAGTAGCTCGAAAACCATTCTAAAACTGTTTTTTTTTTCAGTTATAAATGAATATGCATAATATTTTTGAAGGTTCAAAAGATTTGTTAAAAATATTTCCAAAAAAAAAACGATTTTTCGAAAAAGTTACACTGGTGTCCTCCCTTAAGGTATTTCTGTCGCAAAGGGCTGTATTTTTTGGGGGCATAAACACCCTTTTGAATCATCGGTAAATTACAGTGGCACTTAATAAAAAAATATGTTACCATCAATTATTATACCGAACGATAAACAGGGATAAAAAAAGTCGCGCAAATTTAGCAGACTTAGACATTTTCACATTTTCTCTGAAAAAGCGCGACTACGAAAATTCTTCTGCTAGTCACATTTTTCCAAATTTTACCATTAATATTTTCTTGAAACATTCGGTGAACTCCTGTTTGGGTTTGCAAATTTGTATAGCTCATCTTGGAAGTCAGTAGAAGTTATTTTAAGTTATTCTTAATCAGCTTTCATTACGAAGAAGAACGTCGTTGCGAAATTCTCGTGCCTGGTACAGTTTTAGAGAAAATATTTCGTAAAGGTTATAAGACGATGTACGGGTCATCGTCATATCGCCATGACGGTTGGTTTATTAATCGCCATGTGAACGTCCCTCTAATCGGCAAAAGCGTTGAAACTGCTAACCAATTATGCATGGGTCCATAAGCCTCTATTGACTCGATTGTGTCTGCATATACATAGGACTGCAGAATAACTTTTAGTCACACAGTCCCAAGCTTTTTGCTTTTTATTAAAACATTTAACAAATAGTTCAAGCTCTAAATTTCTTTTACGTACAACTTTATTAATTTAAAGAATAAAACTAATTTTTCCATTACGTCAGAATGATAATTTTTACTTATTTTCAATAATTATAAACAACTGTTTTATCATAAAATAGTTTTTAATATATTTTCGATCGAGTGGTGTTCACGTGTGTTCGAAATGCATCCAGTTAAATGACATGGTCACGAGCCAGTAATCAACAATGTTTATTTATATGTATATCTTTTTACTGTCGCGAATATGTGTATGCCGATTTCGGGTATGTGGATTCGGACAATGCCAATTGCAGACCCAATATTTCTTGTCTGATTGTCTATAAATTAATGTTTGATTTGTCAGTTTCTTTTTGCCAACCTTGTCCCAGTTATCGTCAGCCGTGGCGATCAATCCGCAGAGTGTTTTCATTGCTGAACCGGTAATCGTCATATATGGAAACTTGTTAAAATAGCATAAACCTATCATTTTCTATGCTGAACACAAAACTAAAATTCTTATTTATACGGTAAAGACAAACTTACCTTACGCAAATCCCCAAACACTCTCAAATCACCCAAGATGTGACGGGTTCCATCCGGTTTTAACCTCCAAATGAAAGATTCGGCCGAAATCGCAGATAGACGCCGAAGCTGGATATATACGATTTGATTATTCTTGAATACGTATACTTACGACTGTGACAATGGAACACAACATATTGGAATATTGAATAACTTCTCGCGGTTTTTTCGTGAAAATTAACGCTTTATTTAAAAAATCATTCCTAATGCTTTCGAACGTTTCGAAACTGTTGTGCGATCAACTCCTAATGATTCTGCAAGTTCAGCTAGCGTCTAAGATGAGTCTTCATGAAGTAATGCCTCCAATTCAACACGTCAAAAGCATTATTCTCAAAGCGTCTAAACCAATCTCTACATGTTGTTTTTGACAAAGCATGGTCGTCGTAATTATCAACAAGAATTCTGCGTGCTTCAGCTGCAGATTTTTTTGAATAAAGTAGTGCAGTAAAGTTCCCCCAAATACTCTTTTTGTCACGAAATTTGACATGTTTAACACTATGAAAAAAAAGTTGTTTATACTTCGCCAGGAAACGTGAAATAATACTTATTTAATGTGTAAACATGACGATCACTAGGACCATGACGACTAAGAGAATGACCACCTTAATACTCGTTAGTTATCGAATAGAGAAAAAAAATGGAGAAAATTGACACAGGCTCTGGAATTGAGGAATCGTGGATCGGACTGTAAAAAAGTACCCACTTGAGCAATTACAATGCATTCACCTAGTATTACTGTTATCTTCATGTGGTAACGGGAACATTACGGGGCCAGAAGAAAAACCAAATTTGCATTCGATTGCACAGAACGCAAATCATATTATAAACATTGTATCCTAATTCGATTAGAAAAAGTACCAACACAATCATTCTATCAACAGCGCAATTTTAGACAAATTTAAAATGGGTCTCTTTGAAAGAACATTGTGAAGTTTGCAGAATACTAGCTTCTGCCCACGGCTTCACCCAGGTTGATACACGCAAGGAATGCAAGTTTCCATACAAATGTTTACACCCCCTTAACAGCTGATTTTCGGAATATTCTTTCCTAGTGCACCTTCTAAGGAGCATATCTTTTATAATTTCATGGTTTTACCTTCAGCGATGCAGGCTTTGCGTTGTCTATATGTCAATCATTCAGTCAGTCAATCAGTCACAAGGAACATCACTTGACTGTCCGCCTTAGATTTTGTCAAAATTCATGTATGCGATCAAGCATTGAAAACTTTTAGACACTTATTTTTTTATCGGCAGGGAAACGGTTTTGAGGGGGAAAACCAACCCCAAGGAAAAGCGTGTCGAGGGGTGATCTTGCAGTTTCACGCACAAACAGTCCACCGATCTAAATGAAACAAAAATCAAAATTCTTCCAATGGTAAAGCGATAGAATATCCACTATAGAAGTATTTTTAAAAATTAAGGAGTGACACGCCTTTCTTTAAGGGGTGATTTCCCCCTTAAAATCATTTTTGCGCCGATTAAAAAAATACGTGTCCAATAGTTTTCAATGCTCTATCTCATATATGAGTTTCAACATAATCAAAGGCAGACACTTGAATGATGTTCCTTGTCAGTCACTCAGTCGCGGAGCTGTTTTATATGTATAAATTATCCTTTATTTTCCTTCTTGTCCAATTTATTTCATTCTTTTTGTACAAAACGTCTCCAGGATGTTGATTTGTTGTTTATTTTTCAACAAATCGTTTGTAACTCTATTTATATTCAGTGCGTATCGAAGAGGGACGAAAAGATGACAATATTTCGGTCAACCATCATCTTTCTAGGCGAGTCACGGAGTTTGCAATTGTGAATATACTTCGTTCTCTCTCTCTCTCTCTCTCTCTCTCTCTCTCTCTCTCTCTCTCTCTCTCTCTCTCTCTCTCTCTCTCTCCCTTTCTTTGCTCCTCTTTTCGACTCTCATCTCGTATTCCACGTTTCCATTTAAACTTTTTCACAATTCAGATTAAATTCCTCTCCTCGTATACTTACAACTCTGGGCGTAATGTATATAGCATAGCCTTCGCGTCGACGACTCCTCGAGCAGTTTTACGATGAGTCATTTGCCTGTCCGGGTGAACGAGACGAAGCTGTGTCGTGCCCGGTTTCTCACCGAAATGACTAGACGACCCTTTTTGTGAAATATACATTCTTACATCCATCTCGATGGTTCGTCGCGCTTTTTACTTGGCTGCTTCTTCGCGATGCAATATTTTTCTTTAATTTCAAGCGAAGAAGCCTAGGGTCCGAGGCTTTTTGAGCCCATCTCCTCGAGCTATTTGTAGAGGATTTTTCAAGCTACTCCGTTGATTGCAGCCATCTTCAACGCGCGCAATTACTATTGTCCATTTTGTTCTGCAGAACCCGTACCGGAACGTTGCTCGTTTCCGAACTGGTTGGTGTCATCGAAATCTTGGACGGCTTTGGACACGATGGCTTCGATGTTGCTCGCCTCGACGCACAATATAACGATACTCGATCGCAACGAGACCCACCTGTCGTGCCACAAGACCTTTTGGCTCGATGATCATCAGCAGAAGTTGATGGGGAGCCGCCGGGAAAATCACGTGATGATCGTAGCCAAAGCTACGCGGGGCTGGTAAGTCAATCGAATCCTCAATTACACTTCGTTTATTTGCCACACAAAAATCGGATTTCGTATCCTTCTCAGCATCTCTATACCTCGAAATGAGAAATACTATTTTGTGGATACAAATGGGTATAGCTTCATTAAGGACGTTTAGACGAGGAAAATATTGCTCATTTTCATGATTTTTTGTTTTAAAGACAGATTTCTTCACCTTTTTGAGACTTGGGGTATGTTTTATTACCACTTTTGGATGTTACAAGGTATTTTGGTTATTAATCTTAAAAATGGCGAAGACATGACACGGTCATCTAAACGGGTTGCGGCGGATGTTCTTCGATGCCGTGGCACGTAGCGTACGAGGGATTAATCGAAAAAAAACCAGCCAAGATTTTTCATTCTCTAACACTCATACGCAGTATAAGAACCAAAAAAAAGTGAGAAATGTTGAGAATCGATAAAATGGTACGCTTTGAAACAAAAAGATTGCACTTTTTTAAAAAGGCCCCCTTTGCAATAAGAAATACTTTACTTTTATCCAATTTTCCAGAATATTTGGGGTCATGTTTTCGACCAGGGGTGACCAAGACGTCGACCGCATATTTTCTGTGAGAGCTTTGTAAAACTAGTTTAGAAATTTGTCATTGAATTTGTCATTGTTTGGGTTTGTTCGGGTTTAAAACTGTTGCCGGCGGTAGACCGCTAGGAATATTTTGAATCGCAGTGCCGACCGCGCACTTGAAAAGTTTGGCCACCCCTGTTTTAGAAAATAAGGTTACAAAGATTTATACAAAATTTCATGAGAACCGGTTGATTAGTGTTTTAGCTATACGTCCCGCCAGTTTTGAAAATGCAGATTGGAAGACCATGCCATACCTCCGTTATTTTTAAAGATTATTTTTAAAAAATACCATGTAACAGACAAAAGTATTAATAAAATTCCCCCTAACCTCTCAAACATGATGACGAAAGCTTTTCTTTAAAAAAAAAATCATGAAGGTCAGCAATTTTTTTCTTCGCCTAAAGGTTGTAACGTTGCGTTACGAATATCGAGACTATCCGAGAAAGATGAAGTAAGCGGGCTGGCGCAGCTCAGTGGTCAGAGCAGTCGACCGGCAATCGAAAGGTCCCGGGTTCGAATCGCGGCCCAGAGGCGCACGGACTTTTTTTCTCGGATAGTTCTCTTGGAGTTGTTTCGGGGGGATACAAATCCCGCCCAACAGCGACCCACGGCCGAATCAAGAATATACGGAACCAGAATTATCCTAGATTACCATGGAAAGGAATCTCCTCCCTGAGATAAGAGTCTCATTGAGCTAGCTCAGACAATCCCCGCGTCTGTGGTAGTACCCGTTGCGTATTGGGTTCAATTTGGGCAAATTTTGAGTCGACCCTCTAGAGTCGGATCGACTCCGGCAGGGGGGGGAGCTGTATCGTTGCGTTACAAATATCGAGACTGTCCGAGAAACGTGAAGTAAGCGGGATGGCGTAGCTCAGTGGTCAGGCCAGTCGACCGGCAATCGAAAGGTCCCGGGTTCCAATCCCGGCCACCGCATTTTTTCTCGGATAGAAAGTTGGAGTTTTTTCGGGGGATTACAAGGTACAAAAATTAAAATTAAACCAGCCGTATCGATAGAACATCCTGCATTTCTACGTTCTATTGAAATCGTAATTTTCTATACTTGTCATTCGACACGAAAAGCTTGTTGACTTGACCAGAGCAAAAGAGATTCCCAACCGACTAGGTCAATTTATCGCGCCTCATCTACTCCGAATCCCGACTCACCGAAAATATTTTCGTCCGCAGGAGAGTGCAAAAGGAAAGTGGAGAGATTAAAAAAGGGCCAAAGGTTGAAGCGGAGAGTGAAAAAGATGGCAAGTTGAGAGTGTGAATAAGACGAGAATGATGGTAATGGGATTCTCGCGGTTAGCAACTTTGTTTTCTTGCTCTCTGGTGGACGAGGGAAAAGTGGAAAAAGACCTTTGCGCCCACTATACTTTTAGAACGTGGCGGCACTAGTGCCACCGTGGGTGTACGTATATACGTCGTTGTCGTCGACGTTGAAACGCCCGTCGATGGTATTATTTATGGGTGGTACCCGACCGTAAAGTTACGAAAGTCACCCTAGGTCGCACGCCCCGTGTTGGCTCTCGTTCTCGTCCTCGTAATCCTCTCTCGATCTTTCTCCCTCTCTCTCCCTTCCTCTCCCATCCCTATACTCAAATCGGACCGGGGGTTGGGCAATAGGGGTGTAGGGAGTAAGAGTTGCGGAAAAACGTGTCGTCCAAACATCGAACGACAAAGTTTCGAGTTTCGGTGTGTCCTCACTTCCTCCTTGCCCCTCCCCTCGCTTTCTCACCAAAACCCAACGTTCCCCTTGAGTTTTAACGTCGCACGCGTTCCGTGCTGTTGACGGTTGACGCGCTACCGCATGATTATTTAATGCTTTCCATCCAACCGACCCCCTCCCTTTAGCCAGCATAGACGCACGTATCTTTCATAGCGATACACCCGGAGATAGGATGCGTATCGATCTTGAGAGGGTGGTTTGTTCGCGATTTGAGAGACACTCATCCTTGCGCGAAAGTTGCCGAAATAAAAAAGGGCGTCACAGGAATCTGCGTCTTTCGACGAGTACACTGAGAAAACAATATAATTATGTGTACCAGGATTTGTTATCTATCAACAAATGGTAAAGTTGGATATGGCAAAATAAATATCTTCTTACAGTTAAGGGGTCTTCTCCCTTTAGACGCTGAAAAAGGCTATTTTCTTGAATTTTTTGATAGGTTTATACTATAGATATTGATATAAAAGTTGTTACACTTAATAAATACACTTTCGAAATACATTAAAAGATTTTTATTGATTTATTTAAGTCACTATTTATGAACGAAAATGGTAGTTAAAACTTGTCCTAAAAAAATTGTAGATCTGAGCTGTTGATGAAATATCGGAGATGGATCATCCGAAACGAAAAAATTAAACGGTTTTCGATTCAGTATGTTAATAGCTATAGCGCATATCATACGATTTTTTATATTTGCAAAAATTAAAAAATGGCGGACATTTTTCGAAAAAAAAACAAAAAGAAACGTGTTTTTTTCACCTCATTGGCACAAAAATAGTATATATCAAAATTTGAAAAAAATACTTGATATGGGCTATAGCTATAGTATAACAACTTTTATATCAAGATCTATAATATAAACCTTTTAAAAATCATGAAACCAGCCTTTTTAGTGTCCAAAGTGAGGAGACCCCTTAATGAATCATTTGAGCCTCTGGATTGTCACAAATAAAGATTTGGTAATAGTTAAGAAATGGGTACTTTAATGGAACATACCCGTTCGTAACAGCCCATAGATATATAGTTGGTCTAACCCAATGCTTTGTATTAATATACTATATATACTTGTTTCCTAAAATTTATCCAAAGTATCATCAAATCCTCCCCCCAACGGTCTATGATAATTTTTTTTTTCATTTCTAAATTTTTGGTCGTCATTTAAAGTGAAAAGTGATATTTTTCACGAAAAATTCCGCCATTTTGGGGGTGGAAAACCCCCTCAATGTAAAAAAAAATTTCAAACTAACCGTTGGGGGAGGTATTTTATATGTAGAAAGTGTGTACCAAGTTTTAAATAAATCGGTCATGTAGTTTTTAAATGGCAGAGAACACGGACTTGGAAACAGTGGTTTCGAGAAAAACGCGATTGAAGTTTAGAGAAGTCGGAGCTACAGTGTTAGAGAAGCGGGACTAAATAGTCAATAACTTCGACAGTTTTGCTCTGGTTGACTTGAAATTTTGGGATTATATTCTTGAAATGTTCAACTGTAAGAAAAGACAAAAAAAATCGTGCAAACGTGCAAACCCCTACCCTTCCCTTCATCGATTTAGCACTATACTGCTAGTGGGCAAGTGTACAAGGAACAACTCTTATGGATAAGGAGAGTTGTTCCTCTACAAGTAGGAAGTCCGTTAATCGGAGGACAACAAAGATGGTAGCATCAATACGTCGTAGAGCAAGGAACAACTTTCATAGAAAATAGACAGTCGACTGGTCTCTCAATCGTATCTACGTCGTGTATGCGCACGAACGACCTTGTGTGACAAAAGGCCGTGGTACAAAGTAATCGGTCTTGCCAAATGTACGATACTTATCTCAAGAACAGATTTGTCACCTATTAAGAAATCATTATTTGAGACGACTCTTCGAATTATTAAATTTTCTATGAGATTTTTACTTATAAAAAGCTTTTTGTTGTATTTCCGGATTCATCCAGGTCATTATTTCGGTTGTTATTGCGAGATGATAGTTTGTACAATGTAATCATCATCAATTCAGCCGCACTTATCCACACTTTTTCGAGTCTGGGGTGAATAACCATGATAGTGAAAAGAATAGAGAATTTATATTCGGGCGGAGTGTTACCTTGATATTATAAACAGGCTATCACTAAATTCCGACCCACTGATCAGTAGCATGAAACCAACCCCCCAAAAAAAAAAATCAATGCCGTTCACGAAGGATGCAATTGAATTGATGATTCCCGCTGAACCTGATTCTGAAGATGACTCACAACAAACATCACTTAAGCGTCTGCCGTCGATTTTGTTGAAATGCATATATGTGACAAAGCAGTGAAAACTATTAGACAGGTATTTTTTTATCAGCGGCAAAACAGTTTTAAGGGGGGAAACCACCCCTCAAAGAAAGGTTTATCGAGGGGTGGGTTTGCAGTTTCACCCACAAGCAGCCCGCCGATCTCAATGAAACAAACATCAAAATTCTTCTAATGTAACGCGATGAAAAATCCAGCATAGAACCATTGGAAAACAATAAATTAAGGGGTGACACGCCTTTCTTTGAGAGGTCGTTTACTCCCTTAAAAACGTTTTTCCGCAGATTAAAAAAAAATACGTGTCTAATAGTTTTCAATGCTTAATATAATAATAATAATATCACATATATGAATTTCAACAAAATCGGAGGCGGACACTTAAGTGATGTTCCTTGTCAGAGTCAGATTCGGAGGAGGTTCCTGAAGACGCAGAGAGTGAGCAAGACAGAGAAGAGCCATGGCACTCATCATCATCTTAGTTATATAAATTATATTAAATTTAGTTTTAGGAAATAAAAAAGAAATTTAAGTTAAAAATATAGTTTTTTTTTTTTTCTACAAAACCAAGAATTTTAAGACACACTATTCATCGCAAAACACTTCCTATAACTTAGTCAAATAGAGAGTCATTACATATAAAAAAATATCTTTTACCGTCCAGATTGGCAAAATACCCCTATGTGCGTCGTTGAATTCCTTTTCGCTTTCTACCTCTCGCGTCATACCCCACAAGGGCTGAGTGGGCAAAGCTGAACCGCCAACCGAAGATCACCTAAGGGCGGTTTTCTTTATATTCGTCGCAACGAAACTTTCGCACAAATTTCGTGCAATAGAGATAATAACGTTACGCGATTCTTGTTACTTTACATTACGCGCTCCGACTTCGCCGTTGACATCGAATTAGTCCGCATGCATCGATGTAGGAGCACATAAACCCAACCGGCTATTTGTGAATGGAAATCTTGTTACAAATAGAAAACTCGAATAAGCCGCTGAAAGTAGTCCGATATGGAAATATCTGCTTAACTTCTTTTGCTATTCTATTTAAAGGTTCGTTCGTTACGACATCAGTTTTTTGCAAATATTGCATTCCTCATCACACTCATCGTGCCAACCTTGCAGTTATCGAATTGTAAACTTTACTGGCATTATTATTGAGATTACGTGGCACTTTCGTAGAAGAATGAACCGTACATGAAGTGCGATTGACACACGATAATAATTATTCGTTAGCTTTTGAATTCGTTTGGGTCTATTTGGGTTTGGGCATCAAGCTTGCAAATCCAGTAATCGCATGATGACAAAAATAAATCAAGCTAATAATTTATATTGTCGCGATATTGAATATTTTTCTATCTAAATGGTAGCCAATTCTATTAGGGAATTGGTCAAATCTTTTGCTGGATCTCAGAGTTCCAATTCGGTCGAACTACTCGCAGGATGATTGATATTTTTGAAAATTCTTTCTGCATCACCAAAATAGCTCGATGAAAATGTGCTAGCAGCCTGGAGACTAGAAAGAAAAGAAAAAAAAACAGTCCATGTCTTCTCTGCTTCCTTTTATCATCGAAAGGCAATCCACTTTTAACCGTAATGGATAATGAATTTCGTCTGCTATACGTATTTCTGTTTCCCAACGTACGGAGTTGTCGTGTCTATTCCTCGTCTCGTCAGCAATTTCGATTCTTCAATTATGTGTATGTATATGTGTATATATATGTATAATTATGTGTATATGTATATATATATATGACACACTTACACACGGACATCTGCATGTATAAAATTAGGACATGCTTGCAGCTCTTGCGAATACGAAATTTACGACTAGTCAACTTTCGTTTGTCATTTTTCTATGGCGGAGCAAATAACGAGAAGAAGCGTCCAATTTACTTTCGACTTTTATCATTTCACATAAAACTCGTCTTCTCGTCGTCGTCGCATCACAAAAGTCTTCCCAGTATTGGTTATATTCGTGCACGATGTTTTTCCAACAATGACCCATAGTACCTGATCTTGCATACGTATACGTATGGAAGTTTGTGACGTGCTACGCGATGAGAATGGCACTGAATGGCACGGGCCGCATATCCGACACACTATTTATACGAAAGTTTCGACTTTCAGCATTGTTCCTCGTATATATGGTCGCGAAAAACAACAGGAACTTGGCGACAGACTACAGTTGCCAAGTCTCTCGTCGTAACAGCGGTGGAGGTCCTTTTTTATATGGCTCTCTGACTTGCCTATACTGATATACGATGAAGCGAGGAGAATGCAACATTTTTATTTATTGAATGCGTAGTCCGCGTATATTTGACGCAATTTCAATATTTGAATATTTGAACAATTATCGTTCAACGATTTGAACATAAGACTGAATATTTGAAGAATTATCATTCAACAATTCGGCGAAAAGACTCGATATTTGAAGAATTAAATTGCCGATTTGGGGTCGCAAACCCGTATATTTTTCCTAAATATTGTCTCTATGCTGATCCTATTTTGATACTAAATATCAACACGGAAATAAACATTTCTAAAATAAAATGTAATTTTATTGAAAAATGTCAGTTTTATTAAATACTAGCTTTAACCCGCGGCTTCGTCCGCGTTAAAATTTTCTACTACCATTTTTGTTTTCAAAAGACGTTAAGCAAATTGATTGATTGCTCGTTTCCTCCCGTCCAGCAACGTTTATAGCCCGCGATTTACTCGGGCTCTCAGAAAGATTTGACTTCCGTTTTCCAGGCATACTCGAAAACTATACAATAGGCACGTAATAATAAATAACAAATTGATTTTCCAAAAAACGCTGTACACACGTAGTTCTTAATTTTCGACAATTTTTTTCTCATGATGGGGGAAAATGCGAATTGTCCGTCGAATCCAATCGATATCACTTCGTTTTTCAATTATACAGAAAACTATGGTTTGTCGGTTGGTCAAATTTCTCGTTCGTTTGGTGAATTCTTCGGAACTGTGTTTGATGTCAAGTCTCTTGAAAAGACGAAACGTCAGAAATCATGAAGGTATCTGTGCAGCTACTTTTACATCTCAATTTTGTATGTTTCGTCATCTGTCACGAGACCTCGCGCAGAGAGGTAGGGCATGCCATGGAGAGAATAGCGTAGAATATGGCATGGAACAACAGCTAAGAATGTATCCTTATAGCTATTATTTGATGTTCCAAAATAAAGTTCCCAAACAAAAAATTTGAAATATCACATCTTCGATTCTATTAAATAAGAATAATATTAACTATTTTCTGTTATATTTAATTAGTAGGCTATACGAATTCCTATTTTATCATTACATTAGATTTGAGTATAATATTATAATTCGAAAAATATTATATATCAGATTGAAAAGTATCGTATGTGTTAATCCAGGTCATAATCTATCTACATGTTGAATTTGATTGAAATCGGTCAAGCTGTTTTGGCGTGATTGAGTACGAACAGACAGACTTTGAGCTTTATAATATTAGTTTTCATTTTTATATTGAGTAAGCTTCTCCTTCGTGATTTTCTTGAGTGAGAATTTTCCAGGTAGTCACGCATCAAACTCCAAATATAATCAGTCATCATGTATGTACCCCATCTTCCCTGATACCTGTCTTCCATGATTTTTATGCTTGGTTGAAGCGTTCTTCTTGCTCTCCACTAAAGGAGCTGCGATTTTCTGCGAATTTATCTTCATCCTTTATTCCCATCCGGAAATAAAATAAAAACACTTTTTACAAAATCTGTAATTGTTTTTATACATTTTTTGATAGCATACTCTCCGCATATAAAACAAAATGTATTATAGTCGTTCGAACAAGTTCGTCTTCGCTTTGCTCCCATCAATGTATGACTGAATTAATTTATGACAGCAAATAACAAAAAAAGCAGAGAACAAATTCTTAAGGCGGGAGCCTGAATTAGAAGGTCCAAAAAAAACAGTTTTTTCAGGAATTTTTTTAGAAGGGGAAAAAACAAGTGAGCCCAGTATAGATTAAGGTATCTTTTCACGTGTATTTGAGATGTATATAAAAAAATGTTCAACATGAAACAATAAATGACTGCAGATTTATTAGCCAATTCCATCCGCGTCTTGCCACTGCAGTCCCCAATCGGCGGGAGAGATGCAGCGCGTAATTCTTGACTGAAACAAAAAAAACAATAAAATTTTAAGTTTTCGTGTATTTTTCTTCTGGGTGAATTAAGAAAAAACTGAAAAAATCGTGAAATTATAACTTTTTTCAGGTTTGAAAAAAATGTGTCTAAAAAATACACTTCACCGTGCTAGAAAAATTATTTAAAAATACTTTTTCAACGACTTTTTTTATTCACATAGAAGAGATTTTCATATTAAAAAAATTAAATTTGTTTCGATTCAATAGGTCGTTTATTTTCTCTGCTATCACGCCCGCCAACTTGGAAAAATCGTGAACATGAAAACTGAAGAAAACGCGCTTCAACGTTTTCAATACGAGCAAATATCAATATCAAATATCAATCGCTGCTCTGCTTTTGGCCTTGTATCTTCGAAAAAATTTACAATTAGCGTCTGTAACTGTAAATATATTCTTGGATACTTTATCTATCGATTTAAGCAATTGAAAAAAAAAACAATTTTTCGGAACTTCTAATTCAGGCTCCGGCCTTATATGAACTGCTAACGACACTCACTAAAAAATTAAAATTCATTTGAAAACCTTGTGCAGTAACTTAAAATATAGGTTGGCATCCGCCTCACCGGTAGTCACTTGACTAAAAATAATACGAATTTTGCTGGCGCCAAGAATTTCGTTTTTTTCTTGTGTTATCATTCAACAATTCGGTAAAACATTTGAAAACCAAAATATTCGGTGCATTAATAATGTTTTATCCAGGTTCGTCATAAACACGGCTAATGAGCTTATGTATTTTATGATGTAACTAATACAGACAAAACAATTGTTATTTATTCCAACACCTTTTTTATTTTACTACAAACAGTGAAGGAAGTTAATAAACATTGTAAATTCAGAGATGCATATGCGTTATCAATTTATCATGTCTCACGAAATGAATTCACCATAAATAAATAAAAAGCTGTGAAGCAAAGTGATGGAAGACTTATCCCAATGACACGAAATCATTATTCGTAACTAAAAACTCCAAAAAACAATTTACTCACTTCACAACAATTATGACTATTATTTTACTGAAATTGTATCGTTATCGTATTGGTATTCCTGTCCATTTAAATGCCCCTTCGTATATAATCGATCAGTGCCGGTAGAGCATATAACGATTGTGACACTCATCCTTTAAACCGTCAGCGCTCTTTTAAACCATTAACTCTGTGAATAATATTAATCGTCATATTCCCTAATGTTGCAATTTCGCCGGGATTCTCGACCTGTCAAGCGTAATTTCATCGACAAAACGTACTCGTACTTTCACGATAAATGCATTTTCCGCCAAACTTCAATACGTTGGCGTTCGCAATATCGGCATTCGTATCAAGCTGCACGTCATGCTGCGAAAATACGAAAAATAATATCCGCACGACCTGGCATATTACAATATTATTCATATGAATAGTTTTCCAACGGATTATCAACTCCCTCCGCGATATACACGAGCGATGCAAAAATATCATTAAATCGCTGTATCACGAACGTTTTCATAACGCTGATAAAAAAAATACCGACCCGACGATCCTGCTGCATTATGAATGTCGTTATCAGACAAAGGTATACACGCGGATTCCGTGACGTATAAAAAATATCACGTTCAACCGTCGCGATACAACGCTTCGACAATATTCCGTGGATTATTTAAATCTCATTCGCGTCGACGAACCGAACAAAGTTTGAATGAGTTAGCGTCCGAGAGAATGAAAATAAATAAATGCAGGCTAATTGCGCGATGGCACACATTCGGGTGAGCATCTGCAATGCGTTTTTTTTTGCTGCACTCGGATTCTATTTTTCGAGAAAAATGGACCATAATTTAACCAATAGAATGTAACCATATTTTATATTACCCTGAAGGGACAACAATATTTTACAGTCATGGTTACTGCCTAGAATATAGTACTGCTTATGATAGTTTAGCAGTTGCGTTAACTATGCTCAGATGTTAACCGCAACCAACAATCTTACAAGCATACGTTGATTGTTCAATGCTATATAAAATAGTCGGTTTTCATGAAATGGATATTTCCTTACACTATAAAAAAATAGTGATTTTTAACATATTGAATGGTATGTCTACTAAATGTACATAATATTTGATCAATTCAAAAACTCTCAATTGAGAGTACTACCTGTATAATTGTTTATCATAATTTGGCATTCCGTGACCTCCTGAAATCATTTCTATCGAAGAAAATATTTCGCCTGAACATGGATTCGAACCTACGACCCACCTATTTATAGTGCGCACGCTGCCACTATGCTACCGGGTACTTGTGTTATTTTGATTGTAGATTTGGCATAACACATAAAAGTAATTCCAGCTGCACTTCCGAATAGCTGTTACCTCCGATGTAGGTGGAATTTTGCACAAATCGTCTTTTTGATAATATATGTCACTGCTTAAATGGATTTTTGACGCAACGCAATAGTTTTCGAAATATCGAATTTAAAAAACGGATAAATTAAGGCGTTACCCCACTTGTAGCGCAAAAAAAGGCCTTTGTCATGAATTTTTTTAAAGAAAACTACAAAACTTTTTTAATCGATCAATATACCATCTTAAAAAACACATCTTGAAGAACTTTCAGTAATTTTTTTATTGAAAAATATTACATTGTTTAGTGGCAAATGGCCGTCAATGAAATAATGTTTTTATATACACGGTTTGCGGTGACCAACATTGCGGCGAAGTGGATCATCTGGAAAAAAATGCGGATGGATTTAGTCAAATATAAGTATAAACTAGTCTTTAATCGAAGGATTTTAAAAAATATTCATTTTTCACAAAATGGCGGACAGTCAAAGGTAATGGTTCGATTTTAACGAAAAAAAACGGCCGTTTTTTGGCTATAAAACGGCCATTTTTTTCGAAAAAAGAATCGAACGATTAAAGACTACATTTTTATATATTAAATAAGCCTGCAAAATTTCAAGAAGATCGGTTCATTAGTGTTCGAGTAATCTTGGTCACCGACTTCAGAAATGCCATTTTGAGAAAAACGCGTTTAAAGTTTCAATTTCAGTTTACACGAAGAAAATATTTTTTTTTTGTAAACTTACATAGAGTCATCTATTCCGGGCATCAAAAAAAAAATTGCACTTCAAAAAAATGCAATAAAAAATCGATTTTTTCAAAATCGCAAGTGGGGGTAACCCCTTAATGCGCTAATACATCTATATCGATCATAGCAAGCACCGCCGTCACTACTTTATTGACACGTTCCACAAATAATTTACGTCTTCTCTATAGGATTACCATAATTTTGTTCGTATAGTCACTTTTCGTAAGATCTTGTAACAATTTATACTCAACAAGTGCTAATGTTAACCATATAAATAGTACAAACTTGCAGTGAGAAAAATGTCTATAGTATTTATAAAAAAACGCCCATGGTAAAAATTGGCATAATTATATTTCCTATAGTTTATTGACACCACAATCATAATATGGTTAACACAACTATAAGTGTCTACCTAATCATGTCTTTTTGGTAATGTGTTTGATTATCTAGTATCCCCGAAATAACTATTAACTACTGTGAAAGGCTTTACAATATCAATATAGTTAATTCAGTTAATATTTTTACAATAGTTAGTAGTTATTTCGGGGATAATAGATTGTCGAGCACGCCACCAAAGTTGCATGTTTAGATATACTTTTCGCTTATAGTTGTGTTAACCATATTATGATTACGGTGCCAATAAATTATGCGCGATTTTACTATACCCTCTTTTGCCGTGGGCGTCTTTCATAAATACCATGTACTTGGCTCTCACAAGGAACATCCCTCAGGTGACACCCTTCGATTTTGTTGAAATTTGGAAATGTTATAAAGCACCAAAAAGTAAGCCTTACGTATTTTTTTTTATCGGCGGAAAAACAGTTTTAATGGGTGAAACGAACCCTCGAAAATAGGGATGTTTTTCGTTTTTCGTCGATAACGTTATCGTTCTCATCTCCAATGTGTAGTGCACAAAAAAATAAACATTGTTGCAATTTGAAATTCTTTAATATCTCGTACCGTTAAAACGTTATCGACGAAAAACGAAGAACGTCCCCATTTTGGAAGGTGCGTTTCAGCCTTTAAAATCGTTTTTCCGCCGATAAAAAAAATACGTATCGCTTACTTGTCGGTGCTTTATAACATATCCAAATTTCAACAAAATCGAAGAGTGTCACCTGAGGGATGTTCCTTGTCAGTGCAGCATTAGTATTTGTGTGCCGATGAATCGAAGATGTGTGCGGCCGTGTAGATGACAAGTTGCTAGTGAAGATTTGGCTTCGGTCCGGCCAATAGAGGTTTTCCAAGGTCAGCGATAGAAATAAATGATGTTTTTCTTTACGTTTCGGCCCTCTGGTTCGGGTCCTCTTCAGAAATTATAATTTTCTCTCGGTGTCGTTGATATTTCTGGCTTTCGCGTATATTTGGAAGGTTATTTCGAGACAGTATTTATGGGAGTAAATACTGTTTATCTGGTGTACACTCAATAGATAGAAGAATTTATCGTTTTTTAGCGATTTTTATCATCTATTGCATTAAGCTCTTAAATTTTTTCCCTTCCAAAATAAGCAAAAACTTGAAATTTACATTTTTCCGTTACACGTTGAGTTGTGTGATCACAGAAAGTTCGAGAGAAACTCGAACTCGAAAGGTAAAGAAAAACATCATTTATTTCCATCGCTGACCTTGGAAAACCTCTATTGGCCGGACCGAAGCCGAATCTTCACTAGCAACTTTTGTGTGCCGATTTTGTGATATAGCTGGATTAACCATATCGATATTGTAAAGCCTTTTACAATAGTGTATAGTAATTTCGGAGATACCAGATGTTCAAACACGCCACCAAAGTCGCATGTTTACGTATACTTTTCGCTTATAGTTGATGACAGTTATATTTTATAGTGACAATAAACTATAGAGAATGCGAATTTACTCTCTTTTACCATGCGCGTTTTTTGTAAATACTGTACACTTTTCTCTCAGTGTGCTTAATTCGCTTCGCGTCGAGCGCAGGTGTTAGTGTACGAGCAAAAGATGGCAAAAAAATGTTAAATAAATAAAATCCTTTTTAATTATCTACTGCTAAATTTTTTGATGGTTTCATGTTTTTCATTGTGGTTATGTTATTTCGTAAAAGTAATGGTTACTTTTGTATTTATTGAATAGTTCACGAACAGTGCTTTGTTATAACCTCAAGATTTCGCATGTATTGTTTCTACTTGTTTACATTTTAGATGTGGCCATCTCTCCCGGGAGATTAGGAGAGATGGCCACGTACAGACGGTGTATGATGGCCATAGTATCAGTTGCAAAGTGTTCGAGTAATTCATGTTTTCTACATTTGTTTTGGATGCCTCATAAGTACAAAAGAAAAGACATTGCTCTACGAGGGAACTGGACTCGAGAATCATTAAAAGCAGTTATTAGTGCTGTAAAAACGATGAATTGTCGGTTCGTGCAGCCGCTAGGACCTACGAAATACCTAGGAAGACCTTGGAAAGACCATATAAGAACAATGACAAAAATGTTGCGGAGAAAATTATTATGAAACTCGTCTCATCGAAGACTGGCTTCAGTGGATAGTGTGCCAACTTTGGGTACACAAAAATTATACTGATTTCGATTATATGTGTTCTAGATGTGGCCAAAAAAAATATAAAAATCAAAACATAACACCAAAGAGAAAACCGAGAGCATAATGCTGGGTAACTGGCCATCTCACCTCTACTCCTATGGCCATCACACCCAAATACTCCGGGAGAGATAGCCAATCGTGATTTAAAAAAAAAGTAATTTTAAGGTTGATCTGACAGGAGTTTGTTTTAATTTCGTAAATTATCTTAAAGTTCACTGCCCAAAGTTTACCTGCAAATGAAGATAAGTTAAGAAACGTCTGTACTCTTATTTTGACGGATCCTTGAAAAAACTGTGGCCAACTACCTCGGACTTACCCTACACGAATCGCAAAACGGAATCGAATGAATGGGAAACGCTCAGCAGGGAGGTAGACAGGTAAAGAACATCTGGATTTCACGATTTATTTTATTTTTTCGTGTTTTTTTTTGCTTTGGAACGGGTGGAAACGTTTCCGAGGAAAAATGACGGTACTTAAGACGAACATATTATACCTGGCCGCAGAAACTTTCACGAGGATATACCACAGAGACAGAAGCGTCTAGGGACTAAATCATACTCGACTTGGCGGAATAATATCCTTCGGGGCTCCAGGCTCTCTTTTGCGTCTCCGCTCGCCCGTTCACTATGTATAGATCGCCCAAGAGACAGAACATCGCTTCCTCTCTCTCACTCTCTCACTCTCTCTCTCTCTCTGTCTCTGCCCCTTTCTCTTTCGAGCTTACGAAGCGCGCTCCGGGGCACACGCAGTACGACAGCCTCCTGGAAGTGGATACACACCGCTTTGGGCAGACACACGTCGCATGGAACTCTAATGTAAAAATGCGGCGAAAAAAAAATCTGAGCCGAAAATGCAATATAGAGAAGTGAAAAATAAGGTTAAAGTAAAAATCCCACGTGAATATACATGGAAACCCTATAGTATTGGGGGGAAAAAATATTTCGTATGGCCTGACGCAACGCCGATAGACTACTAACCTCTCTATGCAGCTTGTAGGTGGTCGGTATTAGGACACTTTCGAAGCATTCCCATGCAGAAATAGGGTGTTTTACTCTATCTAAGAAAATTACTAAAAATGCATAAATAAGGCATTTTTCGCAATAAGCAATCGAATAATGTTAGTTTTAATTTATAAAAACACAAAATAAATGTTATAATTCATACAAAAAAAACTTTTTCTATCTGTTCAACGAACATGCGAAACGGTAGCCGCCATAATGGATTTCGACGTCATTGACATAGTAAACAAAGAAAGCGGTAGACGTATTAGTCTCTAACCTGTGAAAGAAAGCGTCAACAACTATATATTCTCGTTTGTCATAGTTAAGGGAGACTTTGTCCTTGGAGTGCCATATTTCAGGTGTTTACATTTTATTTTTTTTAAAGGAGACGAGTAAAGCTTTTTGAGTGCGTTATTTTTCTTGCTTTTATTCATGATATACAGAACGTTAAAAAAAATTTTTTGTTTGAAAAAAAAACCAAAATGGCGGCCGTTGCAGCTCCGCGAAAACAGGTCCTCAAATCGCGGGAGGTAAACGGCTGACATCACTGCCCCCTCTTTATTGATCTGAAACACAAATTCAAAGCATATGATCAATCTATGACCCTTTGGTCATGGAATGACGGATGGGTTTTTCGTTTAGTACAAATTTCGGAAAATGGCGGCAATTAAAAAAAATCGAATTTTCGCGTTTTTTTCGCATAAAAAGATAAATCATAAATGCAAAAATGTATCTATCGAAAAAACGATCCGTCATTCCGTGAAGACATATTTTCTGAGTATGCTCTCCAAATTTCAGGTCGATATGTTAATTACAGCGGTCAGGAGAAAGTCAGCCATTTTTAAAAACGTGTTTTCGAGAAAAACGCGTTTAAAGTTTTGTAATGTGTTTACACAAATGTGTTTATAATTACCGCTAATCGGCAATGCCTGGTCCGTAGAGCCATCCCTCCTCTTCTTCTAGCTGCTCATGTTGAGCTCAAATTGATTTTTTGAAAATTTCAAGGACAAAGCCTCACTTAAAGTATACCTAACGTTTGATAATTGTAGAATAATTATTTCTTAGTTTAAAAAATCCCTCAATATTGTTTATTTTTTCCTGTCTAAATGTATATTCCGCCTTAACGATTTCCACAGTATCGAACAGAATCCGATAGGATTCTTGACGAATCCCATTGCATTCGGTACGTTGAATTTTCTAAATAAACTAAAGGCTGTCTCAAAATTAGCTGACGTTTTAATTTATTCATAAAACGTATTATTCACTTGCAAAGTACGAATATTTTAATTCTAATATAAGGTACAAACATGGAGGTTATGTGTGGAACACAATATCCGATAAATGGCCGCCTGGTCCCTGTGTGTGAACATTCACTCTTTTGACGAAATTTTCAATAACATTTTGGCATAATTGCGGCCAATTCGTTGAAAATATTTAATATTTGAACAATTATCATTCAACAATTTGGTAAAAAGACTCGATATTTGAACATTTATACAGCTCAACGGCCGATTTGGTGCTGCAAAACTGTATATTATTCTTAAATCTTCATACTGATCCTATTTTAACACTCAATATTGGTATTCTACGTAGGAACACGGAAATATACATTTTTTTATATAATCTAATTTTATTGAAAATTAAAGTTTTATTGAATATGTTTACATTGAGTAAGCTTCTTTTTCGTGATTTTCTTGAGTGAGAATTTTCGAGGCAGTCACGCATCAGACTCCAAACGTAATCAGCCATCATGTATGTGTGCCCCATCTTTCCTGATTTCCATGTCCTGGTGGAATCGTTCTCCTCGCTCCTTACTAAAGGAGTCGAGATTTTCTGCGAATTTATCTTGATCCTTTATTTTTATCCCGAAATTATAACAAAAGCAAGAAATATAAATTACTTCAAAAAGTATATCTTAAAAATCGATTTCAATCACATCACTGAAAATCCACTGTAATTATCGTTTGTTATTTATTTTACTGCACTTTGACATGATATCAGTACACACGTGGATGCTCACAAAGCGTGCGGGTTACGTTTCGACACGCCAAGTTTTTCTCGTGACTTTTCACATATTTTCGATCCGAGCGTGGTAAGAATTGTCAAACGACGTAAATCGGGAAATAGCGCGGAATCCACTTAGATTCCAATGTGGACTCTCTACGTGAGGCGTCCCTATTAAGGCGTTACCCCCACTTGTAGCGCAAAAAAAGGCCTTTTTCATGAATTTTTTTAAAGAAAACTACAAAACTTTTTTAATCGATCAATATACCATCTTAAAGAACACATCTTGAAGAACTTTCAGTAATTTTTTTATTGAAAAATATTACATTGTTTAGTGGCAAATGGCCGTCAATGAAATAATGTTTTTATATACACGGTTTGCGGTGACCAACATTGCGGCGAAGTGGATCATCTGAAAAAAAAAATGCGGATGGATTTAGTCAAATATAAGTATAAACTAGTCTTTAATCGAAGGATTTTCAAAAATATTCATTTTTCACAAAATGGCGGACAGTCAAAGTTAATGGTTCGATTTTAACGAAAAAAAAACGGCCGTTTTTTTGGCTATAAAACGGCCATTTTTTTCGAAAAAAAAAAATCGAACGATTAAAGACTACATTTTTATGTATTAAATAAGCCTGCAAAATTTCAAGAAGATCGGTTCATTAGTGCTCGAGTAATCTTGGTCACCGACTTCAGAAATGCCATTTTGAGAAAAACGCGTTTAAAGTTTCAATTTCAGTTTACACGAAGAAAATATTTTTTTTGTAAATTTACATAGAGTTTCGATTACGATTCACTTACGATTTTTTCAACATCGCAAGTGGGGGTAACCCCTTAAATCCCTATACTGCCATCATATGGAAGAAGGCGGCATCTACAAAAAATCGAAAATGGGTTTATGGTACTGTTGGAATCAGTACAAAATTTCCCATCGTTTTGTATAGTCAAACGCATTGTCGATTTTTTTGTAGATGCCGTCTTCTTCCATATGACGGCAGTGTAGGGATGTAGTAGGATCTGGGGACTCCTCAACAAATGTTTGCGCGGGTTGATCCACATATTAAATTGCTTTTCGCAAGATGGACTTCAAGGAAGGACACTTGTGTGACAGGTCGAAAAAAGGTCGTTTTTACCGATTTTTTTGTCTACGGGATTATTTATTTTGAATTTTGAAAAAAGCTATGTTATTAAGCATACATGGAACTTATTGGGAGTGATTTTTTTTTAATCACACGAAAATTTAAAAATATTGGTTTTCTCAAAACCATGTTTTTTAAATCGGCACGCAGCAGAACTCGAACAATTTTCGCCCGATCGACTTGAAGTTTTAACTGTAGCTTCTTACAAGGGGACAGTACGGCAGTCGGATTTTTGTAATTTTTCGTACTCATGGTACGCGAAGTTCAGAGCTCGAATATTAATATCCCAAAGCAGTTCGACGCCATATTCAGAAATTTTCGAGAAAATTGACTTTGAAGTTTTCGAGCGCACTCTTATCCCACAAAGATGCAACGATATTCGAACCGGGTTCGTGGCGTACCCGGTAGCGCTCGAGTCTAGTAATCGCGGGGTCGCTGGTTCGAGTCTCACTTCGAATTTTTTTTTTTTTTTTTTTCATTTTTTTTAAATGACAAAACGCGTCATATTTTTAATTATCTCTTGATTATAAACATACATTTTCAAGTATCAATATTTATAACCAACAACATTTTTAGGATGAAAATGAAAAACGTCGGGTAAGGAATTGAATACTTTATTATTCGGTCTGTATTCGTTTGTTTTATACATCGGGTGTAACGTTACACGAGCCAGAGTGATAACCATCATAAAAACAAGGAAAACAGTCATTTTCATGGCATTTCGCACACCGTACAAACGCTGCATTGTTACATTCGCAATTTTTTTTCAATACATCGATCGGAAAACAAACTTCATTCACGTTCATGAAGATTTCTCATTGATCGCAAAGTTTCGAAGCAAACCACGCATATCTGATCATGTTATTGAAGACCGGAGAAGACAACATTTCTTCTTCATATTTCAACATTTATTCTTCTATTTATATTCCTATTAATCTACAAGGGAGTTTATGTAAATATTATTACTGGATATTTTTACGTCGCCCATTCGCAATTTCAAGCAAGAGATAATCAAAAATAAGACTTGCATTTATCATTGACAATTATAATTACATATATGTGAATTAGCATAGATTTTATGATTTTTATCCCGGGATTATTTATTTATTTTTTTATAAATAATCACCTATTGTTATATATAAATAATATATGATCATATATGAGAAAATATATAATTATGTATAACTATAATGAATTTTGTACATAAATAACTATATATGGATTTTGTCCATATATAAACATATATAGATATATTATATTAATTATATATAATAATATGTGATTATATACAACAAAAATTTATCGGGATATTTAAATGACGGAGGTATGCGAATTTAAAAAAAAATGAAAAAAAAAATTTCGAAGTGAGACTCGAACCAACGACCCCGCGATTACTAGACTCGAGCGCTACCGGGTACGCCACGAGCCCGGTTCGAATATCATTGCATCTTTGTGGGATAAGAGTGCGCTCGAAAACTTCAAAGTCAATTTTGTCGAAAATTTCTGAATATGGCGTCAAACTGCTTTGGGATATTAATATTCGAGCTCTGAACTTCACGAACCATGAGTACGAAAAATTACAAAAATCCGACTGCCGTACTGTCCCCTTGTTAGATTGATTTACTAGTCTTTAAATTACAGGCGCTTTTTTCGATTCATTGAACAATGTAAAAAAAATATATTACATTTTCTATGAAAATTATGGTTCAAGCAACGAACATTTTTTCAAACTCGTCTCAATTTTTTTTTAATTATTTTTATATTTCCCCCCGTACTTGACTCCTAAAACTAATATAGTTAACGAAAATATTTCACTCTTAGTTGCAGGATTAAATTTACGACAGTTCTACTGCGTACCGCGGGTTGGCTGAAAAACAGTAGTGCTATAGCGACTCGTGCGCCGCCACTTTGTATTCTTTTGACAAACAACTTTTTTTACATACTTCAATATATACCTTATAAAGCCTAAAAGTTCTTTTTACCATGTATTTTATTCCTTTCTTTAAAAAAATTCCAAAGAAAACGGTCGAAAATGGGTTGTTACAGTGGTGTCCTCTCTTAAGTATCTTTTTTTGCATATATTTTGTATTTTTTTTTCTCTACTGCGAAGGAGGATAACAGGGGGCAATCGTTTACAATGACAATGGCTCAATTCTCCGGCATTCTTCTATTCATAGCTAAGAGTAAGGTACCGACCGCCTGTCGCCGGTTTCGTAACGTCCCCATCGTAAATTAGATTGAAACGAGAAACGGAAGCATGCAACTTGAAATTTCGTTCAAATCTCAGCTGGAGTTTTCCTGGTTCAATTTATACATGCATTCGTACTTCCATGTACCGGGCAATTTATCCCGAGCCAATCTGTCAATTTCGCCCAGACCTTCATCTTTTTAAAGTAAATACTAATAACGTCAATATCCTTTTCAATTTGCAATATAGACTGTCGAACGAACCCTGAGTAAATTTCTATATTAATAACGCGCCGTTCGCCCATATTCAATGCATTAATTAATATTTACTATTATCGAAATATTGTTCAGATTTCGTCGATCAACAATGTAATTATGTTTGCGCTCTTTTTCCTCATAATTTGAAAATAGATATGATGAGAAATGCACCATGTACATATGTATGTTGGACTCAACAATTTGGTCGTATATGATACCCAATGCAAAATAGCCAATTATCCAGCTGTACGCAATTTCAATGGAGTGGTTTAGCTATAAACATAAGACTGCCTGTACTCGACATCTGCTTCCACTTTCCAAAGGACGCATCGTAAGCATTGGGAGACGTTATTCCCCAAACGAGATGACATGCGCATTCACTTGTATTGACTGTACGAGTAGGTATGGGTCATCCTTCGGGATTTTGCGACAACGTGTATCACAAGTGCATATACAATATTCAAAGATTAATATATATGGGGCATTCCACGCCAAATCGACCACTTTTAGACCCGATCCCTTTTTCTTTGGCGGAAATTTAAATATATTATTGTTTCCTTCTAAAGAAGCTTGTGTGATCTTCTTCATTTTTTTCATAATATTATTACCATAATACAATTTTTACAATGTATTGACAATATAATTACAATAATATGTACAATTACATAATAGTAGTGATTTTTTTTTAAATCGACATTTGACGTATAAAATGCTCAAAACTTTCTGAAAAATTGACCGAGTAGGATGTGTTATTTTCAAATTTTTCGTTTCGAAATGTACTTCATGAAAAAAAATATTTAAAAAGTATTTAAAGTCATCTTCGATATATTTTTTGGTAAAAATACGAGTTTTTCAAAGTTCAAGCTTTTTGATTTTCGATTGATTTTTTCGTAAAAAAATATGATGTATGAAGCGTTTTTTGCCGCAAGACCCATCGTGGTAAGTTTTTTCTTACTATTTTTTTTTCAAACTGAAAAAATGTTGATTTTTCAAAGTTTAGCTTTTTCCTATGATGACGTAATTTTGAATGGTTGATTCTATGATATTCAATATTTTGTATATAAAATCAATATATTCAAAACGTTTTCCAATTCTTTTTTACCATTTTTAATAATTTTAGTAGCCAATTCAAATATGCACTACTTGTGAAACGTCTCAGCAAAACATTAATCTGAACGAAATAGTACACTGCATTCCTTTTAAAATCATAGAATTTATTAATTGGCATTATTGCATCATAGGAAACAACTGAATTTTGAAAAAATCAAGAATATTAATTTTTCTATTTAGAAAAAAAATAAAAGCAAATATCTTACCACGATGGGTCTTGCGGCAAAAACACTAAATTCATCATATTCTTTTTACGAAATAAAAAACCGACAATGAAATAGGTCGAAGTTTGAAAAATTCCAGTTTTTTTTAAACTGAGAAATTATATCGAAGATGACTGAATATTTTTTAAATATGTTTTGTTTTCATAAAGTACATTTCAAAACGAAAAATTAAAAAAAAAAACATCTTATCTCGCCAGTTTTTCAGAAAGTTCTGAGCATACGAAAAAAAGTCGATTTTTTCAAAAATTCACTACACATTTCCGAATATGTAAAAAAAATCTCTGTATGATCTTTCAACTTAATTCTGATGGAAATAATCATAGTAGCCTTGTGTTTCAGCCCCAATGAGAGAAAAATGAAAAGGGTAAAAAATCAGTGTCAAACATACCTGTTCACGGTCTCTATTATAATGAGAATGTATTCTACCTTCATAATAAATAATAACGCGGCCAGCACGGAAAAAAAAAGAAACAGCGAAAATCACAGTATAAACCGCATAAAAAATGGGGTGCCATATTTCATTTTACAGTAAAACACAGTAATGTAAATCCTGTCCTACAAAAATGACGAATTTTCCTGTACACACTGAGATTTTTACAGTTACACT
Organism: Ophion slaviceki; assembly: GCA_944452715.1. NCBI lineage: Eukaryota > Metazoa > Arthropoda > Insecta > Hymenoptera > Ichneumonidae > Ophion > Ophion slaviceki. The sequence goes on along the minus strand of OX101785.1, from coordinate 25,798,708 downwards.
GGCTTATTTACAGTTCGGTACTGTGAATACATCAGTGTTTTCAGTAAAAATATTCAACTGTAAAATTTACATGAGATCACTGATTTTTATACTCTACGCAAACTGCAAGGGTTACAGTGTACACTGTATTGAGTACAGAGTGATTCATTAAATTGTACAGTGTGGCACGGTAGTTTTACTCTTCTTTCGACAGTTCATTACGTAATCTGTGCACTCTGACATTTTTACAGTTACACTGATTTATTTACAGTTCGGTATTGTGAATAAATCAGTGATTTCTGTAAAAATATTCAACAGTAAAATTTAAATGAGGTCACCGATTTTTATACAGTACGTAAAGTGGAAGGGTTACAGTGTACACTGTATTGAGTACAGAGTGATTCATTAAAATTCACAGTGTGCCACGGTAGTTTTACTTTTCTTTCGACAGTTCGGGACGTTATATGTGCACTTCGAGATTTTTACAGTTACATTGATTTATTTGCAGTTTGATATTGTGAATAAATCAGTGATTTCAGTAAAAATATTCAGCTGTAAAATTTAAATGCGATCACTGATTTTTATACTGTACGCAAATAAGGCACGAGGTGAGGCACGAGGCCAGGACACAAAGGATTGCCAGTTAGTAGTGCGTGGTCGATAGGATGCGAACGTTGAAATTTGTGCAACATAATTCAAGAAATTATAAAAAAGAGAGAATTATTTACAAAAAGGTACGTTCTTGTGTATGTGACTGATTTTTCTATATTTTCTACACATTTTTTCAAACTTCTTTTATGGATAAACTTTTTTTTGTGTGTCTCATTCATTTCATTCTATTCTTGATATATATATACATTGTAAGGAAAGGTTTCGCCGATTTTTATATATTTTTTTTTTAAATCAAATTTACAGTCTGACGTTGTGAACGGTATTCACTGGTTAGGACTTGTCTCACGCGTGGCGTGACCAGGACACAAAGGACTGGCAGTTCTTTCAGCGCTATCTAATGTTATTTTTACCCCTAATTTTGTATAATATACGATTTGTGGCACTATTAAATTACGGGGTTCATCAAGTTTGAATTACAGTATTAAAACTAGAACGTTTCCCGTGTTTATACTGTAAAAAGCAACGATTGAAAACTGAAACTATATCTGTTGCTAACCAGTTTCTAGAACAGAGGACTTCACTGTTAAAACACCTACATAAACTCTATCGATATAACTGGCGCATTCATTGTACATAATACAGATTAACCAACTGTCAAATTACAAGTTTTGTTAAATTTATATTACAGTGTTGAACTGTCAAATTTAATTTTGACTACACTGTATTTTGGACTGTGTGTTCCAGTAAAAGAAACAGTAGAGCGGTTCGAGTCCAAAGAAGACAGTGTAGGAACTGCAATAATTTACTTTGAGCACACTGTATTTTGAGCACTGTGTTTCAGTAAATATCGCTGTGCAATCGCTCGAGTCCAATGCGAACTGTGTAGCCCCTGTATTTTGTCCCAAATAGGGTTTTACAATCGGCACAGTAATGGCCCACGACTGGTTGCCAGAGAACAAACGATGGCGCGGTAATGGCTATATAACCGAGCCAGATCCGCACCATGCATGGTTGGTAATGGTAAACCACGAAGGGCTGCTAAGACTGGGCCAACTATCATACGCCCATATTGGCCCAGCAACGGCTGCCGGATCTTCTGCCGGAATTGAAAAACAAAAAATTGACAAATTATGAATATAAAAATTCTAGTAGTATCTTTTTGGTTTTCTTATGCTTTACTTATGTCCATGTACATAGAATAATTGCATTAAAAACAGTTTCTGCATTGTTCAAATTTTTACCTTTCATCGGGATCGAACCTGCGCCTTTCGTTCTAGTGTCGAGCGCCCTACCCACTTAGGCATTTTAACACTTACAGAACCCATCGTTTGTTCGTTCCTTACTTTTATGCTGATAATTTTATTCGTGACATTAAAGTTTACCGACAATTTTTTTTGTCCATTTAGGCTGTAAAAATAACTCGCTCGTTTTGGGTGAAGTTCCGAAAAGCATACTCCTCTGATCGAGCTGAAATTTTGCACCGAACTTCCTCTCATTATCCTAAGAGAAACCGTTAACGGATTTTTGACGACTAGCAATAGTTTTCCATACATCGCATTGTAAAGTTTATTATTTCACGCCATACGAGTATATCTATATATCCCATAGATACCCCCCACTCCTCCGGCCGCGATGCTTCCTGGCAAACAGTGCTCGCCCGTATGGCATATCACTTGCCATGTGGGATGGGTTTGTTTGGGTTTATTTAATATAGTAGAAGCGCAGTACAATAAATAACTTTCAATATACGATACATCGAAAACTATTGCTAGTCGCCAATATCCTTTTAAAGGTTCTCTTAAATACTGAAAAGAAGGTCGGTGCAAAATTTCAGCGTCATCAGTGGTATATGCTTTTCGAAACCTTATGCCTTGTTCTTACGTGCTACAGTTTAACGACCTGCATTTGCAAAACGCCCAAAAACAAACCATCAATGGCTGGAATAGATCTGGCAAGCCGTTCATCCGCCTACGATACCCCAATGCTGATCGCCATATTATCGGTGCGATGGTATTGGCCCACCAATGGCTGGCATAGATCTGGCAAGCCGTTCATCCGCCTACGATACCCCAATGCTGATCGCCATATTATCGGTGCAATAGTATTGGCCCACGAATGGCTGGCATAGATCTGGCAAGCCGTTCATCCGCCCACAGTACCCCAATGCTGGTCGACGAATTATTGGCCGATTATCAGCAAACCGTTTAATGGCTGAATGCTGGCATTTTTGTTACGACAGGCGACCCTATATGAGGTACTATTTATTTTTTTCCGTGAGACTCATTGTGATATATCTGCTTAATTTTTCGTCACCTTGTCGAACAAAAATCTGAACCCGTACACGCATGGAGCCAGAATGCACGTATAGCGTATACCAAAGTTAGATATATTTACGTTGCATACTCTACTACATTGGAGTAGAGTGCATAGCGGTCGTACTTAATCCTCATAGTTGCAGGACGAATTTGTTGGTCGCAGTTACAGTCGGATCCATGCAGTGTGGAAGAACCCACGGTATTGCACCCGCGGGACCATTCGCACCGCGCTGCACTCCTTCGGCCCCTTCTCGTTCCTCCATGGTGCTCGTCTTTCCGCTTTCTGGCCATTCCACGCAACGCTCCCTCGCTAAATTTCGCTCTGCGCATTATTATATCTGTACATTCATTCATGCGCCGGGCTGTAGAATGCAGTCGGGTTTAGAAAACATTCTATGCAATGCAAATGACCGACTGCGCGCAACTTAATTAATTAAGGCAGTGGCAAGAGCCGCGCATCATAAACGTGCCGTATACATAAATATCCTCGCCCATGATGAGATACATTTATGGACGTACGGCTGTATATAGAAATGCAAAATTGCATTATGCATCGCACATGTACTATATCCAAGTCCGTTTTTTCGTATATTTATCTACTTCCGGTTGTAAAAAAAACAACAGTACTTAAAATTCCTTTAGAATGAGCCGTTTGCAAATTGGAAAAAATGTTCTTTTCTCAGTCTAACGAAGGGAACAGCTCGCATGATTATATCTCGTTCAATATTCTCGTCTTTTAAGGGCGACACTTAAACGGTATATTGTGTATAAATTTGCCATAGATGTACAACGTCATTTGCACGCCCGGAAATTGTAATATATAATTTACGACTTGGTTGGAGTGTGGGAACGAATCTCTTCAGAACTATCGTGCGGATGTTCTTCGGAACGTTCGTCATAAAGTGACGAAAATACAGGTAGAGAGAGGGAGAGAGAGAGTAAGAGAGAGAGAGAGAGAGAGTGAGAGAGAGAGAGAGAGAGAGAGAGAGAGAGAGAGAGAGAGAGAGAGAGAGAGAGAGAGAGCACAAAAAATAGAAGTAGATACAGTAATTATTTTGAATAAGAAAAAAAATCATGTTACGCGCCTAATGAAAAAACGAGACTATTATGTAACGCTAAATTCCGCAATTTTTACCCTCCCCCCCTCCACACGTACCAGGACCGTAACGATTGGCCGGACCCCCCCCCCCTATTCCGTTACGTAACGGATGCTTTGTCGTGAATAATTGCGATTTTTTTCATAGACAACTAATTATGAAAGGATCGGGTTTATACTCATTTCATGCAGTATTTATTCATCTAGTTTTATACCAATTATTATAAAAAAATCGTCAAAATTAACCGACATATATGCCTTGATTTGATGACGAAAAAAAAAATCTCTTCATTGTCCCATCGATGTCTTTATGAAAGGTTATCTGTAAATGAGAAGTCAACAATTTATCGATATCTATACAAATGTCGCTATCGTTATGCGTAGCCATTTTTTAAAATCTATTTTGGGTTTTGTTACAAGATGCCGACAGTTTGGACATTTTTTTCTATTTTCAAGGCCCTTTTTTGTATTCAAGCAGTCTTTAAAAATAGTAATTATCACAATTTAAAAAATCGGCTACGTACAACCTTACGTAGGTTGTCACTGCGATAACAACAATGTCATGAAAAAATTGAAAATCGGTTGATAAGTTTTTGAGTATTCACTGGGACAAGGTCGAAAAAAGTAGTTTCGAGAAAAACGCGTTCAAATTTTTCGTTCCGTTTTTCTTGATATGAAGTTTTTTCTAGAATACTGATACTTACATCAAAGTATCTAGTCGCGGGCGATATGACGGTTCTTCATCTTCATTATATTTCACAACATAATAAGAGCGTGCTCTTAATATATTGTGATCGATGCCACACCTGTAGGGATTGAGGGCGCTAATCGGTCGCGCTACCTGTTCTCACGAAAGTGACTGTAACTTCGTGAATTTTCGGACTTGTGAATAAAAATGGTGCCAATTTATTTATGAATATATGTACTTTCAAGAATTATAAACAACAAATTTTTTTTTCTTCAAATTTTGCCCGGTGTGACTCCCCCCCTAAACTGACATCTCGTATGAAAAGCTGTCAACTTTACGCGGTAAAATTTCTCTCGTGTTTTGAATACAAGTTTCAACATGCGGAAATTTTGCTATTTCTGGCAGTTCTAAAATCGTGACGTAACGCAAACTTTGACACCCCCCCCCCCCCAAATTGCGTTACGCAATTAGCGTACGCCCCCTGTAGTAAATTATTTCGTGGGGTACAGCAAGTAACCGAATGAATTCAAAGTTGGAGGATGTGGATTCATGTAAATGTTATGCGAGATTTGTGAAAACGGAAAAATAATGCTTTTTTCTTGTTACAACGAAAGATTGCGATACTAGTTATCATTGATGACTACAGTTTTTAAATTAGTTGAGGAAAAGGACACTCCTTAAATGCATAAGCCGCAAAAATCATAATTTAGGAGTAGCACACAAATTCAAACAAATGTAGGTACTATGGAAACTTCCAATATTATTGTTCATTGCCCCCACTTGCGGACGGAAATTGGTGATAATTAATGTCAGGTCAAATAACCTCACCTCTTGGTAATGGGCGCAAATATATTCTGGAACGATCAATGCATTTTAGTGATTTCCAATTATTCTAACCCATCGATCAGTTTTCCAAGTTACTTTCATTTGTCATAAAATGCCCTGAAATTTCGTCGATAAATTTAAATTACAAGTTTTGATGTTATTAAATTACTGCCATTTTTCGTATAACATTATATTCTAAATTAAATGAATTACGCTCAACAAAATGGTGCTTCCCAAATTCAGTCACAGATCACAATGCTATCACAATCACAATCTTTTGAATGGAATGAAAAGTTCACTCATCCATTAATATTCATGTAATCCCTCCAGAGACAAATTAATAGCAAGTGTCGAGTCTTTTCTGCGAATCGATTTGATTCTGTATGAAAGGACATATCGATATGAACTAATTAGAGTCTCTCAGTGACGGATATTTTTAACCTCGATCACGTCTGAAAATAATGAGTGAAACCAGCTCTCTTTGGAACGTTCGACATAAAGTGACAAAAATACAAGTACAGCGATAGGGAAAAAGAGAGAGCACGAATAATATAAGTAAATAAGAAAGAGACAATTGCAGTCAATTCCCTAAATTGTCCATTATATTACGAGCAGTCTAACAGTGTCCGCCTTCAATTTGTTTAAAACTCATATATGTGATAAAGCACTGAAAATTATTAGATACGTATTTTTTTTATCAACGGAAAAATGGTTTTAAGCTAAGAAACTACCCCTTGAAGAAAGGCGTGTCAAGGGGTGACGTTGCAGTTTCACCCACAAGCAGTCCACCAGTCTCTGAAACCAAAACCAAAATTCTTCTAATGTAAAACGATAAAAAATCCACTACAAAAGTATTGAATTAAGGGGTGAACGCCTTTCTTTGAGGGTTGGTTCCACCCCTTAAAACCGTTTATCGACCGATAAAAAAAATAGGTGTCTAATAGATTTCAATGTTTTATCACATATAAGCGTTTCAACAAAATCGAAGGTGGACACTCAAGTTATGTTCCTTGTAAGTGCGATAATATCATAATTTCGGGGCCGGATTGAAATTACAAACATTGAATGCTCCGACGCACAGTGCATCGAATATATGGGGAAATGGGTAAAAAATAATAACTCTTTTTAAATTCGGTAAAGATTTTTATTTCTTATTAAAAATATATCAGCTATCTCTAATCGTATTAAAAAAAAACTGTCCCATTGAAGCCTAATCTAGTCAGAATTTAAAGATTTTTCGTCACTAGACATCTCGATGTCTAAGCTGTAGGAAGTGGAGGCCTCGTCTACTAAAATTACATACTTTTGAACCTCTTTACCGGCTTTAAAGTCTTTTTTACATTAGTTATTATTTTTCTTTTGCTGGATATTAGAGGTTCAGAAGTTATCAGAAGTATTCTCGTGAGGTCTTTGTTTGAGTCTATTCTCGAACACTTTCGGGTGTAACTTGCTTTTGTTTTGTCTTCGTGTAATTTGTCAGAAAATTGTTGTAGTTTCAATACAGAACAAATTCTATTGAAAACTGCGTGTTTTTTATTTTTGACTTTTTCTATCCACACATCTACTAGCTCGGAGTTTTTTTTATAAAATTGGTTCTCTCTGAAAAAAACATTGTAAACGAAATATTCGCAAGCAGACGCAAAAAAATGACTGTAAATATGAATCTACATTAACGTAGAATGAATTATAGGCAAATATCTAAAAACACTTTTTGACACCTTTTTTCAAAACCATCATCAAAGTTTAACAATACAACGAAGTGCACTACATTTTGTACAGTGAGTTCCAGGATTTGTAAACAATGATAGAAACAATTCAAAGACTTATTTATAACAATATTTTGAAGAACATACCGTAACCTGTGATCTTCATTGGTTTTCAAAAATATCTGAAACTTTCGGTATAATACGATTAGCACGAACAACAAACGTTGAATGATAATGAATCAATTTTCATTTACATTCCGAAGGCCTTAATGAAGGTAGTTCTAACATGCTAAGGACGATAAACCACAGATTATTAACCGCTTGGCGTCGTGTATCGACTAATATGGTTTACAAAAATAACCTCAACTCGATGGAAATATAAACTTGGTTTTTTTATTTTTGTGTTAGGCTTAATGCACTGTGCGACGGTTTAAAATTCCGAATTTTAATGTTCCGAAATTCAAGATGGGGCCGTGTTGAAATTCCGAACTTTGGATGATCAGAACGCTCAAAACTCCGAAAGAATTCTACCCACAAAGATCAAAACCCCGAAAGAATTTTACACGGAAGACCAAACCTCCGAAAATCTGAACACCGTCAAAATATATAATTCGGCTATGGAGGAGTTAAAAGTTTCAAAATGTTTAATAAATCGACAAATTTTTTCAAGAATTTTTTTTTACAAAGAAGTTTTTTTACGTGAATTTTGAATTTTGTGTAGACAATGTTATACGTTGTACATAATTTACAGTCAACTGTGTAGACCTTCGCTGGCATGATCTTGACAGGGGGCCAGGTTGAAATTGCAAACTTTTAAAATTCCTAATTTTAATATTCCAAAATTACAAGTTTCGTCAAAATCATGCCAGCGAAAGTCCATACAATTGACTGTAAACGATGTGCAAGGTTTAACATTGTCTAGACAAATTTCAAAATTGACGTAAAATGACTTCTTAATAAAAAAAATTCTTGAAACAATTCGTCGATTTATTGAATATTTTGAAACGTTTAAAACTTCCATTGTCGAATTATTTTGACGGTTTTCAGATTTGCAGCGTTTTGGTCTTTCTTGTAAAATTCTTTCGGAGTTTTGAACGTTCCGATCATTCAAAGTTCGGAATTTCAACCCATTTCGCCGTAATCTTTATAAAGCAAAAGTGGGTTAAATGAATCGCACTGGCGTCATGTATGGGCGAATAAAAAAAGTGTCCTCACGACGAATAAACGAATGTACGGTATTAACTGAATGACCATTGAACCGTTTTTGCAGCGATAACGGCTACGTTTGTCTCGTATTGCACAAGAGGGATGATCCCGTCATCGAGATGCAGCTTTCGAAAACGTGGACTCAAGTACCGGAGGAGGCTTGCAACTCCAGCAAATTCAACTATATCATCGCTCCCTATAAAACATACATCAGTGAGTAAATCAACGGTGTACAAAAAAGCAGCATCGAAGCTACGTAAAAAAAACTGCACGCACGGGAAAATGAACGATAAATTCTCATTTAAAAAGCCACGTGTGTGGGTCGCGAAATTTTATTTGTCTTGAATACTTCACATGTCCGGGGAATAAATCGCGGCTGGTGCGCGGTAGATTATCCTCGTTAGTTTCTATGAGTCTGCGTGAGCTTGCAGCCCCGTCGTGCGTTATGGGGCGTAGGAGCGAGAAAAATAAAAATAGCCGAAAAAAAAGGAGGCGAGAGAAGATTGCAAATGCTGCAAGAGTTTAACAATCAATTTCGCCAGCTTTATATAATCGCGTAAAGGATCATGCGGAGTATCCATTGTAAAGCCACGGCGATCCTTCGTGGTAAGTCAGCGGGAAGGGAGCAGAAAATTGCGAGTTCGAACGAGGGCTGCGAGCACTCGTGGGGAGGGGAGAGGCACGGTCGAGGATTTCAGTTCGGTTATTAAGAGTTGAATAAAAATGTCTTCAACTTCAGGCTAAGAAGTGCAGCAGTGATTTCCAATGCCGAAAGTATGTTTCGCGATAATGTCGTCGAAGCTCAAACTCTTACGGTCAGGATGGATAAAGTCAAATAAAAATCGCGGCCGTTCGATAAAACGGCATTTAGGCCTTAGGCCACAGTAACGGGTATAAAATGATGTGCGAAATTCACAATTTTTTGTCGTATGAAAAAGTGATTCACTCATAAAATTAATTACACATCTATTTAGTATGAATATCAAGCCGTTAGAAAATATTTTTTTTTTCGATGTACAAAATGTCCGAATACTAATATTTTCTTTTGCTATCTCTTTTAGGCGCTCCGCGGCGGACGATTAGCATCCACAATTTATTACCTAGAACAAAAAACAAAAATTCTCGTCAATCTACATTAGAATACCTAGAGAAGTACGTACGGAATTTAAAAAATATTGTTTTATTCAAAAGTTGTAGGTATTTGAACTTGAGAAATGAATTTTTAGTGAAAAATTTCGTTATAACTGCTCATAATCTGCTCGTAAAATGAAAAGTTTTCGATTAATCAGAAATTCCGTACGTACTCTGCGAAATGCAGTTAGGAACATAACTTTTAAATTTAAAGTAAATCAAATGAAAATTGTTAAAGTTATTTGTCACGCCAATTGGAAAAAAGTTGTTTCGAGAAGTTTTGAGTAGTCGGCCATTTTGTACATCGAGAAAAAAAAATTTCTAACAGCTTGATATTCATACTAAATAGATGTGTAATCAATTTTATGAGTGAATCACTTTTTCATACGAAAAAAAATTATTCAATTCGCACATGATTTCATACCCGTTACTATTGCCTAAGGCCTTAATTCAATTACAAACTTATTTTTTCGACTCGGTCAATCTTCGAAAACAGTTAGCCAAAAATTGTCGTGTCTATTTTGAACTTCCTATGAACATGAAATATTTCGAATATTTAAAGGGGGAGTCTGGTCCAGGGGAGGTTTTTGTTCAATGCGTTTTTTTTTTTCAAAGATAAAATTTATTTTCGATCACGAAACTTTCAGTACATGTAAAGGTACGTTTGAACAAGAAAAAGCACTATTAAAAAATTGATGACACTGATGACAAAACTGTCATAATGTGCTGAGTGATTTGACGGTTTTGCATAACATTTTTAACATTTTTCACACTTTTTCATGCATAAAACGTTCATTGACCGATAAGCGTAGATATCTCCCTATGTTGAAAAGTGTTTTTTCAATTATACAGGGTGCCCGAGAACCGATGCTAGTCCCTGAAATGAGGGGTTGGGGGTGAAATTCTGAGTCGATTGATATAAGTATGCATGGGTCTCAGAACAACCCCTGAATTATTATTCATTTTCGACGGCGGGCGAATGAGGTGCGCTCGATAAGCCAGCGTACGTGGGTGAGCGATCCGCGGGCGTAGTGGGTGCCGGTAGGTGCGGTGCTCCGCCAGTCACGACTGCATGCGCGTATCGCTCACTGACGTACGCTGGCTCATCGGGCGTACCTGATTGGCCCGCCTTCAAAAATGAATAATAATTCAGGGGTTGTTCTGAGACCCATACATACTGATATCAATCGACTCAGAATTTCACCCCCAACCCCCCATTTCAGGGACTACCATCAGTTCTGGGACACCCTGTAGCATATAGAAACTGTGTAGACGGTCGATGAAAAATTTGAAGGCTGCATTTAGTAAATTACAAAGAATTTACTGTATAAATTTAAGTCAAATGGTAACATTTTGTCAATTGTTCCGAAACTCTTTAAGCATTCGGCAAGACCCTGTTTTTCTTGTCGTTACGGAATCTCTAGATTTTTTCATAACCGTAAGCAGTTTATACCAAGCATCTAGAGTTATTTATGATTTCCATAAAACGCCGTATAAATGAAACAATTTTTAGAGGCGTAATTTTTTGTTAAAAGTTCGGTAACTTGGCTTGAAATTTTACCAGTATACTGGGATGTATTTTTACTTAATTATAGACGAAAATCAATAAATTTTTCAATGTTCGGGTTCGTAAATGGAATACCTCAAAACCACCTGATAAAGTCAACGAAAATCCATTTTAATTTTAAATTAAATTTTTTCATGATTAAATGAAAATTTCCTTTGAAAATTTAATTTAATTGAATATCCTAACGCTCACTCATCGATATTATTTCGAATATACATATAGTTCTCATAATGATATACGTCTTACAATCACTCCAATGAACAATTTTTTTTCACCGTCGTTCCTTCGTTTGTAGCCTCGGATCTGACAACGCGACAATGCCCCTATCTCGGACACTATGAGGTTGTATACGTGATGCGATCTCACGTAAACGAATACGCGGACGAAAATTTCATCCCCGACGGGGAACAGTTGCTATCGGAGAACGATGATAATGCGGCGCAGGTACGGGAAGTGAGATTAACGTCGACAACCCCATTCCCGAGGCCTTGCCATCACACGAGTCTTCCCGGCCTCGATATCGGTTGCGAGAGATCGGATCGCATGAAATTCGCTACGTCTTGCAGCGACGAGGCTCTGTCTGGTAAGCTGGAAAACTTTTTTCGTCGCAACTAGAACTTTAGGAATTATTGAAAATTTTGAAGGTTCAACATGTCAGTTTTCATTCTGATCGCTTGTTGTATAGCGTACTTACAATTTATTTATTTACGTATATTATTTTATTAGAATTTATTTATTTATATATTTATACGTATTTTTATTAGAATTTCTTTAAGTATATATTTATACTTATTTTATTATAACTTATTTATGTATTTATTTATGTGTAGATTTATAAGAAATATGGAGAAAACGAACTTAGCATATACATCGATTGTGGAATTTTTCGATGATTTTTTTCTACACCTACACTATGATGCAAAGGTTTCAGAATTGTGGAGAGGGAAAGGAAATTTGCACAAAAAAACAATCGATATTGCCATAAAAATTTATCAAATTGAAGACATTTTTAATTCATTTACACTTCACTGCCTCAGCCAAAAAGGTCGTTTTTTCCCAATTTTTTTTTGTCTACTGCTTTATTTACTTTGGATTTGAAAAAAAGTATGTTATTACGCACACATTGAACTTATTTCATGGAAATTTTATTTAAAAAAATAAAAATTAACAACGTCATTGAGGTATAATAGGGTCTTTGTTTAAAAAACGTGGTCCAACGGTCGGATCGATAACTTGACAATGGATGGTCTGAAAAATGAAAATAAAAGAGTTTTATAATTTATACAAATGTAGTTCTCGTTGTACGTAGCCGTTTTTTAGGAAAAAATCCCAAAATGTTGACTGCAAAAAATTGTAATTTTGGCGAAATTTGTACTTATGTTCGGGGGCTTAATAAATACCAAATAAAAAAAACGGCTACGTACAACGATCGATAGCTACTGCAATTACGGAAAATTTTTTTTATTTATTGAAAAACGGGCAATGACAGCTAGAGTTATGAATCCGGCCAGGTCGAGAAAACTAATTTCGTGAAAAATGCGATCGAAAGTTTTTCACACCAAATCGTCTGTAACTTGGTCAATTTTCAATATTTTTCCTTGAATTTTTTTTACATATTCTTGAATATGTATACTTTGAGAAAATGCAAAAAAAAATCGATTTTTCAACTGTCAGTGATGTCCCGCCTCAGTTTCACATTATTATAATAGTGATCTGGTACAACGGATTTATTGGTATTGCTTCAGTACTATTCGTGTTTCGTAATTTCAGATTGGTCGATAAAGACCGCATCACCTTTGTTTATTTAATTGCCAATTTATATTTTGTCCGTTCATTCGTATACTTATTTTTTCTCGCCTTTCAGAGTATCTCTGTCACGGTACTTGGGTGGAGAACGACACTGCCTACCTCGTTGCGAGTACGGATAGCGGGCGTTATTGTCTCGTCTACAGTGCATCGGCAGCGACATCCGGGAGTCGGGAGCTCTCTGTAACGGGCCATTTGGCCTCTTGTCCTCGGCCCTCGTATCATCAGCAGCAACAGCAGCACGCATGGAAAGTCAATCTTACATCCTACGGTACATTCTCCTTCTACCTATCCAATTCAGCATAATAAAAAAAATCGAGAAATAGATTATTCCTCTATGTAAAACCTTTTTTTGGCTGATCAGGCTGATCATTCCATTTTTGCAAAGCTGATTCTGTAAAAAAGATAGTGTGTTAATTTCAAATTTTCATCCGACAAAAAAACTACGATTTTTTTATACGCTGAGTATTTGCTAATTCTCGCGTTCGATTTCTTTAGCTTTGATTGCTCCAAATATTCCATCATCAATTTCGAGAGTTCCGAATCCGAATCAATTTTTATTCAAGGGATCCTACAGTGTAACGGATCGAAAAATAGCGCATTTTCGCCATTTTTCGATGGTTAAAATACGCTAATCAGTCTGATTTTTTTATGTCAAATCAAAGCACTCTTGAAGAACGGAAAATAGTTTTTCAAACGTTTTGTTTTGTTTCGTTTTTTTTTTTAATTTATTTTAACGGTTGAAAATGTCTTCGAAAAAAAGGAGTCATCACGGTGTCACGGTTGTGGCTGTAAATATTATCCGATATAAAATTTGTAAAAAGATTATTTATTAGTATGAAAGTCTTGCTATGGAGGTTTTTTTTAATCAAAATTGACAAAATGCGCTGCGGTTTAAAAAAAAAGTATCGCATTTATTCCATTTTTCGTTTGATCGGAACCAGTTAAACCAAAATCGCGTTTAAAGTTTCAAGTGGGGAATTTTTACATAAATTGTCTATGCATCTGAAAAAAATATATATATGGGTAATTCCACCAATTCTGTGTCAAAGTTGCACCGGGTGGTCTGAATTTAGCACAACTGAGAAGGTCATCTGAAAGGTCATATTAAAACAAGCATCCATGATTTTTTTCGAATTTTTTTCTCCAATAGTTTTTGAGAAATGGCGGCTCACGGTTCTCAAATTTTGTAAAACACCAAATTTTCAAATGTCGGTAACATCTTTCCAATTATAGGTAGAAAACTTAAAAAAAAAAGATTTTTTAGACAAAAACATGAACGTTTTGAAAAAAAATATCCTGAAATTTTGGGTTGTTTTAAAAATTACGAAAATTACGCTCAAAGTATAAAAATCGATTTTTCGGGCCTTGCCCCATTTTTCTCGGTTTTGAAAGTATTTTTTTCGAAAAGTTCAGAATTTTTTACATCGGAATAGATTTTAAACGAAATGGGATCACATCAAGGCGAAATAAACGAGATGGGATTACATTAAGGCGTAATAACAATGCCATTAAAGATTTAAGGTTGATTTAAAAGAATGTCATGGAAAATCTTTTTTTTTACCTTAAATCTTTAATGGCATTTTTATTGAGAAAATAAACATTCAGAGTTTTTATAAGGTAATGTCATGTCACATAAGCTAATTAAAAAAAAATATCATTTAATTTTAATAGCTACTGTCGATTTTGAGGTTATAAAATCTCTCACTTACGAATTTATAAAATAAAAATAATAATAACAATAATTTTTATTATCAAATAAAAATTTTAAAATTGGAAAAAAAAATTTATTTAATTTTTTTGAGGATGATGTTTTAGAGATCCCATCTCGTTTAAAATCTACTTCGATGTAAAATATTCTGAATTTTTCGAAAAAAATACTTTCAAAACCGGGAAAAATGGGGCAAGGCCCGAAAAATCGATTTCTATACTTTGAACGTGATTTTCGTAAATTTTAAAACAACCCAGAATTTCAGCATATTTTTTTTCAAAAATGGCATGTTTGTCTCTAAAAAATCGTTTTTTAAAAAAATGTCTAGCTATAATTGGAAAAAAGTTATGGGCATTTGAAAATTTGGTGTTTTACAAAATTTGAAAACTGTGAGCCGCCATTTCTCAAAAACTATTGGATAAAAAAATTCGAAAAAAATTACGGATGCTTGTTTCAACATGACCTTTCAGATTACCTTCTTAGTTTTCCTAAATTCAGACCACCCGGTACAACTTTGACCCAGAATTGGTGGAATTACCCATATGTATTCTCAATCTGTATGATTATTCTGAGCACTGGTAGCAGAATTAGTACTTAAAAAAATTGTTACAAAATGGCGTCCTATTAAACTTTGATTAACGATATTTCATACATTTTCGGGCATTCGACGAGTTATAAAATGTGGGCAAAATTATTGTTCGACTCAATTCTGCTACTAGTCGTCAGAAAGAGGCTACCGAAGGTATGTGCAAAATTTGAGCTTGATCGGTCGATTAGTTATCGAGATATCGTGGGCGCCGATTTGAAAAACATAGTTCTGAGATAAACGCGTTCAAAGTTTTAATACCGTTAGAGGAGGTTTGCGCGCGGCTTGCTTATAATTTCTATTACTCTGCTAATTTTTGAAATATCAATAAACGGTTTTCACGAGCGTATTAAGAAAGGTCTAAGGAATAATAAAATGAAAAAAAAATCAATTTTGTCAAATTTCTTGACCGGACTACTGCCTTAAAGGTATCTCTCCCCTTGAAAGACTTCCGCGATTTTGTCTCCATCTCGCGAGCAAAAATGCCCACGAATTGAAAAGCTAAAGGAAACGAACTGGTAGGCGAAATGAGGATGAGAAAATGTACAATCGCTGTTTCTTTCACAGCTCAATGCGGTGACGTGTCTTCCTCGAGCTCGTGGACGTCACGCAGCTCCGTGGGGGCTCCGAACCTCGTCGTTGGAATTTTGTTGCTCCGTTACGTCGCAAGGTGATGCCACAGGGCTGGCGTCAATTAAAGTTCTATTTCCCGACTGTATAGTTAATGATAAATCGGAGGCTTATATTAGCGGCTCGGCGAAAGTGAAACGCGATTATTCGAGTGTTTGTTGCCCGATAGTTGTCATTGTATAATGAGATGCGGGGGTGGGAGAATCAACGAATGTTTCGCCCTTAGCTTTTAGCACGTAAACAAATATTCTATCTAAATTGTACACGTATACGTATGTATATGTTCAAATGCGACAAGCGTGCATACGTATATGTGTATGTATATATATCATCATATTAATACTAATATAATTAGTCACAACGTGGACAAGGTAGAGAGGGAACGAGCTCGCGGAAAAACTACGTCAGCGAGCCTCGATCTACGTGCGGATGCGACAGGGAACGAAAAAAAAAAATTAACGTGCTCGGAATTGTTAGGCAGTTACACAAATGAAAAAGGATTCGAATGCTGCGCGAATTTTGCTGAAAGAAAAGACCATCCTCTGTTGTCTGTGTTCGGAATTTGTTGCATACTTTAGGGTGATTGAAAAAAAACCATTTTTTTCCAATTCTTCTATTCGGTGATTGAAGTATGGTGAAATAAGGCGGCCGGATTGAAATTCAGAATTTTGAATGCTCCGACGGTTATAAATTCCGAATTTTCCGGCCGGGGTCGAAATTCCGGTCCGGGTCGAAATTCCGAACTTTGAATGATCAGAACGCTCAAAACTCCGAAAGAATTTTACACTGAAATGTCAAAACTCCGAATTTTACACGAAATATCAAAACTCCGAAAATCTGAATACGTTTAAAATAATTCGGCTATGAAAGTTTTAGAAATTTCAAAATTTTCAATAAATCGACGAATTATTTCAAGATTTTTTTTGTATTAAGAGGTGAGATGCAGTCAGAGGCGTGAAAAAACGAGCATTTTCAATAATTTTTTTTTTGAAGTAATTAAGTTTGTTTTATAAAAGTGGTTCCACAGACTTTTTATATTGTATTTCAGCTTGACTTGTATAAATTTTCAAAGAAAAATATTGTTTATTTATAAAAATATCGCCATCTTTGTCGGACCCCCTTCGGTATGTAGTGCTTTGCGGTGACCATCGTAAAATTTTACTGGATCATCTGAAATTAAAAAAAAAAAAAAACAAAAAAAATCATTACTTTCATAATAAATCTAGTACTTAATCGAAACTTTTTTTTTCAAAAATTAACAAAATGGCGGCTTCCGACAGATAACTTTCGATTTTCGCCCAAAAAATCGCTCGTTTATTGTGTAAAAAAATAGAAATTTCCAACAAAAATGAAATTCCTTCGATTAAGAACTAGTTTTTAATGCTATCAATAAGCACACCAAATTTCATCAAAAACCATCGAGTGGTTTTCGAATTACAATGGTCACCGACGTGAAAAACATAGTTTCGAGAAAAACGCGTTTAAAGTTTTTCGATGTGGATACGGTATTGTATGTTTGTAAAATTTTGAGCTCGATGGATGAAGCTAAACTTTTTTTATGTATTTTAATCCGCTGAATCTGAATATCACAATTTTTGCCGAAAAGTCGAGCATTCAATTGTTTATAGCCAATTGTTAAAACAATTTTTCAAAAACTTAAATTTTTTCGGGATGAATTATAATTGTTGAATATTTTTGGCAATTTAAAAACGAAAGTATTTTTTATGAAATTTAGCCAAAGTTCATAGTTTTTTAGTAATACATTTTTGAAAATTTCTGAAAGAGTTTTTCAATTTTACACTTGATTTATGTATAGAAATACTAATTAAAAAATTACTTACATCGAATCATCAATTTCTGGCCCATACAATAGGGCTTCTGCCGATGTGGAAGCTTCCAAAATATCAATTTGTTGTTGTCTTCGAAGCATTCTGCCTTCCCGGGTATTATCGTTTGAAACCGGTTGCTTGCAGCTGCCGTCCGTTACCTGCCATGGGGACCCGACGCCCCTTCACTAATTGTGGGATATCCCGGAAACTATTCGTCGGATTGACTTGAAATTTTCAGGGAATATTTTCGAAACATCATACTTCGAGAAAATGTGAAAAAATCGATTTTTTGAAAATTCTGGCTGCATCTCACCCCTTGAGAAGTGAATTTTGAAATTTGTCTAGAGAAATGTTATAGACAATGTTATACGTTCTACATCATTTACAGTCGACTGTGAAGACTTTCGCTGGCATGATCTTGACATGGGGGCCGAGTTGAAATTCCGAACTTTGAATGCGCCGACGGTTTAAAATTCCTAATTTTAATGTTCCGAAATTACAAGGTTCGTCAAGATCATGCCAGCGAAAGTCTACACAGGTGACTGTAAATTATGTAGAACGTATAACATTGTTTAGACAAATTTCAAAATTGACGTACAATCACTTCTTATTAAGAAAAAATTCTTGAAATAATTGGACGATTTATTGAAAATTTTGAAACTGTTAAAACTTCCATAGACTAATTATTTTGACGGTGTCAAGATTTTTGGAGTTTGGCTCTTTCGTGTAAAATTCTTTCGGAGTTTCGAGCGTTCTGATCATTCAAAGTTCGAAATTTCAACCCGGCCCCGTTCATATTTTGGGAGTTTTGGTCTTTCGGGTAAAATTCTTTCGGAGTTTTGATCTTTCGGGGTAGTATTTATTCGGAGTTTTGAGCGTTCTGATAATTCTAAGTTCGGGATTTCAACCCGGCCCCGAAATAAAACACGTGTTGAAATATGAGCCCTTAATATTAATATATAAAGGTTCCTCGCCACGATTTTCTATTTCCCATGCTAACATGGAGAAAAATTTGCTCGCTACTTCTGAATGTTAAAGGGTGTCTCAAAATGACCAGACATTTTTTATTTATTAATAAAATGTATTATTCATTTGAAAAAGAGAAATATTTTCATTTTAATATGAGGTACAAACATGGAGATTATGTGTGGAACATAATGTCCGATAAATGGCATAAACAGCATGGATTTGGAAGATAAATTCTTTCAACAAGATGGCGATACCTGCCACACTGCAGTTATTGCAGACAAAGTTTCATGGTCGTATTATCTCGAGCCGCGGCGATGTGAATTGGCCACCAAGATCGTGCGATTTGACGCCATTGGACTTCTTTCTTTGGGGTTTTTTGAAAGGAAAAGTGTATGCCAATGATCCACAGATCATTCCTAAGCTAAAGGAAGTAATTGGATGCACTATTAATGAAATTAGTACGCTATTATGCCAAAATGTTATTGAAAATTTCGTCAAAATAGTAAACCTTGTTCCACACATATCCTCCATGTTTGTACCTTATATTAAAATAAAAATATTCGTACTTTCCAAATAAATAATACGTTTTATCGATAAATTAAAATGTCAGGTCATTTTGAAACACCCTGTATAACTCACCGACGGGTGCACGCACAACAACCCCCAAAATATGTTTTTGTAGGGAATCGAACGCTCTATAATAAAGGCCTCTTAACGTTTTATGATAAATCTACTATTTCAAAAGTTATTCAAGGTCAAAATTAATTTGTCGTAAATTTAAAAAAAAATCACTTTTTCGGCGAAACTGTCAGACTTATCACAAAATGTCATAGGACCTCGTTTGTAGATCACATTAACGGCTTTACAAATGCATTTTTTTTTTCGAGAAAAGTTGTTATTTCCGTGAAGATAATTGTTATATTAACAAAAAATAGAAATAGAAAGACGCCAATTTTTATGAAGTTACTCACTACACATATATATGCAAATACTCGGCAAAAATTCCGCGATCAATTAACCTAACCTTGAAATTCATCATGTCATCCTCCCCCCCTCTTCTGTTTCTACCTCGTCAGTACCACATAGCGCGACGAAAAACTTTTTGAAACTGCACGATTTTCGTGGGATATTTTGTGGAAGTGTGAACGTTGAAAAATGAATGACAATGCTGGAGCAAAATGAAGTTTGCTGTTGTAGAAACAGAAAAAACAGCCATGAGCCATTATTTTGTAATGTTGTCAATGCTGAAAATTAGCAAACGTTTTTTAATTGGCATACTCCATTTCCGGTAATTCTTTCAACTAGTTGTCCAATAACGTTGAACACTTTTAAACGTACTGCGACAAAGTCCAATGGACGTAAAACATTTCGAGATTTTTCGGTGTAATCATAATTCACGATAAATGGAAGAATAATGATTGAAAAAAAAATGCATAGGTCCAGGAAATTCTGGGCGATAAATGTTTATTTCATCGACGAAAAAAGCCGCGGTTGCCAAATTCATATTATAAATATTGTTCGAAATAGAAGTCTGAGAAAGAAATGTTTGAAACACTGTAAGGGGAAAAAAAATTCATAGATTGGTCATACATTTTACGGACATGAGGCTCATAGGTTATGGTCGATTTCTTATAACATTCGCGTGGAATAAATGAGAACACATTCAGACGCTATTGGTTCACTGATCTGTCACCAGGAACAGGTTTAGTTTTGGAAAATATCAGAGTTTTTATTCTTTAAAAACAAAAAATTAAGTTTCCCAAATATCTTTCTGACTTCCCGTCAATTATTTTTCGAATCATTTTCCACTAATCGAGCATCGAATTATTTTAACTGAATTTCATTTTAGCAAAATGGTTCCTTTACTTAGATTTTCGATCGGCTTCATTTGGGGCTCAAATAAATTTCTGCTCCGCTGGAAAACAATTTACGTCAACATCGTAGATTCAACAATAATTTGAATTCATTGAACTTTTTTTCACCCGAGCTCTGGGAAAATGGAGAAAATGGACGAAACTCTTAAGGGGTTATATACAGTCAGGAGGCCCAAAAAGATCAGTTTTTCGAGAATTTTTCTTGAAAAGACCTTTAAATCTAATAACGTAAAAATTTGTACACATATTATGGTAACTTTTAACTGTTTTTTAACATTTTTTATTTGTAAAAATAATTATTTTGAAAGCTGCTATAGCTGATCTCCGGGAGCACCTCTAAAAAAGGCGTCTTGCGGTGAGCACGATGTCTCTGGACTGGATAATCTAAAATGCAAAAACCAAAAATATTTCGTTAATATAATGGATTATCTTGTAATTGATCGAAGGAATAAGCAAAATAATAATTCTTGACAGAATTAGCTTCTAAAAAGAAATCGATTTTTGACAAAGATTCAGGCCTTAAATTGTTTATAAAATGGAAAACATTTATCGGTGATAAAAAACCTTCGATTAAGTACAAAAAAATATACTTGAAAAGATTGTGTTAAAATTTGAGACTGATCGGTTCAGCCGTTCCCGAGAAATCTTGCTCTCCGACTTTAAAAACACAGTTTTGAGAAAAACGCGTTTAAAGTTTCAAAAGCACTTCCGAACACTCTGACACGTCTTTACAAATGTGCGTATAACTTCGAGAATATTCGCCGGATTGACAAGAAATTTTCTGTGTGTGTACTTAAATATATGTGCATTACGAAAAAATAAATAAAAAATCGATTTTTCGAAAATGTTAACTGTATATAACCCCTTAATCGGCAATTTCGCAATTAAGCGTACTGCAGGGGTGTACGATAAGTAAAGGAGAAAAAACGCGGCGGGGGGGGGGGGGTGGCGAGGGACGAGAAAAAGAATACGGGGAAATAAGGGTGCGAGGGGCCAATAATATATGAATTGAGTGTTGAACGTAGATTGAGAGAGTAACTATAATACATAAATAGTCATTGGATCTGTCGCATTGAGATTTAATTACTTCCACTATTGACAAAGACGACGTTTTTCCTGGCTCGCTGACGTTCCCTTCAGCGTGGATAAATATATTTAAGTGAAAATAAAAAGTGGTAAATATCCTCAAAAAAACATTGTGCTGTTACTGTTCGTCAATCAATTTTCTTTAAAGTGATTGAAAAGGAGAAAACAAATGATGTCGCCCGTAATGGAATACCGAGACTATTATTGTAGATTATGTTGTGGGGTATAGCGATTAACCGAATGGATTCAAAGTCGAAGGATGTGGATTCATGTAAATGTCATGGGTGATTCGTGAAATCGAAAACATAATGCTTTTTGGTTGTTGCAACGAGAAATTGCGATGCAAGTTATCATTTATAACTACAGTTATAAAATCAGGTGAGAAAAAGGACACTCAATAAACGCATAAACTGCAAAAATCATAATTTAAGGGTAGCACACAAATTCACACAGAGGTACTATAAAAAGTTCCAATATGTTTGTTGTGCCCACTTGCAGACAGAAATTGGCGATAATCAATGTCCGGTCAAATAAACTCACGTATTCGTAACGGGAAGCACATACAGGGTGTCCCAGAACTGAATGCGTTCCCTGAAATGGGGGGTTAGGGGTGAAATTCTGAGTCGATTGATATAAGCATGTGTGGGTCTCAGATCAATCCCTGAATTATTATGAATTTTTAAACTAGGACGCACCTGATTGGTCCGCTTTTAAAAATGCACAATAATTCAGGGGTTGATCTGAGACCCACACATGCTTATATCAATCGACTCAGAATTTCACCCCAAACCCCCCATTTCAGGAAACGCATTCAGTTCTGGGACACCCTGCATATATTCTGGAACAATCAATGCATTTTACTGATTTCCAATTATTCGAACCTCTCGATCACCTTTTCAAGTTACAGTTATTTTTGTTCGTCAGAAAACGACCTGAAACTTCGTCGATAAATTTCAATAACAACTCTTTAATGTTTTCAAATTACTGCCATTTTTCGTACAACATTTGAAATTATGATCACCAATGAATCGCGCTCGATAAAATTGTGCTTCTCAAATTCAGTCCGCGAAGGTAATTACTGCTATCACAATCTTTTGAATGGAATTAAACGTTCACTCACCAAAAAATCTTCGTATAATCTCGCCATAAACAAATCAATAGCAAATGTCGAGACGTTTCCGGCGAATCGATTTTATTCTGTATGAAAGGACATATCGATATGAAGTAATTGGAGTCTCTCAGTGACGGATATTTTTAATCTCGATCACGTTTGAAAATAACGCGTGACAACGGCTATAATTAATGCACAAGGACAATTTACCGTTGAATGGCTAAGGCGTGTTGGGAAGAAGGATGAAAAAAATGATAGGAAAAGAAAAATGGGAATTAAAGGGCCTCTCGAATCCCGTTTTAGCAAACCCCATATTCCCCGACAAAGTATACATATTTTTGTCTCAAACTATTTTACTTAAAAGCTGATAGTCCTTGACGAGATTTTGTAAAGGGACATACTAATCGTGGCAAGTTGTACAATAGTCGATTCTATATAAATCGGAAAGAATGTCATATAAATACAAATATGTAAACATGGATACGATATTCGGTGTTGGCTATAAATTGTACACTATTGAATCAAGTAATTCACCGTGAGAGCTGTATGGGGTCTATGACTTTTGATCAGGGATCATATCGATCGATAATTTATTAATGCATTATAATCGCGAGTCCTGAGGCTCGATGTATATTATTTATATTCCACAGTGGTACTTGTTGATATCGATCCTCGACTTAGAAAATAATGACGTTAATTAAACGAAGAAAGGTCCGCAGCAGCTCGCTAAACTATTGTAAATATTAGTCATTAGATCGAAGTGAGGTATATTATGTAAGGAGGATACTGTAAATCGGTTCCATGTTGAATATTTTTATCGTGGCACATCAAATTGCTGAAAGCTTTATTACGCAAAACAACTAATGTTTTTTTCTTTTTTAAGGGGTTATGCCTAGTAGCAAAAGTCGAAAAATCACTTTTTTTTCAAAACCAATATATTTTGACAGTATACCATCTTATAAATCCCTGCAAATTTCAAGGTGATCGGATCAAAATCGACAGATTTGTTGGCTGTTATGTTGACGCCCGTTGGAACGCTCGGAGCGTTGTTCAAAACTTCAAACGTTTTCAAAGTCGGCGAGCAAAATATCTCAAAAACGAGTGCATCGAACTTACTGAAATTTTTTGGGCTTTTTCCAGATGTAAAAATATAATATTTGATCGAAAGATTTTTTGCCCACTTTGAACACGCGCTATTTTGTTTTAATTTGATATTTCGGTAATTCCTTAGACTAATCATAGGATAAACTAATATGCAAACGAAATCTGTTTGAAATGTTGATATTGGATAATCCGGTTGGGAAGAAATCGATTGCAATTAAATATTTGTACCTCAAAAAATTACAGAGTGTTATTCAGCTGATACTTTTTCAAATACCTAATTAGGTATTCGAAAAAGTTCAATATCGTATATATTTGAAAAACTTTATACGATAATTATTAATTTATACGATAATTGTCGTATAAATTGATCATCACGATTTACTTTAAAAAATCCCAAAAATGAGCTGTTTTCGACCGTTGCAACGAGGCATAACCCGTTGGGGCTGGGTTGAAATTCCGAACTTTGAATGCTCCGACGGTTTAAAATTCCGAATTTTAACCCTTCGAGTGCACACCTCCGCGGCCAACGTATAAGTGCATCTTGGGTCAATCTGACCCAAGGCGTTTTTCAAATCCTTGTATTCTGGTAAATACGCATTTTTAATTTTTTTTTGTAGAGACGTTTTTTGCAGTAAATTATCCATATTTTATGGCCCTAAATTTATTTTTTGACGAAAACGGAAATTAAAGGCGAAAATATTCGTTCAAAGTGGGGCATACTTTGAAAAATACGTTGAAAAATCCTAAATACGTACGGTCAAAACGATCCAGTGTGCACTCGAAGGGTTAATGTTCCGAAATTCAAGATGGGGCCGGGTTGAAATTCCGAACTTTGAATGGTCAGAACGCTCAAAACTCCGAAATAATAATTCCCCGCAAGATCAAAACTCCGAAAGAATTTTACACGAAAGACCAAAACTCCGAAAATCTTAACTGTCAAAATAATTCGGCTATGGAAGTCTTAAAAGTTTCAAAATTTTCAATAAATTGACGAATTATTTAAAGATTTTTTTTTCATTGAGAATTGATTTTTCGTCAATTTTGAAATTTCTCTAGACAATGTTATACGTCCTACATCATTTACAGTCAACCGTGTAGACTTTCGCTGGCATGATCTTGACATGAGGGCCGGGTTGAAATTCCGAACTTTGAATACGCCGATGGTTTAAAATTCCTAATTTTAATGTTCCGAAATTACAAGGTTCGTCAATATTATGCCAGCGAAAGTCTACACAGTTGACTGTAAATGATGTAAAACGTATAACATTGTCTAGACAAATTTCAGAATCGACGTAAAATCACTTCTTAATAAATAAAAATTCTTGAAATAATTCGTCGATTCATTGAAAATTTTGAAACTTTCAAAACTTCCACTGCCGAATTATTTTGACGGTGTTCAGATTTTCGGAGTTTGGGTCTTTTGTGTAAAATTCTTTCGGAGTTTTGAGCGTTCTGATCATTCAACGTTCGGAATTTCAACCCGGCCCCGTTCAGATTTTCGAAGTTTTGATCTTTCGGGTAAAATTCTTTCGGAGTCTTAATTTTTCGGAGTAGCATTCGTTCGGAGTTTTGAGCGTTCTCATAATTCAAAGTTCGGAATTTCAACCCGGCCCCAACCCGTTAAGTAATCCTTCGCAAGGCACACTAGCGGACGATGAATGTCGGGATACTCATACGCAGATAGTTAAGTAATTGTACTTAAACGAAAGAGTATATCGATACTGACATTATTTCGCACTGTTGAACATTTCACTTTTAACCCGACGCGGTGAATGAAGAAGTTTCCACTCAGCTCTACTGAAATTTACGTAAAAACTGTCACTTCATCGTTGAACGATGACTCACAAACTATCATTTTTAATCGTGCTCTCGCAACGACGTTTTCTTTTCCATACGATACGATGTGCCATACCTAAAACACCGCTTAACATCACGAGCACTGATATACACATATAAGCGTACGATTCATCGAAAATATTTATACAATAACTACGAAAGAACAATCTAACGTTGCTCCATGAAGTAACGAAAAAAAAAAAATTAAAGCTGATCTATGGTGCGTTGTACAGATTATTACAATAATTCATAGAGACATACAGGGAGTGACTTGACATTTGAAATTTGTGGTGCGTGAAGTGTGCGTTGCATAAATACGATGATTCCTCGAGTAAACAAACATAATAAAATTATATGCAAATATGAGAAGGAAAAAAATGAATTTACATCGATCCTGGAATGCGAAAGAAAGTTCGTGGTTGGAGACTGCGACGAGCAGCAAGTATTTCTACGTCGTAAGAATCACCGCATTTTCTTAGCGTGCTACAAATCGATCGAATAAAAACCATTATAATAGTAACAATGACGTCCTGCCACGAATCGATTGTGTGCGAAATCGTTCAATCCCTCTCCCGGCTTCGATTTACCTGCAGATTTAAAAACAACGACTACTTACCGTCTCTAGTGTTTAGCAAGAATTTTACGGTTAACAAGAGGAAATATAAGATTGACAAAAAAAAACGAGAGGAATGTCGTTTAGTTCTTTTCCAAAACTCAATTGGAGAAGAAATGACCGATATACTCGGAATAATGACGAATCTAGGGATGTAAAGACAAAACGGTTTTTCTACTGGCATCGAGTGACGGAAAAAAAAGGGAGACGCGTCCTGGCGATAATTTTATCGCTCGTAAATGTGACAGAGTTACCTAATATAATTCATGTATATATGCATACGTACGTAATAAATAATGTGAGGCAACTAGAAGAAGAAAAAACGAAGTCGCGATTTACCTGAAAAGGAGCAGGAAAACGGAGTCTAGGATTTCAAACTGCGCGAGATGACATTTTTGATCGTCGGACAATTATATATTGAAGTATGAGAATTCGAGTTGTATAGAGACCCTGCTTGAATGATCAGTGACTAAAACTATGGAGAAAGAAAAAAAAAACATTTTAAGATAAAAATCAGCAACAACAATAAAATCTATAAATACTGAGTGTTTACTATTGCATTGAAATATTACAATGACATACTTATTATACTATAAATGGTTTTTCATCATTATATTATAGATGTTATTCGATAATATATTTACAAATAATTTAAGCGAATACGTCTCGTTTTATTTGTTCCCTCGCCCCCAATTCCTATGAAGGTAAGATATATTATGTGAATTTTCGCGAATGATTTGAACCACTATCCAACTCGATTTTATGAACGGCTTACACCTAGTTGAAAATGTTGAAAATATCAATCTTTAGTTTCGGGGGATTGTCAAAATATAACATTTCAAAAATATTCTCGAAAAATGTCAATTCCCAATTCCTAGAAAGGTAAGGTATATCACGTGATCGCAAGCGAATGATTTCAGCCACTCTCTGGCTCGATTTCATTTAGGGAGTTAGGCGAGGAAAAAATTGCTGATTTTAATTATTTTTTTTTAAGAAATATTCCTTCTCCTTTTTGAGACTTAGGGTATGTTTTATTTAATGATTAAACGAACTTACTTGTAAGTGAAGTTCTGTCATTATTGTATGTAGCGCCTCTTCCTCGAGATCATTACGTCGTACCCCCTACTTCACACCAGTATCACCACATGTTGAAAGACAGCTGAAACTTTCTTATCTCTTGTTTGTTTGGGTTGTCATGGGGATTCATGAGAATTCTTCATTCCTTCAAATATTTTTGCCGAAATATTTTGGGTATATCTCTTTTCATAGAGATAGGGATTTATATGGGTGGGACTGATCTCTTCGGAAGAGGCGCTACATACAATTATGATAGAACTTCACTTACAAGTAAGTTCGTTTAATCATTAAATTGTATTTCGCGCCTCTTCCTCGAGATCATTACGAGGATGTTTAAAGTTTTATTTCGGCAGGTAATATGTTTGTTTAATTGTTTAATCAAATAACAATACAACACGTATCAACAGTAACTCATAAAACAGAACAGTTTCTCGGAGAAACAGTAATGTAAAAAATTTGAAATTAAAGAACTATTGAACAACCTTAATTATTCAATATTGCTTTAGCCAAGGCATCTTCATTAGCCCAAACCGGTAACTCATAAAACCTAGCGAACGGTTGGGAGTGACAGGACCAGCCAGCAGCTTTTCTAATTTTGTCTATATTAACTCCCTTATTTTTTGCAGCTGAAGTAGAGGCATGGCGCGTACTTTGAGCTGAAAAAAGTTCAGTGTCCACTCCGCTTTTACCTAACATCTGTTTAACCCAACGACTCAACGTTTGGGAAGTAACGGCTTTGTGTGGCTTTTTAATACTGATAAATAGGGAATTATTATTTATTTCCCGATATTCCTGAGTTCTTTTTAAATATACGTCCAAAGTGGTTGCCGCACAAATTCTTGGATCATTCTTATAAATTGGTATGTTCAGAACCGGTTGTTTTCTGTTTATTCGTGACGTTTTTATCTTATCCGAAATCAGAATTTGTGTAGAATTTTCACGTCTTTCTGAAACGTCGATATTAGACAATTTAGTTAGTGCGAGTGTTTGCATGCGTTGTCCGGTTATGAGTGCAAGTAACGTCACGCGTTTCATTGAGTGTTTCTATCGGAATATCCTCATTTGGTATTAAAGTAGTTGCGTAATCTAATACGAGTTTCGAGTCCCACGAATAATGATATTTTGGTCGCGAAGGACGACATTCCGACAATCCTTTGAAAAATCTTTTTATCCTGTAGTCTTGGCCTATTTCTGGACCATGACTAGGGAAATTGCAGAACGCAAACAATTTAGCGTACCGTAGGAAGCCCCCTTTTCATATTCCTTTGAAAGTAGTGATAGAACGTTTTCAATTGAGCCGTTATATGGATTCGATGTCGCTTCAATACAGTATTCCCGCCATTTTTTCAGTGCTCCATCATATTGTTTCAGAGTTGACTCGCGCAAAGAAGAAATCATCATCTTGATGGCTTCACTCGGAACGCTGATTTTTTCGAAGGATTTTCGGTTAAAAGTCCGGCAACCAGGGTATTCTTTTTCCAAAGTAGGTGTGGTTTCCCTTCTGACGAAGACAACAGTCGCCTATTTTGTTTGAAAAAAATTGGATCAGTAATAAGAAGAGCTGTAAAAAGTGGATACCATGCTTGAGCTTGCCACTGAGGAACTAGAAGAACGCCGGTTGAATTTTCGTGTCTTATTTTTTGTAATACTCGTGGAATTAGGATAAAGGGTGGAAAGGCGTAGTAAAAGAATTTTTTCCAGGATATGCTAAATGCATCCACTCCAATGCTACCTGCATCGCAAAGCCACGAAACATATTTTTCACACTTGCTGGTAACGGAGACTTTGTCCTTGGAGTGCCATATTTCAGGTGTTTACATTTTATTTTTTTTTAAGTAAACGAGTAAAGCTTTTTGAGTGCGGTTTTTTTCTTGCTTTTATTCATGATATACAGAACGAAAAAAAAATTTTTTTTTGAAAAAAAAACCAGAATGGCGGCTGTTGCAGCTCCGCGAAAACAGGTCCTCAAATCGCGGGAGGTAAACGGCTGACATCACTGCCCCCTCTTTATTGATCTGAAACACAAATTCAAAGCATATTATCAATCTGTGACCCTTTGGTCATGGAATGACGGATGGGTTTTTCGTTTAGTAAAAATTTCGGAAAATGGCGGCAATTAAAAAAAAATCGAATTTTCGCGTTTTTTTTCGCATAAAAAGATAAATAATAAATGCAAAAATGTATCTATCGAAAAAACGATCCGTCATTCCGTGAAGACATATTTTCTGAGTATGCTTTCCAAATTTCAGGTTGATATGTTAATTACAGCGGTCAGGAGAATGTCAGCCATTTTTAAAAACGTGTTTTCGAGAAAAACGCGTTTAAAGTTTCGTAATGTGTTTACACAAATGTGTTTATAATTACCGCTAATCGGCAATGCTTGGTCCATAGAGGCATCCCTCCTCTTCTTCTAGCTGCTTATGTTGAGTCGCTAACATCTCCCGCTGCTTTCAAGGACAAAGTCTCCCTTAATGCGTGTAGCAAACAGATCAACATCAGGAGTTCCAAAAGTACGAACGATTTGTCTAAACGCGAGGTCTGACAATGCATATTCTGTTTCTGGTTCCAATCTTCGCGACTCATAGTCTGCTTCAATGTTCTCCTTTATGTTGATGAATGATGCGAAAATCCAGATTTTCCTTTCTTCACACCAATCCCAGCATATTGCTCTAGCTAACCTATTTAGTTCTTTGAATCGAATACCTCCCATTCGATTAATGTAGGATACAGCTGTAGTGTTATCGATTCGCAGCAATACGTCGCAATTGGCGAGATCATTCGCAAAACATTTTAGCCCAAATAAAGCCGTCTTGAGTTCTAATACATTAATATGCATGTTTCTTTCTCCTGAGTTCCAAAATCCATACGTTCGTTTAGTTCCATAAGCGGCTCCCCAGCCTGATAAAGAGGTATCTGTAAAGATTTCGCGGCAGTATATTGGAGTCTTGATGAAGTTTGATGCCGATATTATAGTTTAATCCCACCAGTTGAATTCGGGTTCGAGATTTTTGGGCAATGTCATAATTTTATCGTAGCAATCGTTATTTTCTTCTAATGCTAAGTATCGAGCTCTTTCGAAGAGTTTTGTGTGCCCAAATCCGTACCTCACTGCTGGACACGATGCAACTATAGTCCCGACGAATTCGGCGAAATCTCTAATCGTACTTCGTTTGATTGAGCGATATTTTTTAACTAATTTTTTAACTTTTTCTTTTTTCTGCCGTGAAAGTTCGATTGACATTTTTATCGAATTAAACCAGAAGCCCAGGTATTTGCAGTTCTGCGACGGTATTAAGTTACACTTTTTCTTATTAATTATAAAGCCTAATTGTTGAAACAAAGAAAGTGTGGCGGCAACGTTTTCTTCGCATTCCGAAAAGTTTCGTCCAATGAGTAATAAATCATCTAGATAGATTACTGAAAGGTATTCTTGGCTTCTTAGTTTGGCCACTACTGGCTTCATCAGTTTCGTAAATACGTATGGTGCCGTAGCGAGACCAAAAGGTAAGCAAGTAAATTCATAATATTTCTTGTCGAATTGAAATCGCAGAAACTTTCTATCTGGCTTCGCTATTGAAACTGCATAATATGCATCTTTCAAATCTATAGTTGCCATGAAAGAACGTTCATGTAGAAGATTGATTGCCATTTTGCGATCCTCTAGTCTAAAGGGTTTGGTTGTGATGAACTCATTTAGTTTTTTAAGATTTAAAATCATTCGATGGCTGCCGTCTGGTTCTGGTACTAGGAATATGCTCGAAAGGAATTGATACTTAGTCGGCTCGCACGGCAAGATAACTCCTTTTTTAGAATTTCTCCGATCAACTTTGCAATTTCTATTTTCTCTTTCTGAGATGTGTGTACATTGTCAGGAATATTAGTCTGGTAGGGCAGGGAATCGAAGGGAATCCTATAACCCTTTATCCAGGACTATATCATTGAGTTGGAGGTTATCTCCTCTCAGTTGCGTATAAAGGAAGTAAGACGTCCCGCAATAGAACTTACAGGGTCTATTATTTCCGTCGATAGATCCCTTCTTGTTTTTTGGGGGCCCGCTTGTTGTCCCGGTGGTATGGTATGTATCCATGATCCCTCGGTTCCTTCCTTCCGCTCATCATCGACGAATATTGTCTCTGACTGTCCAGTGGTCGACGAGGCGGGAACTTCAAGTTTTTTGAAGGTCTGTTTATTTGAGTATTGGGAGTTGGTTTTAAATCTTTACACGAATACTTTGGAGCTTTTGCGATCTTCATTTTGTCCTCCAATTGTTTTCCGAATAACCATTCATCTGATTTTGTGGCATTTAAGATATCCTTGAAAAATGTGTTCAAATTTGTCACAATTAAATTCTTCCTGACGATGGACTCAGTATGTTGTAGGTCGGCCAGCAGTCGACCTATATCGCTTAACAGCTCGAGGGTATTTAATCTTTCGTCCGTATTTTCGATGATACCCAAAAAGGCTTTACCGACGGCAGAGAGGCAGGCCGCAATTTCGGCTTGTTTTGTAAGGATTCGTTCATCGCGTTTAATGACTGATTCCTGTAGTGAAGCTTGTACTTCAGGATTGATTTTGGGAGGATCAATGATTATGCAGTTAGATGGCGGTGGATATTTCTTGATAAGGGCTACCTTTTCCGCTTCTGGTAAACCTTGGATCAGAATTTCATCGCAACGGACAATCATATCCTTGGGAATGGCTGGAGCGAGGATACGTTCTTCTAAGAAACGTTTGCCCATTATCTCTAAAATGTTAGGATCTAGCGGGACCTCGATACAGCTCGCTTGTTTATTCTGGAGCAAATTTTCGGATTTGCCGGATAAGTGCGAGATCTGTGGTGTATCCACTTCGAGCGCTGGGATATTCCCAGGTCCACTGACTGCCCCAGCAATCTGTGGAGATGTTTCTTGCGGAGGCGTCTGATTTGTCGGCAGATCAGCAGTCTGCGTAACATATTCAGGATCTTGTTGATCCAAATTCTGTGGCGAGTTTCCTCTTGTAGAGTAGATCTTTTCGCTACTTCCTTCTGAGCTTCGTGAAGAACGCGATCTGCGATGTCGTCCTGAGAAACACGAAGATGCATCTTCGAGTTAAATCCTTATATATGGATTTTTTCATGTAGGTTAGAGCCTTCATGAAAGGATTTGAATGCCAAAGTATAACTCTCACGTGTGGGTTAGAGCCCACACGTGTGGCTTCAGACGATTGTTTTTTGGTGAGAGCAATAGCTCGCATGAGCAGGTTAGAGTCTGCTCAAGTGACCATCAGATATTTCTGATTATCAGCCCATCCATCTGAAGAGGAAGAGGAATACGTATTTCTGGCCGGAAGATTCTGCAACGCTACAAATGTAACATAACATTCGATACTTACGATGTCTTTTATTGTGACGTTTCTTTCGTTCCTGACGGAGAATCAGTTCTTCCAACCGATCGAGGCGTTGTTCCAAACGATCTTCCTTCTCTGTATCGATAAAAGATGAACTTCGGTCTCGTTTCCGGTTCATAATCGTTGATCTTATTTAACTATGAAATACACATGTGGTTCTTTTGGCACAAAGAAGAAGAATGAAGAATTCGCATGAATCCCCATGATAACCCAAACAAACAAGAGATAAGAAAGTTTCAGCTGTCTTTCAACATGTGGGGATACTGGTGTGAAGTGAATTATAATAATAGTTCCCGATTAGATCAGAGCAATGAGAAAAGCGACGAATAACAAGAAAACTGTCACGGTCACGTATGTTCCATAAAAAATATAGGTTACGGGACATTTCGAGCAGATATCATCGATTCAATCGACTGATTTTTGCGTTCGCTAGCCGCGTCTGCCATCTCTCTTGTTACACTATGCACATTACACGTACACTACAACACACGATTACACATACGGTAAACAAACACATGCTTGACATGTATCGAATGCACCTGAATACCAAACTATATTACAAACAGTTATCACATGGACTTCTGAGATAATGATTTTCTGTATCATGTTTATTATTATACCAAAATACATTATATTTTGCTCTTTTCAGATTCGATAATTTATCAATTTTCTGTTGACTAGTCAATCCGCTAGTACTACCTTAATTATCGAGATACGGCGATTTCTGAGTTTTTAACCCCTATTTCTTAGCATTGGGGCGAGTTGAGGGGCAACATTTTATTGGGGTTACTTTCAGTATGCTATCATCGACCGTCAATCAAACATTCATATTTTACGCTAAAAAGTGCTGGGTTTTCGTCTCTTTTACTGGACTGTAGGACGAGTTCTTTTACTGCTCGATGATGTTTGGCGTTCGGATTCTTCGGACCACAGTTTTGGTAATCGAGGAAAGATACAGAAAAATATAATCGGCTTAGCTTACGTTTGCAGAGTGGCCGTTGCTCGAGGACGAAGGGCCGTTGCTCTCGGGCCAGGTACGCTCGCTCGTACAAGCGATGATAAAAACCGCTCGGAAGGTTACCAACAGTATGCGCAAATGCTTAGGTGCTACCCGGACACTTCTGCGTTCATCAAAATGTAGGGGAGGGTACCCTAAGTGGACACTCCAAGGGGAATTTAAAAAAAGCAGTTACAAAATGTCATATTCAAACCATTTTTTTTTGCTATCGGGTGCTAAAATAGTCGTAGTTTAATATTACATTCACACATTTCCAGTAAATCTTCAAAAAACAAATAATGAAATCAATTTTAAAACTTGAAGGTATACCCGCTTTGCCCAGGTGGGTAGCCTAAAGCGGGCACGGCTTCTGGGCAAAGCGAGCACGTAGAGGGTAAAGCGAGCACCCTGTATTTTTTTTCTGAGATTAGGCATAAATAAGAAGAAAATGGGGAATCATAGGGGGAAAAAACTATGAATGTACCCACATATTTTATTGCAGACAAATCATTATTATTATCATAAAAGAACAAAAACTTAACGTGTCTTCTTAACAGTCGGTATACTTTATTTTTTTGGCAATTGTCGGAGTAAAATGATCCAACACCAGGATAAGCAGTGCATGCATCATGAGCTCACATTTGACAGTCATTGCATTGAATCCAGTCTTCGGTGGGAGGATCTATATATGGTTCGTTGCATATGATGCACACGTAGTTTTCCTTGTCTGGAGTTTATTTTATTTTTGACCTTTTTGGCTTTTCCTTAGCTTTGAAATCCTTCTTTAGGCTCTCATCCCAAGAAGCTTGTTGTGTCCTTCTTTTATATTTATTTACCATCTGAAAATAATAGTGGATATCGTTATAAGAAGATAACAATACCACATTTAAACATGCAAAAAACATAGTTGCAATAAATAATAGCGTTTTGGTCAGTTCCTACACAGATAACTAATCGGTCGTGAGGATGTAGGGTGACCTATGTGATTGGTCGAAACAATGTGGGAGAAAGGACTTCTAGCTTGTTATTGGATCAGGGTTTTGATAAACGCAATCGCTGTTCTATTTCCGAGCATTCAGTTGAACGCACGTGTAAGACGAGATATGTATCGATACATAATAATGTATATAACTTACAAGTAATCCTCCTGGGCAGCCCCCCTAAATTATAAGAAGAGACGAATAGGTCGGTTGGCCTACGAAATATGTGAGACAGTCGTTAACGAGCCACGGGACGATCATGTAGACTGACCAAAGAAAATATACGCAGTCATAAGAAAAATGTATTCGGCCCAAATTTAATTAACCCAACCATCCACCGTCGTGCTTTGTCCACCTGACTCAAAAATATCTCCACAAAGACAAGATTCAAATCTTACACGTCAGAAGTGGGATCTAAGTTGGGTTAAAACGTGGAAAGAAAGAAATCGTTAACAATGGATAGTGTCTACGTGCTTAAGAGTGTCGTAGGAGATGCTGTATGCAACGGGTGTGCGTTTGGGAAAAAGGACGCCCCGGAAATCCTACAACGAAGTTAAAAAAGTTTTTAAAAAAATAAAACAATTAGCTGTGTGCCATCGTTTTAGCTGAGTGCTATTATTTGGAGCTGTGTGCCATTGTTTTAGCTGAGTGCTATTGTTGTGACCTGGGCTCTAGTGGGATGAACTGAGTGCGGTCGAGACAGGCTGTGTGCCGTCGTTGGGACTGCCGCTGGCATCTCGTGCATTGCCACGTGAGAACATTTTAGTGCCATGTTTCAAAAGACTGGGTAAAGCAGTTGATAATTTCACTTCAGATGTGATATGGAAGGCTCGAAGGTGAGAGCCTAAAAGTTTAAGCTCTGTATTGGGCATTGATGATTTGAGAGCTCGTGTCGCAAAAACTGTCGTACATCTAATCCCTTAGAGTAAGCAGTGGTTACTTATACGCGTGAACAGGCAACGGTTATTAGCCGCGGTTTGACAAATTTTTGCTCAGAGGCAAATAAGGAAATATTGCTAGATAGCTTGGTCGCGCGTCGCGAGTTTATGATCTTAAATATATTTCGGATACACTAAATCTACACTGAGTGATTCCGGTGCGTTCGTAGAATTTTCGACGTGTATTCGACGCTCGAACGATTTTACGAAGAATTCGTAGCTATGGATCCCTCCAAATATACGGCGACGGTCCTCAAGGATGTGCTCGCGAAAAACAATTTAAGAACGACTGGGTCAAAAGCCGAACTAATTAACCGCCTAATGGAATTTGATCCTTCAGGTAGTTGGATGCATCAGTTGGGGACTACCAGTGATGACATGATTATGGAAAATATTCCAGTGGTTGACAACGAAGAACCTCGAACTAGCATGCGACAAATTAACGCGGCTTCGTCACCCGACGATCACGAAATCCTACGAAGAGAGTTAGAGCTCGCCCGCAAGGAGACAGCACTGGTAGCACGCGAGCTCGAACTCGTAAGAAGAGAAAACGCATTGTTGCTGCAGCAGGTGAATTCAGAACAACGGCCACACCAGATCTTAGGGTTCACGGATATGCAAGAACGTCCAGACGGAATGCCATATGAGCACTCGCGGTCCGAATTTAGCGTGACCAAGGTACGGGACTTATTAGCGGAGTTCGACGGAAGCGGTGGTTGTTACCCGAACTGGGAAAAGCAGGTGAGGCTGCTGAGAACAACGTACAACTTGGATAGAAACGCAACAAAGATTCTCATAGCGTCGAAACTGAAGGAGAAAGCCCAAAGATGGTTCCATTCTAAGCCTGAGTTGGTTGAGATGGACGTGGATTTACTTCTGGACGAGCTAAAGTCGATGTTCAACGTCTTTGTCGATCGAGTAACACGTCGTCGTCAATTTGAAAGCCGAATCTGGAAAACAGACGAGACGTTCAGCGATTATGTGCACGAGAAGATAATACTAGCGAACAAAGTCCCTGTCGACGCCGAGGAAGTCGTCGAACACATCATAGAGGGCATACCAGTCTTGAGCATGAGGAATCAGGCTCGGATGCAAAAATTCGGTACGGTCGACGAACTGCTCAAGGGGTTCGAAAAAATCTCCATATGCTCTGACCGGAAAATTCCGTCTGCGAGGCGAGACGCGGGTGAGTCGGCGCTGGCGATCACGCGCCACAAAAAATTCGAGAGTGAGAGACAACGTGGGATTATACGATGTTACAATTGCAACACGACGGGCCATTCGTCCGCGGTGTGCAAGCAGCCACCGAAGGACAGGTCATGCTTCAAATGTAAGGGGACCGGTCATTTTCAGAAGGATTGTCCGTTAAATTCGTCGCTTCAAGTGAAGAAACAAGAAGAAGTCCACAATGTAGACGACATGCGCTATACCGATGGTTTCTGGAAGGTCGTCGAATTTCGATTCAACGGGATAGAAGAAGTTCGTCGTGTTTCGCTGGAAGCCTTATTCGACACCGGTAGCCCAATAAGTTTTGTAAAGATGGCCATGGTTCCTTCGGGGGTAACGTATGAATGTTGCGAATTGTTTAACAGGTATAATGGCATCAATAGCTCGCAACTCGAAGTCAAGGGCGTAATCCCAGTCTGCGTCACGTTAGACGGCATTACTCGCCAGAATGTGAAACTACACATCGTTCCCAACCAAACAATGCGCAGTTCGGCTGTGATGGGACGCGACACATTACAACTCGCAGATACGGCAATTCAAGAAATATTAAATATTGACCTGACAGACGTACACCGTACAAGTGACGCGTTAGAAATAAATCCCGAAATTTCGGCAGAAACAAGGCATGCGGTGTGTGCGATATTTGAAGACGATTATGTAAAACCAGAGCGCCCAATGTTGCCAAAAGTTCAGGCAACGTTAACTTTAACGTTGAACGATTCGAAACCTTTTCATTATACACCGCGCCGTCTTTCATTTGTAGAAAAGGAAAAGTTGCGCGAAATTTTAGATAATTTGCTGGCGAAAGGCATTATACGCCCCAGTAATTCAGACTATGCCTCACCAATAGTCTTGGTTAAGAAAAAAACGGGCGAGCTACGGCTCTGCGTCGACTACCGTACCTACCCTAAATAAAGTTCTCGCGCGCGATAATTACCCGATGCCTTTAATCGAGGATTTAGTCTACACACTGAGCGAAAAAAAGTTTTTCAGCATACTCGATTTACGAGACGGGTTTCATCATGTCATCATGGCCGAGGAATCGATAAGGTATACCTCGTTCGTTACCCCCCTGGGCCAATTTGAATACCTCAAGATGCCGTTTGGCCTAAAGACAGCGCCGTCGAAATTTCAAAGATACGTCAACGATGTTCTAGCTGATCTTATCAAGACAGGGGAAATCGTTGCTTACATGGATGATTTTTTAATCGCAACTCGAACAATTGAAGAGCATTTGCGGGTTTTGAGTAAGACGTTAAAACTTCTGGTTGAGAACAAGCTCGAACTTCGAATTGACAAGTGCAAATTTCTGCAAACCGAAATAAACTATTTGGGATATCACATTTCAGAAAAGGGCATAAGACCAACGAGTGACGGAGTGGCAGCGATCGCCCAATTTCCGGTACCAGGCAATGTTCGAAGCGTACAGTCGTTCCTTGGCATGTGCTCCTATTTCCGAAAGTTTGTGCAAGGGTTCTCGATTATAGCCGCCCCGCTATACAATTTATTAAAGAAAAATGTCGGGTTTGAATTTGGTAAGGAAGAGCTCGAGTCGTTCGAAGCTCTTAAGAGCGCACTCATAAGTAAACCGGTCATAGCCTTTTATAGCCCCAAAGACGAAACCGAGCTCCACGCGGACGCCAGTTCGCTTGGGTTCGGGGCAATTTTGCTGCAGCGTAAAGCTGATAAACAGTTGCACCCGGTTTTTTATTTTTCGAAACGAGCCTCCGAAACAGAAAGTAAAATGCACAGCTTTGAACTCGAAACCCTCGCAATTATATATGCTTTCCGTACGTTCAGAGTCTACCTCCACGGGATTAAATTCAAGGTGGTCACAGATTGCAACTCTGTCGCTCTGACCTTGCGAAAAAAGGATGTGAATCCCCGAATAGCCCGGTGGGCTTTAGAAATGGAAAATTTCGACTACCAAATCGAACATAGAAGTGGGGATCGAATGAAACATGTCGACGCTCTAAGTCGTGAACACAATTCAGTCTATGTAATTGAAGAAAATTCGTTGGAAACCAACCTTGTTCTCAGCCAGAATAAAGATAAACGAATTTCAACTGTCAAAGAGCAGCTAGAACAGTCTGAAAACGATCTATTTGAAATGATAAACGGTGTCGTTTATCGAAAAAAGGGGAACAGAGTATTGTTCTATGTTCCCGAGGCCATGGAAAGCACTGTTATACGGCGCTACCACGACGACATGGGACACATGAACACAGAGAAGGTGTGTTCCGTCTTACAGCAAAATTATTGGTTTCCCAAAATGACCGACAAAGTAAAGGCTTACGTACGCAATTGCCTGAAGTGTCTGGCATTTTCGCCTGTTAGCGGAAAATACGAAGGTATGCTCAATAACGTACCAAAAGGGAACACGCCTTTTCAGGTGATACATGTCGACCACTGTGGGCCCTTCGATAAACATCGGCTAAAGCAACACTTGTTAGTAGTCATAGACGCGTTCACTAAATTTACGAAGTTATACGCGGTAAAGTCCACAGGAAGTAAAGAGACGATAGATCAGCTGAAACGATACTTTGCGGATTACAGCAGACCCCGCGTGTTGGTGTCTGACCGAGGCAGTTGTTTTACGTCAGGAGAATTTCAAGAGTTCATGAAAAGTAATAATATCCAACACGTGTTGGTAGCGACAGCGTCCCCAAGGGCCAATGGGCAGGTAGAGCGCGTAAATCGAGTCGTAACTCCCATGATCGCGAAACTAACGGATAGCCCCGCCGGAAGGTATTGGTACCAAACTCTGGGAAATGCGGAGTATGCTTTAAATAATACCGTGCATAAGTCCACCAAAGCAACTCCTAGCCAATTGCTCTTTGGTATAAAGCAGCGCGGCGAGGTCGTGGACGGTCTGAGCGATTTTCTTGATGACGTTGTGCCTACTGAGCCCCGTGACCGGGAAGAGGTCAGAAGAAAAGCCTCAGAAAATATTGTCAACAGTCAAGAGTATAATAAGAAATACGTGGACAAACGTCGGAAAGAACCGCACATTTATAAAGAAGGCGACTATATTATGGTAAAAAATATAGAAACCACCGCGGGTGGATCAAAAAAGTTAATACCACGTTACAAGGGGCCATACGTTGTGAAAAAATGCCTTCGATTTGGGCGGTATCTTGTTGGTGACGTAGAAAACTGCCCGGTAACCCAACGACCGTACGAAGGTGTGTGGGAAGCGGGAAATATGAAACCCTGGTGTGAGGGTAACAACGAAGACGATGGCCGACTCTAAGCGTAGTTGTATAAATAGGTATAAGTTTGTGTTAAATACTTTTGTTTGTTGTATTAAAAAGAGAAGGGCTCCGTTTTATCGAGGTTGTCCGGGACGGACAAAAAGTCAGGACGGCCGAGTGTAAGACGAGATATGTATCGATACATAATAATGTATATAGCTTGCAAGTAATCCTCCTGGGCAGCCCCCCTAAATTATAAGAAGAGACGAATAGGTCGGTTGGCCTACGAAATATGTGAGACAGTCGTTAACGAGCCACGTGACGATCATGTAGACTGACCAAAGAAAATATACGCAGTCATAAGTAAAATGTATTCGGCCCAAATTTAATTAACCCAACCATCCACCGTCGTGCTTTGTCCACCTGACTCAAAAAAATCTCCACAAAGACAAGATTCAAATCTTACACACGTGTTTTCGGTGGGTCTGGTTTTACGACCGCTGACGTATTTCGATTACGATAAGTTTTCCTTGCAGAGTTGTTTGGGTCTCAAGATAAGGGATTATCGCTTGGTGAAGCCCCTGCGTTCTTTTCCTGTTCGAGTGTTCTGGGGTCCTTCGGGGCTGCACGTATATTTCTTCATATATATGTTTAGGGGATCTTCTCACTTTAGACGCTGAAAAAAGGGTATTTTCATGAATTTTTTGATAGGTTTAGATTATAGATATTAATATAAAAGTTGTTACACTTAATAAATGCACTTTCGAAATACATTTAAGAGGTCAGTCCGCTTTGAAAAATTCAAAAAATCGAAAGCAAGCAAAACTTGAAGAAATCGACGATGATGAGCAATCAGAAGGGATTTTGTACGGAGCAGGAATTGCCGATTGAGTTTAGGTAAGAGTTTTCCATAGTATAAACTTCAAACGCGTTTTAAAACTAATAAACCGATTCTCTTGAAATTTGAACCCCATATTGTAAACATGATGCGCAACAAGATGACCCTCGATGGTTTTAAAATTTTTATTTTTACTCTTTTTTTGCAAAAAACTGCGTAAAGACTTATTTTTTTATTACTTTTTTCGTTTTTCATCCGCCATTTTTTTTATTCTTTGATAAAACTATATCCGCGGGTCATTTTGTAGCTGGTGTCATACTGAATCTAATGGACTTTGGTTTTTTTGTTTCAGACAAGACGTTGCCGAGCTGTGAGGGAGCTACCTAGCCCACCTATTTTTGAGGCGTTACGTTAAACTATAGTTTTTGTACTTAAAAATGAATAAAAATTCATTAAATTTTTTTTAAATGTATTTCAAGACTTATTTTATCAAGCCCGACAACTTTTATATTCATATATTTTATAAAATCCTCAAAAAAAATCGCGAAAATAGCCTTTTTTTCGTGGCTCCAAAGTGGACTGGCCCCTTAAGGGATATGCATAACCTTGGAATTTAAAAAGATCAATTTTTGGTTTATTTTATTTTCTTATTGCGTAGACTCTTGACTTTGATTTGGTTCAAAGATTTTGTAAAAATTCTAAAAATTGACCGAGTTCTGACGATTTTAGTGGAGCAGGTCAGAACGTCCCGTTGCGTTACGGCTCGAGCGCTGCGCGGTGCATTGTATGATTTCTAAGGGCATTGATATGACTTTGTCCAATCCGGCTGTTTGATTGTTGTACGGTGCAGGAATTTCACATTGAAGGTACGAAAAATAATTATGATTTTATCTCAAGCAAGTAGTCCATACACCAAGGCATTTTCTTACGGTTAAATTTTTCAAATAACAATTGGGACGAAAGAGTGCATTTCATACATAGAAATTTTAAATAAAAGGTGTTTCATTTTTGTACTAGCTCTATTAATAATGAAGATATAAGCGGCGAAAATGAATCCCATCACCTCTCACTCAACGTTTCGTCCCTTTCACTCATCGTTCCGTCTTTCTCATAAAAATGTTCCTTGCTCATATCTCCGTGACTAATAGAGCTGGCGAAAAGAAAGTTAAAGACATTTTTTATTGTCAATTCAAAAAGAAACATCTCGTATTTCAAACTTTTTCTACAAAATGCACTTTTTCGTCACAATCGTCATTATAACAATTAAATTGTTTATAACGAGAAAAAAAACGATTCTAGAACAAAATAAATGTCTTATTCGTATTGCCCCTACCCGAAACCATAAAGAACCACGGAAGATATTTAGCAGACCTAAACATTTATACGAAAATGGTATACGGAAAAAGTGGATTTAGCACGTTTTCTTCTCTTGCGTTTATCTCGAAAGTATACTTTGCAATTTGGCGTACGTCATATCTCAAAATCTAATCGTCCGATTTACGTCAAAAGTGGATTAGACATATTTTATAACCTGTTCAATTGACTGAACGGATGATTTTTTCATATGATCGTCCTCTTCTTAATAATAAAGTTTAAAGTCGTCATTTTTGGTCGAAAATATTTTCTTTAGATCTTTTCTTTAGAAGACCTTTTCTTTAAAAACAGTGCAATTTATGCAATTTTTAAAATTTCGACAATGCATCCGGCGATTCTAGAGCTTTACCATTATACTAAAAGTACATTTTTTCCATTTTTGACTTTAGATGAATCCACTTACCGGAATCATGTACGCGACCGAGCCGTGCGGAGGCTACAGCCCTGAGATGAAACAACAATGATTACGTTGTTTATTTATATTTTGCAATAAAAAAACGGTGACATGTCGAGACTATGTACTATCTGTGTGCAAAATATCAACCGTATCATCCTAAT
The DNA here is from genome assembly GCA_944452715.1 of Ophion slaviceki. NCBI lineage: Eukaryota > Metazoa > Arthropoda > Insecta > Hymenoptera > Ichneumonidae > Ophion > Ophion slaviceki. The sequence continues at coordinate 25,755,857 of OX101785.1, read as the reverse complement.
ACCTGAGACGGAAAAAAATATTGGAAATCGATCTGTTTTTTTAACTTCAAGGTTATGCATACCCCTTAATGTAAAAAAAGATTGTAAACCTGCACACATTTTCCCAGAAAATATTCACAAAATCTCCTCTCTTTTCCGGCCACGAGCTAGTTGTAAGCCTTCAATAAAGGACGCAAAACTACCTACTGCGAGATGAAATGAAAACCGGAGAGTGGACAACCCTTTTCCTTGTCTCCTTTAGTATGAGCAGTCTGGAGTTAAACGATTACATCAAACAAATTGTGAAAAAACCACAGTTATCAATTCTTTGAACGTGTATTATGTCCAGGCAATTCGTAATCACCAAGTAAGATCGTTAACCGAATCTTGACACATTGCTTTGAGCAATTTCAGCCCGTGTTTAGTCCGCGATTTGGATAAACAGATTTTGATTACAATATTGAGACTACATATCAATTTTGTCCAGTTGGTTTACCGAAACTTCAAAGACACCAGCGTATATTTAGTGCGTAATAAGCAACATGGTGAATCAAAATTTTTTTCGAAACGCATATTGATATCATATTTTTGGGGGTAGTTTCATATTTATTTTGAAGTGTCAATCACACAATATTTATGCAAAGTTTCAGTGGATTTTATCGTGTTGTTTTTAAGTTATTGATTATTTTGTTCCAACAGTTGTTAAAAATACTCCAATTTTTACCCCACACCCCACCGATTATATTCTCCGGACTTAGCCCCTAATGATTTTCACTTATTCTCAAGCTTAAAGGAGCATACTCGGGGGAAGAAAATTGATGATGACACGGTGATGGCCGCCGTGGAAGAGTTTTTTGAGAGGCAAGAAAACGTTTTTTTAGGATGGGATAAAAAATTTGGAAAAAACGGTATTCTAAATGTATAGAAGAGATCATGTAGAAAAATAAAATATTTTTGTTTAAATTTTCTTATATTTTTGTAGTTATTTCAAGAACCTTTTGATTCACCCTTGTATATCCTTTATTCCAATTAAAAAATATATATATATTCTCATCATGCATGTAAAACAATGATAACTGAGCTGCCCTACTTCAAATCGAATGAAATTTAACTTCCAACAATTTCAGAACATTAATACAATTCCAAGCATTATCTCAAAGTTCGTAGAATATTGACAAACATTTGGTCACGTCATTTGAAAAAATGACAACGTACCGACACATACCTGCTCTTTTTTCTTCACTATTGATAAGGAAACTGAAATCAGACACATCAAGCGTGATGTGTACACCGTCTTTCCCACAGCAATAAATAACAACTCAACTTCCTTTGTGAAAAGAAGAAAAAAAACAATGTTTCAGTTTGCATCGTTGGAATGCAACGAAATTTCACTTTCTACCCTACCAATCATATTTTCTCTGCCGATTTAGGTTACGAAAATCACCCAAACGCTTCTTCTCATGCTCATTAGAGATCCACGAGCTGAATCAATAAAAAAATCACAGATCATAATAAAAAAAGTAGATAAGACTTTTCGTTACATTCCAACGATGCAAACTTCGGTTGGGGGTCAAAATGTCGAATGACCAAATATAGAACGACAAAGACTTCAAAACGACAGAATTACCCTAGTGCAAATTTTTCTCCAAATTTGTCATAATTTCTCATATTTTAGTCACATTTGGGATTTTCGGAGAAAAAATGATTTAAAACAGATTCAAGTACTGGTCTATTTCCCAAAAACATATTTTTTTTTTACTGAAAATTCATGATTTCTCATTTTTTTTCCGGAAATTTCTCTTTTTCCTATGACCTGAGTGAAGGGCTGCGGAGATATTTGGAGAACCCAAGAAAGAACCAATTTTTTTTAGTTAAACCAAGAAGAAAGAGCCAATTTTGTTTTAAAGTAAAAATGAAGAAGAAAGAATCATTTATTTTTTAAGTAAGAATCAACAAGCAAAAAACGCATTTTCGGTAAAAACAAAGTATTTTTCTATGTAAGAACGAAGAATCAAAGTATTTTTTTGAGAGAAACAATAAGTAAGAATAGCAAAAGATTTTATTTAATAATTAAAATATTGTACTGTTTCTATTAATAAATATAACTGATGAACAGGTGATCATGCATTTTCATTTTGTTAGTTTGCGTTACTTGATAACCGGAGGAAGTATAATTTGAGCAAACAAAAAGTGAGAATTCATGTTTTATCTATATTTTTTATTTCATATAATTTCCGAGATTTTCCCGTGATCGTAATTGAAATGATGAAAAATTCGGAAAAATTCGGAGAAACTCGGATGTTTGCGTAAAAATAATTGTCCGCAAAACTCCGAATTCTTCATATTTGTTCCAATTCATAGAAAAATTCGGAAAAATTATCCGGAAAAAAATCGTAGTTTTTCGGAAAAAAATTTGCACTAGGGTATGAACTCTCAAAATAACGAAGGTTCGATTATTCGTAATTTTATCCTTGGACCGATGACGAAATCGAATAACTATTACACCCAAGGATTATTTATTCGAGAGCTCATTTCTTCGAGAACATATATTCAGATAGTCTGCAGAGTTTGAGTCATGCAAAAACAGATTCGAACAATCTACTACATTCGTATCTCCGAAATAGAAAAAAAAGTGAGTATCTAATATTCGTAATACCATCTATAGCAAAAAGCCATACATGGAGACTACAAACTTCGAATGTGTAGATCTTAGAAACTCAAATGATCGATGGTCCGAAATGGCGAACATGGCATGGCTGCCTGACCCGACTGACCACTAACGCCATCTGCCATTTTCATTCTGAAGCGCAAGTAGTATTGCTCGATCCCAAGTTTTCGCTATCCGGACCGTTCGCCATTTTGGCCCATCGCTATTTTAACTGATCGACTTTTTGGTCCTTCGCTTTAATAAATTCGAAATTGTAAACTGTCGTAATATTTACAAATCGACGATTTGACGTCTCGAATTGTTCGGTGTATATATACCGGCGAATCAATATTATATCTCTCATTATTTTGTTAAATCTGATATTGGTTTTCGCTATAAATCAACTTCGAAATTTTTGTGTTCACAATTTCGATTAAGGGACAACACCACTGTGACGGCTTCAAAAAATCGATTTTTTGAAAACCATCTAGAAAAATCTAAAATACATTTAAGATTAAGATGCCGTTGGACCCAGGTCGAAAAAATAATTATTTTCGGGGATACTGAATATTTTGTGGAGCGGTGCAGCGCTCCGTAACGCTCGGGGTCCCGCGCAGCTGCGCGCCTCGGGGTCGGCAGGTATACCGGGATATATAAATTTGAGCAGAGACGATTTGCTGCAGCGATGTTTGGGCGGCTTCACGCAAAACAACAACGAAAGCTACAACAAATCAGTTTGGGCAATAGCCCCCAAGTGTCAGTCCGGGAGCAAAAAAATCGTCGATATTGCAGCTGATATCGCGGTATTATTATTCAATGATGGCCTGAGAAGCCTCATGAAAGTTTTGGAGACGTTGGGGATAACTATCGGCCCAAATTGTTTCAATTTTTGCGTTGAAACCGACGCAGCGCGGATCGAGCTGGCGGAGCGCTCGCTCACAGACGCTGCAAAAGAGGCAAGAAAAACCTCTACAAGTTCGAGAAAAGATGCTAGGGACAATAATTTGCTTCTTGAAGGCCAGCTATGTGGTGCCGGTATCGCTGATTAAAGGTGAAATTTTTTTTTTCCAATTTATCGCATAAATTAACAAACCTAAAACTTTGAACACGTTTTTCTCAAAACCACTTTTTTGAGTGCGGCACGCAGAACTCGAGCAATTTTTATCCGATCGACTTCAAATTTGGACTGCATCAATAAAACTAGATTATCTAAAGAAGTACACAGAATTTTTTCTATATCTCAATAATAAAAAAAGTTATAGCCTATTTTCGACGAGAAATTTTGTTCGAAAATCGTCCTATAATTTCAAAAGCGTGCCTATTTTTTAAAAATCAATATTTTTTCAAATCTCTATGTACTTCTCTTCAAAATATCATATTATTAACGAAAACACTCGGTATTTTTTTTCAGATCGACTTTGGAGAGAGTTCTGCTGCGTGCCGCGAACCACTGCAGAGGCAACAGTACCTGACGCGGGAGCTTCCCCAGCGTCACCATGGGGCGTGAAAAATTTGAAATTTTTTTTTTATGTATCTTCAATAAACAACGAACAAAACAAAAAAAAATTTCGAATATCTCTTTTTTTCCCACAAAATTTTTTTTTTTTTTAAATGGCAAAAAACAGGGGGTCACGGTGGTGCTGTGCCTTAACTATTTTACAGACTATCGTAAGATTGATCTATCTATATAGGACCGTTCGTCATTACTGAATAAAAAATTCCGATTCTTCTGAATATTGATCGTTCGAATTTCCGATCCCCACCTCAAACTTCAACGCCATAAACAACATCTCTATTCCTCAAATCGGGGTGCCCTCGAGGGACGTTCGAAGGGGTGAAAAAATAAACCGACCAATCGCAATTTTCCGACAATAAATATGTTTTTGTTTTATTACACATACATCTCGTACGAGGATTACACGATATTAATACATGTTCATTTAACTGTCCAGCAATCAAACACGTTGTATCATTTTTTTCCTTCAATTTCTTCTGTTTGTTTGTTTTTTCATCTTATTTAGTATTATTACACATTTCAGTAAATCATCGCAATTGTCATTACTTGTAAAACAGTTTGTCTTTGTTTATTTGTTTTTTTTTCTTCAAATTCTCTTTGGAGTGATTTGCCAAAGAGGGTGATGGTGTTACGGGCGAGAAACTCGAAGTAAATAATACAAATTAATCGCCAGATATTATCAGTGCTCTCTCTCTCCTTCTAACTAATTCAGCATTTCTCCACCGCCTGTAAATCTTTCGACGCATCATCGATCGTTACACATGTACAATTTTCGTTTTTTTTTTTTTCTATCACTTCAACAATTTCGACGATGGGCCGACTGAGAGAAATGCTTGCTGGCGTTTACCCTGGACTCGCTCAGCCCCTCCCACAATTTTAAACTTCCCGAGATTTCCAAAGTCTGGGAGACACTGCACGATTATTTCCCTCCATCGCTTTCCACCTTTTTCCCTTTGTACAGACATAACGCGATCTCTCGGTAGATCGGATCTCGTACGTAAATTCGGAGCACTCCGATTCAAGCGTTTTTTTTTCTTCTACCAATCTTTCTTCCCATAATTCACTTCAATGTTTCTGCCATCATTTTTTTTGCCTTTTTAAAACGTTTTTTTTTTTTCATGTTCCCACTCACGCGCTAGAGGTTCGTTAAATTAATTAAATCTTAACGACTATTTTTTTGTTGTCGTAACGGTAGACCTTAATTCGCCTAAAATTGGTGACCAGCACCAAAAATATCATTCTCACAACTTCACATCGCTCTTGAATTTACAGAGAGAGACCCACACACACGCGCACACACACGAGCACAAATTCGCCGGTGCTCGCACACTCGCACATTCTCGTATTACTTAGGATTCCAATGCCTACGACACAGATACAGAGTTTGCCTTTTTTTCGAGACTTTTTCATACGATTTTTTGTCTTCTTGTATGTTGTTTCTTTTTTGTCAACTAGTACGATTACGTTAAAGTTATTAGGTACATCGGAGTCGAGCCTTTGCTCCTTTCAGACAGGACAGGTTCGATCTCTCGCAACAGAGCGTTTTTTTTAAATGTTTTTCTCAATCTTTCTTTAGAGCGTTTAATAATTATCAACGGGCCCAATTTTTCATTTCACGAGTCACAGCTCCGTTGTCACACGCATACCAGGAGCTGAGAATCGGGACGATTAATTTACGCAGGAAGCATCGAAATATCTCCGTTAACGTACGAAAGTGCTCGAGACGTCTTTTTCTTTTTTCTTTTATTATTTGGAAACGATAGCGAGAGAAATAAAAACTTAGAAAATGAATACTATCAGCGAGGACGAAGCGATAATGATCCGTTTCGTTTTTGTCACGACTTTTCATGGTTCTTAAATTATGTGTATATATATATATATATATATATATATATATATATATATATATATATATATATATATATATATATATATATTCGTTTAATGTCAATTGTACATGACGAGATTGAGAAAATTGACTCGTACTTGTCGAGCGAAACGAATATAATTGTTTTTTTTATTTTGTGAGAGACATTTGAAATAATTGTACGCATTTTGGTATCGAATTTTCATTTGTTTTTTCACCTTCATTTTTAATCTCGGAAAATCTCAGAAAAAGTCTTCTCGTTAATTCGATTGAGCGGCTCACAGTGACTTTCAAGCGAGTAAATGTGCTTCGTTATTTTTTTCATTATTTCGTTATTCTTTCTTATCTGTCTCCACATCGATCGACAAGAGCTAAAAGAGAGAGGTAGTAGTGGAGGGACGTCTAACTCCTATCACATTGCTGAAAGCTGATTTGATGACGCCGAAGGACACGTGGGTGGGACAATCACCAATGGGAAGGAAAAAAAATCGTGGAAATAAGATCGATTATGAGATTAATGGAGGATGTGGAACATTTTTAACGAAAACGACGAAACTTTCGCTTTTTTTTAACTTTTTGCTTCGTTTTACGTATCGTCAAGACACGCGAGAGAAAACTTATCGCTGTGTTGACTTATTAATTCACCTTACGTTAATTAATATTACTCTTTGGTTAGAAACACTTATCCTTAAAATTCGTGCACGCAACATTTCGTTCCTTTCTACTTATTCGCCCGAACCCTTTTTTTTCGTACGTGCATACTTATGAACTCGGAACGTCCAGGACTTGAATTGGGAGCTTCGATATCCAAAAAACAAACCCGACGTAAACCGAAACATCTCAATGCTTGAAGAAAAAATAATTAAAATAGTGATTATTCGATCAATCGTTGAGTTCCCTTGGATTTTGATTTTTTTAGGTCACGTTGGACATTTCTCCCGTTACTGTGAATTCAATATTCCGTAAATATTGTCATTGCGTGCCGATCAAAAATTGACAGGCGCTACGTAGATCCGCGTGACGTTTGATGAAACATGGGAAGCCTCAAAAGTCATTCGAGTGTCGCAATTTAAACTTGTGCATTTGCGAAATGTGTAGTTTTAGCTTTCTTTGCACTATTTTGCAATGAGAGGGACATTTATATTGGAAAAGAGTCCTGGATGTTGGTCGTTCGTTAAAATATACATATGAGGTATTCCACGTGAATCCGGTGAACTTTTTCCCTGACCCCCGCCAATTCGATTTACTTTCTTTTATCTGATTCCATTCGCTCTAAAAGACACCCTGATTTTTTTTTACATTTTGCGAAACAACCATGATTCAAAAAAAAATTTCTCCGAATAAAAAACACCACGATTTAAAAATCTGAAAAAAATCCCAAAAATGCGTGATTATATGTAAACATTTTCAAGCTATCACCCGCAGTGGGACTATGATTTTTTCTGTGCTTTCCGAGCGATTAACGTTTTAAAAAATCCGAAAAATTCAAGAACCACTTACTTCGGGCGGATACTTCAATATTTTGATACCCGCAATGCATTTTTTTAACCATTTATGAATAACCAAATCACAATCATGAACCTTGAACAGTTACCAGTCAATTTTTCGGATTTTTTTAAACGTTAATCACTCAGAAAGCACAGAAAAAATCATACACCCACTGCGGGTGATAGCTTGAAAATGTTTACATATAATCACGCATTTTTGGGAATTTTTTCAGATTTTTAAATCGTGGCGTTTTGGAAAAAAAAAACATTTTTTTTACTAACGGTTGTTTCGGAAAATGTAAAAAAATCAGGGTGTCTTTTAGAGTCATTGGAATCAGATTTTTAAAAATAAATCGTATTGGCGGGGGTCAGTGAAAAAGTCCACCGGATTCACGTGGAATACCTCATATCGTGTACGCACACTTTGCATAACGCAAGAGAGGAGCGTCGCTGGGTACGAATTTATTTTAATAGAGGAGCACGCAAACGGAGTCCAGCTCCGTAAAAAACGATCCTACATTATCAAGTCAATCGTAGCGTCCTCATAAAAATCATTCGATACGTGAATTTTATCATTGCGATAACTAGTTTTTTTTTACCAGCACGCGGCTCTTATTTTGCGTTACTTTCTTATTCTCTCTTTCTCTCTCTCTCTCTCTCTCTCTCTCTCTCTCTCTCTCTCTCTCTCTCTCTCTCTCTCTCTCTCTCTCTCTCTCTCTCTCTCTCTCTCTCTCTCTCTCTCTCTCTCTCTCTCTCTCTCTCTCTCTCTCTCTCTCTCGCTCTCTCTCTCTCTCTCGCTCTCTCTCTCTCTCTACAAAGAGGACAAAACCAATACGTACACGTAATCTGTCTTTCCTCTTCCCCACGATTCTTCTCTTTAATTAGGTGTGCGACTAAACTGCATCGCGTTCGATTCACGAACTCTAAGCTCTATATAGTTTTTTTTTTGGTTGCTCAATACATTTTCTCTGTTTTTTTTTTCTCATTTAAAAGCGATCCAGACAAAAATCTTACATCCAAGGTTTTACTTCCACCCTTGTCTATCTGTTTTTTTTCTTTAGATAAACTCTATATCGAAGAATCGGAGTTGTATCAACGGGCGAACAGAAAAAAAACACAAAAAAGATCGTTCAGTGCTCTCTCCTCGTCGTTCAATCTCGAGCCTCCTTGTTCTTCGCACCCATCCATCTTTGTTTTTTTTTGTTGCATTTTTTGTGAATTTTTAATTTTTTTTTAAATTTTTTTCGTTTTGGTACGTCTCGAACTCGGACATTCCATTGGCCCAAGTCATGTGTGCGTTTTAGAAGTACCGTGTTTTTCAACTTTCTCCGTTTCTTCCATTCCGACGTCTGTTCGAACCCGCGAGGCTTGTGGAAGTACATCGATTTTTTTCTTTCGACACGATTGATCGATCTGCTCGATCGGTTTGCTCTCCTGTTTCCGTTTCATTTCAATTTCTGGACCGCACGTTCTCTACGAATCACGTGTCACACGCGATGTCATCGTTTGTTTTCCCTTCTTTGATATGTCGACGATCCCGTCACGACTCCGAGGATGCCAATTTCCGCCTCCTCTACACGTATTCTCGAGCCCGGTTAAAAACAAACAACAGAACAAAAGCGAGAACCGAGAAAACGAAACGTTTTTTTTCTTCGCATAGCCCATTTTCGATCTTCGTTCTTCGAGTTTCTCGTCGTGTTCGAGGTGTGTCTTCGAAATTTATCCGGAATCAATGTAAATGACTTACAGGGGGGAACAAAAAAGCTCGGGTAAATTTCGTCGGGGATTATCGCGCTCGGACGCTTTCGCCTTTAGTGTACAGGTACATTTTGAGATTTCTTCCTCCGTCTTCGTCCCTTTCTCTCTCCCGCTCACTCTCGATTCTCGTAAACAGATTCGACAACGGTTCTGCTTCGACTTTGACCTTGTGGACGCGTGTCCGTTGACGATTTCTGACGATGAAGGTCACCTTGGTCCGGTCACGATCCAAGAATCGTCCAAATGCCACGGTGTTTTTGTTTTGATGCTTTCCATGCTCGGACGAAACGGCTGCCTTTCGAGTTTGATAAGTTGCCTTCCTCTTCGTCTGTCTTCCATTTTCCATCTTCCATCGTCCATCTTCTTCCATCATGGCCATGCTGCAGTTGGAACGTTGTTCACCGTTGTCCTTTCCCCTTCATCCCTCGGCACCTGTCCTCGCGCTCTCTTTCCTGCCAGAAACAGCTGTTCTCAATCTCCACACGAGATGGCGAGGAAGCCTGGGGTCTTCTTCGGCCTCCAGTGTCCCCTCTCTATCTCTCTTCATCGCCGTCACGATCTCCTCCTCCGCCTGCCTCCTTGACGTCTTTTTCTCCCGAAAACGTCACAAATACGAGGCTCGAAAGCTCGCCGGTCAAAGATTGCGACGAAGTGGCGAGACGCGATCGTTCCAATAAGAGAAATCACCGAAAAAAGCCGAAACCGCGTTGCGTTTGTCACTGACGTACGCGCCACCATGATTGTTGCACCTTCTCGTGAAGCTTCTTGCAAATACCGGCCAACCTCCGTCACATTCCAGCGTCCGCTGGGTTGTTGTCGGCCTCACCATCCACATCTTCACCCGAAAGGGTCGTCTCGCTCACACCCTCGATGTTCTCGCCGGACTCGTCGCCCTCCTCCAGGGTCACCTGAATCACAGAATCACACGTTTGAACATGTGACATTATTCACTATCGCCGATGATCATTTATTGGTCTTTAGGAAGCAACGCTTATCAATTCTCAATCGCGGGCTTTCCTTCTATGCCGGTTGAATGTTTCTTTGCGAACAATTACAACAGCGTCGACGATTATTGATAAGTTGCACATTTTTTATAGTTAGGCTATTCAATGAATTTTCTCATTTCCATTGTAAAGATCCGGGGTGCCAAGTTTTCACCGTTCATTCATGATATTTGAACCAAAATAATGAGAATTTCAGGAATAAAAAAAATTGGAGTTTTGGTTTCGTTGAGGGGTCTTCTCACATCAGACGCTAAAAAACGCTATTTTCATGATTTTTTTTTTTTGATAGATTTATATTATAAATATTGATATAAAAGTTTTTACACTTAAATACACTTTCGAAATACATTTTAAAAATTTGGTATGTATTTATGTAACCCAAATGAACTTTAAACGCGTTTTTCTCGAAGAAACGTTTTTCGACGGCTTGTTGATAAAATATTCGAAACTACTGAACCGATCTTTATGAAATTTCAACCACATATTCTTTACAACTATAGCTATAGCACATATCGAGAATTTTTTAATATTTTGATATTTACTATTTATTTTTGCCAAAAACGGTGAAAAAAAAACGTTTTTGTTTGTTTTTTTTTTAGAAAAATGTCCACCATTTTGTTATTTTTGCATGTATCAAAAATCGTATGATATGCGCTATAGCCATTAACATACTGAATCTAAAACCGTTTGATTTATTGTCATGGATGATCGATCTCCGAGATTTCATCAACAGCGCAGACTCACAATTTTTTTAGGACTTTTTTTAACTACCATTTTCGTCTATAAATAGTGGCTTGAATAAATATATTTTTTTGAATGTATTTCGAAGGTGTATTTATTAAGTGTAATAACTTTCATATCAATATCTATATTATAAACCTATCAAAAAAATTCATGAAAATAACCTTTTTTCGGCGTCTAAAGTGAGAAGACCCGTTAAGGGGCTATACCAGTGTGACACTTGAAAAAAGTCGATTTTTTGTTGCCTTTTTCGACAGTTTATACTTTTAGGAATATCATTATCATTTATATAATTGATATCAATATCATTTTATATTGCAAAAATCGATAGTTAAATCTTTAAGGAGGTACACCAGCTTCATACAATGTTGCCATGCTAAACCATGGTAAAATTTCAAAATGGTGATAGATCAATAAAATTTGGTGAATATATTCTTTAGTATTATATATGTCAATACAATTTTTTTCAGATTTTTTCATTGTGCTGTTATCGAATAATTGAACATTGAAGTTCACGTGTATAAGCATAGCGTTTTTATAGATATAGGTATATATTCCGGGTATAAGAATAAACGCTTGTGAATTATTTGTAAGAAAACGGCACAACCAAAAAATCTGAAAAAAATTGTATCTACATGAATAATACTAAAGAATATATTTGCCAAATTTTATTGATCTATCACCATTTTGCTGAAGCTAGTGTACCTCCTTAAACGCGTTTTTCTCGAATCGAGATTTTTCAAATTTGCAGAAATTGTAACTCAAAGAGCAATTATCCGATTGACTTGAAATTTGAACTGAGTACTCTTGAATATATTTACTCTACAATGACGTACGATATTTTTGATTGAATGAAGATTGACGATTTGGCATTGAAAAAAACGACCATTTTATAGGCAAGAAAACAGACTTTTTTTCATAACTACGGCATTTTGTTAGATTTTGATATTTTTCGAAAATCCTACGTCATTGTACAGGAAATACCTTCCAGTTTAACGACATTTTTTCCTTTTTCGGTGTCAGCTACTCAATCGGCCGGAATCATGTCAGCAGTGGAGGAACTTTTTTTTGGCGCCTTCGAAGGCAGCGCATAAGTCGCTTGGATCTCAATATTTTTCAATGAAAAAATTATGTAATATAGGTCAAATATAGCCAAATATATTCTTAATTTTCCGAAACATTTAATTCAGTGCTTTTCTTAAAAAAAAAAATCCCGAAAATCACTCAAATTTTGAGCGTCCACACTGGTATAGTCCCTTAACAGTTGAACGGATTGGTATAACGATTGTAAGACTGTTTGGAGGTTACGAGCGCCCAAAAACGAGATTGTCTCAAATTTGGGCGCTTGCCAATTGATAATGGATAGCTCACCTGGAAGTGTATCCTGTCGGCCTGTTGTTCGTTGCTCGGCTGATCATCCCCGGGTGGGGAAGGTGGTATCATGGACTGATACCAGTCGCGGTTCTCCTCGAGGGTATCGAGAATATCTTGAGCATCGGGATGTACGAGATCGGCCCAAGTTTCCCAAAGTGGATGCACGATGTAATCGATGAAGCCAACCTGGGTCTTTTCGATGGTTGCGCTATGGCGATCGCACATGGGGCTTATATCCATGTTTTGCTCGCGCTCCCGATCGCCCTGGAGGAAGAATTCCTCCATGAGAAGACCGACCCACTTTTTGTACAGGGGCAGAGGCTTCGTTGGATTCGACAGATCGGCACAGTGAACGAGATTCTCGAGAACTTGAATTCGATCGGTATAATTGTCGAGGAGAAGAACACCCGAGCCGGCGACCTTCTTCGTTTCCACCATGGTCTTGAGATCGGCAAGGAGAGACATGTGCTTCGACATGTCGGTCGACAGCACCATGTCTATCACCATCTTCCTCAACGTTTGGCGTTGTTTCTTCGTCATGTTGACGAATATGTCGCAGCCCTCGTTCTGCAGTAGCTTGAACGCGACGGCCAGGTGATGATTCTCGAGCACCGACTCGTCGTTGTACATCAGAGCAAGCTCCGAGCCTGGAATCATCAGATGGAGACACGAAACGGTCAGTCGAATTCCATCGAAACCCGAGACGATTTTTCGCCTTCGCCAAACTTGATGGCTACAGGCGGAATGTACATTTACAATGATCAAAAAAGCGAATTCTTTTTTTTTAACGATAGAATTATATATGTAGAATATTTTCCCAAAGTTTCAAAGCGAAATTCACCGCTCGGATTCGGAGCGGGCGTGAACTTCAAACGCGTTTTTCTCAAAACTGCGTTATCGAAATTGGCGTGCAGAATTACTCAAAAACTATTAAGGGTCCACGATGAAAATTTCAAAAAATCGAAAGCAAGCAAGACTTGAAGAAATGATGAGCAGTCAGAAGGGATTGTTTACGGTGCAGGAATTGCCGATTGAGTTTAGGTAAGAGTTTTTCATGGTATAAACTTCAAACGCGTTTTCCTCGAAACAACGTTATCAAAATCTAGCTCCATCGTATCTCTAAAACTAATAAACCGATTCTCTTGAAATTCGAACCACATATTGTAAACATGATTCGCAACCAGATGACCCTCGACGGTTCTAAAAATTTTATTTTTACTCTTTTTTTGCGACAAACTGCGAAAAAACGCGTTTTTTTTTTACTCTTTTCGTTTTTCATCTGCCATTTTTTTATTTTTTGATAAAACTTTATATCCGAGGGTCATTTTGTAGTTTAAACTATAGTTTTTGTACTTAAAAATTAATAAAAATGGATAATTTTTTTTTTAATGTATTTCAAGACTAATTGTCAAGCCCAACAACTTTTATATCCATATCTTTTATATAATCCTCAAAAAAAAAGGATTTTTTTTTAGTAGGATTGTTTTGAAATGTTCATTTTTGACGGAATCGCGACCGTTTTCATTTAACATTCGTTTTTCGTTCGCAATTTCCGACGATTTTGGATTGCATACACATTGCATAAAAAAGCAATGGTTCAATCAAATGAAAAACCCCTACGTGGCGAACGAGAAAAACTATCGAAGAATATTGTATCCAAATTTGGACAAAATCGGACAAGCCGTTTTCGAGATACATCTGGCACCGACTTTGAAAACTATGTTTCGAGATAATCGCTTTTGAATCGCTTCCAGTCAACGAATTTATTTTAAAAAATTCCTAAACATACCTCAATGTACATATTTTCCAATAAAAAAAACCCGGTTCCAATCGAACCATTAGTTTTTGAGATAAAAATTCCCGAAGTTTACCTGTTTTTCTCGTCGTTTACTCAGGTACCTCCCCTTAAATTTGCATTTTCATCATTTTAGTTACCGTCACATAGAAACTATACATGTTCCGACTGAAAAAATGTTTGAACTTTTTTGCAAATCGAAGTCGGAAAGCTAGACTGCACGCCGATTGGCAACTCCCGCGGCGACCTCGTACTCTGCCACAGCCCCACCATTTTGATGATAAATTAATTTTAAAAAATTGTTTCGTATACTCAAATACACTATTAAAGTATACCTAAAGTTTGATAATTGTAGAATAATTATTTCTTAGTTCAAAAAATCCCTCAATTTTGCTAACTTTTTCCCGTCTAAATGGATATCCCGCCTTCGACGTACGATCGTGTATTGTTACTCACTTGAGTTGATGAGGAACTGATTCGTGAGGCCAGGATGATCGACATCGTGTATCGTAGCAGCAAAAAGAGCCGCTGTGATTTCTAAAGGTGTGAAGACGGACTGTAAACAGGAACGATGAAAAATAACAACTCGTTACAACCATCTTTCAAAATCTGTCGCGAGCAGGTTTGATCGTGAAGAAAAAAAAACAACGCCTGTAGGCGGTTTGATCTGTGTATGGTCGAATGTCGACTTACCTCGAGAGCAGGTGTATTGAGCAGAGTGTGTGTCGACTGGGTAACGTCAGCCGCGTGGAGACTATTGTGGAAGGGATTATCCTTGACATAATGATCCTCGAGTGTCATCATGAATGTGACGAAGGTCTTTGATGGAATCGCGAGTGATTTGAGCAAATCCCGACTGTGGAAGGCCGTGTAGGCCACGCAGGTCAACGGACGATTGCTGCTTAACTCGCCTATCCTGAATATGTCGATCCCCCACTTGTCGATGTCCGAAAGTACCTGCAAAAAATTGGCATCGTAAGGGCGTTCACAAACGACTCGGGACTTGAATCCGGCATTCGGGATCGTTGATTTATTCACAATTCGACGAATATATGGCTGATAAATATCCAATTTGGCTGACGAAGGCACAATGTGTTGCTAACGGAGCGTAATATATTTGTACACGTGGTTCGGTTTGCCTCTGAATTGTACAAACACTTCGAGGGAATGAGTATTGAGAGAGCTCAACTCATCGCCGTATGATCGTTGTTTTCACTCTTATTTTCCCGCAAGGCCCCAAAGAAATGAGAAAAACACATGATAATGAAGCTCGTATACGTGCACGATTTTCCCACCTTCCAACCTTTGCGATCGGTGATGATATGAAATTACTGAGTAAATAAACATGCTCTCTTATCAAGAATTTTTACATCAATGTTTATATTACCGTTCGATGTAATACGTATCGCGTGTTTTGATCGTTCGTAAGTCGAGTAATCGTACATTTTTTTTTGTTTTACGGCAATCGGCTGTTCTTTTTTTTAACAGGAAAATTAACTTGCTGATGCATTGTATTTGGCAGTGCCACCTCTAAACTCGTCAGATCGGACTGAAGTAATCGAAATTACGAACGCACCAATGACGAAGGAATTGGAGAAAAATGAAAATGTTATTGGAAAAAAAACATTTGATGAAACGATCAGACGCGAAGAGCTATGTAACTTGATACTATTGTGAGATTTTAGCTCGCATAATCCGATTGGGATTGAATATCCATAAGTCGAATTTCCATAACCGAATATCCATAAGTCGAATATTCATAAGTGCCAATATCCATAAGTCGAATATCCATAAGTACGAATATCCATAAGTGAGTATAGAGTAGAAATGAGTGCCAGAAATGGCGGGAGGTAGAGGAAAAGTGAGTATAGAGGGAACCCAAACACACTCACTTATCTCTACCTCCCGCTATTTCTGGCACTCATTTCTACTCTATACTCACTTATGGATATTCATACTTATGGATATTCGTACTTATGGATATTCGACTTATGGATATTCGACTTATGGATATTCGACTTATGGGTATTCGACTTATGGATATTCGAGTTATGGATATTCGTACTTATGGATATTCTACTTATGGATATTCGAGTTATGGATATTCGTACTTATGGATATTCGAGTTATGGATATTCGTACTTATGGATATTCGTACTTATGGATATTCGTACTTATGGATATTCGAGTTATGGCTATTTGACTTATGGATATTCGACGACAGTGCATAATCCTTGTAAATATTTTTTCCGATATTAAGGGGGACATACCATTTAATCGATTTCAACATTTCTCACTTCTTCCTAGTTTATATTATGCGTACGAGTGTCAACGAAAGAAAAATCTTCGTTAGTTTTTTGTCAGATTAATCCCGCCGACGCGACGTGTCACACCGTCCGGAAAGATTCGCCGCAATCCGTTTAAAAAACCGTGCCATAACTTCGCCATTTTTGAAGATTAATTTTAAGTAATACCATGTAATGCCAAAAGTAATTTTTAGAAAACAGACCCTAAGTCTAAAAAATAGTGAAAAATCTTTTCTTTAAAAAAAATAATGAAAATCAGCAATTTCTTTCTCGTCTAAAGGTATCTCGCCCCTTAATATCGAATCTCCATATTTTACGGTACACCCGAACGACTCGTACACTATTTTAAGCGATTTCCACAATCCGCCAATTGAATGCCTATTTGCACCACCTTTCATTGTCAGGCGAATAAATTTCGTTCCCGATTCTCACTACCATCTTTGAATTCCAAAACAGCAACGCGACTTTCCAAAAACAAAAACATATGATGGCCATCTTGAAAAAAAAACGAAGTAAAAATCGTCGAATCCGAGGTCGGGAAAATTATTTGGGAAAATGTTATTTCGGGCCTCGCGATTGTTCGGCGAAAATCGATCGAGAACCTACTTTGGAAGCACCAAAAGCAGTCACGCAGACTGAGACCGTGACATCTCAGGACTCGAATCATTTGCGTGGGTTTCAAACGAACGAATCGAAGGAACAAACATCACCGAAAACTTGATGGACAATAAAATGTTGAGGACTGACCAAGACAACTACAGTATGACGTTTTCGGCGATAGGAATTCAACGTCAGAAAACGAAATAAGTGAGGTGAGTTGAAAAAGGAGTACCTTTTATTCCTCCATTACCACTTTTCATTCAATTTTGAAAAATAACGCCTTTTGCACCTCAGATGGCACTACGCGAAAACACTTTTCCGAGTTTCGGTTAGAAGAATCAGTAAATTTTATCGCAGTCTGTAATTATCAACGACCAATAACTCAATCTTTTTGTCGATGACTGATCGATGCATTCCCAAATTCCTATACATCGATATCTGCGTCCAGCCGTTTGGGTTTGAAAATAATTTGTTTACTTATTGTCGAATAAGTGCTCGGTACAGCGCAAATGAAGGATAAAAGGCTTTAAGGGACTACACCAGTGTGACACTTTCAAAAAAGCGATTTTTTTGCCTTTTTCGACAGTTCATACTTTCAAAAATATCCTGTAAACATTTCAAGGCCGTATCTCTAATCATTTCATCTTGCAAAAATCGATAGTTAAATCTTTAAACGCGTTTTTTTCGAAAAGAGATTTTTCAAATTTGCTGACATTGTAACTCAAAGAGCAATTATCCGATTGACTTGAAATTTGAACTGAGTACTCTTGAATATATTTACTCTACAATGACGTAGGATATTTTTTATTGGATGAAAATTGACGATTTGGCATTGAAAAAAACGACCATTTTATAGGCAAGAAAACAGACTTTTTGTTCATAACTACGCCATTTTGTTAGAATTTGATATTTTTCGAATATCCTACGTCATTGTACAGGAAATACCTTCTAGTTTAACGACATTTTTTCCTTTTTCGGTTTCAGCTACTCAATCGGCCGGAATCATGTCAGCAGTGGAGGAACTTTTTTTTGGCGCCTCCGAAGGCAGCGCATAAGTCGCTTAGATCTCAATATTTTTCTATGAAAAAATTATGTAATATAGGTCAAATATAGCCAAATATATTCTTAATTTTCCGAAACATTCAATTGAATACTTTTTTTCCAAAAAATTCCCGAAAATGACCCAAATTTTCAGCGTTCACACTGGTATAGCCCCTTAAATTCCAGACCTGTAAGACTTCAAGCAACACCAACGTATAATGAGGCGAACTTGATCATGTCCATAAAAGTTTCATTACAAAACGGGAATGAAAAGTAGTACGAATCGTTGTGACTATTGTGAAATTTTTATCAGCAATCCGACATGCCACTGACCTTTCGACAAGGCCGTGAACTTTCTAATCTCCAAATTACGTCTCGCGCTCCGTTTTCCCAGTGAATCAATAGTAGTAAAGTAGAAAGTACCAAAATATTATGTTTTTTCGTGAAGTGACGGTACATGTGCGTCAAGAGTGGTGAAGACGAGTAAACAATACAGAATCACGAGTTTCCAAATTTACAGTCACCTTAAAAATTCAATGTATTATTCACTGTATATTTACGAGTTGACCGGGAAAAAAACGAGTTTTCTTGGCTAGGAGGAAAGTAAGAGATTCGTCACAAATGAATAGACCGATCGTTAGCATACCGGAAAATAAACAACCTTTCGACTACAATTTGACACGTGTATAGATTTTTCTTCCTCCAAACGACAAACACGTGTTTGAATTATCGGATTTGTTGAATTAAAATTCAACAGGAAATATTTTATGTCAATTCAGACGGCCTTGGAATTCCACTATAACAAAAAAAAACCATGCCGCTGAATATGCGACGCGACGTCACAAGCAACGTGCTCATTTTCTTATTTATTTTTCTAAGGTGCCATTTTGGAAAGTAGCCAAGTCAAAATATTCTAGACAAGGTTCGCATCATCTCTGTGTATTTAAAACACCATATGGTTGGGCAATAAAAACCTCGAGGATCGAAGAATGCGGAGTTCAACTGTGTTCTTGCGACCGGAATAATCTTCACTAATTTCATGCATTTTTATGTTATATCTTTATTTATCCCAAAACTCAGCTTTCGGCAATTGGGCACTTATTCAAAGTTTTCTTTCTCAACTGTAAACATCCAAAAACTTTGGCAACCCGCCAATTTTACCGATTTAAAGTGGGCGCATTTGGCATACCGAAAAAAATCTATTAAAAAATTGGATTTCGAAGAACGTGCTTGGTTTGTGAAAAGATTGGAATGTTTGGGAATTGCGCACCAGACTTTTCCAGCGATGTAAAAATAGCCGGGTCATTGAATTCACCGAGTGCGTGCAGCGTATACAAAGATATCTCATAGTTTCGTAATACTCGTTTTATTTCCGAGCATTGTTATGCTGTCATTGATCGCATTAATGGGCACGTAAACAACTCATTTTCCACCTGCGCCCTTGCCCTAAACTATACACGCGGGTGTCATTAAACCCGAGTGACTCGAAGCTCCGCACCGATCGTATACATTCACACTTTATTACACCTTCGACGACGAGGAAGGCCTAGTAAATCCAATCGTGAAAGTAAGCACTTTTTAAATGTAAATACGCAAAATTGATCTAAAGGTAATTTGATGTCGCTGAATCGAATGGCGATAATAATTTTGCAAACAACCCCCGAGAAAATGTTTAAATATGTAAAAAAAATGTTTAAAAACCGTTTAATTCGGAACCTTATCATTTTAGCGAAAAAAATATCGAATAAAAGTTGTTTGGGACATAAAAGTACGTAAAAAAGTGTTGAACGTTCATCTTCGTATCTTCTAAAATAAGGGAGAAAAAAACGAAAAACCATTCGATCGGGGGACGAAAACCTCGAAGTTTCAAAAAATAAAAAAAATACCAAATTCGTAAATATCTCGGGTTTTTTTGTTACATATTGCTTTAGTAAGAGTTAATCTAACTTTGTAGAGATTTTATTTATTTTTATTTATTGTATAAGTATTCAAAAATGACGACTGAACATTGACAAAATTACTGGTTGACGATCACTGCCAGACGCACTATATGGCTATGGCTATATGCGCATGCGCGCAACGCGCTCCGAGTATCTTGCGTCCCTTACACTCCCAGTGGTGCTTCGGCTGCAAAGCGATTTTGTCTTGCAAACAAATTTTCATTCGCCTTTTTCTCCCTCATTTTTGAAGATACGAAGACGAACGTTCAATACTTTTTTACGTACTTTTATATCCTCAACAACTTTTGTTTGACATATTTTTCGATACAATTATTGGGTTCCGAATCAAATGGTTTTTAAACATTTTCTCGGGGGCGGATGGCAAAATTATTATCGTCATTTGATTCAGCGTCATCCAATTACCCTTAGAACAATTTAGGGCATTTATATCCAAAGGTGCTAACTTTCGAAATTTTTACTGGACTATAGAAGAATGGAGAATGCAGCAGACCAATAAGTTCTCTCTGGTATTTCGATCAACAAAACCCCATGTGATCGTCGATGAAGGATGAAAATAACGTGAATCATCGGACGATGAGAAGCTCCGTTATACACGATAAACGGCGCGAAATGGCAACGAAAAACAATACCTAGACGCATCATTTCCATGTTATTCGTTCTTCACGTATTGTACTTCTCACGATGATTCGATAATTGTGCAAATGACCATCGTTTTTTAGACATTTTTTATTACAGCATCGATAACGTGGACCAAATGTCCTGGTCTATCAGAGCGTTTGAATCACCCAATCAAAGAATTTCGTAACCAAACACTTATATTTAATGGCGTTGAAGTTTGCATCGTTGAAATGCAACGGAACTTTGTTGCTATTCTTTTTATTTAATGTAATCCATTTTTTAAATTGATTGACTTCGTAGATTTCAACCGAAGATAGGAAAAATCATTTGTATGATTTTCGTACCCTAAGTCAGCGGGAAAAAATGACAGCAACTAAGAAAAGGTCGATTTTCGTTGCATCCAAACGATGCAAACTTCAACGTGATTATATTTAATCGCAGCAACATAATTTTTTTTCCTAAATGATAAACCATTAGGTGCGGTAAGTTAAGCGCGTTCATAATTTTTCGTTAGAGCCAGCAAAAAGATGTGCATCAAAGCCATTTTCGCTATTATCAGACTGATTGTCATCCGGATGACAATCAAATTAGCCTCCATATCCCTAGTATGAATTTCCGAAATCATTGACCGAATATTTCTTCGTCCTCGATTCAGAGTGTTGTTGCTTCGTAATGTAATGACCAAAATTTTTTACCCATTGGAAGGGCCGAGCCAAAATTCATCAGATGACAATGATGTTACGTCCAAGCGATGCTGCACGTTGGGGGGAAAAGTGGCTGGGAAAATGCAAGTATCATTTTACCTTGCCGAGCTGTTCTTCGTGTGGCGTTTCAACCCCGTACATCGGCACCCTCTCGCCGGTGAAGCTGTTCGTGTGCGTTAACGGACGTTTGACACCGCTGATGTGTGACATCGCAGCCGGTCCCCGCTGGACCCGATCCTTCTTCTTGACGATCCTCGCGTCCGCGCCCGTCGCCGCCACAGCATCCTCGATTCGTAAAGATGGCAAATCGAGCTCCTGCTGCTTGTCTGATTATTCCGTGACATTGAAACATCGAGAAAAAGAGAAAAGAAAACGAGTTGATACACTTGTCAAACGGGCGCTAATCGTGCTCCGCAGAAGATTAAAAACAATATACGCCGCTCATTGCAATATGTGAAACTAATAATAACAAAAAGCACTGTTATAATCTTATGTAAAGTTTTTCCGTGCACATTCAAGGTGACTTAGACACGTGCGGCGATTACACGACTAGTCGTCTCGAGTGATAAGTATAATTACGAAACGTTGCTTTATTATTATTATTGCCACTGTATGTGGCTTTTTGTGCCTTGCTGGCACAATTTTCGGGATTGTTTTTTTTGCTTTTTAACATTTTTCGGATGGTTGTTCCAAAAGGTAATGAAGCCCCGTCGATAGATCGACACCCAGCAGGTACGTGGATTATGCAAAGGAAACCGGGTATTCGTAGCAAGGCCAAAGTTCATTGTCACTGCGTGTGCTTCAGTGAGCCTCGATATAATTTCTTCTCGGATTAAATGCCACGCATCTGTGCCGCGAAGAATCGACATGATGTATTATTATTCAATCACGTGCCGATACGATTGCTCGATGATCGAAAAAAAGTCTATCACAACCTGAAGTGGAAACTTTATCGGCATTCGACTATGCGCCAATATGAGTTTTTTTTGTCACTGACGAAGAACATCAATTAAGGGCCCGCCTTCGATTTTCTTGAAAGTCGTATATGTGATGAAGCATTGAAAACTATTAGACACGTACTTTTTTATCGGCGGAAAAATGGTTTTAAGGGAGGACACCACCCTTCAAAGGTAGGGGTGTCAGCCCTTAATTTCTTGTTCAATGCTTCTATAGTGGATTTTTCATCGCTTTACATCGGAAGACCTTTGGTTTTTGTTTCATTCAGATCGGTGGACTGCTTGTGGGCGAAACTCCAAAATCACCCCTCGACACGCCTTTCTTTGAGGGGTGGTTAAACTTAAACCCGTTTTTCCTCTGATAAGAAAAAATAAGTGTCGAGTTGTTTTCAATGCTTCGTCACATATGAGTTTTAAGAAAATCGAAATCGGACGTGATTCTGATCAGATTTGTTGTGAACTGACAGCTTTTCGCATCGCGAGATACGCTTTTAGTGGTACTGAAGTTTGCTTTGTTGGAAAAAAAAGAAAAATTTTATTTCCTTATATTAATTATTAACCAAAATGTTTCTTTGCAGATTCAGGTTGTAGATCCCTAATATGGATCCTACAAAAGTGTTCCAATGATTTTCGTAGCCTTATTTTGCCGACGAAAATTCAGCAATTAGAAAATGAACTATTATCACATTTCAACAATAAAAAAATCAACATTGCCGAAAATGGAGCTCTGAAATATACGATTGAAATTTGTATCGTTGGAATGCAGTGAGAATAAATGTTTTCTCTCAATTTCTCAAAATTATTTTAGCAGATTTGAGCTTTTCAAATAAAAATGAGTAGTTTTAAAATGTCTTGTTTTGTTTTGCTTTCATAAATTTAACGCGACGGTGAAGAGAAAGAACAAAAACGAAATTTGAAATATCCTTGTCGTAGAATTCTTTAATAATAACTTGACTTTTGGGTGTCTCGTATTGAATTCATAAATTTCTCGCACGTGAGAACGTCAGTCTGATCGGAGAGTCGAAAACTTTAATGTACAGTGAAAGGATAAGAGAGATGGTGTTGAGATTTGCATCGTTGGAATTTAATGCAAATTCTTTTTTCTACTTTTATTTCGTTATTTGTGCTATTATCACCAATCTTTTTTGTTTATAATGTCGGTTGTAGATTGCTAATGAAGCATTGTAAAAAATATTTTTTAGGAATTTATCGCCAAAGACGCAGCATATAGAAAGTAGTTTAAAAATGTCTTGTTTCGTTTTGCTTTCATAAATTTGACGCGAACGTGCAAATAAGTCGTAAGTCGTAACTCGTAGAATTCTTTTTTTTAAATGTCGGTTGTAGATTTCTAATTAAGCATCCTAAAAATATTTTTTTGGATGCTTAGTTAGAAATATCTTGGCTAGAAATATCTGATGTTTTTTTTTATAATGTTGGTTTGTTGGGATGCTCAGTTAGAAATCTACAACCGACGTGATAAAATATTTTTTACGATGCTTAGTTATAAATCTACAACCGACATTATAAAAAAAATAATAATTTTACGGCAACGATATTTCGAAGTTGGTTTTTTCTTTTTTTCGCACGTTCGCGTCAAATTAATGAAAGCAAAACAAAACGAGACATTTTCAAACGTCTTCTTTTTTACTATGTCTTTGTCGATAAATTCCTTGGGTGACTTTTGTCTATGATTTTTCCTTCTGCCTCGTATCGCACGTCGTTGGCGATCATTTTCAAATATAACGTAACAAATGATGAGCTCGTTATGAGTCATGCGTTAAGCTACAATCGAATGAAAAAAAAAGAAACAATTGCAAGACGTCAAACAAAGTCTGCAGATCAGCGCGATCTCAGTCGAGAGCTATTTATCGATCGGAAAATCAAGAGTGTGCACCTGAGTGGCCGCTGATAATAAAAAGAAGGCCAAATGAGACTTTCACCGCGCGCACGCGACGTGTGTGACGAGCGATCGAAACATGCTGGTATAGAAACTTCGTGTACCGTATGCGTAACGAGCACCTCGAAATTCGTGGGTCATTAGCACGACGAGAAACGATTGTGTACACGTGTATTGTGTCGAAGAGTCGTCAACTCACCGAGGAAAGTGCTGCAGATGTATTCGGAGATTTGATTCCCGGATTTCGATGACTCCGAGAAGTGAGAAAGCTCCTTGTTCAGCATCCTCTTGAACTGCAATCACACAAAAAGCATGCGTCCTTGTCAGTAAAACATTCGTATTTATCATGGACGAAAAAAAAAATATGCGACGAGGATTCGTTGTTCTTTAAATAATTGTTTCCGTACGCCGTGATCCTCATTACCGCGGTATATGGAACTTACAAATCTTAGATATCTCTCGTGCCCGAAGCGCATTTCTTTGTATAAATATTTGCCGAAGCTTTCGTGGTATATTGCGCAGAGCGACTCGCACGTTAATTATCGCGCTTTTGTCTTTGTGCAAGTACTTTTTTACCTTTTTTTTTTATAATCGACGATAAAACGTTGGACAGAATGACGGAAATTGGGGGACTGGTGATTTAATTATCAAAATGCAATAGGGTGAACGACCGAGATAATGTTTTCTTATCACGTCGTACGTTTTTTAACTCGGATTTTTTTCAACATGGATAACAACTGTGGCGAGTGAAAAATCTTTTTTTTGCATTTTCTCAAAGTATACACATTGAAGAATTTATGACGATGAAGTTTGCATCGTTGGAACGCCACGGAAACTAATTATTTTTTTACTGCTCAATTTTTTTTGGCTCATGTGGGTTGTGAACATTAATCAAATGTTTTATGACGTTGAAGTTTGCATCGTTCGAATGCAACGATTTTTTTTCTTCATTCTTTCATTTCTTTCTTTTTATCATTATGGAAAGTCTTTTTTTTGCCAACTGAGGTGGTAAGTCTCTAATAAGAATATGTGAAAGCATTTGATTAATTTTCACAATCCAAATCAGCCAAAAAAAATTGAGCAGTAAAAAAGAATTAGTTTTCGTTGCGTTCCACCGATGCAAACTTCGTCGTCATGAAGAATTTGTGAAAAAAAACTCAAGTTAAAATATTGAAAATTGGGCAGTTTATAGACGATTTGGTGGAGCAGGTAGCACAACGATTCAGGATACCAAAACTGTCAATCGCGCTTTTCTCGACCTGGCCAGAATCATAACTCTAGCTATAATTGTCCGATTTTCAAATTAAAAAAATGTCTGTAGCAGTAGCTGCCGTTGTACGTGACCTTTTTCTTTAAATTTAGTATTTTTTAAGTTTCCGAAATATAAGTATACATTCCGCCAAAATTACACTATTTTTTTGAACACCCGCCATTTTATAAATGGTTTTTTTTTCGAAAATCGGCTACGTACGACGAGAACTACATCTATATAGATTATGAAGGTTTTCTATTTTTATTTTTCGGACCAACCATTGTCAAGTTATCGATCCGGCCGTTGAATCCTATTTTTTATACAGAGGCTTTATTATACCTCAATAAAGTTGTTAACTTTTTAATTTTATTTTAACCATAATTTACATGAAATAAATTTAATGCATACTCAATGACATACCATTTTTCCAAATTCCAAACAAATAATCTAGCAGACAAAAAAAATTTGGCAAAAGTGAGCTTATTTTGGCCCATCGCATTGGTGTCCTCCCTCGAATTGACGCAAACACCGAATGTCGTTTTCGAACGTACGCATACTATCGATGGCAAGGCTCTCATTTATTCGCCGAGGGTGAGAAACGAATTATTTGTTTCTCCCCAAACTGTTTTGTTGTTACATCTTCGAATACAACTAATAATTAGTATGGATAATTCTTTAGATAAGTGACTTTCGAAAAATGGCCTAACATTTTCTTTTGCTATTTGTATTTATAGCATTTATATTACTATAAATGATGACATTCAGTCGGGGGAAGCTGAAATTCACCCGCCATAAAAAATGATGGGGTTTTGACGTTCGCGGAAAGACGTGATGAAATAGGGAATTTTTTAATATTTCGACGTCTATGTTGGGGGATGGAGGGTGGGGGGATTTATAAAATAAGCCTTCCTGAATACAAACAAATCCAACCCCCTCCGGCGTGAGGGTTTTAATACAGGAGTTTATTTGGGTTTGTTTGGGTAACAAATGAGAAAATAGCAAAAAAAATGTTAAGCTCATTTTTTTGGAAAAGTCACTAATCTAAATAATGCCCTTAATATTTAACTAACGTTACATCACATCGGTATGTTGTGTCAAAATTGTCACGAAACGTCATTTTTTTAAACACATATTTATTACCGTATCCATAGCACGCGTCAATTTGAAGTGATATAACTTATGCACTTGATAGAAAAAAGAGTACGCGCTATTCATTCTATACCCCAGGTGATCGTAATAAAAATAAACTTTTTTGCTCGAGCGTTCTTGTATTGAATAACGCTTGTACTGGTTACAAAAATGACACCCAGCAACGAGAAAAATGCTTCGACATTGCCTGCACGTAACACGTTGATAACGAATAAAAACGCATGAACGCAATCGCACTTACACTTGGCACGAATTAAATTGACACAGGGATTAAAATTTATTTCTTTTTTTTCACCTGATAACAGCAAAGCCCGAATAAATAATTTTCCATCGCAATTTTGTCGACCTCGCTTCGAACAGGCTTATCTTGGTATATCTTTTATCCTCTACCGTGCGAGAGGAATACTTTTTCCGATGGGAAATATCGCGGTACGTTCTATATTTCCTTGTTATACACTCAAACTACCAGCTGTATAGGATTTTTGCATTCGAGTATTGATCTCGCGTCATCGATCCCATCTTGCCCGGTATATACATAGCGCCTTTACATTAATGGACGTGTTGAATTTTATCGTAATTGTAGCCCGGCGAATAACCGATTTTCGTAGAATTGTCTGCGTTATGAGTATATCTATATGGGACATTTTTTGGCCATTCTTTAGGTTGCCTCAGTGCGATAATCTCGAGCATATATATATATAATAGTATACCATTTTTTAAACGAATTCAGTTTATAATTTAAATGCTATATATATATATATATATATATATATATATATATATATATATATATATATATCTATATATATTTTATGTACAGGGCTATTGGTTATTAGTCACGATCCCATGAAGGGTTGTAGGACATGCTTTCCGCTATCAAATAATCCAGTAATGCTTTATGCAAAAGTGAACGATTCTTGAAGTTTGCATCGTTGAAATGCAACGAAAATTCATATTTCCAATTTCCTTCAATTCCCTCTGGCAGATTTTGTCTATAAAAATTCTTCAACCATTTTTACAGATATTTATTTGGCGATGTAAAATAGAAATCTATTAAAAAAGATCTTTAACAACGAAAATATGAAAAATAAAATGTGAACGAGAACTTTCGTTGCGTTCCAACGATGCAAACTTCAACACCATGCCATTGTCGAGATTATGATTATTTTTATTGTTTTTTTAAGTGACCGTTAGACAACTTTAAAAATTAATTTATAAAAACTGTTGTATGGAATGAAATTTTTTATGATTTGCAGTTTGAGAATGCAGTAACAATTATCAAGAATAAAATAAGGATGATTATCGGACTTGCAGAGTTTTGGACCCCTAACTGGTATACGCAATATCCAGGGTGTCCTGTTATGAATGGATAATCCTGCAACTATCGATAGGTCGGATCATATTCTACTATATGCGGAAATTTCAGTTTAATAAAAGTCCCACGGTTTTCGAGATTTTGGGCTTTGTGTTATTTTTTTATCATCTGCTTTTGGTTGTTCGCATGCCATTTTTACAAATGATATGAATCGACAATAACTAAGCAGCTTTTTTAAGTAATCGGCACGATATGTGTAGTACATCTTTTTACACCGCAGGCTATCAAAGTCAGATGTTTGAATTGGTTTGTATGAAAATTCTGCATAAGATCTTTTTCCACAAAGTTTCTTTAACATTTAATGTTAAAAAGAAGACTTTTCTAGATAAAACCAATAACCAAGAGTATTTTTAAAAAACCGCTTCAAAAAAGTTATCATTTTTCGAAATGGCATGCGAAAAACCAAAAGCAGATAATTTTTATTTCGAAAATTTGGAACTTTTGCTAAACTGAAATTCCAGCATATAGTAGAGCATATAGTACCTATCGACAATTGCAGGATTATTAATTCATAAAAGGAACCTCTGTTTATAAATATATATATATATATAACACTTTCTAATTACGTCAGCAACAATAATACTATACTCTGCTCCTTCAAGAGGTACGCAGAAGGTTCACGTCAGATAATCAAATCTAGCGAGAAAAAAAAACAATGTTTTATAGATAGCAGTCGAATTTGAAAAGATTTTTGATAAAAACCTAAATATTGACTTGATGATCTAATGTTTTTTTTTCTCGGTATTGCTGTCACATATAGCGCCAAGTATTATCGGTCGGTCTCGCGACGGCGCGACGTATAATACGATGGGTCCAAAGTGATCAGTATCAGTGAATTATCGATTCGCGTCGAGACGCGAAATTTGTGATCCGACTGAATGGGATCCTATCACATTTGGTTGCGATACTCTCGCTTACCCTGATTAATCATTCGAAACATTAGATCCGATGAAAATTCATTCGCACCGATTTTTGCAAAAACCTACTCGAGATTTCGAAATTTTTGTAATCGGCCGATTTTTGTTATAATAACGATCAAGGACAAGAGGAAAATATTTTAAAATAAACGTATAGTCGCGAAAGTTGATATAAAAATAATGACGAAAATTATGATTATTTACGATTGCTCATTTTTTTTCTCACTTGGTTTTTATGTTCCTAATGTCGCTGTCATAACTAATTGATTCCAGACACAATATCCATACTTCAATGTATGCGAACGTTTTTTTTCTCGAGTTTTCGTCCCGACCATATACGTGAAGTTAACTGTGACGATGTGAGTAAAAAATTGTCGCTATGGCGAATTTACATTTCCGCTTGGTCAAGAATCATTCATTGTTGGGGCACACGAGAGTCCGCGTCGTTTAAATTTACGTTTTTTTCGGAAATTGTTTATTAATGAGAATCGAATGGCCAGTCGGTTGAGGTCTTCGAGACTTCCAAAATGTTTTTATCGCATTAAAAAAAACGTTTATCCATATTTATATATACGTTGTAGCATCACGCGATAACCTTCATCAAATTATTAACGTAGCTTCGTTACATTTATGCGTATACTCGATAGCACGAGAAATCCTCGTCTCGCCGCGGATGAACAATGTATACGGTCACTTATATCCTCTTGGATTGAAATGAATCCGCTTAATTTTGAAATACACGAAATTTGATTATGTATGAAAAAATTATTTTCGTTTACTTGTGGCCAGGACGCTGCCGCGGCTCTTAAAAACTTCTGTTTACATAATAAACTACGTATTCACAAGATGCATTTATCAGGCAGTGAGGCGATAAGATAAATACAACAAAATCGGCACGTATCGTGCTCTGCAAAATGGTAGGTTGAGGCGAGACACCACTGAGACGAGTAAAAAAACGATTTTTTGCATTTTATCGAATTATGCATACTCAAGAATATGGAAAAAAAATGTCAAGTTACAATATCGAAAATTAACCAAGTTATGGACGATTTAGTGAGAGTAAGGAGCGCAAGGATTTTCGCATACTGAAATTTTCAATCGCGTTTTTCTCGAAACGACTTTTTCCGACGTGGCCGGAATCATAACTCTAGCTATAACTTTTCGATTTTCAATTAAAACAACTAAAATTTCCATAATTGCATTAGCCATCGTTGTACGCAGCAATTTTTTTCATGTTGTACATATTTTTTAAGCTCCCGAATATGAGTAAAAAATTCGCCAAAATTACACTTTCTTGTGAACACCCATTTTGTTATTTTTTTCTCGAAAAACGGCTACGTACAACGACGCCTACAATACATTACTATAGATTATAAAACTTTTTCATTGTTATTTTTCAGACCAATTATTGTCAAGTTATCGATCCGACCGTTGGACCACATTTTTCACGGCTCTATAATACCTCAGGAACATTATAAATATTTAATTTTTTTCAAAAAAAAATTTACACGAAATAAGTTCAACGTATGCTTGATAACATATATTTTTTTCCAAATCCGAAATAAATAATCTAGCAGACAAAAGAAAATCGGAAGGAACGACCTTTTTTCGGTCTTTTAATTGTCATCTAGTGACGCAAAATGACATAGAGGGTCGACGTGTGCCCCGTTCGAAAGTCAATTTGTGTACACAAAATTGTCTACATCGATATTTATCCGTGTATAGATGTTTTCACTTATGTACAAACACTGTAAAAAAAATCTGTATTAAAATTAATATAAAAGTGTAGGAAGTCTTTTTACAGATACCGTTTATGAATTTTAATATTGTCATTTGAAAATCAATGGGCTGCTTTTCGAATGTCTAATAATCGTTCAGTAATATCGCAATACTTAAGTACTGGAAAAATCATATACGTATCGCAAGGTATCTATTGTGAGCGTATTAAAATTAATACGCACAGATTGCATTTTTTAATTAAAAAAAAGTAAAATTGGCATAGAAAAGTGTATTAATTTTACGGTGCGTATTAAAATTAATATAAAAGTGTAGGAAGTCTTTTTACAGATACCGTTTATGAATTTTAATATTGTCATTTGAAAATCAATGGGCTGCTTTTCGAATGTCTAATAATCGTTCAGTAATATCGCAACACTTAAGTACTGGAAAAATCATATACGTATCGCAAGGTATCTATTGTGAGCGTATTAAAATTAATACGCACAGATTGCATTTTTTAATTAAAAAAAAAGTAAAATTGGCATAGAAAAGTGTATTAATTTTACGGTGTTAGGTTAGTGTAATTGTTATTATTTACTTTCTGCGATAAAAATTAATGCGAATCGATTTGGGTTTGTAATTAGACTTGCTGCTTTTGTTCGGTGTTAATTTCTCGCGTTTATTCCTATCCTACCCCTTCATTGTGACCGTTACCCTCTACTTTCCCCTGTTCTCCTTGCGGCCGCAGGCACTCCCCCCGCCACTCTGTATTATATTCATCATGACTACAATCGTATTTCTAACTTAGTTGTATTTCGCCGTGAAATGCCGAAGAAAAACATTTCACGACGAAATGTACGCGACTAGGGTTCGAGCCCGGGATCTTCCCCGTCCGCTGGTTCAGTGTCGAGCACGCTAACCACTAGACCATCACACCGGGTGTTAATCATTTACTTTAGATTTAGTGTTACTCGATACGTTTTTTTATGATTTGATTTAACATGCTGACCAAAGCACGAATTTGAAGTTTTCTGCATTGAATTATATATTAAATCAGACTATCCGAATAAACACATACTAACAAGGAGAAGGCAGAGCCTGGATGTCGCGAATTGGTTTCTCCTTTCGCGTGGTGAAAGTTGAAGACCTCTGAATTAACGTCGTTTTTTATTTTTGTTCTAATAGGCCTTAGTTGCTGAGATAGCGCGATTTGAAAATTTGGGAGTTTCGGATGGAGCCAAGCAGGTTTCGGCTGGCGCGTAGAGTACGTTGAGCGTTAATGCTTGACACAAGAGCGGCCGTAGCTAATACGGTAAGACGACGGGTTGGCACTTGAAAAGTCACGGTTCGCGTCCCCGTCCTTTTTTTTAATTCAATTTTTATTTTATTTTATAATCTCTCATGACTGCATGTGCAGGTAAATAAGAAAATTCGAAAATATGTATTACTAGTTTTATTTATCTATTATATTAAAATAATTAATGTGGTTGCGGTGGTATTGCGTTCATCTTATGTTTGTGGTGTCGTAAGCCTTTGTGCTTCCCTTGCTTTTACGATGGTTTCCTCCCTCCAATTTGTCAGCATACCGATCTGATAGAAGAAGAATCAGAATAATTACCTGCCGCGAAATTTGCAAGTGTGAATTAGATTAATTATTTATTTTTTATACCATATTATTTTGCTTTGTAATTGTGACTTGATTATTAGATTAATTATTTGTTATACAATATTATTTTGCTATGTAATTGTGACTTCATTTTTGGATTAATTATTTTAATATAATAGATAAATAAAACTAGTAATACATATTTTCGAATTTTCTTATTTATCTGCACATGCAAAGTCTTAAAAGAGATTAGAAAGAAAAAAAAATTGAATTAAAAAAAAGCACGGGGACGCGAACCATGAACTTTCAGTGCCAGTCCGTCGTTTTACCGTACTAGCTACGGCCGCTCTTGTCTCAAGTATCAACGCTCAATGTACTCTACGCGTGAGCCGAAACCGGCTTGGCTCCGTCCGAAATTCCCAAATTTTCAAATCGCGATATCTCAGCAACTAAGGCCTATTGGAACAAAAATAAAAAACGACGTTAATTCGGAGGTCTTCAACTTTCACCCCGCGAAAGGAGAACCCGATTCGCGACATCCAGGCTCAGTAGTCTCGTTGTAAATCAGAAAATGTACGTGCCTTCGTATTGTAAATGTCCTATTCATTTCTAAATATTCTCCAGTCTATCAGAATCTACATTGTATATATTCAAAAGGCTTGTTGTATTTTTCAACTAAGAATATTCATTTTTCTATTAGATGCCTTGAAAAATTGTAGATATTGTATTAATATTCAATTCGTACGTATTACGAAATGTAAAACCGTATGAAATGTAGGTCCGGTATTGAATTTTACAACACTAAAGCCTAAATATTCATTCATATACTAAGTTTTGAAATTTCATTTGCCATAGTATTGTAAAAGTATTTTAAATTTCATATTTCTTTAAACAGTTTTTTGTAATATTCAATGTACAAGGTATTGTACTTTTCAACAGAATGAAGTTAAAAATAACAGTCATATTGTGATTTTAAAACTTTTTGTGTAAATATGGAAATCATATACGTTTGTTGCATTAATCAAACAAATATTTGTATGATTATGATGCGCGTTGAAAAACTCATACGCAGCATACTAATATTCAATGTCCCATATATTAAAATGTATACGCATCTATGAAAATTCATTTCCATTACTGAAGTTTCCATTACTGAAGTGCGAATTTGCGTTTCATATTCCGAGTTTAGAAATTTTCAATTGTAAAAGTATAGTAAATTTAATGACTTTTTTTACAGTGAAGATAATTCGCACCACGAATTGGGGAATCGCACTCTTCGTCTTTCATTCCGTATTAATTATCCTTATACGAATAGTAATAAAACGATTATTGGCCGAATATAAGTTGGTATGTGTCGCGCAGAATACTACATGCGAATTCAGAGGCGTCGCATATATTTTTCGATGAATAACCGTTCATAAATTTACAAGCTCGGCTTGTTTTCATTTTACTGTTAAATTCGCAACGCGTTAAAAAAAGAAAACACCCGTAATATTTTTTTTGAAGGTTGGCGAATTTTTCATCGAGACTTAATTCGATCGATAAACCTCGACCCTGAGTTTTTCGCCGTCCTTCGCTTGCACGACTGACACAGAAATCGAGCATCCATTTCTTTCGCTATAAATACTCGCCAAACTACGGTGAAAGAATTGACCAAGGTCTTGCATATGTCCAATCAAATTAGTGTAAAAATAAGGAAAACAAATATTTATTTGTTATCTTTCGTTAGATAGTGACGGATATTTTATTACATTCCTTTTGTCTGCGAATGGATCATTCTATCTACTTTCTACTTTCGTTCTATGTTGGTGTGTTCGTTTGGAGTATAAATTTGACGTATCTGACACGAGGGTCGGAAAGTGCATGAGAAATCGATTTCAAAGCTGTGCAGAAATATTTAGTGGCCAATTTTGTTACTTTTTGAAAATTGTTATAGTATTTATTATGATGTAGAATTTTGCATCGTTGGAACACGATGAAAATCAATTCTTTTTAGTAGTTCGATTTTTTCGGCTGTCAAAATCACTCAAACGTTTTTACCTTATTCTTGTTAGAAACGTTCTATAAACGTCAAAATGAAAAATGTAAAATTAACAAAAAAATCGTTGCATTCCAACGATGCAAACTTCACCGTCATTATCTACAACTATAAGTGTAACAATGTAGAGTTTCGGTTACAGTACTGACGAAACTCGTGTAAAATGTATTTTTTAGCCGGAGAATCAAAACGTCATTCGACGAAGGTCTTGGCACGCCAGCTATTATTCGTATGCATACAAACAAATTTTACGATTGTTGCACGAGGATACACGAGCTTTGTCCTCAATCGCTCGTTATTGAGCTTCTCAAAGAGACGGTCTAATATCACTGCGTTATGTTAGACCTTGTTTTATTATTAGACTCCTTCGTACAAACATCTCGTTTCATAAATATACGTTTGCACTAGAACTTAAAAAAACAATGCCACTGTCTATTTTTTCACGTCTCATTTATGCTCGATTAATTGCTCTCTCTCATACATGCATTTATAAAATTGATCCGTACTCCGCAAACGCCAATGTGGAATCAATTCCCAAATCATAAGAATCGAGGAAACGTAAATTGTTCAGGCTAATTTAATTGTAGCAACATGAATTGAAATCATCACTTCACGTAGACGTGTTTTTTTTTGCAAGACAAATATTAATCACATCCATTGTGATACGATAATTCGTATCACAATGGATGTCGTGTTGAAGTTCGAATCGTTGGAACGTAACGAAATTTTTTTTCTTTCTTATATTCCCAAAATTCCTCAGGCAGATTTCAGTTCCGAAAATCACGCAAAGATTTTTCTTCGAATCCTTATTTAGCGATCGACGAACTAAATCTGCAAAATATGATTTTGGATAACAATAAAAATAAGACAATTAAAAAGAATTTTCGTTGAGCTAAAACGATGTCAACTTCGACATCGTTGGATGTGACCAGACGAATGTAATGAGTAAAAGCATCGTGGGATAAAAATTTGTCGAAATTGGATATTTCGTGTACCTGTACAGCCATAATACTGGCCATGTCTGCGAGATCGGCTAGGGTCCGCAGATAGTGAAAATATCCCGTAGAATCGTCGACGCTACGAGTCTCGATCTCACTCGTGGACTGGCGCACCATTTTTTCAAAATGCACGATCTACCGATTAACACGATAAATTTTCCAGTCTCTCAACCTCTAAGTGTCAAATTGAAACCCAACAATTGTCTAGTTTCGTAAATCGACCCGGCACAGTTGAAACTAAAGTCCCACGGGCACAACACAATTGCAATATCCACCGCAACGATACTCAGCGATTTTTATTTCCAAAAAATCGTCCGAAAAATCGTTGAGAAAAAAAAGTGTTTTTTTTTTTTCAACGCGTTTGAGGCCTCCGTTCACTGAGATAACGAGCACCGGTACCGGAAGACGAGACGCTCTTCGGCGTCCTCCTCGGCGGAGGGCTCAACGAGACAAGATACAATTCACCCCTCCGGAGGCGAAAGATCTTGGCGTCAGTTTTAATGATGCACACGAAATTTCCCGTTGGTACGATAATCGTATCGAATTTTATCGCGAAACGGAGAACTTTAATCCAATTGCACTTGGTTTTGATTTCTCTCACGCATCGTATCTTTTCTGTAGTGTTTTTTTATTTTTCAATTCAACGACGTGACATTCCTCGCGATCGTAATGCGATACGGTGATGTGAATTTTTTGTTTCAAGGCACTATTGGCACGAGTATTCCGTGTTTTGTGTACGCGGCATGGGAAAAAAACGCAAAAAAACAGAACGATAAATTATCTTCGGTTTTTCATTTTCATAAACATCCGTGCGCGTGTGGAGCTTTCGATAGCGCGAGGTGGCTCCTTCTTGTTCGAATGTTCAAAGTGATCTGCGTGTCGGCTCGTGCCGCGAGGCTTTTATCGGGCCACTTTTTCGCTCTCTCCCTCTGCCTCTCTGTCACTCCCCCCCCCCCCCTTCGGGGCGACTGAGTCTCGTCGGCACACTCCACAGATACATGAAAGCGCTAAAGGAGATCTCACGTAGCCGTCTGTCCAAGGAGTGGGAACGAAATACAGTAGAACCTCGCTTACACGAATTTTCGGTTATCCAAACGCTTCGGCGCCGTATCCGAACGTTCGATTATCCGAACTCAATGATGGTCTTTTTTCGCAGTTAAGGGCTTACGTGGGTTTAAACATTTTTTTAAATCAACTTTTTTAAATGTTATTATGTAATGGTACAATATGTCTAGAATATTCTCCCAAAGTTTTAAGTCAAGTTTTAAGTCAATGTCTAGAATATTCTCCCAAAGTTTGAAGCCAATCGGAGTAAAAGTCTGGGAGAGAGAGAGCCTTTGGGAATTCCCCCAGTTGGCCAGACCGGCTGGAAGCCACGCAGGTATATCGCATTTTTCTCAAAACACTATTTTTGAAGTCGGTGGACACGATTTCGCAAAAACTAATGCACCGATCTTATTGAAATTTTGCACACTTCTTCAAAATAGCATTGACTAGTGATTGAACGAAGGTTTTTTTCGATTACCACTAATTTTACAAGACGTAGTGTAAATTGTACCAAAAATTGAACGAAAAACTTCAATCGTTACAGCCCGTCAACGCTGTATTCAAACGCGTTTTTCTCAAAACTGCACTATCGAAATTGGCGTGCAGGATTACTCAAAAACTATTAAGCTGATTGAGTTGAAACTTGGTAGAAAAATTGATAATACTATTACCTTCTACTTGACGAAAATTGTTTTTGAAAATTGGGAAAAAAACTACTTTTTTAATCAACATTTTACAGAAATGTTGATTTATTTTTGTAAATGCGTGCCGTTTTCTCAAATTTGCATTTTCTCTATTTTAATTACCGTCACATAGAAGCCATACGTATTCTAACTAAAATTTTTTTTGAACTTTCTTGCAAATCAAAGTCTACAGGAACTCTCTGCTACAGCTCCGCCATTTTGATGATAAATTAATTAAAAAAATGGTTTCATATACTTAAATACACTATTAAAGTATACCTAAAGTTTGATAATTCTAGAATAATTATTTATTAGTTCTAAAAACCCCTCAATATTGCTTATTTTTGTCATGTCTAAATGTATATCCCGCCTTAAGGCGTAATTATGGTTTAACTACACAAGTAGTGGTGGTATAAAAATAAAAACATTTTTCATTGTCAGTTGCTATCAAATAAAGAATTCAGGTTCGTTGGATTAATAGAGAGAATTTTTGATACTATTTATATTACATAAGTTGATTTTCCCGGAAATCCGAGATATATTTTCGATTATCCGAATTTTTTATTATCCGAACGATGTTCCCAATCCGGTCCCAATTAGTTCGGATGATCGAGGTTCTACTGTACTCGTAGTGCGCGTTGAAGCACTTTCTTCGAACGTTTGTTCCCAACTCCTACTTCCCAGAGCGAGAGAAAAAAAAACGAAAAAGCTCGTTCGTGGGAGGCTCCGACGGAGG
The DNA here is from genome assembly GCA_944452715.1 of Ophion slaviceki. Taxonomy (NCBI): domain Eukaryota; kingdom Metazoa; phylum Arthropoda; class Insecta; order Hymenoptera; family Ichneumonidae; genus Ophion; species Ophion slaviceki. Next base: position 25,718,086 of record OX101785.1, on the reverse strand, counting down.
GGAACGACGAGGAGCATTTTCGTTTCGTGGCCGATATGGTGAATCACGAGCATGGTGACGTTTGAACTACAATTTTCTGCTTTTTTAAGTGTTCCAAGCATCGCTTGATGGAAACGTTGCTTATTTTCCAAAGTTTTCATGGTATCTTTTGAAATTCCTGAAAACGCTCGAATGGGTATGTGTGGCGTGAGTTTTTTGTTTTGTTTTATCGGATTCTACATGGAAATGCGCGGAAGAAAATTTTGTATCTTTTATTCGACATTGAGACTGTATTTGAGACTGTATTGGAGACTGTTTTGTTTCTTCGTAATTAAATTATTATTTCAGAGTTTGGCCGGCAGCGTGCCATCTTTTCGTGGAAAGTTATTAATATATGGTGGTTTATTTAACTCGACGTTGGAAATTTTGTTATTCTCATTTTATTGATAATTTGTGTCTGTTTTTTTTTCGAGAAAAATTGTGGCCGGCATTTTTAAGATGTTTTTAAGCAGACTTTCTTTTGGATTGATTTTGTTTTTGCACGTTTCCTCCGATACTCTGTGTATTTATTATGGGTAGATTTTCATAAAATTCGTGGTTGAATTTTATTTGCCTTGTTGTTAAAGTCGTTTTCGTATTTTTCGCTAGATTATTTGCAATTTTTATCGTGTCAGTAAAATTCCACGGTGTACACTAGTGGAGTCAATTCTGGACAGTTTTCGAATTTTAAAAACTTTGCATTTATTTTGCCTTTTTACGTTATAATCACTTATATTTTTTGATTAAAAAAATATAAGTGATTATGTTAAATTACTAATATTAAATTAATACAAGTAATAAATTTGGATTAAAAAATATAAGCGATTAAAATATAATCACTTATATTTTATTTCCTTATCAAAGTACGCTTATAACGCAAATATTAGGTAGAAACATTATGGATTCAGATAAAAACATTACAGTATTATTTCGCCGTAGTGGGATATATATTTTCGCCGTAAATATATTTAAAAAAAGCTAATTTCTTTTAAAATTGTCTAGAATTAATTCCTATGGTGTGCAATTTTTGTTCTTCGAGATTACAAAGCTCACAAGGACCCTGCGTTGAAGTCGTAGAAGTTTGAAATATGAAAACTTGGTGAACGAGCGATCGAAAAATGTTCATTATATTTTAGTTTTATGTTCGAATGATCTAACGATGAAAAATATATTGAGAAATATTTAAACGCCCAATATCCAAATTGTATTTTGAAGATAAAACGTTTTGGGCTCGTCTATTGATCCTTTTAATTGATACACTTTGCCGGTAAATTTTCTCGAGTGTATCTTGTTGGAATATTAAAGAGTAAAGAGCTGAAGAATCAAAAGTAACATCGAAATCGATCTCGAGCGAACAAAACGTGAGCCTCAAAAATGACAAATTAATTAAATCAATTTTATACCTATTCAATAAAATTGAAGCATACGATGCACAATATAAAAAGTTTTTATATTAGCCGTTGAAATGTAAAGTGCTTGTTTTTATTGCTACAATGATCATTTTATAACATTTTTATTATTCAAGTCCAGTGTTTCTCCGGCCTCGAGAACAGTTGATTTCTTTGCAACTTTTATTTTAGCGCAATGAACTGGAACTATGAAGCTGAAATTCCGAGAGCGAGAATTTTGGCGGCGCCGATATATATATATATATAACTCAGAGAAATTGAGAACGTTCGATTTTTTGTTTCGAAGAAATGACTCATTTTGAAACGGTTTCTCGTGCCTCTGTCATCGAAGAAGCGGTTCATTCATTAAAGTGTCATACATATATATTGTTCGTAAAATTCTCGGGCACGCGAAACGAAGGATTCTGTGACTTATTTCTCGGAACACACAAAGAGCCATTTCTCGCGATCTCGAAGCACTGTCACCGGTACGCATTTTCATACAAATAATTATTTATTATTGATTAACATTGTATCTATTTTATTTATCATTTACTACATTTTTATTCAAGCTCCCATCGCATTTTGCATCAAAATGTCTTGACGAATACTTTGGGGCGAGTTTTTACTCCAAAATTGTTTTTCCAAATCATATCTATGTTACGAATCGGATTTTCCTCGATCTTCAAATAGTACATGATTCTCGGCCTCACGGAAATTCAATTAAAAAGCATGAACGTCATAACGCACATTTCCTTCTCGTAACTTCGTCACTGTATATATACCGGGTGTCCCATTTTACATCCCATCTTACACCTGATTTATCTCGAAAAATACTGCTCCGATCAAGTATTGAGTATAATAAAACTTTTAAGGACTAAAGTGAGACGTTCAAAAAAAATATTTTCTGGTCGAAAATTCAAAATGGTGACGTTAAAATGGCCGACATGTTTTAAAAAATGGGCTTATGCATTTTTTTATCCAAAACATTTATCAGGTCAAAACTAACAACTTTGTAGGGAAAGTTTTTTGATAACGTTCATAATTTTTTGGTTAGAATACCATTTTTTACTGTTTTAGCGCTATCCAGAATGTACCACGAGGGTGTGTGTGGGGGTGAGTTTGTTTGGGTTTTTTATTCGAAAACCCAAACAAACCCGAATAAGGATCAGGTCTCTGCGGCTCGTCACTTCGGCGAAAAAATGGCATGCTAACCTAAAAATTACGAACATTATTAAAAAACTTTTCCCACGAAAGTTAGTTTCGCCTGACAAATGTTTTGGTGAAGAAAAATGCATGATCGCATTTGAAAGAACATGACAGCCATCTTAACGTCGTCATTTTTAATTTTGGACCAAAAAAACATTTTTTTAACGTCCCCTTTTGAACCTTAAAAGTTTTATTATACTCAATACTTCATCGGAGCAGTATTTTTCGAGATCAATCGGAGTAAGATGAAAATGGGACACCCGGTGTATATATATATATATATATATATATATATATATATATATATATATATATATATATATAATTTTGTAGGAACGCGCACAGTCAGAATATACACGAGAATTCTTGGGAACGCGCATTTTCTGTAGCTACCATTGTTTTCCGATTTGGCGAAATTCATACTCGCCGGAATTACAATGGATGATGCATGAAAATTTCTCGTAACTTTCGTACATCTGAAAGAGTATAACCGGAAGAGTGATGATGTTTTATGAAAGAAGAAAAAAAAACTCTTACGAATCGAGCTCTCTCGGGATTTCCCTTCTGTTCTATTTAATAATCATAGACTTCGTATCAGCAACATATACATTCAAATGGGGATGCAACAGTTGTTGCTGTTGAATGTTCCCGCAAGTCTGCAATGTCTGCAAAAGTTGCATTTTTCCGGCTGGAGATAAGAGCACGAGTGATGCGGATATGCAATATGCAGGAAAAAAAAATATGCGGGGAAAAACTAAAATATGAACCACCCGGACATTCCTGAGTCTGGCCTAATAGAGGCATTGGAGTAGCCATTCGTTTTTTTCTGGGGGCGGGGAAGGGCTAGAAGAAGCCGGCCTGATAAAAAACTACTTTGGTTCGCAATAATAAAAAAAAAGACATAAGAGTCTATAATCACGCAGTACACATAAAAGCGGAAGCTTTAATGACACGTTCATGTTAAAATTAATATCAAACTCTTGGAAGCCCTCAAAAAATGATCAACTCATTTTTCATCATTCTTTAATTCAGTTACCAGTCTTGAAATTTTACTTTCAGTAGGAACTCAATTAAATAAGTCTTAGTTTTCTATGTTTTCTGCAAATTGGCCTAACACTTTTCCAGCTCGAAATTTTTTTTCAACACTTTCATAAAAAATTAAGGATGTTTAGTAGGTTCTCAATAAAATAAGTCTTACCCGTGCAGAAATTTTGGCAGGGATACAGCTGGATTCTGACTTGTATCCCGAGCTCCCAGTCGGGATCTAGTCCGATATCGGATCAGATTCTAAGACTAAATGTAAGATCCGTAAACTGGATTCCATTAGGGATCCAGAACCGGATCCTTTAATGACTCTAAATAGATTCCCCATGGAATCATTGAGGAATCTTGGAAGGATCACGGGTAAATACAGGCTGAAATAAAATGGCAAACATGGAATTATTGCATGTTAAATTTATTATAAAAACAATTAACATTTATACATTTTTGGTGAATTAAAATATCAACTTAAAAAATGAAAGGTAAGAACACCATAAAAATGGAAAACTACGACTGGGTTATCGTTTTTTGGACTACTTGGCGTCCTTTGCGTCCATCTCAGTCTTTTGCGTTGGATATTCCTATCTATAGAAATTGGAAATTCCTATCTATAGATAGGAATTTTATAGATAGGAACCTCTAGATGGAAATTCCTACCTATAGATAGGAATTTCATAGTAATACCGAAAATACACGTGACGCCAAAATTTTCAAAGATATGCCATCGTCGTCATACATATTCCGATACGGATGCAAGTTGGATTCTAACCGGGTTACCGGTTTTGGGGAATCCATGACAAATCCTGATCGGGATTTGATCGGACATAGGGTATCCCTGTCAAAATTTCTGCACGGGTAATTTTTCTATTTTTTAAACATTTCTTGACCATTTTTTTTAACAATTTCATAAAAAATAAAGTATGTTCAATAGGTACTCAATTAAATAAGTCTTAGTTTTCTATTTTTTTAAAACAATTTTCGACCATTTTTTTAAAAACTATTCCAAAAAATAAAGTATGTTTAGTAGGTACTCAATTAAATAAGTCTCAATTTTCTAATTTTTTTCTGCAAATTAGCCTAACACTTTCTCTGCTGGAATTAAAAAAAAAAATTCACTCCCATGTTTAGCAGTGACACAAAAGAGAATCGTGCCTGAAGCATTGTGTTTCGAAGCCACGTTTTTATTCGCCTCATGGCAGAAAAAGTTCTCTCACAGCCGGCGGAGCGCACTGGGAGTACTATTGCTGCTTGGAAAAGTCCATACGCGTTGGGGCCTCTTCGCAATATGCTTTCTTCAGTTTTCAGCATTAATTTCATTATTTCTAAACTAAAGTATGTTTTCCATGACCATTGCTTTAGCTTCTAACGCTGACGTATCAATTATTAACATCTTTTTATAACTATTGATGGAATCCTCTTCGTTTTTCATATCCAATTTAAAAAATGCGTCAACTGCATGAGCTAACGGTAGATTCTGAAGTCGGCATTTTAGATTTACAATGATATTGTAAATATTGATTTTTAAGTATTTTTCCGGCTGTGTATGGTCCGGAAAATCTAACATTGTTGCTCACAGTTGACTTAAGGGGATGTACAAGGTCAACATAACCTCACCATTTTCCAACCCAATTTTCTTATAGATGGTTAATTTTTTTAGGAAAAACCAAGTATCAGGCTCTGGAGAATTCCCCGACGCAGAGCTTGATGATTTCCTTTTGCCCTAAATATTATTTATCTCTGAGAAATCTCTGTTCGAAAATTTCAGCTATCTCTCTCGCACTCACACGTCACGTGGTAGATTTTCTACTTCGCTTTAATTGTCAAGTTTGAATATCTACTTAATTTACGTAATTAAATAGTTACTTTTTATACAAATTACGAAATTACTGCCAAGGAAATAGTTCAAGTTTTATTAAATTATTTCCTTATGAATGCTTGCGTAAGATTCAAATAAAATGATTCGGTTATTTGAATTTAGTTATTTTTGACCGATTTTTCTGCCCCCTCCTGGCTACGCCGATGAATAGAGGGCACACATTTTGACAGTCGATTTTAAGTACGCGGTTTATATAAAAAGGTAAATAATAATTAACACATATACGGGTAATCAAAAATAAGTGGATTGATAAATATTACATGGGGTCAGGAGAGACGACAAATGGAGAATTTAAACACTATCAGCAACAGCAGCCACAGGGCCGCCCACTTGTGAAACGCTCTGTGGTCTATCCATCGTAATCGGTGCATACATGAGAAGAAGCGTGGCTTCAAAGTGGCCTACGTGCCTTATCGCTGCACACGCTGCGTCATGAACGAGGAAGAGCAGAGTGCGATATCGAGAATTATGCATTTCAATAGTTTTTTTTCTGTTACACAAAGTATCGGTTAAAATATAACCGAATCAATTGATTGCGATCAATTTTTTTCCTTGCTGAAAAATCGGATAATTCTTTTGATAAGTGACTTTTCCGAAAAATATTATCCGATTTCTACTATAAAATATCATTTATTGGATTATAAATGATAATATTTAGTCGGGGGAAACTGACATTTGTCATTAACCATTTTTTTACGAGCAAAAGATCGTTAAAAATCATTTCGAATTTTTCAAAAACGCAAACAAACCCAATTTAGGCCCCGACATTTTCAAAAATGCCCTATTTTATCACGTGTTTCAGTGAACTTCAAAAAATCCTAACTTTTTATGGGGGAGAGAGGGGGGGTTAATTTCAGGTTCCCCCGACTGAACATAATCATTTAGAACCCCATAAATGAGAAAATAGCAAAAATAAATACTTTTAGGCTCATTTTTCCGAAAAGTCACTTATCTACAGAATTGCAAAAAATCGCCATTTTCCCGGTCAACATTTCGATGTTGACAACAGCTTGATAAGAGTTCATTTAAAAAAAATATTTATTCAATTGCCAAATTGCGTAACAGCAAAAGCGACGCGACGAATAAAACAACAAACGAATAAAATAACGAACAAGAAAATACCAATCAAGTGTGAAATAATGTCGAGCCACCTTTTTTTTGCCGCGATAAAAATCGCGAAGTCCCGACAACGCGGGCTCGAGAATCACTTAATAATTGTCGAAGTCATTCAAATGTCCCGCAAGACTTGACCGCGATTGTGCACTCGATCGCGTTTTACCATACAAAGAATATAAAGAGGATGTTCCCCGATGAAACACCAACGTATACGACAAGATAGACAATGTGCTGTTGGATGACGAGGAAGTCACGTGTCAAGCTTATGTGTGAATAATTAAAATTGCGCGCGGCGCATCCTTATCGGAGATGAGCATGTCAAATTAAATCGAAAAGACTGGCAGTTCATTATTTTTTATAATAACAATTGCGATCGCGTAACTGAAACAAGTCGGTAGATCTTTCGTCAATACTGTTGTAGCCAGTGTATAAAAATAGCTTGCAAAAATCTACGTGTCAAAATAATTATGGGAAATAATAAAACAAACAATTGTCCAAGTAATTTCCTCAATCAATATAGTTTGTATAATTTTGATGTAACTTCAAGAATATTCAACAGTGATGAGACAAAGTTATTCTTTCAAAATAAAGTAGACATTTAAATGTGAAGGAAATTATTATTTGTCAAAATTATGTAATCAATTTATTTTTGGCTCAAGAATGTGTATTGCCTGTCTGTTCATTGCGACAGCTGTAAAACACACTTATCTGCAGAATTAAAATAACTCTGCGGATACCTACAAGTACCTCATAATGAAAGCAGTTCGAGAAATATAGCAAAATTTGGCGTGACAAGTGTTTCGATATCTCGTAATGACACGATTCTATCAAAATTCGCCTTCAAGTTGTCAGCTTTGGGTGCGAATCTATTTTTTTAAACGTATCATCTCCACAGCCGGTATATGAGGAGCTGGCGAACTAATCCGGACTTGACCACAGTACGTCAAATTTTGTTTTAATTATTCATGTTTTTCAAGCACACTTTCATTAGCCCTCGAAATATTTTGGATCAAATCCGGCTCTAAACACTTCAAAATTTGTTAAAAACTGCCCTTTCGAGCAAAATGGCCATTTTCAGGCACAAAAATAAGTAAAATCGTAATTTAATTTGACGTAGCGCGGACAAGTCCGGTTTTGTTTTTCTTTCTAAGCGAGTATTTCCACAACTAGTAAATACAAAGTGTCGTGTTATAAATGGGCAATCCTGGAACTGTCGATAGGCCAGATCACGTCCTACTCTACGCTGGAATTTCAGTTTAGTAAAAGTTCCACGATTTTCGAGATTTTGGGTTTTACGTTATTTAAAAAAAAAATCATCTCCTTTTGGTTTTTCGCATGCCATTTCCACAAATGATATGAATTGATAATAACTGAGCAACTTTTTGAAGTAATTGGCACGATATGCGTAGTACATTTTTTTACACCGCAGGCTATCAGTCAGATGTTCGAATTTGTTTGTATGAAAATTCTGCATAAGCTCTTTTTCCACAAAGTTTCCTTGACATTTAAGGTTGAAAAGAAGACTTTTTCTAGATAAACCAAACAACCAAGATTATTTTTTAAAACCCGGTTAAAAAAAGTTATCATTTGTAGAAATGTCATGCAAAAAACGAAAAGCAGATGATTTTTATCTCGAAAACCGTGGGACTTTTACTAAACTGAAATTCCAGCATGTAGTAGGACATGATCTGACTTTTTGAAAGTTGCAGGATTATCCATTCATAACAGGACACCCTGAATGCCCGAACATATAATTACTAAACGAGTATCACGATCTTCTTGCTCCAATAAATTTATCTATTTTCGTAATGCAATGTCACGGTGAAAACACAGCGACGTATGTTAATTAACAGCTGAAAATATTACTGAATTTTCCACACACGTGTTTTAGAAACAGGCCGAGTCGAGACTGTTTATTTGATTATTACAACACACACGAGGGTTATATTTATCCTTTTTGGCTTCCTACCTTCCGGAATTCTTCCAATTGTTATGCTAGTTTATTCTTTCAAAAAATATTTGACTATAATCGTGGTTCAGTACGTAAATAAATATTTGATTCGGTTCGAAACATCAAGTACGTCTTCAGCACGGGGTAATATTTCGTCCATGTGTACATAAATATGGCAGTTCATCTATATATATAGCACAGCTTCGTAGCTCGCGAGATAATAATAGCAATTGCATGCACGTTGCACTTTATTCGGATCGAAAATGTCACGGGGCATCTGCGAATAGCTTTCACAACGATACAAGGGCTTTTTATAAATTCATTCGACAAACTCTAGGCATCTAAAACGGTGAGTGTAGAAGTGACAAAGTAAGATAATACGCTGTGAGAAGCACAATATTGCGGAGAAAGAACAAACAAAGAAACAGTACTTTGAGAACCTGTCACACAAATTATGTATTCCCATCCTAGGAAAGTCAATTATTCCAAATTGAGTAAAATTCAATTTCAGCTACCTTCAAATGGCAGAGTGACTCTGCTTGAAGTTTGCCCAAATTAGTACCTCAAACGCAGGGTAGCCAAATTAAAATAGTCTAAAAAATTGCACGGAATACGGTTGGCCAAAGAATATAGGCCTCGCTATATATATAGAAAAAACATATTTTACTGTTCACACGAAGATGGACGAACCGTCCAATTTTATTTTGATCGCAATTTGGACGATGTAAAACGCATGCGTCGTAATGAGAGATAATTTTTCGCATTGAAAGAAGAAACTTCAGCGATTGAAAATTGCATGTTTGATCGTTGAAGAATGGTTCGCTGACCCTCGAGCATACATGCATGGACTTTTGGATTTACTCGTTCGCAAACTGCGCAGCAAAATTTTTGTTTACTCGAATTAAAATACATGACACCTGTTCGAGAATTGCCACTAGCACGCTCGCGGCGGTTATCGCGCAAAGACGATGATCTTTATATGAGCGATTTGCTCACAAGGAACATCGCTTGAGCGTCCGCCTTCGATTTTGTTGAAACTCGCGTATGTGATAAAGCATTGAAAACTATTAGACACGTATTTTTTTACCGGCGGAAAAACGGGGTTTTCCGCCACCCCTCAAAGAAAAGCGTATCCAGGGGTGATTTTGCAATTTTACCCGCAAGCAGCCCACCGACTTGAATGGACCAAAAATCAAAATTCTTCTAATGTAAAGCGATGAAAAATCCACTAAAGAAGTATTTCAAAAAAATCAAATTACCCCTTCCTTGTCACACTGGGTCATTTTGACCCGGACGATTTTGAGTAAAAATGCTCACTTTTCTAAAACTTTAAGTTTTCAATACATTTATCACAATTGAATTTTATACTTTCCGAATTTCAATTATGTAGACATATTGAGAAATGTTTAAAGTGTATCCCGGATTCTTTTCAATAAAAACCCACCGAAGATTTTCAATAAAAACCGACATGGGTTGAGGGGTAAAGTGGGTTTGAAAATTTCAGAAAATCAAGACAGGAACAAAAGCATGCCCTGCTCTTCACAGTTGCAGCCGGATCATCGCTTTATGGAGATGCAATCGACGATTCTATGTAAGTTAAAAAAAATTGTTCGTTTTATTTCTACTTAAAACTTTAATCGCATTTTTCTCAAAACTCTATTTTTTAAGTCGGTGGACACGATTTCTCAAAAACGAATGCACCGATCTTATTGAAATTTTGCACACTTCTTCAAAATAGCACTAACTAGTGCCCAGGTTGGAAATTAAAAGGCTGACGATGGAAACAAGCTTGTGCGAGCCTTGTTTCACCGAGCCTGAGTGAAACAGACCTGGCCCAGGTTTCATTGCATCGTTTGGAGCAGCCTGGAACCAAGACTGGCTGCTTAGCCTAAACTCAGGGTTATTTCAAGCTTTATTCAGCCGGTGAATTTTGAGGCTGAAAATCAAGGCTGGATGCAGGCTTGTTTCAGGTTGTGATAAAATAAAATAAGTTTAAAATAATATTTTTTCTGTACTTTTATGAAAAAAAAATTTAGCAATAAATTTGTCGGGTGCGAAGGCACGAAGGCACGAAAGCGAAGGAGGTAGCTCAGAACATTAAAACATATGCTCTTATCGATATTTATGAGGTACACAAAAAAGTGTATACGAAAATAAAAGTACGCAATAAAATAAAGTATTGTTTTTAAAAATATTTTTTATATATATTTTGTAACAAATAATATAACAAATAATAAATATATATAATAAATCAAATGAATTCTTTACAAATTTATTAAAATTACCCCAATGTAGAATATAGAAAACTAAAAACAGGCCTCATGTAGCCTCGGGAAGAGTTTGGAAAAAGCCTGGTCATAAATGCTCGTGAAGGCTCGTTTTGAGCCTTGTTGTTTCGTCGTTTCAGGCTTAGTACAGGCTTTTCTACCAGCCTTTGGTCAAGCCTGTGTGCAAGAGCCTGAAACCGCGTTATCATTCAGAGGTTCAGCTAGGCCTGAAATCAGGCTGGTGCTCAGCCTGAATTAAAAAATGTGAGCCTTGTTTCAGAGCTTGGCGAGCCCTTTTTTCATCGTCAATTCCTACCTGGGTGATTGAATGGAAGGTTTTTTTTCGACTACAACTAATTTTACGAGGCTATACGTAGTGTAAATTGTACCAAAAGTTGAACTATTTTGCATACTACTCTGCCAAAAGTACAAATGTCAATTTTTCCAAAAATCCTTCGTTCAATCGTGAGCTATACTTATCTACTAACAGAAAAAAATGGTTTTTTTAATTTCAGATAAAGCTATCATGAGTTATCCTGACCACCACGAGGACACTTTTTTTAGGGGTCTCCGGAAACCAGGACCCAGCTGCGGAATTTCCCAAATTTTTGGATGAAATTTTTTTGAAATGTTGCTGAAATGTTGCTCTTTTGTGTGCTTAATTTTGAATGTGAAACATTTTGAATAAAATATGTGCTTAATGTGCTTCATTTTGAATGTGAAACATTTTGAATAAAATAATTGATATATTAGATTTTTTTTAATAGAGAAAAAATGCTTTTTTAGCTTCAGAACCCACATAACTTCTTAAGGGCAGTGGATGAAGTACTATCTGGGTCAAAGTGACCCAGTGTGCCAAAGCCGTGGCCAAATGTATGCGTGTCAAGAAAGGGTTAAGGGCTGACTCGCCTTTCCTTAAGGGGTGGGTTCCTCCCTTAAAATAGTTGTTTGGCAATCAAATAAAATACATGTCTAATAGTTTTCGATGCTTTATCACGTATGTGAGTTTCAACAAAATCGAAGGCCGACACTTACGTGACGTTCTTTGTTAGTAATGGTTAGGTGAACACTAAATAACGTGCCGACGTACAAAATAGTTTCGTAGCGATACAACTAGTGGATTTTCGCTGAAGATATATTAGCGTACGCGTATCTCACTCTTTGAATCAAAAGTACGCGAAAGTATGATAACCGTTTCTCAAACCATTCAAGGTTCCAGCGACATTTCGCTCGTGATGCAAGTGCAGACAGCTTGACGGATGCACTTGCAATTTATAGCGATCAGGTGTCGGATAATAATCAATAAAAAATTCGTCTGCATTCGAGACACCCAGGCTATGAATTAATGCCATGATAATATCGTCAATAAAATAATCAGCCGACAACTTAAATGCTCGTTGATCAAATACCGATGAAACTAAGTTCCGTTAAGCTATTGAGACTTTTTGAAAAAGTTTGGCGATTTCAGGGATTTTTCGGTATAAAAAATTCTGATAGGGAAAAAAGGAGGATCTTTAATTTTTGGATTCGAAATGAGGCGTAAAATCTCGTTGGATCTTCATGAATTTATCAACGGAGACACGTGAAAGATAAACTATGCGGAAGTCAAATTTATGCAACTTTTGAAACGTCTCGAGGATTGGGTATTTAAAAAACTGGTCAATTAATGAATTCCCGAATTTTACACACGTAACGTTCAAACTTTCTACATACTGAAGAATCGACAGAATTTGCGATCGCTTGCCATTTTCGATGCTTCCGAGTCTTTGATCCTTACGTCATATTGTAGGAATAAAAATCAATTCGGTATTATCAGATTTGTGACTTTAAGGGGGGATTGTCTTTTTTTTTCGCAAAATTTACCGCTTTTTGGGAATTTTTTTGTGAAGAAAGTATACAACGGAAAACTTGTGAAACTTGGCATATAGTTTTATTGATCTGTTTACTACATACAAAAAAATGTTTAAACAATTTCATAAAAAAATCCGCCTCCCACCCCCCTCGACGTGCGATGGTCCTTTTCGAAATTATCGCAGTTATTTTTTACTCTTGATACTCTACTTACAATTGATCCTTTTTTCTGTAGAAACATATTTTTTTTAATTCACCTCACAGTTCTAACCCAAGAATTATAATCTTTGCTCTCATAAAATAATGCTGTAAAGCTCTTGTCCGTAAACAAAATTATAGGTCGTTTTATTCGTAAAACTGAAATGGCAGCTGTTTTCCGCGCATCGTAATGCGCCCCACAGTCGGTATCGTTAGTCAAACTGCGGACCAATCGTAGCTGTACTCTGTAACGAGCGAGGCCATAATACAATAATACATAACACCACATATCGCCTAATTCGTGTTTGTTACAAATTATTATAATAAATTATTCAGAAAATGTAACAATTCGCTGTTTATTTTGTTTTTATGCTGCAATGAATTATAGCGCATGCGAGACTTATTTTTTGGCGGAAATTCCGAATTTCGTAAACCCCGAGCGACCACTAAATATTCATTGGCCGGCTAGAGCTTTCGCGAGGTTAATTTAAAAATTATAAAGCGTAAAATTCCTGGGTGAGAAGTGGACGAAAAAAAAAATCGATTTTTTAAGGGGTTACCCCCACTTGCGATTTTGAAAAAATCGATTTTTTTTTATTGCATTTTTTTGAAGTATAAGTATCCGGGCCCATACTTCTGTATGGGCCCGGAATAGATGACTCTATGTAAGTTTACAAAAAAAATATTTTCTTCGTGTAAACTGAAATTGAAACTTTAAACGTTTTTCTCAAAATGGCATTTCTGAAGTCGGTGACCAAGATTACTCGAACACTAATGAACCGATCTTCTTGAAATTTTGCAGGCTTATTTAATACATAAAAATGTAGTCTTTAATCGTTCGATTTTTTTTTTTCGAAAAAAAAATGGCCGTTTTATAGCCAAAAAACGGCCGTTCTTTTTCGTTAAAATCGAACCATTAACTTTGACTCTCCGCCATTTTGTGAAAAATGAATATTTTTTAAAATCCTTCGATTAAAGACTAGTTTATACTTATATTTGACTAAATCCATCCGCATTTTTTTTTCAGATGATCCACTTCGCCGCAATGTTGGTCACCGCAAACCGTGTATATAAAAACATTATTTCATTGACGGCCATTTGGCACTAAACAATGTAATATTTTTCAATAAAAAAATTACTGAAAGTTCTTCAAGATGTGTTCTTTAAGATGGTATATTGATCGATGAAAAAAGTTTTGTAGTGTTCTTTAAAAAAATTCATGAAAAAGGCCTTTTTTGCGCTACAAGTGGAGGTAACCCGTTAATGAAAATTTAAGTTTTTGCGAGGCTTGAGTGACCTCTAAATAATTTTTGACCGCTCGCCGCTTCCGCGACAATTTTTTTTTCTTTAAAAAAGATAATTGGATGGTGAGAAAAAGAGAAAAAAATGACCTCTAAATTGTGCCACCCTAATAAATATATATTATACATGCGAATCCAAAGCAGCGAAAATGCGAGATAAATTATCAAAGACAAAAAGATCATTTGCGACGATCCTGAAACAGTGCGTACGTAGACTTTGTGAGTATATGTATAAAGAGCGAGAGCGAGAGAGCAAGCGATAGGGGGAATGAATATTAACTGCGCGTATAGAGCTTGATTGAGGCGAAGTTAAAATGAACATCGAGGGAGACGAACAATGCTGAATTAAGTGAAAACGTGTGCTAGAACCTCGGGAGTTAATTTTGTCGGTCAGTACTCTCGCCTCGTCGGCAATTTTGTTCAACCCGTTCTTGACCTATGGTGCGTCACGACGATCGCGACGAGCGTTAAAAATTAATTCTCGTCCGAATATTACGACGGAACTAAAATGAACTAATAAAACTGATCCAATTGTAGCCGCTTGGTTCGTATTGAGTTTGAATACATTTCATTTATTCGTATCGTTAAGGCGCCCATTCCATGTGACAAGTCCGAAAAATCGAAAAAATATTTTTTGCACAAATTTGCTGACAGATAAGTCAACATTTTCTTTGTGTAAATCGTACTTGAACTTTTTTAAACGCGTTTTTCTCGAAATTGTAAATTTCAATTTGACTTCCATGATATCTCAAAAACTATCGAACGGATTTCGCTCAAATTTTTATCGTATAGTCAGCACGTCTATAGTTCTCACCCGAACTAGAATATTTCTGATATCTGCCATAGTTTTTTTAAGCTGAAAAGTCGAAAAAAATGACGAAACTTGAAACTTGATTTTGAAAAAAGTGCAAAAAAAGACGAAACTTGAAACTTAATTTCGAAAAAAGTGCCAAAAATTCAATTTTCGATATTTTTACTTTACGTTCCGGCGATAGTCTAAAGTCTACAAATTAAAATGTCGTTTGATATTTTCAGATGAGCAAAACCTCCAAAATCATGGTAGCCGTCAACCAACTTTTTTTACACATGACTGTCTTCCGAACGGTGTCGAGTCGATTCAACTCGTTATTTTTGTTCGATAAAATTCCGAGGGATAGTAAAAATGTTAATAAATTCGTGGTAAAAATTCAAAGATAGTGTGTTTTAATGGTACGTAAAAAAAAATTCCCCAAAAAGCGTAAAAACTAGCTGTCACATGGGATGACCCCCTTAAGAACGAAAATAAAATTTGAACGAAAACATGAAAAAAAGACAATGATATATCTCGGCCGGAGGTTTCATCGCAGTGATCCGTAAAAATGTTATTGGACTGAAATGTTTTCCGATGCAGATTATTTTCGAGTTATAGCTACATATAATACTGCAAAAAATTTAACAGTGCACTTCTTTTTTTGACGAAATAAAAATTGTCATAAAGCCGGAAGGATTTATGAGTTCTGGCGAAAATCGCACGAACGCCGGAATTTCTTGTGTATGCGCCTAGCTGATATATCTGATCGCCTTGGCATTTAAAAAAGATACAAATTCAGAAAATGAAGCTCAAGCTACGAGGAAGCGACAGCTTTCTGCCTGAATTTCATCCATACGTCAACTTGTACGTTTATTGGATCGAAGTCACAGGTGTGCGGTTTAGACTGCGACGTCGGCGAGACCGAAAGTCTCGCAGAGACTCAACAAGCAATTTATCTGAGTCGACAGACAAACTCGTACCCTCATCCGCATACATAACATTATCTGATCTATACATTACATAATGCATACCGTAAAATGCCGTTACTTCGAACAGGTTTTGTAAGTTTTTTTGGAGGTAACTTTTTTTTAACATCCTATATTCCAACTTTTTAAAATTATGTTGGTATTTACGATGTTAAAAAAAAAGGTTTTAAACAATGATGTCAAAGTAACACTGAAGTGTTATTTGACGTCATTTTGATAAAAAAAATTAAATATTTTATGCATTATTCATGGAATTAAATGAAAAATGACGGTTTTTTACAATCAAATTGTCATCTTTATTAAGGACACATTTAACATAAAAATATCAAGTACCTAGGGTACTGTTTTAGGAACTTAATCAGTCTTATAATTATCATTGAGATCAAAATCAACTTGAGCAACATTACAATCAACTTTAGCAACATTATAATATACTTGAGCAACCAATTTAAACACACTTAAATGCACACACATTTAAACCGTATTTTGGCACTCTGTTGAAGTAGCCCAAAAAACTGTCAATGTTACCCTTAATGTCAATTTAACCCCGTTTCACGCCATATTATATTGCTGGCAAGAATGATGGATGAAAAATCATATTCTGTATGAAGATACTATCAATATCTATTATCTCCAACACTACCGTTAGGTTGGATCACGTTCGCTAAAATTTGTCTGATCTTTCATCTTAAATAATGCAGCTTATGATTGCGACCGTCCGTATTCGGGTATATTTCGAATTAGTTCCCATTCAATGGAACGAATCTATAGAAAAAGGATTCTTAGCCCATTATAATATTCGATAATTACATCAAAACAGTAATTGACAATGTCGAATTTGCTGTTTCAGAAGGTTTTTCTTAAAAATATGTGTATAAACGGTTCAAAATTGAAATAAGGTTGAACGATTGATTATTGAACTTGGTATGACAAGAACTGTTGAATAATTGACAGGTATGACTGTTTTGTTTAAATATCACTTCAGCGACTTGAGGCGGGACACCATTGTGACGTGTCGAAAAAATCGATTTTTTTTCTCATTTTCTCAAAGTACACATATTCAAGAATATGTGAAAAAAAATTAGGTTAAAATATTGAAAGTTGACCAAGTTACAGACGATTTTGTGAAAGCAGGAAGCACAATGATTTACGTACACTAAAACTTTTAATCGCGTTTTTTCTCCAAACGACTTTTCTCGACCTGGAATCACAACTCTAGCTATAATTGTCCGACTTTCAATTTTGAAAAACGAACATTTCCGTAATTTCCGTAGCTGTCGTTGTAGGTAGCCTTTTTTCAATTTAGTATTTTTAAAGTCCCCGCATATGAGTAAAAATGTCGCCAAAATTACATTACTTAAACATCCGGCATTTTGTGAAATTTTGTTTTCTCGAAAATTGCTACGTACCGTAAAACGGGGCTACTTTGACATTCAGGGTAATGTTGACAATTAAGTGCCTATAATAGCACCCCAGGTACTTGATATTTTTATGTAAAATGTTTCCTTAAGGGAGGGCACCACTGTAACTGCCCATTTGCGATCGTTTTCATTGGATTAAAAAAAAGGAATAAAATACACGGTCAAAATGCTCTTAGGTTTTATAAGGTATATATTGAAGTATGTAAAAAAAATTATTTGTCATAAGTATAAAAAATGGCGGCGCACGAGTCACAATAGCACTACTGTTTTTCCGTCAACCCTCTTCGCGGCACGCAGTAGAACTGCCGTAAATTTAGTCCCGGAACCAAGAGTGAATTATTTTCGTTAATTATATTATTTTGAGCAGTCAAGTACGGGGAGGAATCTAACAATAATTAAATGAAAAATAGAGACGATTTTAGTTTTAAGGCTTTCAAGGCTCTTTATGTAATGAGAAGAGTTTGTGGCTTCCGGATGGAGGCCGTGTTGAGGATCAGCGTTGTGCCGACGTTTCGCAAACGTTACAGTCTGCATCATCAGGGCTGAGAGCTCCGATACTGAAGCTCTCGTGTCTCAGGTATTCCTTATATAGTTGCAGTCATCGTTCCAGATCGCTGCACCAGCCAATCAGATGTTTTAATTGATCAGCTGGTCAATTAAAAAACCGGGAGGATGGTGTGCCAAATAGGATTGACGTGATATCCTCCATCTCTGTTTAGGTTGTCCGGATGTTTTCGGATTTCTAAGCCTTCTCGGTGTTTCCTGGAAAAATAGCTATTTGATGGGGCCAGACTTTGGGCTTTGTCGAACTGGATGGCATGACCAGTCTCCATCCAATGTTCGGCCAGCGCCGATTGTGTAATATGGCCATATTTGATACACCGTTGATGTTCTTTGATCCGTGTACTGATCTTCCTCCCCGTTTCCCCTATGTACACTTTACCGCATGAGCAGGGTATTTTGTATACTCCTGGTGCACTTAATGGTGGTCTTTGGTCTTTTGCACTCGGAATCACTTGTGCTAGTTTCTTCTGAGGTTTGAAGATGACTCGCACGTTATGTTTTCCAAGGACCCTGCCTATGCGATCGGTTATGCCCTGAAGGTATGGAAGGGAAGTTGTTGCAGTTATTTGTCCTTCATTCTCTCCATCAGGTGCTGTAACCGTTTTCGGATCAGCTATTTTTCTTTTTAGATTTTTGATCGTTCTTTCGATGTTGCCTGGCTTGTAGCCATTGTCTCCTAAAGCTTTTCGTAGGTGTTCTAGTTCAACCTCCAGGGAGTCTGGTTCGGAGATCGCTAGAGCTCTGTAGACCAGAGAGCTTATGACCGACTGTTTTTGGGAAGGGTGGTGATGGGACGTAGCGTGGAGGTATCTATCGGTATGCGTTGGTTTCCGGTAAACTTTATGGCCCAAAGTGCCATCGCTTTTCCGTTGAACCAGTACATCCAGAAAAGGGATTTGATTTTCCTGTTCTATCTCCATGGTGAATTGAATATTGGGGTGTTGGGAGTTGAGGAACGTTAAGAAATGATTGAGGTTTTCTTTGCCGTGACTCCAAATGACGAAGGTGTCATCGACATATCGGAACCAGGTGAAGGGCTTGAGGGAAGCTTCTTGCAGAATTCTGTTCTCGAAGTTCTCCATAAAGATGTTGGCAATGATAGGGGAAATTGGGGAAATTGGGGAATAGAGACGAGTTTGAAAAAAGGTTCGTTTTTTCGACCAAAATTTTCATCTCAAAAGTGATATATTTTTTACAATTTTCGATTGATCGAAAAAGCGCTCGCACTTAACTGTTGAAGCAATCTAAGAAGCTACAGTTGAAATTTGAAGTCGATTGGACGAAAATTGTTCGAGTTCTGCTGCCTTAATAACGATGAGAATTTGGTTATAAAAAAATCGTTGTTTTTCATTTAATTCCATGTATAATGCATAAAATATTACATTTTTTATCAAAATGATTCCAAAGTAACCCTTAATCTTTGACATAAGTTGCAATGCCCTGTCAACGAATTGCCCGAGAACACTCGGGGCTACTTTGACACTTTAAAAAATGTATATATCAACTTGCGAGGGGGTTGTGGAGCTTGACTTTCTTACACATTTGATAGCCAAAGGACACACTGTTCTATTGGAGCAAGAAAAGTTGGTATCTAGAATGTTAAAAAAAAGTTACCTACAAAAAACTTCCAAAACCTGTTGAAAGTAAAGTTTTACGGTACTACGAGAACGACATTTATATAGATTATAAAACGTTTTTATTTGTATTTTTCGGACCAACCATTGTCAAGATATCGATCCGGGCGTTGGACCACACTTCACATACAGAGGTTCTATCCTACTTCAATAACGTTGTCAATTTTTTCAAATTAAAATTTACACGTAATAGGTTCAATGTATGCTTAAGGCGGCCGTCTAGTTTCTCGGGTCGAAAAAATCGATTTTTTTTTTTTATAAATCACATCTACAACATGTGTAGAAAATGTGTGCCAAAGAATTTTTCGATATTCGAAGTGGTTCACAAGTTACGGCCCTGGAACGGAGCAGGTATACGGAGCAGGTATACTTTCAAACGCGTTTTTCTCAAAGCACCATTTTTCGAAACGGTGACCACGATATTTCAGAAACTACTGCACCGATCTTGTTCAAATTTATACAGCATCTTTAGTATGTTATAAGCCAGCGATTGAACTAGGATTATCATGATTGCTTCGATAGTTTTTTTTTGTACGAGCGAAAAACTTAAGAAAAAATGAGTAAAAAATAGAATGTAATTTTCAAAAGTGTATTAAAAAGTCAATTTTTGTAATTTAGAATTCACTCTAGTTCAATCGCTAGTCTTAAATATGAAGATTAAAATGCCGTTCGGTTTTTTGATTTCAGATAAGCAGAACAGCCGCAATCTTGGTCACCGTCAAGCACCTCTTTTACTTGATGTCTTCCTGTCGGCCACTATAACGTTTATTCTATTATATATTTTGACTTCAAAAAATTTGTAAAGCTTATTTAAATGTTAATAAAGATTATGCAAAAACAATAAGATTGATTATTTCGATGCTTTGCCCGTAAAAAATTATTGAAAAAGCCGTAAAAAAATAGCCGAGAAACTAGAGGACCGCGTTAATAACATACTTGTTTTCCAAATCCCAAATAAATAATCTAACAGACAAAAAACGAAAAAAAAACAACTTTTTTCGGCCCGTCACAGTGGTGTCCTCAAGAAAAGAAAACTATCGACAAGTCCTTTTCAATCAGTCCATAATGAAGATTTTATCATCCCTATTGTGTTAATTTTTACGATTATTTTCATCAACTCATCTGACACATTGATACCAACGTGTGCAAATTAAATGGGTCGGAAAGCGTTTTTCGAACAATGACGAAGAAGCACTCAGCTTCGCACGAAAGTCCCCACTCAACTCGCGTCGCGATTATTTCAGGGGTTCCGAAAATGAACGGAATTGATTTGCGGAAGATGGTCCGTTAACCGCAAATTTATGTAACGATTTCCGAATACTTTCCCCGCTAGATCGCATTTACGTGTGGCTCACAGTTTTTCCGAGAAATATCGAATTTATTTATTCAACGCGGACAGAATATCCGAGAATCGATGACGGGGGAGAATCGGGGATACTTGCGTAACGAGAAATACCGCGAGCTGTAAGAGACGTGGGAGATACGTCTAGCAGAATCACTTACACCGAAAGACCGTCCGTCTGCGAGAGACTCGGACGTGGCATCTGCGACAGGCCTGTGCTTTCGCATGTCCTGTTATATACAGAAACATCTGTGTATACCTATACGGAGGATATTCTGAGGTAGGTCTAAACAATTAAAGCGTACACATGGACGAAACGAGCCGGATAATTGTTCCGTGGAAAACCGTTTGGGAAAACCCGACGTCCTTTCATTATTTCTCTCGCAATCCATTCTCTTCGTCGTCCATTTGCATATGGATGGAAATATCATTGTCGTCGCGTCAACTTGTGACATGAGAATTGATGACACGTTTCTCAATCATCGAAAATAGGGGCAAAAAAAATCCTGCACAAAAATTCCTCTCTTGACCTCTTGCATTGCATTGCATTGCAACAAAAAATGTTTAGTCATTCGTAATTGTTGTGTATATGTAATTAGTGATTTACTAAAAATCTCTCAAGAGCGTCACTGGAAATAGATTTCATCCATGCTTTTGAAAGCGTCGCAAGCTTCGATAAGCTATAAACGCGTCACGGGAAAAACCAATGGGATATCCCAAAGGCTATTTCACAAAATGTTTGGGGTACTTATCCGATAGCGGTGATTATTTCGTAGTGAGACTAGCTGGAATCTTCTATTCATACTTACTGACCTAAATCGATCTTTTCGCTGAGATGACGTTTAGTTTTAAGATAGGTACATCTCCGGTGGGCAAGTCTAGAGTTAGGCATCACAAGCAGATGGTAAATATTAAATTGCATTGGGGAATAATACTGTAATGTCCACAATAATTATGGCAAATTGAAATTAGCATTTGATTATAGTTTAAGGCGGAATATACTTTTACAACGATAAAAAATCGGTTTCATTTTTTCTTTCTTTAAGAGGAGGGTAGGGGTTTCAGCGTGGAAAAAAAACACTTTTTTGCGATTTTTTTTATCTATATGGATAGAGTAAATTTGTTGAAACCTTTTGTACATTGTTAAGTGTCATTTCAAGAACATTCCGTGAAATTTGTACGCGAAAATATCCACAAACAAGCCGGTGCCGCGTTTTTCTCGAAACCACTTTTTCAAAGTCCGTGTTCACTGCCATTTTAAAACTACATGACGGATTTATTTCAAACTTGGTACACACTTTCTACATATAAAATACCTCCCCCCAACGGTTAGTTTGAGATTTTTTTTACATTGAGGGGGTTTTCCACCCCCAAAATGGCGAAATTTTTCGTGAAAAATAGCACTTTTCACTTTACATGACCACCAAAAATTTAGAAATGAAAAAAAAAATTATCAAAGACCGTTGGGGGGAGGATTTGATGATACTTTGACTAAATTTTAATGGTACTTGATTTCAGATAATTTCTAGCTGAGATACAGTGAACACCGCAAATCGTCTTTTTCCAAAGGCGTTCTTGGAAAAGCTTTGTCACCGGCTTGTTTGTGGATATTTTCGCGTACAAACTTCGCGGAATGTTCTTGAAATGACACTTAACAATGTACAAAAGATTTCAATAAATTTACTCCATCCATACAGATGAAAAAAAAATTCGCAAAAAAGTGTTTTTTTTCACGCTGAAACCCCTACCCTCCCCTTAAACGATACAACTATATATGTAGAATATTTCCCTAAAGATTCAAAGCGAAATTCACAAAACTTCAAACGTTACAGCCCGTCAACGCTGTGACTCACCGCGCGGATTCGGAGCGGGCGTAAACTTCAAACGCGTTTTTCTCAAAACTGCATTATCGAAATTGGCGTGCAGGATCACTGTAACACTTATAAGCCGATTGAGTCGAAACTTGGTAGAAATATTGATACTTTTGGTACCTTCTACTTGACGAGAATTGTTTTTGAAAAATTCGAAAAAAAAAAATACTTTTTTCATCCACATTTTACAGGAATGTTGCGTGTAATGTTGATTTTTTTTTGTAAATGCGTGCCATTTCCTTAAATTTGCATTTTCTTCATTTTAATTACCGTAGCATAGAAAGTATACATGTTCTAACTGAAAAAATGTTTGAACTTTTTTGCAAATCAAAGTCTACGGGAAGCTAGACTGCACGCCGATTCGCAACTCCCGCGGCGACCTTGCTGTAACACTCTGCCACAACTCCGTCATTTTGATGATGAATGAATTAAAAAAAATTGTTTTGTATGCTTAAATATACTATTAAGGTATACCTTAAGTTTGATAATTGTAGAATAATTATTTCTTAGTTTAAAAAATCCCTCAATATTGCTTATTTATTCCTGTCAAAATGTGTAGCCCTCCTTAACGTAAAGTTGACGTATGATGGTCAACTGGGTAATTCTTTAGATAAGTGATTTTTCCGAAAAATGAGCCTAATTTTTTTTTTGCTATTTTCTCATGTATTGGGTTATAAATGATGATATTCAACCGGGGGAAGCTGGTATACCCCCCCCCCCCCATAAAAGTTATGGGGTTTTGAAGTTCACGGAACCACGGAAAAAATAGGGCATTTTTAAACATTTCGACGCCTTTATAGAAGTAGCCTTCCTGAATACAAACAAACCCAAACAAACCCAAAAAAACTCAAACGCAAACAAAACCCAACCCTCTCCGGCGTGAGGGCGTTGGGTTTGTTTGTATTCAGGAAGGCTTCTTTTATAAATCCCCCCACATTTGGGTTTTAATACAGGAGTTTTTGAAAATCGAAAGGATTTTTGACGATTTTTTTGCTTGTAAAAAATGTCAGCTTCTCCCGACTGAATATCATCATTTATAACCCCATAAATAAGAAAAAAGAAAAAAAAATGTGGGGCTCATTTTTCGCAAAAGTCACTTATCTAAAGAATTACCCAAGACTGACAAGGAACATCAGTTAAGTGTCCGCCTTCGATTTTGACGAAACTCATGTGTGATAGAGCATTCGAAAATATTAGACGCTTTTTTATGCGCGGAAAACGATCTTAGGGGGGCGAACCACCCCTCAAAAAAAGCCGCGTCACCCCTTAATTTAATTTTTTTCAATACTTCTTTAGTCGTTTTTTCATCACTTTGCATTAGAATAATTTTGGTTTTTGTTTCATTCAGATCGGTGGACTGATTGTGGGTGAAAATGCAAAATCAGCCCTCGCCATGCCTTTCTTTGATGGGCGATTTTCCCCCTTAAAACCGTTTTTCCGCCGATAGAAAAAAATACGTGGCTAATAGTTGTCAGTGCTTTACCGCATGTATGAGTTTCAACCAAATCGAAGAAGGACACTTAACGAGCTACATCTACCGAGGTGGGTCAAAAATGGCATTTTCCAAAAATATATTTTTATTTGATAGTATCACCTTTTAGCTATATTCCCTGAAAATTTCATTGAAATATTCCGCAAATTGAATGAGCTACAGCTTCTAACAGTCGGTCGGGCAAGCGGTGGCAGATCCATACTTCAAACTTTAAACGCGTTTTTCTCGAAACGCTGTTTTCAAAGTCGGTGGACATGATATTTCGAGAAACTCTTGATGGATTGTTTCCAAATTCACAGGAGATACGGTGAGAAACATTTGAAGGTCGTTGACGATCCCATTTTTTTTCAATCGCTCTTCATTTTTTAATAGTTACGTAAAAATGACGACTTTTTTCGTAAATTTTGTATGCTCGAGATTCAATTCGTCGCCACGGTTGAAAAAACAAACAATTTCCCAATCCACGATCGTCAACGACTCGTATTTATATTTCACTTGAACAACCCGTTTGGTTTTTAGATTTCACACGCACCGTTTAAGCTCGAGAGTGTCCACCGCCAAACGTCGCGAAAAAAATGTCATCATCTGCCGGCGGCAATGTTTTTGTTATTTTTCTGTATTTTTTATTGGGATATTTTTATAAAGGCTTTCAACATAAGTACCGTTGCGTTAAAAAAAAACTGCGTTTCTGTTTCACCAACCGCTTCCCAGAAAAAAAAATCGCCATTTGGCCATTTTTTCCGGCCTCTAGGTAGACGTAGCCTCTTGAGTGATGTTTCTTGTGAGAAGTTCACGAGCTTTCGTCACTCTCTGTGTGGATATGAGCCAAAGTTATATCAGATATATGCATCGCAAAAAATTTAGCCGCCCGATTTTAACAAAATCTGTTTTGAATAACGAAATTTCGTTTGACAAAATCACAGTAAAGAAAACTCTAAAAATAAACGAAAGAAACTCATACAATTTCGTTCGAACCAAAAGCATTCGATAAAAACGGTACGGATGTTGTTTGACTGACACAAATGTCACTGTACAAGGCGAAACTGAAATTTTGGTTAATTCAAATATCGCCAGCGTTGAGCCAAGTCTTCTCAAACGAATAAGCAACTTTCGAACATGCACACGTATAGTCATATGCTCGATGTTAATTTGTTTCACTGTTGAAACTTGGTGTGCAATCGTGACCGGATGACGTACATTGGTCACCGTGTATTCTCGCCTACGTTTGAGTCGTCGAAACTACGTGACTAACGACAAGTGTATACTTTCAGTCTCGGCGCTGGGAATCGATAGGACGTATGAGTCGATACTCCGTAACTGGAGCAACGTCGAGCACGTCAGCGTGTACGCCGCATATGCTGCCTAAGATAGGGAAGACTGAGCCATCAGGGTCCCGTAGGTGACTTGTCCAATCAACAATGAAATCATTGAAAATCCCCACTCTATCAAAGTAGGAAAAATTCATTCGTCGGTAGAGTAAATAGTTATTATGGTTCCGCTTCGGTCTCTTGGACATTAAGGAGGTTGCTCAGCTAACGCGAAATAGTAAGAATTTGCTGAAATGTATTGA
Source organism: Ophion slaviceki (assembly GCA_944452715.1). NCBI lineage: Eukaryota > Metazoa > Arthropoda > Insecta > Hymenoptera > Ichneumonidae > Ophion > Ophion slaviceki. Next base: position 25,692,200 of record OX101785.1, on the reverse strand, counting down.
TGATATTTGCGAACAAGTGTCACGACTCCGTGTGAAATTTCAAGTACTTCGTCTGCGTGATTGTTGAGCAATTAATTATTGAAGTTAGGCTCTTATAGACGGGCGACATAGCAAAAGCTTCATGAGAACTCTGATACGACTGTCGCAACATGATAAAAATAGTAAGTATTGAATGGAAATAGGCGGTGAAAATTCTTGTGATTTTTATGAATAATTTCAACGAATGGTACAGCGTTTTGTCTGTCTCGTTATCGAGATATTCGTGATATAAAACAGGAAATATCAGCTGATTCGCGTAAAACGATAAAGCGCCCTACGGCATGTGGCAACGCTGCTGTCAAGTCGGCCATTTTGAATAGGCGCCAAAATTTGAAACGCACAAACTGTTGCTTCCTTGCTATAAATTTCTCACCGGGGTTTCATAAAGAGTATTTAAATATTTTGAATCATTCTTTACAGAAGCTGCAGTGCGTGTGTTTCGACATAACCTTCAAATCAATTACGCGTCGTCCCTCGACTGCGCATTCATTTTCCGGCTCAACTACTTTTTTCCGCCGCTTTCCAGGTTTTACTTGCTCCAACCGTCGATTGTACGGTTTTTCGGCTTGCGTTTTTCCCTTCCATCTTTTCATTTTCGCCGAACGAAAAAAAAACGGAATTCACGAAGGATGTTGGACAGCTACGCGCTCACGATGTGGCGTTCGTATCTGAGCTCAGTGATACCAGTTACTGAGAATTAAATTGCGCCTTTGCCACATTTCAACTTGGTTAATAACTTATTCGCGATGTAAATAAACAAAAAAGATTAATAACATTTCTAATCAGTGATTTATATGCATTCCACATATTGATTAGCTAAAATTTATTTATTTTGCGTAACTGAAAATTTGATTATTCGGGGTTGGCAGCCGTTAGAGGCGCGTTCCCCTCTTGCCGCCTGCCCCGCTGAGACCCTGAGCAGCCTCCTTAAGAGGCATCAAGGGTATGAAGGTATACCTCGATTGGTCATTTTTAGGAAAAGAAGAATAAACAACTGCCGCAGACTTATCAGGGTCAATATTTTTCGACATTTACTCATTAATACAATAAACAAATGTTAATATTTGCTAATATAACGAGGGTAAACCATGATAACCAGACAAATTGGTATTTGTGAGAAAATTATCATCGCAAACGAGGTCATATACATCTTTACGACCGAGCAGACAATACGGTTTTATTTGCTAAGATTAAGGAGATATAAGAAAAACGTGTTTTCCACTTTCGCGGTGGAAAAGTGATTCATCCCCCGAGTTCGACACAATCAGATGTTCAGCCTGTCTTGCAATTTCGTTCGCCGAGGTTCTACGTAGTCGGGAAATACGTCACGCGTCGTACATCGCATGGTCGTAAATATAACAAAGAGTGCCTAAGCTCGAACGTGAGGTTGTGTTTCGCGGATATATATGTACATTTATGCATTTGTTTATAGCATGTGAACAGCGAATCCCTGGAGAGTGGAAGGGAGCTATTTTCGAGATATTCAATGTTCCGTCGGGTTCCTTGTCTTCGAGAAATGGTCCGAAGCACTCCCTCGATATACCCGAAGGGATCGCTACGTAAATACATCTCAGCATCCTGCGTCGAAGGGACTTTCAACGGAGGAAGGTGACCTCGAAGTCGGAATAATTTCATGCACACGGTAAATATAGATGTTCGATTATTCGCTCAGAAAAAAAGTTATTTTTCTGGACACACACACACGACACATTCACATACGGATTCTCCGGATCTTCTGTATATTTGGGACTTCCTAGTTTCCACGCACACACACACAGATCCGGAGAATCCGTATGTGGATATGACGCCCGATTGATGTACCAATTTTAAACACAAGTAGCTGATGAATATCGATTACTTTAAGGGGTTAGGCCATAGTAACGGGTATAAAATCATGTGCACAAGTAGCTGATGAATATCGATTACTTTAAGGGGTTAGGCCATAGTAACGGGTATAAAATCATGTGCGAATTTAACAATTTTTTTTCGTATGTAAAAGTGATTCACTCATCAAATTAACGGGTTACCCCCACTTGTGATTTTGAAAAAATCGATTTTTTTTTATTGCATTTTTTTGAAGTTTGCGTATCCGGGCCCATACTTCTGTATGGGCTCGGAATAGATGACTCTATGTAAGTTTACAAAAAAAAATATTTTCTTCGTGTAAACTGAAATTGAAACTTTAAACGCGTTTTTCTCAAAATGGCATTTCTGAAGTCGGTGACCAAGATTACTCGAACACTAATGAACCGATCTTCTTGAAATTTTGCAGGCTTATTTAATACATAAAAATGGCGTCTTTAGTCGTTCGATGTTTTTTTCGAAAAAAATGGCCGTTTTATAGAAAAAAAACGGCCGTTTTTTTCGTTAAAATCGAACCATTAACTTTGACTGTCCGCCATTTTGTGAAAAATGAATATTTTTTAAAATCCTTCGATTAAAGACTAGTTTATACTTATATTTGACTAAATCCATCCGCATTTTTTTTTCAGATGATCCACTTCGCCGCAATGTTGGTCACCGCAAACCGTGTATATAAAAACATTATTTCATTGACGGCCATTTGCCACTAAACAATGTAATATTTTCAATAAAAAAATTACTGAAAGTTCTTCAAGATGTATTCTCTAAGATGGTATATTGATCGATTAAAAAAGTTTTGTAGTTTTCTTTAAAAAAATTCATGAAAAAGGCGTTTTTTTGCGCTACAAGTGGGGGTAACGCCTTAATTACACATCTATTTAGTATGAATATCAAGCTGTTAGAAAATATGATTTTATTTTTTCGATGTACAAAATGGCCGACTTCTGATGAAGCAAATCGAGTGAAAATTGTTGAAGTTGTTTGTCACGCCAATTGGAAAAAAAGCTGTTTCGAGAAAAACGCTTTTTCTTATGAGTTCACCAATTATGATAAAGCACGATGATTGGACAGAAAAATCATTGGTTTAATAAATATCCATGAATATCATTATCGACAGATTTTCGATAACGTTATCAAAGAATCTTCGATGAATAACTGGATTACGGAAAACTTGGAGCTCATAGTACTTGTTGATTACTCATTAGTTGAGACCGCTTAAAAATATACAATCACAGCAAACGTGATTGAATTTCCGTAAGCGAAATAAGCGGTGCAACCTTCATGTGATACGTTGAGCCAAAATGATTCGAAATAAAAATGAAACGTAGGCGAAAAAAATGAGTGTTCGGAATTTGATTCTCTAAATTTCTCGCTACCTGATGAGTAACCTCCGAAGCTGCATATAGCTGCAAATTGCATATAGTTCGAGAACCTCGGAATTGCGCACAGTATGAGCAAATTAAAGTACGATGCGAGGTATTCCTCGTTTCTACCAATTGAACGTGTCCTATTCACACAAATCGTGCATTTGAATATACATTCGCTTTTATTCATCGAAGTACTGCAGCGTTTAATTAAAAACGTCAAACTAACGAAATGATACATTCTTTCGCAATATTTTCCGGGCGTATGAACATAAAATTTTGCCGAATAAGCGGAGTAGTTTTATGAGAAATTAAATGTATTATTTTGAAACGTGGGTTTTATGTTGTTTGGGAACATAAATGCGAATGAAATTTGTGTAGCGTGGGAAAAAAAAATTATATGAAAGCACTATTTCCGGTAAATTCGAGTGAAACTTCACAACATTAGTGTGGCGGGTAAAAAAATCGATTCTTTTTCATTTTCTCAAAGTATACATATTTAAGAATATTTGAAAGAAATGTCAAGTTAAAATGTTGAAAATTGACCATTATCCAATAATTTTTACATATCCGATTTTCAAAAAAAAAAAAATACAATTTCCGAAATTGCGGTAACTATCGTTGTATGCAGCCGTGTTTTTCTCTGAAATTAAGTATCTTTTGAGCCCTCGAATATAAAAATTACTACACTTTTTATATCGAGTAAAGTATCGAATATAAAAGGACTCGAAAGTTAAAATTCCGCCAAAATTACACTTTTTTGTAAAACACCCGCCAGTTTGTGATTTTTTTAACTCCTGCGTATAACGAGAACTACTATTATATATAGATTATAAAACTTTTTTATTTTTTAGACGAATCATTCTCACGTTATCGATCCGGCGGCTGGACTAAATTTTTTTTTACAGAGCCTCTATTACATCTCAATAAAGTTGTTGATGTTCAATTTTTTACATGAAATTTTACACAAAATAAGTTTAATGTATGTTTAATGACATATATTTTTTCCAAACACCGACTAAATAATGTAGTAGACAAAAAAAATCGGAAGAAACGACCTTTTTCGGCCCATCACAGTGGTGTCTTCACTTAAATTAATTTCTCAAATACAATTTCGAAAAGGAACAATTTCTCGAATGAACAATCTCCCGAATGAACAACTCAAACGAATAAACAATTTCTCAAATACAATTTCGAAAGGGAACAATTTCTCGAATGAACAATTTCCCGAATGGACAACCCGAACAAACCCAAACAAAAAACAAACAAATTCGGGAAATTGTCTATTCGGGAAAGTGCCCATTCAGGGAACTGTCCATTCGGAATATTGTATTCGAGAAATTGTTCATTTTGAAAATTGTTTCCGGGAAATTGTATTTGAGAAATTGTTTATTCGAGCAATTATTATCCAGAAATTGTATTCGGGAAATTGTCATTTGGGCAATTGTTTTCGAAGAACTTTTCGCAAAACGCCGTGTACCATCTGCTACTACTGTTTTTATACCCAAAGTGGGAAAAATGTTGAGATCGTCACAATGTTGTGATACAGCAGCGAGCGAACTCTGACGTTTTTTTTTTTCACAACCAAGGAAGTTTCAGGTCTGAAAAAGCTGGCTCAGCACGTTGTACCGTAGAACGTAGCAACTTGCACGTACGCAGTGCAATAGTATCATGCATGCATGTATTGCATGTACGTGTCTGTATATAAAAATATATGCGGTAACGTGAGATACGCAACGTACGATGCAACGTTGGCAAGAGAAGAGACAAGCTTGATTGTTTGTAACACCGTGAGAGACAGTGGAATGGTCTATGTACCCTCGTAAAGTTGTGTACTGGCAAGATAAAGCAAAAAATATGGATGTGTATACATGAATATATAAGCATATATCATCTCGACTGTACACTATATATATATATTATATGCATTGGGGACTCTACCGCGGCTCGACCTTTGTTCCAGCCTCATTGTCTCGGATTTTGTCGATCTTATTTCACATTACTTGTGCGCGAGAGATTTTTTCTCTCACGATTTTTTCACGCCGATATCGATTTATTAAAATTTTGTTGTGCGGTGTTTGTTATAACTGCGTGCTAACTCGAATTGAACGGTCGCGACATGTTTTTGATTATCATCTATCAAATATTGCCATCTCAAAACTACGGATTTAACAGGCTACAATGGGAATACAGTTTTCATCGTTGGAGAGCAATGAAAATGATTTTCTTTTTGCTTTCCCAAATTTCTTTTAGCAGATTTTGGTTACCGAATTCCCTCAAGCATTTTTTATGATGCTTCTTGGGAAAACAGCAATCGAACTTTTTAAGACAGATTTCGTAATATAGTGAAAATGAGAAAATAAGAATATGAAGATGCATTTTCGTTGCATTCCAACGATGCAAATTTCAATGCCATTTACACCTAGCTCGTTGCTGGGAAAAAAATAGTTTTCGTGAATTTTTTCTGGGACAACGTGTGCAGGTTTTCAATTTTTCTTTTCTACATCAAAGAGTATGGTTTTAAGTAGGTTTTAGAAATTCTTGAGTGAAAAATATTTGCTTATGTGTTACCATTTATACAATGGTTTGTGCAGACCGCTGTTTGAAACCTTCCTTTGCGGTGACCACTGCCGCTCGGCAACAAATCATCCGAAATTAAAAAATCAAATTTCCAATTTTGCATGAAATTATCTAGTTTTGCAATTGGGAAAAAAAATTACAATTTTGCATGAAATTATCCAATTTTGCAATTGGGAAAAAAATTTACAATTTTCCATAAAATTATCTAGTGCTTAGATGAAGGATTAAATTAAATATCGATTTTTGAAAAAATGGTCCGAGTCGAAAGTGAAAGTATCGATTTTCAGTCACAGAAGCGCCCTATTTTCGTTGATAAAAAAAAACTATGCATCGAAAAAAAAAATCCTTCGTTCTAACACTGCTTTTTGTTATGTAAAAAAAGCTTGTAAAATTTGAAATTCATCGGTGCAGTGATTTTCGAGATATCGTGATCACCGATCTCGAAAAAGTCATTTTGCGAAAAACGCATTCAAAGTTCCCTCAATTTTGTAATTTTATAACTCCCTCAATTTTGAACGGATCAACTTGTCCGAAAATATATTTGGGTAATTTGTTATTTTGAGAATCCGTCGAGAACGAAAAATCGATATTTTCAAAAATGTTCACTATGTGTAAGCCCTTAAGAATTGTGCGTAAGTCGCAATATAACTCGTTTCAACGATTCTTCGATTGTTTCCATACGACAGAAGCCTACAAAGAGAAGTATCAAAGGCTGCTGAGTCACTTGAGTATAGTCATAAAAAAATTGATGCACGACAAAGCGCATTCATGTCGTCAGAATGAAGTTTACCGGGCAAAGTTTTAAACTCGTTTCGAGAAATCGGATACCTACAATCCACGAAAATTTTTTTTGGAAAACATCCCATACTAGAGTAGATGATGTACCTTTTGCGGATTATCACTATTCATCGTTTTTTTGGACAAAGAATTTGACATAATTTTTTCTGTCAGCTGCTCTATTATAGACCCGACATAAAATATTGCTTTTCCTAAAGTAGGTGCAAGGATGAAAAAGTTGATAAATATCCGTTAGGATTAGAAGAATAAAATGAAAAGGACGAAATCCGAGACGGTTTAAACAGAGAATTGGACATGTAAATTGAGTAAGCATCATATAGCCGTACACACACCTATACAGGGTGTCCCAGAACTGAATGTGTTCCCTGAAATGGGGGGTTGGCGGTGAAATTCTGAGTCGATTGATATAAGCATGTCTGGGTCTCAGATGAACCCCCGAATTGTTATTAATTTTTAAAGGCGGGCGCACCTGATTGGCCTGCCTTTAAAAATTAACAATAATTCAGGGGTCGATCTGAGACCCATACATGCTTATATCAATCGACTCAGAATTTCACCGCCAACCCCAGATTCCTGGGAACGCATTCAGTTCTGGGACACCCTGTATATTTTGCTATTCCTGATTGTATTATAGAAGTACAAGCGAAAACCCGCCGGCGATACCCCCTACCGTAACAAATCGTATTAAGGGAGTAGTCTGGTCCAGAAATTTGATAAAATCGATTTTTTTTTCATTTTATTATTCCTTAGACCTTTCTTAATACGCTCGTGAAAACCGTTTATTGATATTTCGAAAATTAGCAGAGTAATAGAAATTATAAGCAAGCCGCGCGCAAACCTCATCTAACGGTATCAAAACTTTCAACGCGTTTATCTCAGAACTATGTTTTTCAAATCGGCGCCCACATTTTATAACTCGTCGAATACCCGAAAATGTGTGAAATATCGCTGATCGAAGTTTAACAGGCCGCCATTTTGTAACAATTTTTTTTTAAGTACTAACTCTGCTACCAGTGCTCAGAATACTTATACAGATTGAGAATATATATTTTTTTTAGATGCATACAACATCACCATGTTGTAAAAAAAATAAAAAACTACATGAAAATATTTAAATTATAGATATTTTTAATGTAGATACATTCTCAAAGGAACAATACATATGTAAAATTTCATCAAAACAGCTTTAACGGTTTAAAAGTTATTCCAACCCAAAAATGACGTAAAAAATCTCGCTCTAGACCAAACTACTGCCTTAAAGAGTAAAATACAACTCAATTTCTAGTTTTTTTAAATCCTTGAAGCTCGAAAGCACACACCACAGAATGAATTGAGGGAGTACACGGAAAATAAACAACAAGGGTGAACATCGTCAAAAGAACAACCTTTTTTTTACGCGAACCATCAGATATGAGTAAAGTTTGTACAATATATTGTTTTGAAAAAAATAATAATGACACGATTATTTTTAAGTCTATTATTATTAAGCAAAAATAAATTTATATGAACTTGAATTTTATATGAACAAATTTTTTTTATATGAAAAAATTTATATGAAATTTATATGAACAAAAGCAAAAATAAATTTATATGAATGAATATAAAAAAATGAAAAGAGTAGAAGATTTTCGTACTATTCGCCGTTCTGATATTTTTCAAGCTCAACGACGGGAGCCCAATCTGTGAGATACGAATGAATAGTCCTAGCCTCGTGACTATCTCGAATTGGAATTAAACGTGATTCGAAGCAGATATTCAATTGTTCAATGTAGTGGGCTAATCGCCTTTGAAAAATCTTGAAAAAAAGGATTTACCGAAAGCACAAAGGACTCCACTTGCAAGGTACACGTGAGTTAATCAAAAGTACCTTGATAATGTATATAATACGAATAAGTTCTGTGCAGAACCAGGCAACCGCGCATTGTTACATTCTTTTTATCATCATTAAGGCGGGACGCTACTGCGATGGGCAAAAATATCGATTTTTTTGCATTTTTTCAAAGAATACATGCTCAAGAATATGTGAAAAAACATTTGAAGTTAAAATATTGAAAATTGACCAAGTTACAGGCGATTCAGTGAGAACAAGTAGCATTTTTCTGGACCTGGCCGGAATCATAACTCTAGCTATAACTGTCCGATTTTTATTTTAAATAAACCAAACCTCCCGTAATTGCATTAGCTATCGTTGCACGAAGGCCTTGTTTTTAATTTAGTATTTTTAAGCCCCCGAATGTAAGTTAAAATGTCACCGAAATTACACTTCTTTTTATATCGATATCAATTTTACATTTACATCGATTATAAAACTTTTGTATTTTCATTTTTCAAATCATCCATTGTCAAGTTTGCGATCCAGCCGTTGGAGCACATTTTTTATACAGAGCCTCTATTATACGTTGTTAATTTGTAATGTTTTTAAATAAAAATTTACAAGAAATAAGTTCAATGTATGCTTGATACCATATATTTTTTTCGAATCCCAAATAACGATCTAGTAAACAAAAGAAATCGGAAAAGTCGAGTTTTTTTCGGTCCCTCACAGTGGTCTCCTTTCAAAGTTTTTTTTTGCTCTAGTAAACCGGCGTTACTCCATGGTTACTACTATTATCTATGCAATTTTAGTTTCCGATTTACCATTGTCGATTTGCAAAATATTGGAGACTGCTCTTATAGTTTCTCTTTTATTCTTAATTTTGCACGACAAAATAAAGAAGATTGGTGAAAAAATAACATTACATGATCACCGATAAACATTTAAATGAACGTTTGTCTAAATTTACCAATATCCAGTAATCGTGGCACAAAGTTATAATATTTAATGTTTACGCAGTGAATATACCATTATCGTTTTCGAAATCGTTCGGACGTTTTTACGAAGAACAGATAACGGATAATAATTTGTTTAATTCTGTCTTTTTTCCATCCTAAGAACCAAACGGTCAGGCCGAATTTCAAAGAGCAATTAAACTCAAACGAACAAACCTGCCTTGGATGTTCGGTGGCTCGTTATAGATTTTGATAAATGTTTACTAGAAAACTACTAGAAATTTGTAAACTTTCAGATTTTACTCCAATTACAAAGGTAGATAGAATACGTTTGTTTGATTATCGGACAGAGCCGTCCCTGGGGGCCCGCCCCCTCGCTGCTCCTCGTATGGCGAAGGAATAAAATATACTAGTACAATTTGGGAGATACGTTTACAGCTGGCTCGTAAGAGGTTAATACACGTTAAGCCAGGAAAATTACCGACTCCCGTGGGGCAAGAGAGTGTACGGTCTGGTTTCGTGCACACTCTTTGCACATGATATGCGTAACAAGACCCAGAATCAATATGTAAAGAGAAGGGAAAAAAAACCCGAAGAAGTCAAATAAAAAGACTGGTTGGGAATTTGCTTGTTTCTCACAGGCGTTAATAAGAGAGATATCTTGACACGTGTTTATATCACGCGAATTGATAACGCGACAAACGTACGGTACAGATGCTCGCCGACGATTTGCCCAAACCCCTTCGTGGCGTTGCGTAACTGTACTGCTATTCAGCACATAATAATGTACAAAAATAATGACATCGCTGAGCATTTTCGTGCATCGTGAAACATTTTACGGTGCATGTGCACACACGGAAATTCGTGTGTATCTTCATATATTGTACGTATCACAGTGATAGGAAATTCGTTCGGTTTAGTAATTCAGAATAATACGCATTGGTGTAGGCAGCCCGGATAAAAAAGTGGTTTTGTTCACAATTTCTTTTTTAATCAAATTTAGATGATAGTCGATAATCACGTAATACACAAAAAATATGAAGCTTTAATCAGTTGTTCAGGTTAAACTTCTACTATTCTATTCATGTTTGTACAATTCATATGGTCAAAATTAAGGGGTTCCGTGGGTTTGAAAATGTCAAAAAATCCATTTTTTTAATTTTGTTATCTGAAAGTGCAATATGTCTAGAATATTCTCCCAAAGTTTTAAGTCAATCGGAGTAAAAGTCCAGGAGAGAGAGCCTTTGGGAATTCCCCGGTTGCGAAAGACCGGCCGGGAGCGACACAGGTATATGGTATTTTTCTCAAAACACTATTTTTGTAGTCGGTGAACACGATTTCTCAAAAACTAATGCACCGATCTTATTGAAATTTTGCACACTGTTTCAAAATAGCATTGACTGGTGATTGAACGAAGGTTTTTTTTCGATTACAATTAATTTTACAAGTTTACAAACATACAATTCTGCCAAAAATTCAAGTTTCAATTTTTTCAAAAATCCTTCGTTCAATCACGAGCTATACTTATCTACTAACAGAAAAAATTTGATTTTTTGATTTCAGATAAAGCTATCATGAGTTATCCTGACCACCACGAGGACACTTTTTTAGGGGTCTCCGGAAACCAGGTCCCACCGGCTCAATTTCCTAAATTTTTGGATGAATGTTTTTTTTAAATATTGTTGAAATGTTGCTCTACATTTACAACATTTTATATATATTTTATTATATTTTATATTCTATATGTTTATAAATATATATTATATTTTTAAAAATAGAGAAAATATGTTTTTTTTGGCTTCGAAACCCACGTAACCCCTTAATGTTTGTCGAGCATAATTTATAAGAAGACTTTACGAGAAGTGACTGTTCGAAGAAAAAAAGATATGGTTATGCTTACTTACAGCGAAGACCTAAATCATTGCAGCTTTGCTATAACTTGAAAAAAAAAGAACTCATTTTTTATCATTTTTTCATCCAGTTACGAGTCTTTAAAATTTACTTTCTGTAGATACCCAAATAGGGTTTTACAATCGGCACAGGAATGGCCCACGACTGGTTGCCAGAGAACAAACGATGGCGTGGTAATGGCTATATAAACGGGCCAGATCCGCACCATGCATGGTTGGTAATGGTAAGCCATGAATGGCAGCTAAGACTGGGCCAACTATCATACGCCCATATTGGCCCAGCAACGGCTGCCGGATCTTCTGCCGGAAATGAAAAACAAAAAATTGACAAATTATGAATATAAAAATTCTAGTAGTATCTTTTTTGTTTTCTTATGCTTTACTTATGTCCATGTACATAGAATAATTGCATTAAAAACAGTTTCTGCATTGTTCAAATTTTTACCTTTCATCGGGATCGAACCTGCGCCTTTCGTTCTAGTGTCGAGCGCCCTACCCACTTAGCCATTTTAACACTTACAGAACCCATTGTTTGTTCGTTCCTTACTTTTATGTCGATAATTTTATTCGTGACATTAAAGTTTACCGACAATTTTTTTGGTCCATTTAGGCTGTAAAAATAACTCGCTCGTTTTGGGTGAAGTTCCGAAAAGCATACTCCTCTGATCGAGCTGAAATTTTGCACCGAACTTCCTCTCATTATCCTAAGAGAAACCGTTAACGGATTTTTGACGACTTGCAATAGTTTTCCACACATCGCATTGTAAAGTTTATTATTTCACGCCATACGAGTATTTCTATATATCCCATAGATACCCCCCACTCCTCCGGCCGCACTGCTTCCTGGCAAACAGTGCTCGCCCGTATGTGCATATCACTTGCCATGTGGGATGGCTTTGTTTGGATTTATTTAATATAGTAGAAGCGCAGTACAATAAATAACTTTCAATATCCGATATATCGAAAACTATTGCTAGTCGCCAATATCCTTTTAAAGGTTCTCTTAAAAGATTGAAAAGAAGGTCGGTGCAAAATTTCAGCTTCATCAGTAGGATATGCTTTTCGAAACCTTATCCCTTGTTTTTACGTGTTACAGTTTAACGACCTGCATTTGCAAAACGCCCAAAAACAAACCATCAATGGCTGGAATAGATCTGGCAAGCCGTTCATCCGCCGACGATACCCCAATGCTGATCGCCATATTATCGGTGCGATGGTATTGGCCCACCAATGGCTGGCATAGATCTGGCAAGCCGTTCATCTGCCTACGATACCTCAATGCTGATCGCCATATTATCGGTGCGATAGTATTGGCCCACGAATGGCTGGCATAGATCTGGCAAGCCGTTCATCCGCCTACAGTACCCCAATGCTGGTCGACGAATTATTGGCCGATTATCAGCAAACCGTTTAATGGCTGAATGCTGGCATTTTTGTTACGACAGGCAACCCTATATGGGTACCCAATTAAATAAGACTTAGTTTTCTTTTTTTTTTCTACAAATGTGTCCCACACTTATTAAGTTGGATTTTTTTTTAAATGATGTCATTCTCTTTGTTCGGCAGTGATATATGAGAGAATCTTTTCTGAAGTATTGTCTTCTGAGCCACGTTTTTATCCGCCATATGGCAGAAAAAGTTTGCTCACAACCGGTGGAGCTCACTGGGAGTACTATTGATGCTTGGAAAAGTTTATGTTAGGGCCTCCTCTTTTATATGCTTTCTTCAGTTTTCAGCATTTATTTAGTTATTTTTAACCCTTCGTTGACACACTTATATTTGCCCACGATTTTGACACATTGGGTCAATTTGACCCGGATAGTACTTCATCTACCTGTCACTAACAAACCTCCAGTCGGTTTTTATTGGAAAAAATCTGAGATAAACTTTAAACCTTTCTTAGTATGTCTCCATTATTGAAATTCGGAAAGGATAAAATTGAACATTTGTAATAAATTATTGGAAAATTTCACTTTTGGGAAAGTGAGCATTTTATTTCATATTCGTCCGGAACGAAATAATCGAATGTATCAACGTATCGTTAAATGAAGGCATGCTTTCAATGACCGTCACTTCAGCTTCTAAGGCTGAAGTATTAATTTTTTTTAATTCTGATATTTTTCTTTTTTTCAGTATTTTTCTGATTTCGTACCCCCCGAAAATCTAACATAATGCTTTTACCCACACTTAACTTAATTGTGAAATTTGAATAGCCATTTAATTTACGTGACAAAATAGCCACCTTTTATACACGTTACGGAGGTACGGAGAAGGAAATAATTCAAGTTTCATTACATTATTTTTTTATACTTGCTTAGGTGAAAGAAAAAATGAATCAGTTGGAATTTAATTATTTTAAATTGATTTTTTCTAGGCACCGGGATTTTTCAGGGGTGGCGTGCCCCCCCCCCCCCCCCCTCCGGGCTACATCAATGCTAACACGTACAGAGCTGAATTTTAGTATTGAATATTTTCCGAAAGTATTTCCATCGTGTCATAATCAGAGTCACCTTCGATGCGAATGATCAAAAACACGATTATTCTTAAAGAGACTCGATTTCGATCTTGTCTACTCAATTTAATACTCAATGCACTATATTTGCTACGGTAATTTACCGATGCAAATAGTACGGAGCATTGTCGAGTACATTTTCGAACGACTAGATGGAGTATTTCGACATAAATATGAAAAAAAATATTGAGCAATCATAAAGATATTGACAATAATAAGATAATTGTTTTATTTTTCCTCATTTCAAACGATGAGTTTCTTGGACTTTCTGAAGCCAAACAATTTGAATTACGATTGTTTTAAAAATTGAATCTTACATCGAGGACCGGAAGGCAGCGAATAGGTTTGCGATGTAAATATTGCTCACTTGCCGATAAAAGGACGTTATATCATGCACTAAGCGCTTTAACGGGAGGGTAGGGGTTTCAGCGTGAAAAAAAAAACACTTTTTTGCGAATTTTTTAAATCTATATGGATAGAGTAAATTTATTGAAACCTTTTGTACATTGTTGAGTGTCGTTTCAAGAACATTCCGTGAAATTTGTACGCAAAAATATCCAAAACAAGCCGGTGCCACAGTGGGGCAGAATCCCAAAAAGCTGGCCAAAATTCGGAAAGTGTCCAAAATGATCTCCAATTCTCTTCTCGGGGGTTTTCGGGGTCGCTGAATACGAATCTGTTATCAGAATTACGATTTTCAAAATGGCAGACCCAAAATGGCGGACATAATTCAACCAATTAGTCAAATAATTCAGTAAAAAATACCCAATCATATTTCTTAAGGGTTTTTGGGATCGCTGATTACGAATTTGTTATAGGAATGTTAATTTTCAAAATAGCAGACGCGATATATAGACGATTCCACAAAAAATTTCAATTTTTAAATATTTTTTAATAGAAAATGTTTCATAATATTTTTAGGTTTAAATGAGTAGAAAATCTCTTGAGCCATGTTTTTATTTTTGAACAATTTCTTGAGTACAAAATTTGCAATAAATCAAATATCTGTTATTTACTTCTAGTAACAAAAATCTTGTATGTCATCTTCAATGTTGGAATCATTCGATTCGGATTCTGATGTTGACCCACTTGTATCCAAATCGGAATCGTTCCTTATCTCTTGTCTGGTGACTTCAGGTTGTTTTAACATTTCTATAGCTTCTTTATGTAAAGATTTCGCCGGTCTCTGGGGCAATTTCCTGATGCTTGAGAGAAATGGATCTGATGATACTAAGAGCCTATAGATAATGTCTCTCATATTCGATTCTCGAGAGCATTTTCTTGAATGATGTAACCTGTAGTTCTTTATGTCCTTATTGCGTGACTCTTGGGCCTCTTCAGAAAGTTGTCCGATCGGTAAAAGGGCATATTTTACAATTTCTGCTCCGTGCATCAACACTTTGTGCACAGATGTTGGCATGTAATACCATGGATATAAAGCAACGAATAAACGGGCAGTATTTACACAATAGTCTTTGAATTTTTCTTCGTCTATATCATACCCGCTCGAAATTGCCTGCAAAATAACATGAAATCGGTGAATTAAATTTTCATCGACTCCTGTTATTTCAGCAGATATATTAGCATTTTCGAAAAAGCGGCGGGCGGTATTTCCATCGTTTGAGCTGCCATATCCTGGCTTTGGTCGATCAACGATAAGCCCCAGTGTTGTCTTAAATTGAGTCTGTATGTCTTCCTTGCGTACTTTCACAATCTTTTTCACTTCCTCTTCACGAGCTTGCCACTTTTGAGTTGTGAGCTTATACGACAAATGCAAACAGCACTCGAAAAAACGAATCCACGCATGTAATGTAGATATGCCAAATCTTAAATTATCTGTAGTAATGTCCATTTTTATAATTTTGTCGATGTTATTAAAATCTTTAGAGGTAGCTTTGCACAGGAAGCAGCGTTGTGCAGAAGTGGTACCGGTTACAGCGTTCCAGACTTTGCCGTCTATCATCGTAAACGATATACAATAGGTTACTGAAATTGATTTTTCATTTTGTTCAGTAGTGTATGGTGCAAGACCCGCAATCTGCTGTTCAATGTCGGTAACTTCTTTCAATGTTGATTGTACATCTTCATGTACAAACTGCAATCGTATTGGTCTGCAGAATCGAGGAGATGAAGGTCTAGGATTTTTCCACACAATAGTTCCTTCATCCGTCTCGTGATTGTTGTAGATTAATTGCAAAAGTACCAGAGAAGTATAAAAAATGCTTTCATCAGATTTTCCAGCCTCATCAAATTTTTGCTTATAAACACTTTGACCGCTGCTTCCATCACATCCCCATTTAAAGTGAAGTACTAATTTTTGCAGAATTTCAGAATTTAGAGTATCGATGACATCAGCCTGAAGTTGTATAATTCTGTATGTGGTATGATCAAGTAAAGCCTGTAGTTTAATTTGTGCGCACGACTCAGTAATATTCATGTACACAACTGATGGATAACAACGATTTTTTGCTTTTTCTACTTCATGGTATGATGGGTATAATTTGCATTTACGTGCTCTAGCTGCATTTCTTGATAGCTGATAAGAGCGCTTTGATTCTCCTTTCTCGATCATCAAAGAAAGTGCTTCGTCTGGGGGTTAAAGGTGTCTCATTTTTTGACCGAACAGCAGCTATATATTTTGAGGCTCTTGTTGGGCTGGTTAATGTGACATCTTTAAGAACTTGAGCAGCATCCACTTGACCAGAAGTCCTTAAACTCATTTGAGCAGCATACGTCAATTCTTCTGTAGATAAAGTAGAACGTATTTCTTCAGTCTTTCGCCTCTTAGATCTATCGCTGGATGAAGCAAAGGATTTCGAAGGTCGTCCAGATGTTCCTTTTTCATCATTCTTCACAATCTTCTCAGATGTTGATGTTGTGCATTCAGTATCGGATAATGTTGAAAAACATACGGTGCCATTCAACCATTCTTCATTATTTTTTAGAAACTTTTCTTGGCCTCTATTTGCTGCTTTCCATCTGGATCGAAAATTTGCAAATAACAGTCCTAATGACTTTTCATCCTCGTCTACTTGTATCACATGTTCTGTTTTCTTGAAAATTGCATCTTTCAAAACTCCAATAACGAATTTCTGTTCGTTTTTTAAACTGTCTTTCACCATGAAAAAAACATCTTGATAATTCCATATTTGAAGATTGGGAAGACTCTGTAAAATACCAATATAAACATGTACAAAATTGAATGACATTATTTTGAAATCATTTTATACTTAACAAAACTATATACGGTGTTCTGACTCGAAATGTACAAAAATAATTTATTACTACTAAAAATGATTTTATATTTATAAAGAAAACGAATATTTATGATATAAATGATTAACAAATATATTTACATACATTCTGCACGAAAAAAAAACCGAAATTACATGAAATCTGTCTTTACGAGAATCACCTCTGTGTCAGTATACAACAGGTATAATAAAGCCTGAACAGCAGGCGGGCTCCTTTCTTTCATACATGACTGCTCTAGGAGCCCCTCGTCAGTCCTTGCCGAATCGCCGTCTACACTACGTATACACTATGTACGTATACACTAATACACCTTTACTGCCGAAAACCGTTACGCCGTACAAACATGGGGGAAACACAGTTCTAGCTACTGAGAGTTCTTGCAGGAATATTTTATAAAATGTTGAGATTTTCGTAAAGCGTACATTTAGAATAATAAATTACTGTATTAAAATTTAAATGATCTATGAATATTAATCAATAAATGAACATACTACAAATGGAATTGATAAATAAATATTAATCTATGTTAATAGACAGAAAATATACCAACGCGCTGTAACGTAATAATCAATGGATTACATTCACACGTCCGTTAATGTCGCGCCACGTATTTCTCCCTAAAAATTAGTCTAACTATTCGTTGAGCACTCCTGAGCAGCCAGTTTTTTAGTATATTATATTTAGTACTGTACACTATCAGTTTATTGTTGAAACAAGGTCGAGACTCGCGAAGACATTTTTAAAACTACTTTAGAAAATCGATTTTCGAAAAAAAATGTATAATTTTTTATGTTTACTTGTTGCAAAATTTAGATATTTCAAACATAAAATAAGCAATAACTGTGCATAATTATATTTTCTGCATACCTTCAGAAAGTTTTTCCATTTTGCAGAATTAAAATTGAGACAGTTTCGTCCGTTTCACAGCACTTCGAAACAGGCAAGAATTTTTCGACGCGTACGCTTGTTTAATGCGTACCGAACGGCGGCTGAATGTCGACTGATGTCGAGGCGACCCTAGAGCAGGTATAAACCTGCCCGGTCCGGAATTTCGTCCTAGGACTATCAGTAAACAAGATCTGAACATATATAGACGAATATATACAACTCAAAAATTTGACTTTTGGCCAACTTTTTGGGATTCTGCCCCACTGTGCGGTGCCACGATTTTCTCGAAACCACTTTTTCAAAGTCCGTGTTCACTGCCATTTGAAAACTACATGACCGATTTATTTCAAACTTGGTACACACTTTCTACACATAAAATACCTCCCCCCAACGGTTAGTTTGCGATTTTATTTACATTGAGGGGTTTTTCCACCCCCAAAATGGCGGAATTTTTCGTGAAAAATAGCACTTTTCACTTTACATGACCACCAAAAATTTAGAAATGAAGAAAAAAATTATCAAAGGCCGTTGGGGGGAGGATTTGATGATACTTTGACTAAATTTTAATGGTACTTGATTTCAGATAATTTCTAGCTGAGATACAGTGAACACCGCAAATCGTGTTTTTCCAAAGGCGTTCTTGAAAAAGCTTTGTCACCGGCTTGTTTGTGGATATTTTCGCGTACAAATTTTACGGAATGTTCTTGAAATGACACTCAACAATGTACAAAAGGTTTCAATAAATTTACTCTATCCATATAGATGAAAAAAATCTCAAAAAAGTGTTTTTTTTCACGCTGAAACCCCTACCCTCCCCTTAAACCATGTACTTTCCTTGCTACCGTCGATAAATGCATATTCTGAGTTTTCAAGTGACTAGATTGTAATGTCATTCGCACAATTTTTTCCACAGTGACAATCGACAGCCATCAGGATATACGCAAATCGTAAAACTTTATAAATACCAAAACCAAAGATCGCGCGAACTCTTTCCACCGTTCCTCCCATGGGCAGATAAATGTGAACGAATCGACAGCTGGCAACGTGCTCAGCCACGTGAGCGGTATGACGACAATGGCCAATTATTGGCTTGACAACCAACAGTGATACGTTGTACAGCTATAAACTGACTTATTTCTTCCCAACTAAAACGCAGCGTCGATTCTCATACACGACAAAAAAAAAGTCTCAATAACCGTCGAAACGTTCATCGATAACTTGTGATTTATTTTTTTTTGCTGCAAGGTAGAAAAGGAAATTTATGGAAGAACACCAGGATTTTTATTATTATCTTGTACACGAGGCTGGATGAATATGGAACGCGTGTGCAATGCAATGGGTCGAGTCGAACCGAACCGAAATATTCTCGTGTTCATATTGTGTTACTCTCAAATCGACGAGGAGTGTATCTGCAATTGTCACCTCCATCCGTTAGTTAGGTAACGGATCTTCTGGAGTTTGGAATAAATAGCATACGTGAACTTACGTCACGTTATACCCATACTATATACGTGTATACAGGGTGTCCCTCTTATCTCTGCCAATTGAAATAACTCGGTAATTATCGATGTCACAAAAAAATGTTTCAGACAAAAGTTGTACGGTGTGAAGGGGGCCGTCAAGTGCGACCAATTTTTTTTTTATTTCGGTAGAGGCGCTGACGCACAGTGAAGGTCACCTCCACTTCTTTAAATGGAATGGTACATTTTTTTCAACCATCTTGTGGAGCACTTCAAGCTGCATAAAAAACATTACGGGGTCAAAGTTGTTGAAGGTCGTTCAAGGTCACCTATTTAGATTTGTATAATCGATACTGACCTTGAATGACCTTGAACGACTTTGACCCCCTAATGTTTTTTATGCGGCTTGAGGTGCTCCACAAGATAAATGAAAAAAAATATATACCATTCTATTAAAAAAAAAGTGGAGGTGACCTTCACTGTGAGTCAGCGCGTCCACCGAAATGAAAAAAAAATTGGTCGCATTTGATGGCCCCCTTGACACCGTGCAACTTTGGTCTCGAACATTTTTTTGCGACGTCGATCATTATCGAGTTATTTCGGGTGGCAGAGATAAGAGGGACACCCTGTATATATATATTTATATTAGGGTGGCACAATTTTTAGCTCCTTTTCCTCACCAACCAATTATCTTCTTTAAAGAAAAAAAAATTGTCGCGGAAGCTGTAAGCGGTCAAAAATATTTAGAGGTCGCTCAAGCCTCCCGAAAATTTAATTTTTCATTAAAAAATCGATTTGATTTTTTTCGGCCACTTCTCACCCATGAATTTTACGCTTTGTAATTTTTTAAATAATCTCGCGAAAGCTCTAGCCGGCCAATGAATATTTAGTGGTCGCTCACTAGCTTCGAAACTTACAATCTTCGCCGATCTTTTCGTTATTCTTCTCACTCATAAATTTGACGCTTTGTAAAGTTTTCGAAACAATTAATATTTTTTCCTTTAGAACATTTTATTTCTAATTTAGCTCACACTTCTAACCCAAGAATTATAATCTTTGTTCTCATAATATAATTCTTTAAAGCTTTAAATTCTTCAATATAGTTAGGACATGGTTGAAAACACCATACATTTCTCTCAGGGTACTTTTTTTTAAAGATACCCTTAATTGATAATTATTTATTTTCTGCGATTGGTAGTACAGTCGTGTTGTCGCTGAAAATCCCCGTAATCGAAGAAAAATCGTGCTGCGGGTGTTAAATCCAAGTTTGCCTAAAAATCGGGGTGTCGGGTTTTTTTTAGGGGATGAATAGGGATGGGGGTGGTTTGATGCCAAACTACAACCCCTACGAGGTCGCCGTGAGACAAAATGTTCAGAAAAATCCTTTTTGCTTTTGCCAACCTCTTTCGGGGGTTGATGGTAAAAAATGAAATTCTGGGAAAACTATTAACCGCACAAATTCGCCGTCGTGGAATAATTTGTAGCTTGAACCATCAGCTACATTTTTGTCCACAGCGCCAAACTCGTATCTCTTTATTTTCGGTCAATAGTTTCCCCAGAATTTCATTCTGAATTTCCAACCCCCAAGAGGGGTTGGAAAAATCAAAATTCAAGGGTGCTCCATAGAAACGAAAATATCGAGAAAGTTATTCTCTACATTTCGTACATTCAAACCATCCCCGAAAAATCGATTGTTTTTGAGTTATTCAATAAACAATTTTATTTTATATTTCAACAATTTTTTGGGGGTGAAGATATTATCAGAGAGGGATGATCAAATACTCGATCGACGCGTCTCTTCAAGGGCTACAACGTTTCCATTTGAACAAAAATTGTATGAATGTTTCCTACAGAGTTATCGAATTAAAAGTGATTTTTCAAAATTTCACCCCACTTTTTCACCACCAAAATGAACTTCCACGACTTCGGCGCTGTGGGCAAAAATAAAGCCCGGGTTTTTCTGAACATTTTGTCTCCCGGCACTGACCTCGCAGGGGTCATACTTTGACATTAATCCACCCCCATCCCTCTTCAACCCCTTAACAAAACCCTACACCCCGATTTTTAGACAAACTTGGATTTAGCGGCCGCGGCACCTACAAAATCACCTGTCAAAATACTAGCCTTCTAATTTTTTCCGATTCCAATACACAGCACGACTGTACTATGAGTGTATAAACTGATTGGTTTTCAGTACGAAAGCCATCACTTTACTTTTAGGAGATAGAAAATATTATTAGACTCCAAAGTGAGGAAATGAAAATCGAGTGTTTTGAAATACGAGGAGAATGGCGTCTTTCAAGTTGGTCCGGAGTGGTTGCAGCTTAGTTCCAGCTAATGGAAACGAGCTTTTCGGTGCGAGAAAACAAAAAATACAGATTGAGCAATACGCGTAACGAAAAACGCCTCAACCCGATCACTTGGAACTGAGCCAAAGTGCAATATCTTCATATAAATACAATCGGATTATAAATCTTCCAATTGCACAAACAGTATTCCTTTCTGAACATCTCAGGGTTCAAAAAGAAATGTCATTGAACATTGTGCTTCGAAGTTGACACATAGCCGACGTTTATTACGTCCACTTTTGATTGATCTCATTCTTTCGACCTTTTTTATCGGATGTTACTGATAAAACATTATTTACTTTTATTGCTTCATAAAATCGACGATAGGGCGCCACGAATTTTTCGCTAGTAGCCCTACTTCCGGCGAAAAAGTACGACGCGTCGGTACTATTTGAGTGTTTTCTGGAAACGTCTTAAGCACGATTTTATGTAGGTTAAAGTAAACACCAGTTTCGGCGAAAAGATCAAGCGAACGTGAAATTAAAAAAAATTATTTTTTTCCTCCATTGATAGAACGGAAATACTACGATGTCTCATGAGATGGGCCTTTCCATTCGAGATCAATGTACCGAGAAAGAAGCAGTACCGAGAATCATAGAAGAGAATAATTTTTAATCAACATTTTCAATAATAACGTTGCTCGCAACTATTTTCATAATAATTTTCGTAATTGCCGCTAAGAAAATCACTTTCGACTAGTCATATTGTCTGGTTGAAAGTTCGCCTTCGAGGTCACGCACGCTAAAACTAGTAACTTCGATGCGTGACATGTGGCAAAAACGACGAGGTCGGTTGAGCCGGAAAATCACCAGAGATTGAAATTGAATGCAGAGGGCCGGCGGGCGAGGTGGGGGGGGGGGGGGGGGGGTGATCGGTGAGGACGTTCACAGATGCGGGCCAAGTACGAGTAATTCAAAGACTGAATCTCCGCAATTATGAAGTACATTTACTACTCATATTCTCTCTGGAAGTATTGTTGGCCTCAAATTATTTTGTTTTTTTTTTTTCATTACGTTCTGCAAATGAATATTTACGGGTGTCGTGCGCTGAAATTAAATATTACTCAGCAGAGATGCGCAGCTACTGTGATTCGTGACTTTCTTTTTGTAGCACGAACTACGATGCAGCAGCGCCTTGAGAGAAATAATGCAAAAGTTCCGGAAAACCGATTGGCACGGTTGTAATTTTTATGAAGGAAAGAAAAGTCAAATGCACGTTGATTTTGGACGCAAATTTAAGGGGTCGTCTAACTTTAGACGCTAAAAAAAGGTATTTTCATGATTTTTTTATAGGTTTATATTATGGATATTGATATAAAAGTTGTTGCACTTAATAAATACACTTTCGAAATATATTTTTTTTTAAATTATGTATTTATGTAACCCAAACAAACTTTAAAGGCGTTTTTCTCGAAACAATGTTTTTTGACGGCTTGTTGATAAAAACTTCAAAACTACTGAACCGATCCTTTTGAAATTTTAACCACACATTCTTTACAACTATAGCTATAGCGCGAAACAAGGATTTTTTTTAAATTTTGATATGCTATAAATAAATTTTGATCACTATTTTTTTGCTGAAAACGGTAAAAACAATCACGTTTTTTTGTTGTTGTTTTTTCGAAAAATGTCTGATATGCGCTATAGCCATTAACAAACTGAATCTAAAACCGGTTGACTTTGTTGTTTCGGATGATCCATCTCCGAGATTTTATCAACAGCGCAGACCTACAATTTTTAGGACATTTTTTAACTACCATTTTCGTCTATAAATAGTGACTTGAATGGAAATTTAAAAAAAATGTTTTTCGAAAGTGTATTTATTAAGTGTAACAACTTTTATATCAATATCTATAATATAAACCTTTCAAAAAATAGCCTTTTTTAGCGTCTAAATTGAGAAGACCCCTTAAGGCAGTATCGATATTTAGAGCGCTGCATTGGAGGTGATTTTTCGGATGGAATAATTTGAAAAACAACTGAAAATATCTAAACCATAACTATAAAATAACTTTAAAAAGTGCTTATTGATTATTCAAGAAGATGTACAAATTGGATTTTCAAAAATCATTGTTATGTGGACGTTGCATGAACCCGAAAAACCAAAGATATTCTTAATCTGTTTAATAACTAATTTAATAACTGAAACATATCTAAACATTAACTTACAAAAGTATTCATTGATTCTTCAAGAAGACGTACAAATTTTATTTAAAAAGATCATTGTCAGTGCTGTGGACGTTGTGTGCATAAAAAAACCAAAGATATTCTTAATCTGTCTAATAACTAATCTAATAACTAAAAGATAACTGAAAAAATAACTTAACAAATGTTTATTGATTCTGCAAGAAAATATACAAATTAAATTTAAAAAATCATTGTCAGCCAATCAAAAACCCAAAGATATTCTTAATCTGTTTGAGTGGTGAGATGTTTGGTACGAGATTCAGCAAAAAAAAATGTGCAAAATGGTGGCATGCTAAACTTTGATTATCAATTTTTCTTATTTTTCTGACCATTCTACGAATTATATATTAAAAAAATTATTTCGAATAAACTCTGCTATCAACGTTGAAAAACAGTCCACTCAAGGTGTATGCCAAATTTGAGCTCAATCGGCCAATTGGTTATCGAGATATCGTGGTTGCCGATTTGAAAAGCATAAATTCCATTTGCCAGTTCTCGAGCGTACGATTTTAAAAAAATCTGTCTACGACAAACAGTTCGTTAGCAGCATTGATTTGAAGTACTGGGGTGTGCGTAACCCGAGTGGAGGTTATTTGTTTCGTACAGATAGTGTTTCCCAAATTTATGGATGAACATTTTTAAAATATTGTTGAAATGTTGCTCTTTTATGTGTTTAAAAATGAATACACTTATTGCAAAAAATAATTTATATATTATATTTTTTTTTAATACAGAAAATATGCTTTTTTTTGCTTCGAAACCCACGAATTGAGTTTGTTTGGGTTGGGTTTAAATGGCAAATAAGATCCATCCAACCCACGTGACGAAACATTTTCTCTGGTCTTAGCAAACTGCTGGTAGAACTGCATTAAGTGTATGCATACTTTTTTTGGCATGCTACTCGTTTGCCACTCCTCCCGAGTATTTTGAAAATCCCAATATATGTCATCTCACTCGTGTTACGCGTGTTCGAGAAGTGTGAAAACGCCGAGGTCGTTTGAAAAGAAGCTTTTTTTCTGGTGAGTGATTGACATCGATGTGAAATTATTGCGCAATAGTCTGATAAAGCGACTAAAAAAAGGAGAAAGAGAGAGACAGAGAGAGAGAGAAGAAGGAAAACGTCACAAACAATATGTATTCTGAGAAAAAAGTAAATTTCATACAAACGAAATTTATCAGAAAACGATAAAATTTGTTTGATTTCAATTCATTTTTTTCAATCGATCCGTGGAAAGACTGATAAGATCTAATGGAAAAGTGTTTCATGTTCGTAACGAGCGAAATATTTTAAACTTAAATATATATATATATATATATATATATATATATATATATAAAATATTCAAGTTATCGTGAAAAATCTAAGGGTTGGTCGAGAAATTGAAAAGTTCCGCGAAGAGTGGGAGCGGCAAATCGTTGGTATCCGGAATAAATTATTGTAATCTGCTGATAAGTTGATAACGGTGACGTCATGCCGTTCGACGGAAGGAGGGAACCGGATGGAGGAGGCTCGAAACTCCCCCAACAGCGGCAAGAGAGAAGATCGTGCCACCGACCCCGTTTGCCCCGGAGGCGCAACCTTCACCCAGTTTTACGTACATATAAATAATATATATAGGAAAATGGGATAAGAATATAAAAAGTATGGTAAATAATTGACCGGTAGATAAATAAACTCTCTACGAGTTCATCCGTGTCGTTTGAACTCGCAATCAGTTTTTTATTCTCCACTTTCGAAGCTCATGACGTCAGCGAGAAATCTGAGGTGATACTAACATCTTGGATACTTACGAATATCGACAGGTGAACCTATTTTTAGAAGAATCAAGATTGTCGAGTAGCCTTATATCGGGATAATCCATTTGACGAATCGAACGAAGCGCGAGAGGTTGCACGTTGAGTTATTTTTATTTCTTCGATTTAGATACTCTGTTTTTTAAATGTTTTATCCACAAGGGAATTTCGTACTTCTGCTCGTTTATTTTTCAGCAACGGAAATGCCAGTGTGTTTTTCGTGACTTTGTTGTTTACATGGAAAACTAGAGAATTGATTATGTTACATTGATGGACAATCGAAACACAAATTAGCCTGAATTAGAAGATCCGAAAAATGGTTTTTTTTATTGCTTAAATCGATAGATAAAGTATCCAAGAATATATTTACAAAGTTAGAGAGGCCAATTGTATATATTTTCTAAGATACAAGGCCAAAAGCAGAGAAGCGATTGATATTTGATATTGATATTATCCTCCCATTCGAAACGTTGAAGCGCGTTTTTTCCAGTTTTCATTTTCACGATTTTTTCATATTGGCGGGCGTGATAGCAAAAAAACTGAACGACCTATCGAATCAAACCAAAGTTTATTTTCTTCAGTATGAAAATCTTTTCTAAGTGAATTAAAAAAGTCGTTGAAAAAGTATTTTTAAATAATTTTTATAGCACGTTAAAGTGTTTTTTTTTGTTCAAACCTGAGAAATGTTATAATTTCACGATTTTTTCAGCTTTTTCTTAATTAGCCCAGAAGAAAAATATATGAAAATTAAAAATTTTATCGGTTTATTTGGTTCAGTCAAGAATTACGAGCTGCGTCTTTCCCGCCGATTGGGGACTGCAGTCGCAAGACCCACATGGCATAGGCTGATAAATCTGCAGTCATTTATTGTTCCATGTTGAAATTTCTTTTTATACATTTCAAATATACATGAAAAGATACCTCAATGTTTACTGGACTCGCTTGTTTTTTCCCTTTTAAAAAAATTCCCGAAAAAAACCCTTTTTTGGACTTCTAATTCAGGCTCCCGCTTTGAGGGGGGATATACCTTTAGGCGAGGGAGAAATTTGATGATTTTTTTTTTCAAAGGAACGATTTCTTCACCATTTTGAGACTTAGGGTACGTTTTATTCCTACTTCGGCTGTTGCATGGTATTTTTTTTTATTAATCCTCAAAAATGGTGGAGGTATAGTACAGCCTTGTAACCTACGTCTTCAAAACTGGCGTGACGTAGAGCTTAAAAAGTAATCGACCGTTCTGATGAAATTTGGTATAAATCTTTCTAGCCTTGTTGTCTAAAACCTAATCCTAAAGGTTTTTAGAAATAAAAAAAAAGATCTTTTCATTGCAAAATGTAGCCATTTTTTCGGAAAATTCGGGTGGGGGTAAAAATGTCGAATGACCAAATATAGAACGACAAACATTTCGAAACGACAGAATTATGAACTCTGAAAATAACGAAGGTTAAATCATTCGAAATTTTATCTTTCGACTGATAAAAAAATCGAATGACTATAAATCGAACGATTATTTATTGGAGAGGTAATTTATTCGAAAACGAATATTCAGATTGTCTGAAATTCGGAACATAAAAATACAGAATCGAAAAATGTAGAACACCCATATCTCCGAAACAGAAAATAGCGAGTGCCTAATATGCGTAATACCGTCTATGGCGAAAAGCAATATATCGAAACGCAAAATGTCGATGGCCCGAAATGTAGAACGCCGAAAGGTCGAACGGCCAAAATGGCGAACGTGGTGGGGCCCGTCACGTGGGATGACTGTCTTATGATATTTTAGCCTACAGACCGCCAGCGCCATCTCGCAGCTTCACTCTGAGGCGCAAGTGACGTATTGCTCGATTCGCCATTCGGGCCGTTCTACATTTTGACCCTCCGCGATTTCAACCACTCGACTTTTTGGCCGTTCGCTTTAATGATTTTCTGCATTGTGAACCATCGCCATTTTTTTAATTCGGAGAATTGTCGTCTCGAATTATTTGGTGTTATGCATACAGGCCCATCGATTTTATGTTTTTCGATATTTTATTAAATCTGATTTTTGTTTTTCGCTATATATCAACTTCCGAGATGTTCCTATTCGTAATTGTTATTTTCGACTTCACAGGCTCTAGTAAGATTGATCTATCTATATTCGAACATTCGTCATTTTCGAATTCGACATTTTGGCCCATCGGCATATCGATCGTTCGACATTTTTCCCCCCACCCGAAAATTCATCTTTTTGTTTCAAAGCGTGCCATTTAATTGATTTTAAACATGTCTTACTTTTTCTTGGTTCATATTTTGCGTAAAAGTGTTAATGAAAGAAAAATATTCGGTGGTTTTTTTTTTCTTTGAAGATTGATAAACTCAGCTGATTCTTGAAGATTGATGAACTCTGCCATTTTTGAAGATTGATAAAAAGAAATATACGCCATGTTAAAGCCAAAAGTGGTAACAAAAAATACCCTAGGTTCAAAAAGTAGTGAAGAAATCTTTCCTATTAAAGAAAATCAGCTATTTTTTCCTCGCCTAAAGGTATCTCCCTCTCAATTTGGAGAATGGGTAAAAGTTTCCTAAATAATTGATTGGAAAAAGGTAATTGTACATTTTTTCGAGTGTAATAACTCAAGTCTCGAACCACCGAATCCATACGCAATTTGGTTATAATTTCATAAGTACGAATGTTGAAAAAAAATCATGAAGATGGTAACAGTCTTTGACGGTAGCAGTAATGATTGTAAACGAAAAAAAAGAAATTAAAGTAACAAAATAACTAAAAAAAATTAGTGATGTTCCGCAACGTAAACGAAACTTCGCGTCATTGTTTGAACCTAATCATGAACATGAGCGTTATATAATGGCGTAGAGCTATATCCTGATTTACATCGATATCTTTGTGTCATGAAAGTGTGTAGAATATTGGATGCATAATTAATCCCATCGAACGTGCGAAAACCAGAAAAAGGAAGCCCGAGGGGACGTATCACGTGTACTTGCCACGCGACTGATTATTTTGACGATACCTCGGAAAACAACAGGCTATGAATAAAGCAAAAGGTACGTCGCATATATATTTATATATATCCGTATGGATGCAAATAAATTCGTTCCTTCATCTATGATAACATAGATCAACTATGCTGCTCCCCTCATTAAAATTCAAAGGAAAATGAATTATTTCATCTACAAATGGTCAAAAGCTTTTCGTGAAAAATATGCAACAGCTGCTATGATTCGATTCCGCAACGACGCTTATTTTTTATTAAAAAAAAATAAGCTGCCCCGTAAGATGAAGCTAGATTTATTTTATGTAAGAATTCCTGAACGATAAATCAACATTTTTTAAAACTATTATCCAAACAGACTAAAATTGTCAAAAGTAACACAGAAATCGAAAAGAATCTGACACATGTATAGACCATTGTCACTCTGAAAAATGATGTACACGAAAACTACGAACGCGCGGACTGAACGCAATTGTATTTTTATTTTTGTGTGTCACAGAGAACGATTTATTTTTTTTTCTTTAAACGATAGAACTATATATGTAGAATATTTTACTAAAGTTTCAAAGCGAAATTCGAAAAACTTCAAACGTTACAGCCCGTCAACGCTGTGCCTCACCGCTCGGATTCGGAGCGGGCGTGAACTTCAAACGCGTTTTTCTCAAAACTGCATTATCGAAATTGGCGTGCAGGATTACTCAAAAACTATTAAGGCGACTGAGTTGAAACTTGTAGAAAAATTGATAATGTTGGTACCTTCTACTTGACGAGAATTGTTTTTGAAAAATTGGCAAACAAAACTACTTTTTTAATACACATTTTACAGGAATGTTGCGTGAACTGTTGATTTTTTTGTAAATGCGAGCCGTTTTCCTAAATTTGCATTTTCTTCGTTTTAATTACCGTCACATAGAAACTATACAGCTTCTAACTGAAAAAATATTTCACATTTTTTGCAAATCAAAGTCTACGGTAAGCTAGACTTCACGCCGATTCGCAACTTCCGCGGCGAGCTTGCCGTAATACTCTGCCACAGCTCCGTCATTTTGATGATGAATTAGTTAAAAAAAAATTGTTTTGTATACTTAGATATACTATTAAAATATACCTGAAGTTTGATAATTGTAGAACAATTATTTCTTAGTTTAAAAAATCCCTCAATATTGCTTACTTTTTTTTCCTGTCTAAATGTATATGCCGCCTAAGTCATTATCGCGATCGAACACTGAAGGCAGTATTCAGCCAAAATAGATACCACAAATGCGTTCCTGGCGCTACGCACTCAAGATTTCTTTTCTTCAAGATTTCAAAATTGAAACGCAATTATCGTGACGTCACATATCGAAATACTCGAAATAAATAATCGGATAAGCGAATTTTCATAAAAATTTCCGGTGATGTCAGTGATATTAACGTTCTATCATATCTTATCGTTTCTGGGGGGAAATTATGATGAAAGATTCGATGATTTCTGGGAACATGTTTTTGAGTATCAACAGCTGCGATCTCAGTATTTTGCAATTAAATGAAGTTAAATCAACCCGCGGGTTTTTCGTTCACCAATACAGACTAAACAAGAAGAAAATAAAACGTTATTTATTTGTACATTCGTCATGGATAGAAATGTATTAGTTGTCATTTGTCATATCAATAACTGGAGATTTAGATCATCGTGTCGGATATATGCGGTTACATGTGGGAGAAAATTTTATCGGATCGTATCTCCCGCATAGGCATATACGTGAGATAGATAAATATGATTTATTTTCAACTTATCGACGGCGAGATCCATGAACGAAAAAATCAATCTTATGATGCCGGTGTCGTAGAAATTATTGAAATTGACGAATTTGCACACAAAGTTATGCAAGTTATATTTTGTCACTTTTCAGAATCTATACAGCGAACATCAATCTGACAGAATGTGCTTTTTTGTTGCGAATGTTCATATGAGTATTTAGCATAAGTTGAAAAATATATATTGAAAACAAGGCGCGTGGGAGAGGGAGAGGGAGAGGGAGAGGGAGAGGGAGAGGGAGAGAGAGAGAGAGAGAGAGAGAGAGAGAGAGAGAGAGAGAGAGAGAGAGAGAGAGAGAGAGAGAGAGAGAGGGAGAGGGAGAGGGAGAGAGAGAGAGAGAGAGAGAGAGAGAGAGAGAGAGAGAGAGAGAGAGAGAGAGAGAGAGAGAGAGAGAGAGAGAGAGGGAGAGAGAGAGAGCAAGACTGACTCTGTGCACATGCGCGCAGCATCTATTTCCTCGGGGCAAACGTACACGAGCGATATCCTCTGGAAAGACTGTTTCATGATGAAGTTCTATTATTTGATGCATCAAAAGAATTGAAACGTAGACTCGTGCATAAATTAAATTGCATGCAAATTGAAAGCAAGTCGACAGTCTGTCAAAAGTTTCGCTTGAAAGTCAATGTTGTCTATTATATCGCAGTTTGCATCATTGGATTGCAGCGAAATTGTTTTTTTGTTCGCATGGCCCATTTCTTTTGCTACAATTGTCAATTTAGGCTAAACATTTTACTGTATGGTACTTTTGAATACCCTTAGAAGGGACCCGTAACCTAAAACTGCAGAAGAAGAATTTAGATAGTAATAAAAAGAAAGCAACGAAAACACGACGATTCCAAATATTCGCGAGACTTTATATTTCCGGAAGACACTGTACATGAATACAAGACAAAGTAATTGCAAGAACATGATGGATTTCAATTAGTTTGGCTATTATTTTTGGTTGCAAAAGAATATTTCCCAATTATGGCAAACATTAAGTTATTCATTACTTCACAATATTTTACGTCACTATTACCACGATCACTATACTCACGAGCGAAAAAAAATACTCTAATTGTCACGATTGTCTAAGTACTCAAATAACATTACGATTTAGCGATAGATTTTTTTAATTTTCTACAGAGTCGACTCGAAAAAATATGTCAATGGCCCTAGCCGCTGCTCATTTCGGTGGTAGAATCATTAAAAAGTGTACACTGAGTTATATCAGGACGATCATAGCAGCACGATTATTTTGTTCAAAACTCATGTTCATTGGAAAGTCATTTCAATTTGACATTTTCGGTATAAAACATATCTTGCTCGCGCAGAGTGTTCTGGTTACAGTTTCAATAAGCACGAAATGATCATGTCTTATTTATCACACGTACGTGAGCTTTCGCATTCGTTTCTTACGCATTCCATATCTCTGTCGCGATCTTAGACACGAGACATTCTTCGTCCATTTGATCTACGTCTAACCCCAACCATTTAAGATGTTATCTATGATGCTTTAAAATATCGTTCGGAGAGAGTTAAAAAAAATATTAACCATGAAGGGGGAGATACCTTTAGGCGAAGAAAAAACTTGCCGATTTTTATGATTTTTTTAGAAGGCAAGATTTCTTTACCATTTTTGAAACTCAGGGTTTATTACTGCTTTTGGCCGTTACATGGTATTTAAAAGAAATATAATTTTCGATAAAAATGGCGGAGGTCGGGAACAATCTACTAAACTGCATTTTCAAAACTGGCGTGACGCATAACTCAAAAACTATTCGACCGATTCTGATGAAATTTGGTAGAAATCTTTCTAGCCTTGTTGTCTAAAACATGATCCTTGATGTTTTTGAAAATTAAAAAAAAGTATTGTTTGATTGCAAAATGTAGCCATTTTTTCGGAAAATTTAATATTTTTGTTTCAAAGCGTACCATTTCATCGATTTCCGACATTTCTCACTTTTTCTTGGTTCATATTCTGAGTATAAGTGTCAATGAAAGAAAAATCATCGTTGGTTTTCCTTGAGGTTTATCCCGCCGACGCTACGTGTCACCGTCTGACAACATCCGCGGTAGCCCGTTTAGAAATCTGTGCTATACCACCGCGATTTTTAAAGATGAATAAAAATAAAAATACCATGTACCATACAAAGAAAGTAATAAAGCATACTCTACAACGAAAAAATGGCAAAAAATTCCTTTAAAAAAAATCATGAAAATCAGCAATGTTTTCCTCGCCTAAAGGTATCTCCCCCTTAAACCATGTTACAAGTATTCTGCTAAAGTTTGACGAACTTTAATTAAATTTGCAACACGTGCGAGCATTAAAAAAAATTTCGTATCATTTGAATACGGAAACATTTCAGTATACGCTTCCATTTTTTTGCGTATTTTTGCGAACATGATAAATCTTGAAGTTTGAAATTTTTACAAAATACAACGTCTATTGTGTTTATTGAGGAGGCTTTTAACATTTTCGCTAAATGTGGGCTGAAAATGGATTTTTCTGGTGATCGAGAACTTATTTTATGCGATGACTTTTGCATAAAAATAAATCTTTTGTCGATTGCACGCGGGTGATACGGAAATGTACGTGAAATTGACGTAGAATGGCTTGTATAAATTCATGAGATCGCGTTACGCAATATATTTATAGAGCTTTTACGGAGGAGCATATAGTGTGTAAAATCGACTATATCCACTGTCTACTCATATACCGATCTATGGAGGTTCAACCCTTGGACCGAGGAATATGGGGGTCAAGTAATTTGTGCGAGCGAAAAGCGATCGCGAGTTTCTTGGATCGTCTTCGATTGAGACCTATTATATGGTTTGACAGACGAGAAGAGCAAGCTCGCAGAATTTTGCCACGTGAACATCACGTCCGCGAAACATGATACAATGTGATAATGATTTTGTTATTGCTATTGGTAAGTACTGTCGCGAGCTTCGAGAACTATCAATAGATCGACTGTGGACTTTGACACGTTCGGGGATTCATTATCACGATTAGTTTATATATTTTTATTAATACTTATTTTTTACGTTGGGTTCCAAAATTCCAAACAAATGTGCAACCAGTCACAACTCTTGACTGTTCCCACGTCAATTTATTCTCTTACACACGTAACAGAAACGTGCATGCTAACGTGATCGGAAAAAAACTTTCTTATAACTTAACAAATCTCCCTGCATCATAACACTTTTATAATGAATAATATATTACTGACATGGTCCTAATTTTCTAGAAAATGAATATTGAAGTAACCAAGTCGTTTATTTCTACTAAAGATGTGAATGCTTATTTATTGAAAAATGTCCTCGCCGTCGTTAAGGGGTTAAGATACTGTGAAAATAAAAATCGTACGCTTCTAGAAACAACTCAAATTGAAGGTAAACTTATGATTACAACGATAGAACGGCTGATAAAACTTTAAACGCTTTTTTCTCGAAATAATGGTTTTCAAAACGGTGTACACGATTTCTCGACATCTGATGAACGGATTGAATGGAAATTGAATACACTTATTCAGAGTAATAGTAGTTTAGGCTTGACAGACGTTTTTCTTAACTTTTTTTACCAGTTATTAATAATAATGATGATATTTATGCTCGAGCAAGCGAAAAAAAAATTAACATTTTTTTTGATGATTGAAACACGATGACAAAAAAAGCTCGGCCAAGTCTTAGCCAATATTGTCGATTTAAAGAAAAAAAACTCGATATTTTTGTTCCATAACTGGGTGGCCAAAATTAAGCACTTACACCGTCGAGCCCCCTCGCGTTTGAAGGTCCTTCACGAGATTGTTTATAACTTCTTAAATAATTGACATTTTTTTATGAAACTTCGTACACAACGTTGTTAATGTTCATACAAATAAATGGCCAAACGATTTTTCAATCATCTTAGCAATAAGCTGCTTCAATATTAATGTTTTTAAAGAAGCCTGATTCTCGAGTCGCCACAGTAGCCTAGCCCCTTAAAAAAATGATCATTATGGTGGAATTAAATGGTAGCTGAATAGCTAATTAATTTTCGAGGCACGTGGAATGTTCGTTCTGTGCATAAAAATTCGCACTTGTATTCGAAGTTTTTTAAACGATTTCATTGATTAATCATTACTTTATAACGAGCTATATTGTTGATTACTTCACCGGATTGCTTTCCGCCCCCACAAATGATATCAAAAAGTTTTCGCGCGAGAGATATACAACTAACCATAACTTTTTGATTTATGCCAGGCAAACAATCAATGCTTACTCTCACTTTGTGTGTCGAGGATACACGATGGGGCTCGAACGACCACGAAAAAAATTTTCCACGACCTCATACTATTTGCCCACGAAACACGGCCTGTAACTCGTTGATCCCTCGGTCAACGCAGAACGAGAGTACGTACATACGTACTTCGCCTATGTATGCGAACACCCTCGTAACCATCAAGAGCTCTTCATATTCAAAAATATGTAAAAAGATAAAATATTGTATGCAATGCAGTAATGTTCAGTAAAGTACGATATCAATGGAAGGTCACAGTTATAACGTAATTTCGGAAAGCATATATTATTATAATCATTATAACGAAATATTAAAATTATTATTGTTATCCCGAAAAATTGTCATGAAATTTATTATCGTCAAAGAAATCCATTTGTTGTATGAAACAATCGTAACGCATTTGCTGCGGCTTTGATACTCAATATCTTTAATCACTCAATCGCAACTGTCAGGGCGTGACGTTAAAAAAGAAAGGGTGTCTCAAAATGACCTGACAGTTTAAATTACGCGCCATGTTTTTTGTGGCGAACACAGAGTACTAATCTTTGACAACTGGCATCAGGAAGTATTGAGGTTTAGTCATGGAGAATCATATGATAAAACAACGGATAGAAATTGTTGTTTGCTGCATTGTTACTGCATAGTTATTGGAAACGAAGTTTCATGGTCGTGTTTCGTGACGCGATTGGACTTCTTTCTTTGGGGTTTTCTAAAAGGAAAAGTGTATGCCACGGATCCACAGACCATTTCGGAGCTCAAGGAAGCAATTGGATGCACTATTAATGAAATGTGTCCGCAATTAGGCTGAAATGTTATTGAAAATTTCGTCAAAAGAGGGAAGGTTTGTAAACGGGGACGAGGCGACCATTTATCGGATATTGTGTTCTACACATAACCTCCATGTCTTAGGCCACTCTAGGATTTTTCAAAAATCAATTTTTTTTGTTAAAAAGGTACCTTAGTACCTATAATATTTTGTTCCAAAAGATTGTGGGTGTGAAAAATCTCTAAGGACTCGATTTTTGAATTCATATGCAGGCATAGCAGATTAAAGGTGTCGAAACATTATTCATGTTGTGACTTTCTACTAATTCTAAACGCGTTTATCTCAAAATTACATTTTTCAAGTCAGCCGGACTCATAACTCGAACAAATTTCAACCGATTCACTTGAAATTTTAACTGTATGTTTAGAATAACATTTTTTAAGGCACTACGTAGGATTTTTAAATTATATTGCATAGTTTCTTTTTTATAAACAATTTTCTGATGACTTTCTCATGACATTTTTTACGTTTTGTTTTAGAAATGCGCCATTTTGACAAAAAAACTATATCAAAAAAATCCTACGTACTTCTATAGCTATTCTTATATATAATCGCAAGAACTTTAGTTTATCATCATAACTCAAAAATTATAGGACCTGTTAGTCCGGCCGTTGACCTTCCAGAAATGAAGGAGTCATCGGAAAAATGCTACACAGTCGCCATTTTGACATGTATCGCTGTGAAAAAATAATTTTGTATATTCAATTACGTGTATAATAAGACCCCTATTTTGCAATTTCGATTTATTTTATGGTTTGGCTGAAAAAAAATCACAAATATGCCTTTTTACGTCTGGAGTGGCCTAAGGCCTTAAAATAAAAATATTCGTACTTTTCAAATAAATAATGTGTTTTATTGATAAATTTAAATGTCAGGTCATTTTGAAACACCCTATCCAACTGATATTAGAAGTGAAAAATACACTATTTTACTGGAAAAATGATTGGTGTATACAGGCGCATTGGTTCTAGTCTTCTTGATGAATTTTCCAAGAATTCCATATCATGGCCAAGTCAAATGTCGAATTATCGCCATCTCGAATCGATAGTTTTCTTCATGAGTCACTGATTGTCTTCAACAGATTTCCAGTCAATTGTTGTTCTCAATACTTGTCAAATATCCAAATGAAATTCTACACTTTATTTTTATCGCATAAGCGGGTCCCTATACTGTAAGGCCCTAAAGAACAAAGGTCTTTTTTTAAAGGCATCTTCTCACTTTACAGTTTTCAAAAAATCGATTTTTTAAATTACATTAGTCGAAAGTATATATATCTATGAGTATCATACTAATATTTTATGAAGATCGGAGGAATCTAACTGTATTTTTGTGTGACCTTTACTTTACTACCTGGGCACGTTCATCTGCTCGTTAAAAACTTTAAACGCGTTTTTCTCGAAACAAGGTTTTTCCACGGCTTGTTGATCAAATCTGCGAAACTACTGAACTGATCCTTATGAAACTTCAACCACATCTTCTTTACAACTATAGCTATAGCGCATATAAAGGATTTTTTTTAAATTTGATATTTACTTTTTTTGCCAAAAACGGTGAAAAAAAACGCGTTTTATTTTGTTTTTTCGAAAAATGTCCGCCCTTTTGTTATTTTTGCATATATCAGAAATCGTATGATACGCGCTATAGCCATTAACATATTGAATCTAAAACCGTTTGATTTTTTTGTTTCAAATGATCCATCTCCGAGATTTCATCAACAGCGCGCAATTTCTTCAGGACATTTTTTAACGACCATTTTCGTCTATAAAAAGTGACTTAAATATACAATTTAAAAAAAAATGTATTTCGAAAGTGTATTTATTAAGTGTAACAACTTTTATATCAATATCTATAATAAAAAACCTATCAAAAAAATTCATGAAAATAGCCTTTTTGAGCGTCTAAAGTGTGAAGACGCCTTAACTTCGTACACCGAACATTCGAACGTATCATTGTACAAGTTACCCAGAGTTGATTGAATATTTGGAATTTCGGAAAAAGAGCAGTTGGCCGTCAAACGAAAAATCGTCGAAGCGCAGATGCGGATAAATCATCGCCAGCCTCCAATAAAATGATACGAGACATACGTGACGCGGAGCATGCACCTCGCGTACGTATATCTGGGCACGTTTTGCAGTGATATCGCGGTATTTGTACTGATTGCCATATAGGAGTAGTCGAAACGCTGAGAATCAATGAGCGGCTTTAATCCGGCGAAACAATATTTGCACGGAGACCAGGCACTGTGTGCTCGGAAGCTGACGTTAATTTACGTTTTTTTTTTCGGGCCCCCCAACCGACAAATCTCCAACTTTGTTGCGCACGTTCCGCGCAACTCGAGACCGCCAGCTACGTCGAGATTAGTCGAGTGAGCATTCAATGGAAAATTCGGAGTGTCAACGACCACCGAGCTCCGAGCGCAAAGTCAAGGATCCGTGAGATTAAAGAGAGCTCGCTGATGCTCTATTGATACGCGATGCCAACAGCTGGAGGGTCGCAACTCGCGTAAATTCAAGCACCAGATCGCCCGGGGTTGGAGGCTTTCGTCGAACGGTAGTCGATGTCAATCCTGATATATGGAGCGTGAGCAAACAAGAGGGCGCGACCCGAACGATAAAACACGTAATGCTCCGTGGCCGGCGCCATTTGCTTTCCATAGCAAATCGATAAATAAAATAATGGAAGACAAGTTTTCCGGTCTACCGGAAGTCGACTGTCACTGCTGATTCTATCAATAGAGAAGAGGGTCAAGTCATTTAATTTCACGAAGCTTTGCGGATGTCAGCGGCAGTGGAAACGTACGAGGTTACAATAATAAAACCAAGGGGAATAGAGGGGAGAAGAAAAAAAGGTTGGAACCTGCGACTCCACGTTTGCGCCCATTATCACAAAAGCGATAACTCGCGTGTAAAGTATTTTTGTATGAGTAGAGGTACTACTTTGCCTCAAACCTCTTAGGATATGAGGAATGGGGACTTTCCACAAAATCGAGGCATGTCGGCCGTGATAACTCAAAAATGAGGTGCCCACGTGCAGAGTATACGTATTTACCACTTGCTTTCGCCCGCTGATACTCGCAATACAATTTTCCATACGAACTTGCACACCCTGTTTCACCCCCTTAGGAGTTGAATTTTGGAAAATCCTTTCTTCGTGCACCTCTACACATTCTAAGGAAGATATCTTCCAAATTTCACGTTTCTATCTTCACTTGTTTAGGCTGTGGGTTGCCTATATGTCATAGAGTCACGGAACTGTTTTATATGTATAAATTAACTTGTCCAAGATGTCCTGTAAACTAATTCAGAACTGGGTAAATTTTATTTGAAGGGATAGCCAAGGATGTCTGAGAAAACAATGAACTCAATCCAGACACACTTCTCGTGACTGCTGTTACATTTAACATCAAGTTGTCCAAGATTTTCTGTAACCTTATTCAGAACTGACTGATTGTCATTTGAAGGAACAAACCAACGGTATCTGGGGACACAGTCAAGTCTATCCAGATACACTTCACGTGATTGCCTTGACGTTTGCTTAAACCTATACAACTTTCGTGGGAACTAACCTACTTCAAGACCTAACTCAAGAGCTTCAAACTCGTTGCATTGTTATCAACCTCGACAATGAAGAGCCACGGTATGCAGCAGATCGTTCGATTAGTTCTGGAGATTCGTGCGATTTTCAAACCACGGATTCGATTATTCGCCGTGCACTAGTCAGCTATGCAACGGAAAAATGTTTCTTTGATGATGCGAAGGGAGCTGTTGATGTTTCCGATTACATAAGATTTTCGTATGATCGTTCCTTTTTTATATTTTCAAATTTGTAAACATGCAAGAAAATGGGTTTTGGTGAACAAGTTCTATTGCCCGATTTAATTTCAAAGCCGTCGATCGAACCAATCTCTAAATACAGCCTTGGAGGAAATGAAGAAAGAAACAGTAACTAAAAAGTATTCTGATAACGGTTAAAAGGTTCGTGCGAATATAAAAAAGTAATCAATTGATTTCGAATTTAGGAATAAAAGTTTTCGAAATATTTGTTACCCTGCTTTTTGGAAAATAATGTTATGACTTTTTATACAATTCTTATTGGAAACTTTTATACAATTCTTATTGGAAACACTGAGAGAAATGTATAGTGTTTTTAAACATATTTTAACTAGTTATTTAATTTGAGAGGACAATAATATTTTAAAGCCATAGTTGCTGCCAAAAGTATAATATTGCTTATTGATATTTCAGGAGTTGCATAAATTCTGCACTTATGTTATTCTCAAATACCAATCTTACAAGCATACATTGATTGTTCATTGCTATATAAGGCGGGCCATTTAACGTGACCACCCCAATTATCTCCGTTGCCTATAGAGTGACGAAAAAAATGTCAGGAGGTAATTTCATTGATTTGGAAGGGCTGATACAGTGGTGAAAAATTCATTTTTGTCAAGGTCATCGCTTTTGCATTCTCAAGGTCATCAATGGTTTTTCGAATGGGAGCATGTGTTTTTTAATTAAGACGTTGTCGCTGATATTCAGACGAATCTAACGACCTATATATCATGACCTTAAAATAATTTTTCACCAAAATACACGTGTAAAAACGGGAAATCGTGATGGTATTGACAATTAGTATGTCCGAATAATGTAATTGAATTTTTTGTGCAGAACGTTTATTGTAACAAATTTTCGAAGTGACACATTAACCTCGACACATTTTTTAAGACGTCGAATGAACGATTGTCTTCAAATTGTCTTGAACTTCAAATAGTTTCTGGTGTGATAGCGGCGCAGGTTATCCAACGGATACAATAATGTTAATAGTCGGAGATGCAGTAATCCCTTGACCTGCTTGTTCGCCGGATTTAACGTCACTTGATTTCTTCCTATGGGGAGCTATAAAGGATCGTGTTCACAATGATGTTCCGACGACGCCGGCGAATATGCGAGAACGAGTTACAAGCGCCTGCGCCGGTATCACACCAGAAACTATTCGAAGGTCAAGAGAATCATTCATCCGACGTCTTTAAAAATGTGTCGAGGTTAATGGCCATCCCTTATAACATTTGTTACAATACATTTTCTGCACAAAAATTCAATTATATTATTCGCATATTTTTATTGTCAACACCATCATGATTTCCCCTTTTTACACATGTATTTTGGTCAAAAATCATTTCAAGGTCATGATATCATTGGTCGTTGGATTCGTCTAAATATCAGCTATAACGCCTTAATAAAAAAAGCATGTTTTCATTCGAAAAACCATTGATGACCTTGAGAACGCAAAAACTATGACCTCGAAAAAAATTAATTTTTCACCACTGTATCAGCCCTTCAAAATCAATCAAATTGCCTCCTGACATTTTTTTCGTCACTCTAAAGGCAATGGAGATATTTAGGGTGGTCACGTTAAATGGTCCACCCTGTATAATATAATAGGTTTTCATGTAATGGATATTCCCTGACACTATAAAAAATGTACCCCGGTAAGATACTTATAGTGAACAGGACCAAATATATATATGCATTGATTGAAAATATTGCTTGTGATTTGCGATGAAGTTTATGGTGATTTGTACGATATTATATAACACATCCTGCTATGTGCACAATAATGTGTGTCCTATAAGAACAGAAGGTGAACTACAAAAAGAAGTGTTGAATTGATATCCTATTTTTGCAATGCAAAAAAATATTATATGACAGTTTGGAAGATACGCGTTGTTCTTAAAACTACTAAACCATGGTTTCTCCAACTGCAAATGATTTAAGTCTTCGCTATAAGTAAGCATGACCATACTATTTTTCGAATAGTAACTTTTCGTAAGATCTTACAAATTATATTCCACAAACGTTAATGTTAACCACATGAATTGTAGAAACTTGAATAGAATAGTAGAAGTTTGACCTGAACAAAACCCAACGTACGATATACAACATTAATATTTGTACGCCGATTTTGTGATAGCACTGAATTAACTATATTGTCAAACCTGTCACAATAGTTAATAATTATTTCGGGGATAATGCATAGTCAAACACGCCACCCAAACCGCATGTCTAAATATACTTTTCGCCTACACGGAGAAAAAAAACCAATTGAATCAAAAAAATATATTGGTCGATTCAAATAAATGTCTGATCGCGGAGTGCCACCGATCTATGAGATCGTTACAATACTATAAAATATTGGAAAACGTGATTGATTCAAATAACATATTATTTTGTTTGAAAATCTCTTCTGTTCTCTGAATATCTACATTATTCTTCAAATAAAATTATATTCTATTGAAATAATTCTATATACAATCGGTAGGTGTATGGATTAAATAATTAAGCGGTTGCTACAACATTTTTTATTTCATGCAAAAATATAATCAATAGAATGAATTATTTCTTCACTACATCGAAACGAATATGCCATGAGACGTACGTTTTTCAATTTGTTTTAAATCTTCGATAAAATGTGAGCATTAGAATGATCATCCGCGATAATAGTGCAGAGAATATCAGATATCCAATGGAATATCCATGGAGAGAATATCAGATATTCAACTGATAAGAACAGATACTATACTTTGATCTTAGCCACAGGTCAAGAAACGATACTCTTTAGAGTTTCTTCGGCGTTTAAGTAGATGTTCGGTTCGCGCTACGCTTACGAGAAACGAGCGCGCGCGCGGCTTCTAGCGGTTGCTCCGAGAACTACGGGTTTCGTCACACTTGAAAATTCGGCGGCGCTCGGCCTTGATTCGGTTGAATTTTTTCAACCAAATGCGCAAGAAACACATTTTATTTTCGCATAATTTTTTAACCAATTCAAGCATTTGCTTAATATTTTTCGATCAAAATAAAATATTAATATTCTAACGAATAATGTACTTGAAAATCAATATCGGATCTGGTGAAAAAATAAAATAACATATTTACTCGATCGAAATTTTATCTGAATCAAACGAGAGAAATTCAACTTTTCTTGTGTACTCGAATCAACAATAATCGTTAAAACTATAATGCGTTCAAAACTATATCATTTGTTCGCGATAATTTTTTAGATTATTTTAATAATATATTGTTCTCGGCTAACGATATATCTTTTGAATAATTAAAAACTTTTATTTTTATCATGTTATCAAAGTCAATAGCGTTTTGTTTTGACTAATAAATTCGATTATTTACAACGACAATTGTACAATTGAATCAACGAAATTTCATTCAATAACACCAATGATATTAGATCAATGTTTTTTTTTCTCAGTGTATAGTTGTGTTAATCATATTCTGATTGCGGTGTCAATAAAATATAGGGCATTCCACTGATCCCTCTTTCACCATGACCATTTTTGGTAAATCTCATGGCTTTTTCTCAGTGTTGGTTTAGTAGCTTCTGTACGGTTGAATAGTTTTCGGATTTTCATCATGTTGCTATGTATACATCATGTACTCTAAGTAGTCACCGATCCGACTTTCAGCTTTTGTTGTGATTGACGTGCGACCGATTCTCAGGCTGCTTACAGATGTTTCAAACCACGTCAACCACCTTAATCCTCCACACGGGGATGTTCCAAGGCACCACTGTTAAAGCTTTAGATTTCTTGCCAAAACTTCTAGCTTGTCTCAACTTTAATGTATTGCTCAAATACAAAGATTATCGGTGGTGATCAAAGTTTCACACCGAATAACAAAATGAGATGACAAGAAAAGTGCAAATTTGATGCGCATACCGTTGCCGTACTTCGTGAATGGGATGTATAACCAAAACGCGCGTGTCCATATTTTTCCAAGCAATAATCTTCGCGACTGAATGTCGCGCCACTCTCTATTTTCTTCTACGGACCACGGTTCTCCGGGTAATAACTGTTTTGTTTAGAGGTTCTCGAAAGAGGATGAAAAACATTCCCTGTTATGTTTCGTTCAGGAAAACTTTCCCGTTGTGCAAATTTGCGACGAGAAAAACGCCGAGCCAGAATTATACAAAAAAAACACAACGAAAGAATGCA
The DNA here is from genome assembly GCA_944452715.1 of Ophion slaviceki. Lineage (NCBI taxonomy): Eukaryota > Metazoa > Arthropoda > Insecta > Hymenoptera > Ichneumonidae > Ophion > Ophion slaviceki. Next base: position 25,648,554 of record OX101785.1, on the reverse strand, counting down.
AACCTGCGTACACTGCAACGAAAAAATGTTGTGTACGTTCATGTACTTTCATCAAGCCGAGTCCCGTGCAGAAATTTGTTGGGAAGTCCCAAGATCCTACCGTATCCATATAGGGATTTGATAGGGATGCCGCATGGGGGAGTCCACATTGGAATCCAAGTGGATTCCGCGCTATATGCCGATTGACATCGTTTGAGAATTTTTTGTTGGACATTTTCAACCGGAGTTTGTCGAATCTCCTAAAAGAAAATATCCTTTTGTGATCCCGTGCACAAATTTGTTGGGGAGTCCCACGATGGGCCCACAGCTTTATAGGGATTTGTTAGGGATACCGTTCATAGGCAGTGCCGGATTTATACTTTTCTTAAGTATGAGCCACTTGACTTTGTGCCGCCCCTCCTATCTCAATCACTTGTATTTACCTAGGTACCTTACCCTTTTTAGGTGCCTCTAAAATCCGCCGGCCCTTAAGGCGGTCCTCTAGTTTCTCGGGTCGAAAAAAATCGATTTTTTTCATAAATCACATCTACAACATGTGTAGAAAATGTGTGCCAAAGGATTTTTCGATATTCGAAGTGGTTTACAAGTTACGGCCCTGGAACGGAGCAGGTATACGGAGCAGGTATACTTTCAAACGCGTTTTTATCGAACCACCATTTTTCGAAACGGTGACCACGATATTTCAGAAACTACTGCACCGATCTTGTTCAAATTTATACAGCATCTTTAATATGTTATAAGCCAGCGATTGAACTAGGATTATCATAATTGCTTCGATAGTTTTTTTTGTACGAGCGAAAAACTTAAGAAAAAATGAGTAAAAAATAGAATGTAATTTTCGAAAGTGTATAAAAAAGTCAATTTTTGTAATTTAGAATTCACTCTAGTTCAATCGCTAGTCTTAAATATGAAGATTAAAATTCCGTTTGGTTTTTTGATTTCAGATAAACAGAACAGCCGCAATCTTGGTCACCGTCAAGCACCTCTTTTACTTGATGTCTTCCTGTCGGCCACTATAACGTTTATTCTATTATATATTTTGACTTCAAAAAATTTGTAAAGCTTATTTAAATGTCAATAAAAATTATGCAAAAACAATGAGATTGATGATTTCGATGCTTTGCCCGTAAAAAATTATTGAAAAAGCCGTAAAAAAACAGCCGAGAAACTAAAGGACCGCGTTAAAGTCTGCCGCGCCTAGGCAGCTGCCTATATAGTAGGGTGGCACAAAATCTTCTTCAAAGAACAAAAAATTGTCTCGCAATCTGCGAGCGGTCGAAAAATATTTAGAGGTCGCTCAAGCCTCCCAAAGATTCAAATTTTCATTAAAAAATCGATTTTTTTTCTTTTACTTCTCACCCATGAATTTTACGCTTTATAATTTTAAGATTGACCTCGCGAAATCTCTACCCGGTCAATGAATATTTAGTGGTCGCTCAAGAGCTTCGAAATTTCCAATTTTTGCCAATTTTTTTCTACTCTTCTCACTCATACATTTGACGCTTTGTGAAATTCTCAAAACAATTAATCGTTTTTATTTAGAAACAGATTTTTCGAATTAACCTCATACTGTTAACCCAAGAATTATAATCTTTGTTCTCATAAAAAAATTCTTTAAACCTCTTGCCTTTAAACGAAATTATAGGTCCCCCGTTTTATCGGGTAGGAAGTGTGAGGTAAATTAAAAAACTCCGCTTCTGAAGAAAAAGCGGATAAAATGTTTTGAAAATTTCACAAAGTGTTAAATTAATGAGTGAGAAGAGAGCAAAAAATTCTCGACAATTGAAAATATCGAAGCTCTTGAGCGACCACTAAATATTCATTGGCCGGTAAGAGCTTGCGCGAGTTTAATTTAAAAATTATAAAGCGTAAAATTCATGGGTGAGAAATAAACGTAAAAAAAAATCGATTTTTTGATGAAAATTTGAATTTACGGGAGGCTTGAGCGACCTCTAAAGTTTTTCGTAAATATATACTATGAAAATCACTCAAACGTTTTTCACAGTCATTATTAGAGATTGACAACCTAAATCTGCAAAAAAAAGAATTTTGACAGCAACGAAAAAAAAAATATATTGTAAAGAATTTTCGTTGTATTTTAGCAATGTAAACTTCAACACCATTCCCCTTGTTCGGTTCACGTTATTGTAAATTCAAGGTTAACCAGAACCGATTACTTTACAAAGACAATCGAGCCTCCGCGCATCTTAAAATGTCACTGTGCTATAATTATATCCAACACAGCTATCGATTTTCATCGTGAAACGGAGCATAAAAGCGATCGCATTATTCATGAATATGAGTAAGATATTCGAAAAGAATCAGAACGCTAGATTCCATCGATCGGAATAATTTTTCATAGTAATTTGAAGGTCGGGTGATATTTAACTCACATCTCATTGAGTAGCGTAAATTATTGTCCGACTTGTGTATCCAGCTAGTACCCAAACGATAAGCAAGAGCGTCCATTAAAAAGTTAATCCTAATACGGATTGTGCGAAAAAGCACACACATATATTTGTATATGTATACATTAGGGTGGCACAAATTTGAACTCTATTTTTTTCTTTTTTCTCACCATCCAATTATCTTCTTCAAAGAAAAAAAAATGTCGCGAAAGCTGCGAGCGGCCAAAAAATATTTAGAGGACCCTCAAGCCTCGCAAAATTTCCAATTTTCATTAAAAATTCGAATTTTTTTCATCCCCTTCTTACCCATGAATTTTAAATTTATATTATAAATTTAAAACCCACGCTTTGTAATTTTGAAATTAACCTCGCGATAGCTCTATCCGGCCAATGAATATTGAGTGGTGGGTCAAGGTTTTCGAAATTTACAATTTCCGAGAAAAAAATTTCGCATGCACTATAATCCCTTGTAGCATAAAAACAATATAAACAGCGAAGTGTTACATTTTCTGAATAATTTATTATAATAATTTGTAACAAGCACCAATTAGACGATATGTGTTATTACGTATTGTATTATGGCGTCGCTCGTCACAGAGTACAGCTACAATTGGTCCGCAGTTTGACTAACGAGGCCAACTGTGGGACGCATTACGATGCGCGTAAAACCGCTCACATTTCAGTTTTACGAATAAAACGACCGATAATTTTGTTCACGGACAAGAGCTTTAAAAAATCATTTATCAGAACAAAAATTATAATTCTTAAGTTAGAAACCCGAGGTAAATTTGAAAAATCTGTTTCTAAAGAAAAATGGATTAATTGTTCCGAAAATTTTACAAAGTGCCAAATTTATGAGTGAGAAGAATTTTTAAAAAATTGGCGAAAATTGGAAATTTAGAAGCTCTTGAGCGACCACTAAATATTCATTGGCCGCCTAGAGCTTTCGCGAGGTTAATTAAAAAATGATAAAGCGAAAAATTCATGGGTGAGAAGGGGACGTAATAAAAAATCGATTTTTTAAATGAAAATTTGAATTTTTGCCAGGCTTGAGCGACCTCTAAATATTTTTTGACCGCTCACAGCTTTCGCGACAATTTTTTTTTCCTATTAAGAAGATAATTGAATGGTAAGAACAAGGAAAAAAAGAGCTCAAACTTGTGCCACCCTAGTATACGTATATATTGAATTCATAGGCTCATTCATACAGTTCGCCAAGGCAGGCCAAAAGTGGAAGTAAGTGGCCTTAAATTGAGCTCGTCAGCAACGTGCCAGCGCTAAAGCCCACGATTCATCTTATAAATTTAATATTTCTAACGGTACAATGGGACGTTGTGTCTATAAACCGAACTACGCCTACTCGGTTTTTCTCGTTTCAACCTCTTTTTCAATCTCCATATGGCCGCAAATGGAATTTATTCCCAAGCTCAAGGATTTCCATGGCGATACAACGCGAATTTATGAAATCACGCGAGAGATCAACTTTCTTCGTATATACGTGCCGTAAGAATTGAAGGAAATTGTTGGAGGATGAAAATTGCCCTCCCTCTCTTTTTCACTTTCCTCCTTGCCTTCGCTCCTCCATCATACACAGTGACGAGCCATCTGAGTAATGAGAAAACTGGAGTACGAGAGAATAAAAAAAAAACACGTCGGGATCAGATGTGAAGAAAGTCTGTAAATTAAATTTGCACATTTTTCGCTCGTCTGCAGTTTACTAACTGCGATGGTCAACTTCAGTCGGTATTCTCGTCGAGTGAACTATGCAGAAGAATAAGTATTGCGCAGTTTTTCCGTTTAAACGTCGACATTTTGCATTATGTATGCGAAAACTTCAGAAGAATTTTCTTTCGGAGTTCTCTTGCGAAAGGCAACATACACTACCGATCGGAGTACAGCTTTTTTGTACATTTTTTGCGCATCGACGTTGTATCAAATATTCTCTCCAATTTGTGACGAACCACCTGGTATGGAAATTTCAGCGTTCATAGTCGAGGCATCTCGTTGGATCGTGCGGAGACTTCTAGCTTCACGAGCGTTATGGCAGTGTGATTCTTACGAGACTACAAGGGATGAAAGAACTGCACGGACCATGTACTAACAAGTTATTTCAGTTACAAAAGTATTACTTTGGTGTTGCAGCGGTTTATGGTGATTTTTCGAATATTTCTTACACGCATAAGAAGAGGATGCAAATGCATCTTGGCCTCTTCGTTCCTTTGAGGTGAACCGATCTATTTGAACCTTCTTGAAAGAACGAACTGATCGTAAACTTAAGTTTCCCACCAGATTGATTAAATAAAAATCAACATTTAGTAGAAAATTTACACGAATTTTTAAGGGGATACCTTTAGATGAGCAAAAATTTGTTGATTTTTCTGCTTTTTTTAAGGATAGATACCTTCGCCATTTTTTATATTTAGGGTATTTTTTATTATTATTTTTGGTTGTTACAAGGTATTTTTTTATTGATCAATCTTTAAAAATGACGGAGATATGGCACGGCTTTCTAAACTGCATTTTCAAAACTGACGTAGGATAGGCTGGGGTCGGTAGAAACACGGTTAAATGAAAAAGTTGAATAATTCAAAGACGTATAGTGATAGCAGCGCGGCCGCGAGGGGGGAAGGGACTCTTTGGGTATCGGAACCTGTCGCTCAGTGCACGTCGGACATTTTTATTTGGATGCATCGCTTTTTCCACATAAAAAGTCAGGTTTTTCACTATTAATATCTTGTGTATTGCTCCAAAACTATTATTCCTTCTCCAGCGTTGTTTGCAATCATCATTACTATGAATATCCTAGTTGAGTTTATTGTGGTCAGTACTTACCTACAATATTAAGGTTTTTTGCTGTTTGATAAATTACTCGAAGCGAGGGTGTGGGGGCAGTTGAAACAAACGGTTCGGGGTCAGGTGAAACGAGTTTCTGTTGAGCACGAACGAACATTTTCTCCAAATCTTGTTTTATTTTTTAGATGCCAAGAAATCGTCCGAAAAGTTAAATAATACCAAAGAACCTCAATGTACGTTCAGTGATACTCAAACCGGATTGAAAAGCAATAAAACAGATAATTTTGATTAAAAGTATATTTTATGTACAACAAACGTACTTTATCACTTTATACACATCATCAACAGTACCTCGGTTTAGTAGAAACATTAGATCAATCAGCTGAAAACACCTATTTCAACTACCCCCAGGCGCTGCTTCGATTGACCCCGACACAGGGTCAAATGAAACGTTTTCCGAGGGTTTCTAAATAGGTTATATACCTAAGTTAAGGGCATATAAGAAGCAAAATCAATAATGTTATCATGTAGCCAGATAATCTAGATATAATTAAAGCCCATTACCGAACGGATAGGGTATAAAATGAAGTCACACTAACCGATTTTCACTCAAAAACGTTCCAATTGACCCCAGCCTACTCTATAGCTAAAAAACTAATCGACCGATCTGATGAAATTTCGATTAAATATTTCTACCCCTATTGTCTAAAACAGCCTAAATGTTTTTGCACATTAAAAAAAGTATTTTTGTAGTTGCAAAATGTGGACATTTTTTTTCGGAAAATTCAATCTTTGTGTCACAAAGCGTACCATTTAATCTATTTTCAATTTTTCTCGTTTTTTCTTGGTTCATATTATGCGTATGAGTGTTAATGAAGAAAAAATCTTTGTTGGTTTTTTTCAGATTGATCCCGCCGACGCTACGTGTCACGCCGTTCGACAAAATCCACCGCAACCCCTTTAGAAGACCGTGTCATACCTCCGCCATTTTTTAAGATTTAAATGATGGAGAAATCTATCTTTAAAAAAAAATCATGAACATCAGCAATTTTAGCCTCGCCTAAAGGTATCTGGCCCCACAACTTCATAAACATTTTTCTCGTACAACTTTCATTGTTTGTCTTTACCGATATTTTCCGAGCGTTCTCGCCTACGAATTCAAAAGTCACCGTGTTTGTCACTTAACATGCTGTGAAGCAGCGTCGAAGGGTACTCACTCCTACGAATGTTCCGACTACGTGAGTAGCAAGGCAACATGAATTCTAAGAGACCCTGATTAAAACTTCTCAAACTGTTCTAACGTTTCTCTCTCGGCCCCTCACGGTCAAGAGCCTAATTGCTAATTGACCCTGTGGAAGTCTATTTGCTACGGAATTGATGCGCTTATCTTGAGAATAAATTGTCGCCAAATTACGACGCGCGATTTATTCGCTTCAGTCGAAAGTGTACTTTCTCCAATTGGCTATAGCGAGGTGAGAATTTTGGGGCGGGGTTGAAATTCCGAACTTTGAATGACCAGAAGGCTCAAAATTCCGAATTTTTTAGCTACCACTCAATCCTTCTAGAAATGTATAATTCCAAAATTTTGTATACAGAATTATCATATAACCGAAAATAATAGTACAGTAAGGAATTAAATGAAAATTACCATGAGACCGACTGATAAGACGTCGACCTGAAAACACGGCGCATATAATAAGTATCAACTTTTCATGTTTAGAAAGTTCATAGTTCCGAAAAACTAGTATTAGAACTTCGGGTTCCTGAATGGCCAAGGTTTGTACTAGTAAAAGTTCCGAAAATAAGAATATCAATAAAAATCACGGATAGCTAAACATCCTTACAGTATATATTCGCAATAAAATGTAAAGACGATAACACTCTGAAAACATTCTACCACGAAAGATCAAAACTCCGAAAGAATACTACCCCGAAAGATCAAATATCCGAAAGAATGTCACCCGAAGGATCAAAAGTTCGAAAATCTGAACACCGTCACCATGCGTTACGGTGGTAGTGGTGCTGCCATCTAGCGGCGCTCGGCTTCACTTGCTATCTGCTGTATGCGTGAAGTTTCGGGATTTTGAACGTTCTGAACGTTCTGTATCGGAATCTTATACTATCTAAACTTCAGTTTTCGCAAACTGGATGCTCGAAGCTATAATTTCCGCAATCTAAATCTTTCATACACCTGACGAATCTCTTATTAGCTTTAATGATATTTAAACTGTCTGGTATAGTTCGTTTTCTATAATAAAAAAATTGCAATTTTGTGGCATGTTTAATATTACATATTCGTTGTTTCGTACATCATATTACATCATATTCTGATAAAGCGTTGATCTTCTTCATACTATTTCTCAAAATTATGTCGTATAAAAATAAGATTGGTATTCTTTTTTATCGCTACTCGTACCGTTCTACACCAATTACAGTCAACTGTGTAACCTTTCGCTGGCACGAGCTTTACAACACTTGTAGTTTCGGAATATTAAAATTTGGAATTTTGAGCCTTCTGGTCATTCAAAGTTCGGAATTTCAACCCCGCCCCAGAATTTTATTGGCGCGTCTATGCTGCAAATGGACCCATTTAGATCTTGCGCAGTGAATTGTTTATTATAGCGTGAAACACGCATAAATGAACATAAAAAAGTGTCGGTTTGTTATATCTACCCACTATGAAAGAGAATAGAATTACTCGTACATATGAATATAAACGAATGACAAATAAATTACGCTGCGGCTAACCGTCCGATTATCGGACGAATAAGCGTATGTTATTCGTCCGATTAGCGGCTCAGTGCACGCAGTTCACGCTGTATAACGCCCGAAACAATCACCCCAAGCAAACAAACCCAAACAAACATCCCCAACGAAACACACCCAAACAAATAATCCTATACAAACAAACCTAAATAAACACACCCAAACAAACAGGAAGGGTCTCACTTGCACTATGTTTATCTCTACAACGCTGCAAGTCCTTTTTTCAACTGTACAATGACTTATCTCTCATCTGTGCAAACTCGGCAATCCACCAACTGTACAAGGGTCTCAAGTTTGCAATATTGAATCTCTACAACGATCTAGGCTTATGATCATCCCTCCAACGTATTTATTCGGATTTGTATCAACTGCACAACAGGCATTTGCAATATACTTTAATTCTACAATGTATCAACTCTACAAGAACTTTGAGTACTCAACGTTCAACTGGGCAATATTGTCAACTCTACAACAGCTGGTATATCAGGTGTATCAATTGAAGAAGAGATATATTTTAGCCTATTAACGCCCAAGCGACTATGTGTGAACACTTGAGATTTTCAAGTTAAAACTCCTTTTTCGTCCTTTAGGAAGGGTCAAATGTCAAAGTTAATACCATAAATAGACCATAATACCTTTTTCTCTCAAGTGTTCAAACATAGTCGCTTGGGCGTTAATAGGCTAATATATATCTCTTCTTCAATTGATACACCTGATATACCAGCTGTTGTAGAGTTGACAATATTGCCCAGTTGAACGTTGAGTACTCAAAGTTCTTGTAGAGTTGATACATTGTAGAATTAAAGCATATTGCAAATGCCCCGTTGTGCAGTTGATACAAATCCGAATAAATACGTTGTAGGGATGATCATAAGGCTAGATCGTTGTAGAGATTCAATATTGCAAACTTGAGACTCTTGTACAGTTGGTGGATTGCCGAGTTTGCACAGATGAGAGATAAGTCATTGTACAGTTGAAAAAAGGACTTGCAGCGTTGTAGAGATAAACATTGTGCAAGTGAGACCCTTCCAATAAACACATCCAAAGAAACCCAAACCCAAACAAAATTATAAAGATTTTATTGGGACGAAAACGTGTAAATTATTTGTCCGGATACTTTGTTTAACAATTTAACACATTCTATCCAGACGATTATATATATGTTATTCGTCCGGATACTAGCTGACACGAATCACAATAATATGTACGTCTACTGGAAATACGGCGTGAACTGAGCCGCTATCCGGACGAATAACATACTCTTAATCGTCCGTTATTCGGACGGGGAGACACTCCGAATAAATTGATAAAGTTCGAGCCAGTTTCTATGTATGGACACATGAATATGCGAAAATAATAACGACGCCGTCAATGGTTAATTATCCAGAGAAATTATTAATTCATTTGCATTAAAAAGTATGAAGCACGAAGTATGCGATTTTCTAGCTAGGTGCCGAGTTGGTTAGCTGGAGGGACATATAAAAAAAATTCACTGTCAAGTAGCTATTTTTCAGCCGGGAGGCGATTTTTGGATCATAATAAACACCGGACGAACATTTTTAGTTCGATCGTGTTCAGACTGGAGATTTTGTGATCGGCGAACACAAGAGTGTTGCTAGAATGTGAAAAATGCGGTATTTAAAACAGTCTAGGAACACAATTCGAAGATTTCTCTATGGAGGTTTCTATTTTTTTCCTGCTAGAGCAAATAGCTGATAAGAGCAACTAATCATGAAATCTGTTTTTGAGATTTACAAACTGCAGAAAGTGTATAAAATCAACTGCTCATTTGATTCGTAACGCAACGACGACACAGGATTTCGAGTACCTACTCAGTCGATAAGAAGTGGTATCGCTCGAATGACAGAAAAGCTGACGGAGCGTTCATAGCGATCGAGCAAATCTATTTTTCTCCTGAAAAACACGTTTTATATTTAGTTAGTCGAGTGATATTATTATGATTGAACTCTTGCGTGATATCTTCGCGAGTGAGGTTGATGAACAAACTCCACATACATGTACCTACTCAGTTGCCTATCTTTCTGTTTAAGAGAAAAATGGTTACTACTTCTCCGTATGGAGAACAATAATTTTTGTGCTCAGAACAAACACTCTACGACTTAAAGATAGACAGCTGAGCCAGTGAAGCTCTCGAGCCTGGTGATATTTAAGATGCTCGATGAAACTGCCAACGACGACGACAATCCAAATGAAGCGCTACCAGAAAAGTGGAGAGCCAATGAAAAAAGAGTAAAGAGAGATCCCTAGATAATCCAATAGAACTTCGAATTTCGCTATTCATGAGAGATTTCGAGTTCAAGGAAGATGAACCTTCTACTGAAAGGTAAGTTAACCCTAGGAGAATACTTTTGGGTCTCATAGACCCGACCAAAAAGTGCCAAATCCACGTTTTTCCTCTTTCGCGAAACGTCTTGATCTGCTCAAACAGCTTTCTCGGGCAAAGTATGAACCGGGCACAGATTTTCTCTTCACAGGGGATTTCATAACAGTCTGCTCTTTCATTTAAGGTGGGCGCCGAAATAACAAGGTCCAAAAAAAGCGTTTTTTTATGGCGATTTTTTAGAAGGGAAAAAACAAGTGAGCCCAGTAAACATTGAGGTATCTTTGAAATGTATAAAAAAATGTCAACATGAAATAACAAATGACTGCAGATTTATCAGCCTATTCCATGTGCGTCTTGCCACTGCAGTCCCCAATCGGCGGGAAAGATTCAGCTCGTAATTCTTCACTGAACCAAATATACCAATAAAATTTTCAATTTTCATATATTTTTCTTCTGGGTGAATTAAGAAAACACTGAAAAAATCGTGAAATTATAGCATTTCTCAGGTTAAAAAAATGTCTTTGAAAAAACACTGTAACGTGCTATAAAAATCATTTAAAAACACTTTTTCAACGACTTTTTTAATTCACTTCGAAGACATTTTCATACTGAAGAAAATAAACTTTGGTTTGATTCAATAGGTCGTTTAGTTTTTTTGCTATCACGCCCGCCAATTTGGAAAAATCGTCAAACTGAAAATTAGAGAAAACGCGCTTCAAAGTTGCCCTTTGTAAATATATTCTTGGATAGTTTATCTATCAATTTAAGCAATGAAAAAAAAAACGATTTTTCGGACCTTCCAATTCAGGCGACCGCCTTAAAAGTCCCAGTGTGTATAACTGAATAGCGAGAAATTTAAGTGTACTCCCAGGGTTGACGAGTTCAATTATTTCTTAAAGATTACATTAGTCCAGGTATTCAAGACCTACGGTATGATTTTAGTGGGAATTGGTTGAAAGGTAAGTACAAATGAATTATTGCTCTCCATCGGTTTATCTCGAATCGACATATTATGCGTTGCTTCCGTATTCAGCTGCGGATCGTGAAATGCGCGATCGGCAATTAATTAAGTAACAACGTGCGTCACGTACGTGAAGAGGATGAGGAGTATACCAGGTGTTCTGTTATGAATGGATAATCCTGCACCTGTCGATAGGTCGGATCGTGTCCTACGATATGCTGGAATTTCAGTTTCGTAAAAGTCCCACGGTTTTCGAGATTTTGGGCTCTATGTTATTTTTTGAAAAAAATCATCTGCTTTTCGTTTTTTGCATGCCATTTCTACAAATTATTTAAATCGACAATAACTAAGCAACTTTTTAAAGTAATTGGCACGATATGCGTGGTACATTTTTTTTACACCGCAGGCTGTCAAAGTCAGATGTTCGAATTGGTTTGTATGAAAATTCTGCATAAGATCTTTTTTCATAAAGTTTCCTTATGGGGTTACCCCCACTTGCGATTTTGAAAAAATCGATTTTTTTATTGCATTTTTTTGAAGTGCAATTTGTAGTGCAGTTTTTTTAATGCCCGGAATAGATGACTCTATGTAAGTTTACAAAAAAAAATATTTTCTTCGTGTAAACTGAAATTGAAACTTTAAACGCGTTTTTCTCAAAATGGCATTTCTGAAGTCGGTGACCAAGATTACTCGGACACTAATGAACCGATCTTCTTGAAATTTTGCAGGCTTATTTAATACATAAAAATGTAGTCTTTAATCGTTCGATTTTTTTTCGAAAAAAAATGGCCGTTTTATAGCCAAAAAACGGCCGTTTTTTTTCGTTAAAATCGAACCATTAACTTTGACTGTCCGCCATTTTGTGAAAAATGAATATTTTTTAAAATCCTTCGATTAAAGACTAGTTTATACTTATATTTGACTAAATCCATCCGCATTTTTTTCAGATGATCCACTTCGCTGCAATGTTGGTCACCGCAAACCGTGTATATAAAAACATTATTTCATTGACGGCCATTTGCCACTAAACAATGTAATATTTTTCAATAAAAAAATTACTGAAAGTTCTTCAAGATGCGTTCTTTAAGATGGTATATTGATCGATTAAAAAAGTTTTGTAGTTTTCTTTAAAAAAATTCAGGAAAAGGCCTTTTTTGCGCTACAAGTGGGGGTAACGCCTTAACATTTGAGATTAAAAAGAAGACTTTTCTAGCTAAAACAAAGAGTATTTTAAAAAGCCGGGTCAAAAAAAGTTATCATTTGTAGAAATGGCACGCGAAAAACCAAAAGCAGATGATTTTTATCTCGAAAATCGTGAGACTTTTACTAAACTGAAATTCCAGCATATAGTAGGACATGATCTGACCTATCGACATTTGCAGGATTATCCATTCATAACAGGACACCCGGTACAATTTCGTGAATATGAACGCCTTGACCCGGCTACGCGAGGACATCGGCAGCTTCAGCGGAAAACGAGAAAAGAAATCAATAAAAATGTTGACAAGAGAGATCGCGGAAGGAAATTTCGTTTCATCGACCTCTTTTACACCCGTACCGGCCGACCTCGATTATTCTTACAGTTAACGGGATTTTGAAAAATCCAATCTGCAACGCGCGAAAATTTCACGGTTTTGTCGTGACGTCACCATTATTTCATCAATACTCGTAGAGGTCAAGGCTCGGTAAGCTCGCGAGACGAGAGATATTAATAGAAATAGCTTTTGAATTATTCACGTCAAGGCAATATTGTCTTAGAAATTTAAAAAAATCGAATTTATTATAGTTTATAATTCTCCAGACCTTATCGAATATGTCTGTAAAAACCGTTTAATGTTGCTAAAAAAACTAACCGAGTTATAGAAATTAGAAGGAGTACGCAGGATTATAAGGACCACAGTCGTCATGCAACAACTTTAAGAAATGTTTAAAAATATATATATAACTCGCAGAATGGTCAGGAAAATCGGAAAAAATTATAATCCAAGTTTAGCATGGCGCCATTTTGTATACATTTTTTTGCTGAATCTGGTACCAAACATCACACACACATACAGATTAAGAATATGTTCGGCTGTTTGTTTATCAGATTCATACAACGTCCACAAGACTGGTCGCCATTTGGGGGCGTTTTCCACGCACCGTTGTAAACAAAACGTACAAAAGTGCGATTATACAGTTTTTTTTTTTAATTTGTACATATTCTTGAAGGGTCAATTAATATGTGAACCCTTTTCAGTTATTTTCTTAGGTATTGTATCCTATGAATTGGCTGATTGTGAGCTCCGATTTGGCATACACCTTCAGTAGACTATTTCTCAACGTTGGTAGCAGTATTGAATCAAATATATATACAGGGTGTCCGTCTTATCTCTGCCACCCGATATAACTCGGTAATTATAGACGTCAGAAAAAAATGTTTCACACAAAAGTTGTACGGAGTGAAGGGGGTCATCAAGTGCGACCAATTTTTGTTTTATTTTGGTGGAGGCGCTGACGCACAGTGAAGGTCACCTCCACTTTTTTAAATGAAATGGTACATTTTTTTCAACCCTCTCGTGGAGCACCTCAAGCCGCATAAAAAACATTAGGGGGTCAAAGTCGTTAAAGGCCATTTCGAACGCCAATTAAAATGAAATACAAATCTAAATATCTCGAATCACTATCAAATATTTGGTAGTGATTCGAGATATTTAGATTTGTATTTCATTTTAATAGGTGACCTTGAATGACCTTGAACGACTTTAACACCCTAATGTTTTTTTATGTACCATTTCAAAAAGTGGAGGTGACGTTCACTGTGCGTCAGCGCCTCCACCAAAATAAAACAAAAATTGGTCGCACTTGATGGCTCCCTTCACTTCCACTTCAAAAGTTTGGAACAAATGTCCCAAACTTTTGTTTGGAACATTTGTTTTGTGACGTCGATCATTACCGAGTTATATCGGGTGCCAGAGATAAGAGGGACACTCTATATATATATATATATATATATATATATATATATATATATATATATATGTGTGTGTGTGTGTGTGTGTGTGTGTGTGCGTGCGTGCGTGCGTGCGTGCGTGCCTGCGTGTGTGTGTGTGTGTGTGTGCGTGCGTGCATGTGCGTGCATGCGTGCGTGCGTGCGCGCGCGCGTGTGTGTGTGTGTGTGTGTGTGTGTGTGTGTGAGTGTGCGCGCACGCGCGTGTGTGTGTATATTTTGTGATGTTTGTTACTAGATTCAGCACAACAAAATTTCTACGAAATGGCGGCATGCTAAACTTTGATTATCGATTTTTTTTTATTTTTCTGATCATTCGCCGAGTCATACAGGGTGTCCCAGAAGTAACGTACGCCCTTCTAGCATCTGGTAGGAAAAAAAATTCTGAGACGAAAAGTCCTCAGTAATTTTTTGATCAGACGCATAGATAATTAATTATGAATGAAAATAAATAGCCAATCAGGTGCGCGCTACAGTGGAAAGGCAGCGTAGAGGGGAGGGATAGGGGAATGCGTTGTAAATGCGTGTGCTTTAAAATGTGTGCAGAGGGAATATTCCGAAAGCATGTGTGCAAGTGCTCACACACACACACACACGCGTGTGCGCACGTACACTCACACTAGGACACACACACTTGCACGAACACACACATACACATTTGCACACACGCGCCCACATGCGCGCTCGCACACACACACACACATACACACACACGTGCTTTCGGAATTTTCCCTCCACACACATTTTCAGGCGCACACAATTACAACGCATTCCCCTATCCCTACCCTCTACGCTGCCTTTCCGCTGTAGCGCGTACCTGATTGGCTATTTATTTTAATTCATAATTAATTATCTATGCGTCTGATCAAAAAATGACTGAGGACTTTTCGTCTCAGAATTTTTTTCCTACCAGATGGTAGAAGGCCGTACGTTGCTTCCGGGACACCCTGTATATTACATTACATTAACTCGTCGCAAGTATGATCGTATTGTCGTATGATCAGAAAAGAAAATAAAAATCGCAAATTAAAGTTTAGCATGCCGCCGTTCCGTATATATTTTGTTGTGCTGAATCTGGTCACAAACATCACCCACTCACACAGACTAAGAGTATGTTTGCTTGTTTCTTTTCCGATTCATGCAACCTTCACAACTCTGGACTAACCAAACGTACATAGGTACACGATAATACACCTTTTTTAAAATTTGTACATATTCTTAATAGTACAGTCGTGCTGTATATTGGAATCGGAAAAAATTAGAAGGAGGCTAGTTTTTTGACAGGTGACTTTGTAGGTGCCGCGGGTGCTAAATCCAAGTTTGCCAAAAAATCAGGGTGTAGGGTCTTTTTTTAGGGGATGAAAGGGGATGGGGGTGGATTAATGCCAAACTACAACCCCCACGAGGTCGGCGCTGGGAGATAAAATGTTCAGAAAAATCCGGGTTTTATTTTTGTCCACAGCGCCGAACTCGTGGAAGTTCATTTTGGGGGTGAAAAAGTGGGGTGAAATTTTGAAAAATCAGTTTTCATTCGATAACTCTTTAGGAAAAATGCATACAATTTTTGTTCAAATGGGAACGTTGTAGCCCTTGAAAAGACGCGTCGATCGAGTATTTGATCATCCCTCTCCAATAATATCTTCACCCCCAAAATAATTGTTGTAGTATAAACAAAAAAATTGTTTGTTGAATAACTAAAAAACAATGGATTTTTCGGGGATGGTTTAAATGTACGAAATGTAGAGAATAATTTTCTCTATATTTTCGTTTCTATGGACCACCCTTGAATTTTGCTTTTTCGAACCCCTCTCAGGGATTGAAAATTCAAAATGAAATTCTGGGAAAACTATTGACCAAAAGTGAAGAGATACGAGTTTGGCGCTGTGGACAAAAATGTAGCTGAGGGTTCAAGCTACAAATTCATCGACGGCGGCGAGTTCGTGCGGTCAATAGTTTCCCCAGAATTTCATTTTGAATTTTCAATCCCCGAGAGGGGTTGGAAAATCAAAATTCAAGGGTGGTCCATAGAAACGAAAATATAGAGAAAATTATTCTCTACATTTCGTACATTTGAGCCATACCCGAAAGATCGATTGTTTTTGAGTTGTTCAATAAACAATTTTTTTCGTTGTATTTTAACCATTTTTTGGTGGTGAAGATATACTCGGAGAGTGATCAAATACTCGTTCGACGCGTCTTTTCAAGGGCTACAACTTTCGCATTCGAACAAAAAGTGTATGATTTTTTTTTAAAGAGTTATTGAATTAAAACTGATTTGTCAAAATTTCACCCTACTTTTTCACCCCCAAAATGAACTTCCACGACTTCGGCGCTGTCGACAAAACTAAAGCCCGGATTTTTCTGAACATTTTGTCTCACGGCGCCGACCTCGTGGGGGTTGTAGTTTGGCATTAATCCACCCCCATCTCCTTTCATCCCCGAAAAGAAAACCCTACACCCCGATTTTTAGGCAAACTTGGATTTAGCAACCGCGGTACCTACATAATCACCTGTCAAAAAACTAGCCTTCTTCTAATTTTCTCCGATTCCGGGGTTTCTCAGCGACAGCACGACTGTACTATAAAGGATCAATAAAGATGTATATTAGTTTGTTGAGTTTTTTTTTACAGTTACTCCATCATAAAAATCCCCTTTGAAACAGCACTCTAGACGACATTACTGCCTTAAGCTCATTCAAATTCCGATCAAGCATCCGACAAATATTTCTTACCGAGGTGTGGCAAAAGCATGTGATCAATCACTTGTAACCTCTCCCACAATCACACTTGCAATCTCTCGATGTAAAATATTTTTCCCTAGCTAAAACAATAGTTGTATTCTTTAGTTATTCATTTTGTTCATGAAATTTGTTCATGAAATAATTCATGAACATTCACGTTCATGAAAATTGTTCATAAAATGTTCAAATAAATGTTCACGTAATAACGGCATACGATTTTTTGCTAAAAAAGCTGCTCAATTAAACAAATGTTCACTACGTATTCGCTACGATGAAAAAAAGTCTCATCATCTCTCCAAGCCCTGAACGAATTATTTTTGCCATGGATCATGACATATAGCGCGTGAAAGGAAATCAAATGTCGTTTAATCCCAAAACGTGGGCGGGACACATTCGACCTTGACGTGTGAAAATCTCTCGAAGTTCTGTATGTGAGTAAATTGAGTTTGGATAAATAAAGTGCCAACAGAAAGAATATCAAATTGTTCGAAAGTTCAGCAAAGTGCGTAGGAAACTTTCCGCTCCAAAAGTTTACACGTCTTCTCTACTGTGTGCTCTGTGTGCCTTTTTTCTCTCGTATTTATCTCGATCTTTGTATGTATACCACGTTTATATAGATATGGATATTATCTTTTCCATTACATGTATACGTGTTTTTCCCTATTCTTTTTTAGCACAACGAGCGAGTACGAGGGTATTGAATTTTGTTTGCACAACTCTATGAGACAGAGCAAAGCTACATCTCATTGCTCTGACGCATTTACGTGACGTAAAAAAACCACGAAACCAACCTGAAAAATTGTAATTTCGGCGAATTTCCAGTGAGGAATGCTGAGCTCGAAAATCGTTCCAAACATCACGCGTGTACGAGAAAAATAAGAAAGATCGCTGAGGACTATTGCAAGTGATTGTAGGAACGGTTAAGGTGACTCGTATACTATCATGATTTATTTTAACCGATATGCTGAGGGCAAACAAAGCTCGAAATGCCTGACTCGATGTTTCTTCCACCTCTATCACTGCTACTTTATTTGGCTAAGTTCGAATAAAATCGCGTCTATTGCGAACGAAAAAAAAAAATTATAAAAAAGTTACTGAGAATCTAGTTCAGGCATGAAACGACGTATATGTAAATTTTCCACGCGCGTGAATTATTTGAACACGAATGAGGGATGAGTAAGACATAGACATTAACGAAATAAAGGACAAGAAAAAAAAGGTGAGAAGATGCTCCTATTTCGACAGAAAAAAGTCAATATAAAAATTCCATCATCGAGGCGTTAATATCGTCGACCGGATGCGTAGCAGACGTACATTATTCAGTTTAACGTCATGAACTCGATCGATGAATAATTTTCCTCGTGACGCATAGTGTGAAACACGATAAATCAATACCCCACCCCCGTGTTTGTTACTTCTATCGAAGGTTTATAATCCGGAGGTTTGAAACTCAAACAAATTACTCAAAACAACCACAGATACACTTGATCGACTAGTTTTTAGTTCTGCTCGATAAAAGAAGGGAAATTTATATACAGGGTGTTAGGAAGGTCGATGCGAAGCCTTAAGGGGTTGATAGGTTACGTCGTTAGGAACATTTCTAATCTAGGTTACCTTAGTCCGAAGTCTAAGGATTTCGAGTTATCATGGTAAGTGTGATTTTTGGAAAATTTCCCAAAATTAGGTACTAACTCGGTCATAATGTTCAAACAGACAACAATTGGTAATAAAAAACTTATTTGCGTCTTAGCTTAATGTGTATTCAATCGACGAACACCAATACAATCATCTGTATCCACACAACTAACTAAATGGGACGTGTTGAATAATTAAAAACTTGACAAAAAATAAGAATGGCAAAAAATTAAATCTAATGTAAAAAAAAAACAAATCATAAAACAGTAAAAAAATAAAACGTCAAAAATTTAATGTAAAAAAATGTAATTTTAATGTAAAAAAAGCAAATCATAAAAATGTCAAAAAATAAAACGTGAAAAATTTAATGTAAAAAAAAAACAAATCATAAACATGTCAAAAAATAAATTTTCCCAAAATTAGGTATTAGCTCGTTTACCTCTTATGTCAATGCAATTTTTTAAAATATAGCATTAACATAAGGGGTAAACGAGTTGGTACCTAATTTCGGGAAATTTTCTAAAAATCATACTTACCGTGATAACTCGGAATCCTTGGACTTTGGACTAACGTAACCTAGGTTAGATATGCTCCTAACGAGGTAACCTATCACCCCCTTAAGGCTTTGCATCGAACTTCCTAACACCCTGTGTACAGCCTTGGCCAAAAGTATTCTGGAACCCCTCACGATAGTTTTTTACGATCCTTAACAAATTTGCGGACAAGTTTTCTGTCCTGGCGTTTGGTAGTCACCCGTTTTCTTCCCGTTCTATGTTTATTCACGCGGGAGCCGGTCTCAACAAATCTTTTAATTGCTGATTGCACTGCACATCGCGAACATTTCACCCACTTCGATATATTGACTCGGGACTTTCCTTGTTTGTGCAAAAGTTGAATTTTTATCCGTTCTTCGTATGAAAGCTCACTACTTTTCGGCATTTTCGAAAACAAGGAATCGCGCTGAAGTAATGAAATAGCAGAAAAGAGCTTCTTCACTCTAAGAACAGCAAATAAAAAAATGGTAATAGTTTTTGTCGAAATTAAAAAAACGCACATGTTTAGCGTTTTACGATCCAGATGTTTTGCAATCCACCAAAAGAGGTTTTCTATTGGTTGATTCTATATTTGATGATCCCGTCCTGGCTTTAGTTCAAAGCAATTGTAATAATTTTATGTGCTTTTGGAAATATCAATATTTCATAGGGGTGCCTCATGCTTTTCGCCAAGGCTGTATGTAGCTTTTCTCCTCTTGATATTTTTATTACAACATATTTGTTTCATAGTAACGGCAATAAACTAAGGAGACAAATCGTCGACTATTAACTAAAAATAGCGATACAAAAAATTTTTGGAAAAAAACTTTTAAAAAAGTAGTGACTTTAAAATAATAAAATACAACTTTTTACTCCTTAGACCAAATATTCCAAACCTCATAGTTTTCAAGCTACGCTGCACGTTTTTTTTCTTCACAAAACGAAACTGAAGCAAAGGGTGCCTATTTTGAGAGATCTTGTCAGTAAATGGTGAGATTACTATTTTTCGAAGTCCAGCACGCGATTTTGCGAAGTGCAAAAATCGTGAAAAACCGGTGTTTTCAAAATTACGTACCTGGTACAAAAATAATTGCAAAAATAAAAATAAAAAAGCTAAATGAAGCTGGCTTATTCCGCTTCAAAACCCCGTTTGATAAATTGTTTTACGATTTTTTTCGCCGAGATATTCGATTTTTTGACCGGATAGAAAATTTACATGGTGCCTAATACTTTTGGCCAAGGCTGTGTGTATATATATATATATACAGGGTGTCCCTCTTCTCTCTTTCACCCGAAGTATCTCGGTAATTATCGACGTAACAAAAAAATGTTGCAGACAAAAGTTGTACAGTGTGAAGGGGGTCTTCAAATGCGGCTAATTTTTTTTAATTTCGGTGCAGGCGCTGACGCACAGTGGAGATCACCTCCACTTTTTTAAATGGAATGGTACATTTTTTTTCAACCATCTTGTAGAGCACCTCCAGTCGCATAAAAACATTTGGGGGCCAAAGTCGTCCAAGGTCATTCAAGGTCACCTATTAAAATGAAATCCAAATCTAAATATCGCGGATCACTACCAAATATTTGGTAGTGATCCGTGATATTTTGGTTTGTATCATCGATGCTGACCTTGAAAGACCTTGAACGGCTATGACCCCCAATGTTTTTATGCGGCTTGAGGTGCTCCATAATTTGGTTGAAAAAAAATGTACCATTCCATGCAAAAAAGTGGAGGTGACCTTCACTGTGCGTCAGCGCCTCCACCGCAATAAAAAAAAAAAATTGGTCGTATTTGATGGCCCCCTTCACATCGTACAACTTTTGTCTGGAACATTTTTTTGAGATGTCGATAATTACCGAGTTATTTCAAGTGGCAGAGATAAGAGGGACACCCTGTATATTACATTCGTTATAAGTTTTCCAATGGTGTTGAAGCTTGCATCATTGGAATGCAACCGAAGGTCGGCTTCGTTTTTCATTTCTTTGTTTTTTTTACCTTCTAAACTCTATTTTGTCGGTTCGAGATTGTGGATCCCTAAGAAAGCTGTTGAAAAATATTTCACTCATTTTTATAGCCTAAATGTGCCGAAAAAAAATCGCGCAGTATGAAAAAAGAATATTTTCGTTGCATCCCAACGATGCGAACTTCAATACCACATTTTCCAAATATTGCCGTCGGTTTTTCACGAGATTATTGCAAAGCAGAGAAATATAAAAACATAGAGAATGTTGAAAAAAAATCGCTAATGCAAAATACGTCCCAACTGAAAATCTGACGTTCCTATTGTTAGATCCGTTCGATCGCTTTGATGACGTTGAAGTTTGCAACGTCGGAATGCAACGATTGTTTTTTTATTTCTCAATTTTTATTGTCATCCAATATTTTTGTTTAGATTGAAAGATTGGATGTCTCACGAACATACATAAAAATGGACGAATGATTTGCATTTCCTGAATCGACCAAAGAGGAATTTTATTAATTGGAAAGAATTAATTTCCGTTGCGTTACAACTATGCAAACTTCAACATCATACGTTTTGCCCTTATGATAAAATAATACAAGTGTTCCAAAAATGACTAAAATTACCAAACAGAATTTCCCAAAGATGTCTGCGTTCAATGTAACGTAGGAAAGCTGGAGTCTCCAAGTTTACGAGCGATCTTGTGACGCTTACGATTTGTGTGATGCAGGGTGAGATAAAAAAGAGGGAAGCAAACATTGATGTTAAAATTACATTAAGGGGTTAGGCCACTCTAGAGGCCGAAAAAATAGGCTTTTCGGGGATTTTTTTTTTCAGAAAAACTACAAAATAAATCGAGATTACAAATCGAGATTTAAGTTGGCCGAAAACATAACTCAGACAGTTTTAAACCGATTCACTTGAAATGTTGAATATATCTTGAAAAATACATTGTCTATGGAAGTACGTAGATTTTTTTTTATATTGCATGGTTAATTTGTTATCAACAATCATCTGACGAAAATTTTCGTTTTCCAAAAATGTTCCTAAAAAATCGTCAGACAATTGTTAATATCAAATGAACTATGCAATATAAAAAATCCTACGTACTTCCATAGACAATGTATTTTTCAAGATATATTCAACATTTTAAGGGGTTACCCCCACTTGCGATTTTGAACAAATCGATTTTTTTTTATTGCATTTTTTTGAAGTGCAATTTGAAGTGCAGTTTTTTTTTTATTCCCGGAATAGATGACTCTATGTAAGTTTACAAAAAAAAAAATATTTTCTTCGTGTAAACTGAAATTGAAACTTTAAACGCGTTTTTCTCAAAATGGCATTTCTGAAGTCGGTGGCCAAGATTACTCGAACACTAATGAACCGATCTTCTTGAAAGGGGGTAGCCGGTTAAGGGGGGTCTGACGGCCCCCACCGAGTTTGATCGAATCGACCCAAAAACCTGAAAGAGGGCTGAAAAACAAAATTTTAGAGATATTTTTTAACCCCCTAAACCCTTATGAAAACACCATAATCGCAAAAAATGCGTTTTTTTGATGTTTAATTTTTTTTTGAGCTTTCAAATGCATTTTAAAGCGGTTTTAACACAACCAAAATTTTGTTTCAGATGTGTAGACATGCCCTGAATTTTTCCAGATTTTTTCGTAAAGTTAAATCATGTGCAACATAATTTTAATGGCAAAAAAACCGTAAAAAATCGTCATTTTTTGTATTTAATGCTATGGTTTTTATTGACGTATTAATGGTAAAAAATCGTGCACCATAGCATAGAAAGCTACTATCTTCCTCTACAAAATGACGCTAATTGGGCTCAATTCGGTCGTCTCTAGCGTCCGAAAATCAAACTTGAATAAATTCCGTTTTTATAATTTGAGCATTTTCAGTCACGAAAATGACACAAAATCATATTTTTCAATTATTTTTTTTAATAAAAGTACATTTTGGGGTTTCTGAGGTCGCCGATTACAAATTTGATGTCAAAAATTAGTTTTGTCACATGACAGCTGTCAAAACGAAGAAAAAATATTTTAATTTTTGAAATTTTTTAAAAAAGCTATGGGAACGATATTAATAAGGATTTTTTAGGTCGCTGATTATAAATTCATTCTTATACACGAATTTTTAATCGTAACAGCTGTCAATAGTTATATTAACAAACAAAAAATTACGTATTATTCAGAAAAAAAATTTGGAATTCCCCGACTAAACTGTCACCTGGCGGAGAAAATCCCAACTTGTACCTTATTAAGCCACGTACCCGAGTGCCTAAGGCCACCGTACCCACGTGGGCCTTAGGCTCGTATGCCCCTCCGCACGGTACTGCGCATGCCCACTACGCACTGACGCATCGAGAACCCCGCTCCACGCGGTCTCTCTTTCTCTCTGTGTTCAGCCGCCGTCCAGTACACACGTCATGCGACGCGCTCTGCTCCGTTAAACAAATCTATTTGTTTTGTTAACAGCGTTTTTTTAATTTATCGTTTAACCTGCCTATCTCAACACGAAGTGATTGAAGCAGTATTCTAAGGTGAGTTTGAATATCAATTTAAATATCAATCAACATAAAAATTGATTTATAATCATAACCTCAATCTACAATCGTTTGCCTCATAGTCGACTTGAAATCGTACAGAAGGTGGCCGTCAACTTCAAGTTGTTGTTTAGTTCACTCACATGAAAAGAATTTAAAAAAAGCAAAAAAAAAACAAAACTAAGACGAAACGATATTTCAATAAAAAAATGATTTGGAATACAATAATTTATTTCTGTTTTGTTTACCGATGTTTTCAACATTTTTTTTGTTTTGATTTACAATTTTTAATGTACTTTCGATTTTCGTTACTTTTGTTCTATTTGTTTTTTTAATTATGGTTTTTTTTTATTCCGGGTTTCAGTTACTTTTTTCATTTTTTTCAAAAAAAAAAAATAATTTGTTAATCATAATAAAAAAATAACAATGTTCTTTTTTTTTCTTTAGGAAAAACTGTGCGATGCCACCGAAAAAACGAAAATGTACGGCTGGTGAAAGGTGCATAAGATGCAACAGATTGTTGCGTTATGATACCGGAAAACAGAAGTCCATTTCTTCAGATGATGACGTACACTTATATACTAAACTACTAGGTAAACGAGTAGAGAAAGGTGACGTTTTATGTCATCTGTGTCGTTCCGCAATCGCTAAATCCCGAACGGTTTCACCATCGACGAGCAGTGATTCTGATCCTGAAGAAAATCTTCAGTTGGATTTTAATCCCGAAGAAAATCCTCTGCCAAACGTCAATCCCGAGGAAAATCCTCTGCCAGATGTTGATCGCGAACAAAATTCTGTCGATCCTGTAGAGAGACATTCATCAACACTCTCCAATTTGACAGTATCAGATGACACAGAACAATCTTCGGAACAGTCTTCGCAACAATTGTCACGGTCGGAGTCTGGATCTTCCACAGGACAGTCATCACAATCTTCTAAGGACCCTCCTTACGTTCTTCGTCCAAGAGAACCGGACTATGAAATGATCGAGATGCCTTTCAACAGAGTTACCGCGACTCACAAATGTTGTTGCGTATGTCTTACTCCAATTACGACATCTCCGGTTGTTCCGTTTAAAGCGAGGTTACAGGTATTTATAAGTTCACGAATTTTCATTCCAAAAGGCAATCGCTGTTGTCCTGTACATCTTATCAGTGAACGTATGTACGTTGACGAAATTTCAAACTTGAAAATATTTTCGAATACTTGTACTATCAGTTCTCAAGAGTTGGCATTATTTTTGGATGCACTGTCCAAAAAATGCGACAACAGTATTTTAGACAGAGTAGATGATTACAATTTATCGGCAGAGCGCATAAAATCGCTAACTGGATACACAGTTGCAGAAATCAAGACTCTAAAAAACATGTTGGTCACTTTGCGAAATTCTCAAAATCGCAGTATTAATCAAGCTCTTTTAATATTCCTTTTTAAATTAAGAACTGGAAATTCCAACACAATCACTGCGTCAATTTTCGATATCAAATCTGAACAACTAGTATCTGCTTATTGCAAATCGGTTTTGGATTCATTCGCGAAAGACGTCTTTCCACTTCGTTTCGGAGCTCGGGCATGTTCTCGCGAAGATTTAATTGCTAATCACATGTCGCCTTACGTAAAAAAATTACACGGATTTGAAGATCGCCTGCTCTTGATTGCTGATGGTTCATACCTTCGACACCAAAAAAGTAGTAATAATTGTTACCAAAAAAAATCTTTCTCTGGTCAGAAAAAGTGTCCACTCTGTAAACCCTTCACAGTTTGTGCCACAGATGGATATGTAATAGATGTTTACGGACCGTACGAAGCAATTGTGAATGATGCGAAAATCTTACAACATGTACTAAGTGATCCGAACGGCTTGAGATCAATCCTCAAAAAAGGGGATGTTTTTATACTTGACAGGGGGTTCAGAGACGTCAAAGATTGGTTAGAATCTCAAGGGTTCGTTGTGTTGATGCCAGCGTTGAAAGGCAAAAGAAAGCAACTTCCAACAAATGAAGCAAACGAAAGTCGATTTGTTACGAAATTGAGGTGGGTGGTAGAGGCTGTCCACGGTATAATCGGTAGTAAATTCAAACTCTTGCATAATCAGTTTAACAACAACATGTTGGATTCAGCGATGCTTTATTGCAAAGTAGCGAATTTTTTGGTTAATGAGTTTGGAAAAAGACTGAATTGCGATACCGATTTACAAGATCAAATTGCCGAGCAAATGTTGAAAAGAAAAGACGTTGACAATTCTTTAGCGAAAGTTGTGGAAGAACAAAACTGGAATAGGAAGAAAAGGATCTTCAAACCGTTAACATCAAATGACGTATTAGACTTTCCGGAAATGACAGAGCAAGATTTGAAGATCCTTTTCACTGGCTCGTACCAGTTATCGCAAACTGTTTCATACTTAGCTGAAATGTATACCGAAGAAGGACTTTTGAATATGCAATACTTGTTGGAGGACGATACCATTTTGAAATGTGAAGTTAAATCAAGACATATAAACAAGAAAGTATACAGATGTTACGTTCAGTACGACCCTAACAGTATTGGATATAACGGTATAAAAAACTACGTATGTGATTGTGCAAATGGGCTAAGAACTGTTGGTTGCTGTGCCCACGTTGCAACAATCATTTACTTTTTAAGTCATGCACGGTATTTGTCCAAAATCATCCGCCCAGCTCAAATTCTAACGAATCTATTTCACGTTGATAATGTCGAACCTGTTATTGAAGAACACAGTGACGAAGATTAACAACATAACAATCATGTTGCAATGTATGTATTACTTGTGTCTGTTTAATGTATATATTAGATGAATGTATGTAATATTATTATAAATAAATAGATTTTTTAAAATACAATGACTTTTAATTATTGAAAAAACCGAAATAGCAAATACCATTTTCATTTGATGACATGTGTAATTTTTTTTTTTTGTTAGCTGTTTGACATCAAATTTGTAATCGGCGACCTCAGAAACCCCAAAATGTACTTTTATTAAGTAAAATAATTGAAAAATATGATTTTGTGTCATTTTCGTAACTGAAAATGCTCAAATTATAAAAACGGAATTTATTCAAGTTTGATTTTCGGACGCTAGAGACGACCGAATTGAGCCCAATTAGCGTCATTTTGTAGAGGAAGATAGTAGCTTTCTATGCTATGGTGCACGATTTTTTACCATTAATACGTCAATAAAAACCATAGCATTAAATACAAAAAATGACGATTTTTTACGGTTTTTATGCCATTAAAATTATGTTGCACATGATTTAACTTTACGAAAAAATCTGGAAAAATTCAGGGCATGTCTACACATCTGAAACAAAATTTTGGTTGTGTTAAAACCGCTTTAAAATGCATTTGAAAGCTCGAAAAAAAATTAAACATAAAAAAAACGCATTTTTTGCGATTATGGTGTTTTCATAAGGGTTTAGGGGGTTAAAAAATATCTCTAAAATTTTGTTTTTCAGCCCTCTTTCAGGTTTTTGGGTCGATTCGATCAAACTCGGTGGGGGCCGTCAGACCCCCCTTAACCGGCTACCCCCTTTGCAGGCTTATTTAATACATACAAAAGTAGTCTTTAATCGTTCGATTTTTTTTTTCGACAAAAAATGGCCGTTTTATAGCCAAAAAACGGCCGTTTTTTTTCGTTAAAATCGAACCATTAACTTTGACTGTCCGCCATTTTGTGAAAAATGAATATTTTTTAAAATCCTTCGATTAAAGACTAGTTTATACTTATATTTGACTAAATCCATCCGCATTTTTTTTTCAGATGATCCACTTCGCTGCAATGTTGGTCACCGCAAACCGTGTATATAAAAACATTATTTCATTGACGGCCATTTGCCACTAGACAATGTAATATTTTTCAATAAAAAAATTACTGAAAGTTCTTCAAGATGTGTTCTTTAAGATGGTATATTGATCGATTAAAAAAGTTTTGTAGTTTTCTTTAAAAAAATTCACGAAAAAGGCCTTTTTTGCGCTACAAGTGGGGGTAACGCCTTAAGTGAATCGGTTGAAAATTGTCTGAGTTATGTTTCCGTCCAACTTGAAAAATGCACTTTTGAGATAAACGCTGCACAGCCGGCATTTTGAAATTAATTCCTTCAAAAAAATTATTGTATACAGTCACTGATATGTACGATAAACGCCCTTTTTTGTAGTCTCGATTTATTTCGTAGTTTTTCGGAAAAAAAGTCCCCAAAAAGCCTATTTTTCGCCCTCTAGAGTGGCCTAAGGCCTTAACATGTTCAGGGGAGAGAAAGGGAGGGTCCTAAGTATAATAATTTCCCAATGATCAAATATTGAATGTACTCGTGGGAATATAAACGCTATTATCGCGAAATCGCCCTCGTACGGATGCTCCAATTAACTCGAGTCAAGTTGTATGCCGCGGCAAGGATAACAGAAAACGTCAAACGATTCGGCCGGGTTTCGTCGCCAAACACAATCCGAAGGGTGGTTCGGGTGTGTACATGCTATTTGTAGCTCATAGGACACATTTTCGATGGCATCGTTGCTGCTTATTTATTCTGCCAAAGCCTCGTCACGGTTTTCCTTGACCAACTGACCTGTATTTTCTCGAAAGAACAACGCTCCTTCCGTCCGTCTTAGCTCCGTCTCCATCTCGCCCCTTTTCTCTCGTTTCGCTCCCTTCGTGGTGAAAAAGAAACCCTAGTCACACGGTGCGTCGTTTCGAAATGGGACGTTGACCAGAGGTAGGGAGCAAAATGCGCATGAAAGGGTTCATCTTTTTTCTTTCACGATTACCTCGACCGCGAGCTTATATTGCTCGTCAAGGTATAAAAAGTGTCTCGACGTGTAGCGTATTCCAGATGAATTTTTTATATTCCTTTCCCGGCCATGATGGTGTACAGCTTTTGCGTATTCATTTTTCCTCATGCTTGTTACGCATTATTGGCTCGAAAATTCCCTGACTTTTCCAGTTTTCTCACACGGGTATGGCAAACATTCCAGACAGATTGAGGTCACGTGAAGAATATCATTTTTTTAAGACCAAATATGTGAAAATGTTAAATAATAAAATAAAAGATTTCTAAAAAACGGAAATTCGGGAAATGATTTGAACACTGTAATGTAGAAAAAATATATTAAAAGCAAATACAGAACCTGTTCTTTATTATAAACAGAAACTTTTATGTCGGTCTCAATAAAAAAGTAAAGAAAAAAATATATATATTTTTTAATGTTTTATATTTATTTTTTTATATTTTTCTTACGCTATAAAGTGGAATATGGTGGGGAACGTATTAAGGGAGAAGAAGGGTCCTTCAGATGAAAGCTTAAAATTAAATATATATATATATATTTATATATACACTCATCAACAATAATAATTGTGCGGTTGTGTATCAACAAATCGAATGCAAAGAATGTACAGAGGTTTAGAGTAAATTAGTTTTTAAAATTTTCAATGTTTGGCACTGACGTAACTTTTTTTTGTATGTACTGAAGAATAATATAAATATTAAAAATACACGAAACTATTTATTTTCATACTTTTCAGTTTTTTTTTCACGTCGGTTTCATTTTTCGTATTTCTTGTAGTGAGTAGATAAAAATCGACTTCTTTTTTAATTTTCTCAAAGTATACTTATTCAAGAATTGTGATTTTTTAAAAATCTGCTACGTACATCGAGAACTACATTTAAATAGATTATAAAACGTTTTTATTTTGATTTTTCAAACTAAGTTATCGTTATTGTTATTGTCAAGTTATTATCAAGTTTTCGATCCGGCCGTTGGACCACATATTATATTATACCTCAATAACGTTGGTGATTTTTCTATTTTTTTACAAAATGACAATTCACATGAAATAAGTTCAATCCATGCTAAATACCACACATTTTTTTCAAATCCTAAATAAAGAAACAAATAGACACCAAAAATCAGAAAAAAGTCCCTTCTGTCAGCCCGTCACAGTGGTGACCTCCCTTAATCGTTAGTGAAAAGTGGCCTTTTGTGAGTAACCCTGTGGATATATGTATTTTATATTTTAATGTTACACGCATATGTATGCGTATATATATATATATATATATAACCTATGAGTGGGCGAGCGAATTTCATTGGAAAAATTGAATTGGTTTTTCAATTGGTGCTCCAGGAAAATGGACGCTTTTCAATGAACGTCCTTTGAATACCCGTCAATACCCGGAGTTAAAAGGACGCCCACATACCTGCATTTATTTCCCTCGTACGTGGGTGGTCGTCGTTGTAAAAGTTTTCGTTGGGCGAATCGTAAATTGCAGAATCCACCTGCCTATCAATTTCTCTTCGCGGAATGTCATGATTCACCGAGTAATGTTCGTTGCCCAGGGACATAATTTTAAATAACAAGCTTATCGCTTAGTGATTCTGTATCCATGAAAGAGTAGATTGACAATTCATCAACTGATTTTCATTGGAGTAGGAGCATTTTACGAAAGCAAAGATGGCATTCCACCCACGTCAGTACCAAGGACTGTAATAGCGAAAATGAGGATAATTATGCAAAATGACGTTTTCGTATGGAGAAAAAAGAATGTGTGCTTTCCATTGACGAGCTTTAATTGAATTCCGGCGGGACCCTGAATTAGAAGGTCCGAAAAATCGTTTTTTTTTAATTGCTTTAATTGATAGATAAACTATCCGAGAATATATTTACAAAGTTACAGAAGCCAATTGTAAATATTTTCGAAGATACAAGGCCAGAAGCAGAGAAGCGTTTGATATTTGATATTGATATTTCCTCATATTGAAAACTTTGAAGCGCGTTTTCAGCACTTTTCAATTTCACGATTTTTCCAAATTGGCGGGCGTGATAGGAAAAAAACTCAACGACGTATTGAATCAAACCAAAGTTTATTTTCTTCAGTGTGAAAATCTCTTCAAAGTGAATGAAAAGAGTCGTTGAAAAAGTCTTTCTAAATCATTTTTATAGCACGTTAAAGTGTTTTGTTTAAACAAATTTTTTTTAACCTGAGAAAAGTTATAATTTCACGATTTCTTCAGCTTTTTCTTAAGGGGAGGGTAGGGGTTTGCACTTTTGAAAAATCGATTTTTTTGTCTTTTTTTATAGTTAAACATTTCAAGAATATAATCCCAAAATTTCAAGTCAATCAGAGCAAAACTCTCGAAGTTATTGACTATTTAGTCCCGCTCCTCTAACACTGTGACTCCGACTTCTCTAAACTTCAAACGCGTTTTTCTCGAAACCACTTTTTCAAAGTCCATGTTCACTGCCATATGAAAACTACATGACCGATTTATTTCAAACTTGGTACATACTTTCTACATATAAAATACCTCTCCCCAACGGTTAGTTTGAGATTTTTTTTACATTCAGGGGGTTTTCCACCCCCAAAATGGCGGAATTTTTCACGAAAAATAGCACTTTTCACTTTACATGACCACCAAAAATTTAGATATGAAAAAAAAAAATTATCAAAGACCTTTCGGGGGAGGATTTGATGATACTTTGACTAAATTTAAATGGTACTCGATTTCAGATGATTTCTAGCTGAGGTACAGTGAACACCGCAAATTGCGTTTTTCCAAAGACGTTCTTGGAAAAGCTTTGGCACTGGCTTGTTTGTGGACATTTTCGCGTACAAATTTCACGGAATGTTCTTGAAATGACACTTAACAATGTACAAAAGGTTTCAATAAATTTACTCTATCCATATAGATGAAAAAAAATCGCAAAAAAGTGTTTTTTTTTTTTCACGTTGAAACTCCTACCCTCCCGTTAATTCACCCAGAATAAAGATATATGACAATTGAACATTTTGTTGGTTTATTTGGTTCAGTCAAGAATTACGAGCTGCATCTCTCGTAAATAATTTTTTTTTATACATTTCAAATATACATGTAAAGATACCTCAATGTTTACTGGGCTTACTTGTTTTTTTTCCGTTCTAAAAAAATTCCCGCAACAACGCTTTTTTTGGTCCTTCTAATTCGGGCTTCCGCCTTAAGTAATGCAAATTTGGCGAAACGATTAATTCTAGAATTCCGCAATGTCGTGGTAAGATATGTGGAAAATATAGCTCAATGAGTTCATCAATGACAACGTCAAATACGACGGACGTTGAAGCATGGTTCGAAAAATATAATGATCGTATTAATTTTTTGCAAGGTCCTACGTACGCAAAGATGCGGAATATATATAACCGGTTCACGTTGTTTTGTGACGTGCAAATTCCTTTCATAGATTGGCGAACGATTGGAAACGATGACGCAGAAAATTAGCAGCGCGCGTCGGTCGAGGTGATCGGAATGTTCGTGTTTTTTTTTTTTAGATGTTTGAACGACTTCCGGATATTTTCGGAGTTTATGAAAAACGTGAGTGGGAATGACGCGGGACTCTTTCATTGCTGAATTTTGATACTTCATTTTTCTATCCTGCGAACTGTACGTACGTGAACGAAGGACGATGGCGGGCAAGAAAGGAAAGATTACTCTTGATCTCACCGACTGCGCTCGATTTTCGATTCGGAAAAAGCGAATTTCAATAATAGTGGCACGGAATTGTGTGAGGACAATATAAAAGATTTTTGAAAATTCTAAATAACGTAATAAATAAAATCTAATAAATAAATCGAATAAAGATTTTTGAAAAATCTTTTGTAGAGAGAATATAAAAGATTTTTCAAAAATCTTTTATATTTTATAAAAAAAGGTCTATGAAAATTTTGAAAACTCATCACTCGGAGTTAATTTGGGGGGGGGGGGGGAGGGGGGTAGGATACAGAAATAAATGGACACATAGGACAAGGTTCCTTAAGGGGGAAATCGCTTTGAACGACCGAAAATGAGTCATTTTTCGTGAATTTTTTTATAGATGATTAAATGTTCGCATCATTTTATAATTTTGATATTAGCTTAATACAACTTTCAAGTGTTAAAAAAAATGTTTTCTTTTTTAAATAAACCAAAATGGCGTTATGAGGCATTCCTTCAGGCGTCTGAAAAACTGCTCATGTTATAGGTCTAATGTAAAAGTTATTGATCGATCTGACTGAAATTTTGGGAGGTTTCTCACTATAACATTATTGGAAGGATATACCTAAAGTTTTAACATCATCGTGTTAATACATTTTCTTTGGGGGTAAAAATTGTCGAGAAAATGGTCAAAAATATGAAAATTTGATTACAAAGCCTACTTAATTTTCAATTTTATATATTTTTGTAGGTATATCCTTCCAATAATGTTATAGTGAGAAACCTCCCAAAATTTCAGCCAGATCGATCAATAACTTTTTCAAAAGACGCCTAAAGAAATACCTTATAACGCCGCCATTTTGTTTTGTTTAAAAAAGAAAAAATGAACACTTGAAAGTTGTAATAAGGTAATGTCAAAACTTTGAAATGATGTGATTATTTTATCACCTTTGAAAAAAAAAATCATAAAAAATGACTCATTTTCGGACGTCTAAAGGGATTGCCCCCTTAAATTTTGAATGACTGGCGGCATTGTTGGCGTCTCATTAGTCGATTTCCTGTTTGTGGACAAACATCCAAGAACGGGATGAAAAATTTCTTAAATTTTCACAGAAACAAAGACTTGCTTCTTTGAAAAACTTTATCTAAAGTATCGCGACTCGGAGTCTGTCCTAGTTTCATTCAACCTCGTTTCTCCGAGCCAGCCATTATTTGTGCACGTCCCAAAGACTGCGAGAAGAGAGGCCATTTCACATTGTTTTACCTCATGCATTGAATCCCGGAATTTCGTTTGTATGCGTTAAGAAAACGTTGAACAATTCGTTGTAGTTTTTTTATTCTCACTGTTCCATCTTCGACCGTACAACTGGAGAAAAGTGTCTTTGCATGCTTGATCGGGCATTCTGAATAATATTGATCTCGTTTTAAGGCGTTAGGCTATTGTGAAAATATCAAAACTTTAGTGTGTCGCTTGAGGCAACTCAAATTGAAGAGGAAGGTCTAAGATATAGTGCAGGAATCGCGAGTTGAAGGTGAACTAATCACTATAATGATAGAACTGCTAGTAAAACTTTAAACGCGTTTTTCTCGAAACTGTTTTTTTTTTCAAAACGGTGTACACGATTTCTCGATATCTAATGAACGGATTGACTTGGAATTTGATACACTTATTCTGTGTAATAGTAGTTTAGTCTTGACCGACGATTTTCTTCTTAACACTTTTTTTTCATTAGTCATCGACAATAATGATGTCATTTTTCCTCGAAAAATGGAAAAAAACTCAACATTTGTTTTTTTGATGATTGAATCAAGATAACAGAAAAAAGCTCGGTCAAGTCTTAGCCAATGTTATCTATTTTCAGAAAAAAATTGTCTTTTCTGTTTCAGATCAACCGGATGGCCAAAATGAAGTACACCGTTGAGGCCCGCACGTTCAAATGCCCTTTATGAGATTGTCTATAACTTCTTTAATTATCAATATTCTAAAATTAAATTTGATACACAACTTTGTTAATGTACATACAAATAATTGTCCGAACGATTTTTCAATAATCTTACTTATACCGTCAACGGTAATTTTTTCAAATGACCCTCATTTTCGGGTAGTCACAGTAGCCTAACCCCTAATAACAATCGCAAGATGCATTATTTCCAGTTCAGAGTGAATTTTTTTCTCCTTCTTCAAAACTAAGGACAGACTAATCAGAGACGATACTGATTGACAGGAGCAGCTTTCCGGGACGAAGAAAATTATCTAGGGTGGAGGTAGCTTTTGATCCAAGAGATAAGACTTGATTTGCTGGCATCGAAGTGGCCTCCACCAACGACAAAACTGCATATCGAAAAATGCACGTAAATATAAAACTTCAAGTACTTGGCGTCAAGCCGCTGCCGGGTCTCTTGACAGATGGTTCTATTATTGTATGAAAATTCAACGGTGTCGCGTCGTTTACAATTTTTGATAATTATTGATTTTGATATTTATTAATAAAATAATTAAACTTTTCGATATTGTTAATCTGCAGCCAGATACGTTTAAAAAAATCGTTTTTCTCGTAGATAGATGCTGAGACATACGAAGCATAAAACAAAGCCTCATTCTCCTAGATCCTATTTGATCTAGTAATTTCTCATAAGTACCATGAATTTTCCAACAGCGAAGCGAGTTAACATTCCGAGCCATAAAAATAGCACCTTTATGAAATGGGTTCAATCTTTTTTACTGTTTTAGTCCTGAAAAAGATTTTTTTTTCTTTCATCGCGATTGATAAAATGCTGGCTTCCGTGTGGTTTCTGGTGACAGAAGCTTGTACGTATGACGAAGATATCTAGTGGACACTATTATTCCTGCTTTTTCGCGAACGAATTTGTCCTGAATCGCTTCACCGCAAAATCCTCGAGAAATTTCATTTTTCCTTTGATACATTTTCTGTTTTTCCTGTTTTTCTGTCCCATGCTTCCACCAATATCTACACGATCGATCGCAAATTTTTCGTATCCAAAGATGCGAGTAATCGGGAAGAAAGTCAATAGAGAGGGAGAGAGAAAAAATGAAAAAAAAAAGAGGAATTCAGCTCGGAAGCACGGAACGAAAGGTGGAACGAGGAAAGTAAAAAGAAAGTCAGAGAGCATGTAAATTTTGTACATACCTTCAGGCTCGCCATGTCGGACACCGATCGATGTGTCTGAATGGTTTCCAACTGGTCCAAGCACCAGTCCAGCTCCTCCATCGTTTCGACGGCAAGTTTCATGTAGGGCTCTTCTGAAAGTATGGAAGCGAAACAAAAAAAACTTATTTTCTGCTCCTCGTGACCGATTTCATAAAACCTTATATTAGCTTTGATAGACCATGGTTATGCGGTTTTGAAGGAAGTCAATTTTTCAATGATTTAGAGATGCAACACTGGTTTGACTATTTGTGGTAATTATGGTATCATCCTTGCAGACCTATTATCCTTAGAAATTGCTTATGAGGAACATCACTTAAGGCGGGAGTCTTAATTAGAGGGTCCAAAAATCGTTTTTTGTTGCTTAAATCGATAGATAAACTATCCAAGAATATATTTTCAAAATTACAGAGGCCAATTGTAAATATTTTCGAAGATACAAGGCCAAAAGCAGAGAAGCGAGTGATATTTGATATTGACATTTCCTCCTACTGAAAAATTTCAAGTGCGTTTTCTCCACTTTTCATTTTCACGATTTTTCCAAATTGGCCGGCGTGATGGCAAAAAAACTAACCGACCTATTTCATCAAGCCAAAATTTATTTTCTTCAGTATGAAAATCTCTTCTAAGTGAATTAAAAAAATTATTGAAAAAGTGTTTTTAAATCATTTTTATAGCACGTTGAAGTGTTTTTAACACATTTTTTTTTCAAACCTGAGGAAAGTTATAATTTCACGATTTCTTCAGCTTTTTCTTAATGCAACCAGAATAAAAATATATGACAATTGAAAATTTTATTGGTTTATTTGGTTTAGTCAAAAATTACGAGCTGCATCTTTCCCGCGGATTAGGGACTATGGCAAGACGCATATGGAATAGGCTGATAAATCTAGTCATTTATTGTTTCATGTTGAATGTTTTTTATACATTTTAAATATACATGAAAAGATACCTCAATGTTTACTGGGTTCACTTGTTTTTTCCCTTGTAAAAAAATCCCGAAAAAACGCTTTTTTAGACCTTCTAATTCAGGCTTCCGCCTTAAGTGCCCGCCTACGATTAAGTTGAAACTTAGATATGTGATAAAGCATTGAAAACTATTAGACACGTATTTTTTTTTACCAGCGGAAAAACCGTTTTACTGGTGGAATCCATCTCTCAAAGAAAGGCGTGTCGAGGGGTGATTTTGCAGTTTCACCCACAAGCAGTCCACCGATCTGAGTGAAAAAAATCCGAAATCCATCTAATGTAAAGCGATGAAAAATCGACTGTAGCAGTATTGAAAAAAAATTAAATTAAGGGGTTACGCGCCTTCTTTTGAGGGATGGTTTCCCCCCTTAAAACAGTTTTTCCGCCGATAAAAAATACGCGTCTTATAGTTTTCAATGCTTTATCCATACACATAAAAGAACATATCCTGACTCACCAACGCCGAGCCAAAACCACTTAAACTAATTACATGAAATTCGGACAGTGGGTTGCTTTTGAGACGTAAGCACCCACTAAGATGGGATTTTTCGAAATTCAACCTTTGAGGGGAGAAACGAGCTGGCAAAGTTTGTACGAAAATTTTTAAAAATCTGGTCGGATTTATCTGAAATTTTGGCATCCGTGCTTCTTGACACAATTAATGAAACGCGTATTTCAGCGTTTTTAGAAATTCAACCCCTACGGGGAGAAAGAGGGTGGCAAAGTTTGTATGTAAAATAAAAACATCTGGTCAAAAGATTTACTTGAAACTTGGTATTGAAGCTCTTCAATACAATTAATGAAACACGTATTTTAGCGTTTTTCAAAATTCAACCCCTAAACGAAAGGGGGTGGCAAAATTTGTACGAAAAATAAAAAAGTTGGGTCAACTTTACTTGAAACTTTGTATAACTACTCCTAGACACAATTAACAAAATTTCAGGGTTTTTGGAATTTCAATCCTCAAGGGGAAAAGCGGTAGAAAAGTTCCAGTAAAAGAAATATCTGTTCAGATTTACTTGAAACTTCGAATTAATACTCTGCAACACAATGCTACGTATTGCTTAATGAAAAAATTCCAAAAAATTATATGAGTTTCAACAGAACCGAAGATGGACACTTGAGTGATGTTCCTTGTTAGATGACTTCATCAAATTCAGATATTCGAATAGGGCAAATTTAACCCTTCGTTGAAACACTTATATTTGGCCACGATTTTGACACACTGGGTCAATTTCACCCGGATAGTACTTCATCCACCTGCCATTAACAACCCTACGGTCAGTTTTAAAAAAATCAAAGATACACTTAAAACACTTTCAATATGTCTGCATAATTGCAATTCGGGAAGTATCAAATTGAATTGCTGTAAAAAGATAACGTATACTTTCAACTTTGGGAAAGTGAGCATTTTATTTCAAATTCGTCCGAGTCAAAATGACTCAGTGTGTCAACGTAGCATTAATTTCGATTGACCGATGGGCTAAATATTTTTTTTTCTCTCGGTGTGGTAATCCTCACGAGTCTGATGCGTTGCACAATGAACGTTCATGGAATTGAATAATTATATTTTCCTATTTGATCACATTTCGTTACGTATGATGTAGGAGAAAACCAATCGAGAGGTATTTTGTTCCTCTATAAATTTTTAAAATCCCAATTTTTATTCAGGCAAGTAAAATAATTGAAGGGAATTACCTCCGTGCGCCAAAATCCGCGTTTGTGGCGTGCTACTCCCCTGGGCACCACTACTCCGCCGTGACCTGAAAATGACATTGTCCATTGAATATCAGTAATGCTGGTTTATGAAATAAAAAATCAGAAAAAAACGCCCTTTCTGAAGAAAACACTCACTTATTCGTCGGGACATTTGTGAGCGACAGGAAGTTGTTTCTGACCGATCGTAGAGAGGCGAGTATTTGCGCAAAAGGTGTGACAATGAGGTCCTCTCCATGGCTGCAAAATAAAAATCCATCGGTTAATCGACATGTACCTAAAATTACCTGGTTGAATTTCCATTTTTTTTTCAGTCGCAAATCCAAAAATCTAGTGCTTTCTCTTTCGATAACGAAAAATATTAATTCGCAAAGCAATCTAGTGTCGTTCATAATTTGCAGCTTACGATATATCATCGAGGATCATTTCGCACGGAGATACTATAGACATAAAAGTACGCGTGCAGAAAAGTATGCGTATAAAGATTGACGTGTGACAGTACGATGCAATGGACGTTCGTTTGGCGTAGACGCACACCCAGTAGAAAATTTCAACTGTAAGCTGATTACGATAAGGCTTGTTCGTCAATCGAGGCAATAAGCACCTCAATGCGATTCAACCAAAGTACGGATTGGATTTTATTTTTCATATGCACTACCGGTCAAAAGTTTTCGGACACTACAGATAATTGCAAAATTATATTAGAATAATATAATTCATTATACAGAGCTATATAGTGTCTTCGTAAAATAATAAATTAAATTAACTATATTATTTTAACGTTATTTGGCAATTATCCAGTGATCGAAACTTTTGCAATTATCTGAAGTGTCCGAAAACTTTTGGCCGGTAGTGAATATGTAGTCGTGGTTTCATAATTTCTTCACCTCGGTTTTAAAAATAACAGAGTCCACATATATATTTTTTGATCTGTGAAGAATTAATTGTAAAGGATGACGAAAAATCATAAAACGATTTCGAGGATTCGGAGGAGGTAAACTCTTCGGGCATTTTGGTCAGTGTTATTTTTCTACAAACCAAACGTACAGGAATTGAGTTTTAGACAATAAATTAATGTTCGCAAATTCGTTTCCCAAATTCGTCTGTAAATGCTGGGTCAGTTTAACCCAGATGAATTTTAAGTAAAACACTCACTATAGTGAGTATTTGTTTGCGAGTGACCATTTTCCATTTTTGAGTATACTCAAAAATTAAAAATGTTCAATAAACGTTTTAATCGCTTTCATTTTATATTTTCCGGATTTTAATTAAAATTTGGTGAATATTAAATCGCCTGTAGAATCGATTTTATATTTACCGGATTTTAATTGAAATCCCGAAAATATAAAATCGGGCATACACCTTAGACATTTAAAGTTTAAAATTCGATTTTTTTTCAATAAAAACCGTCCGAAGGGTTGTTAATGGCAGGTGGATGAAATCCGTGTAAAATTGACCCAGTGTGTAAAAATCGTGGCGAAATATCAGTGTGTCAACGGAGGATTAAAACCGACCCAACTTTCTTTCGCCGTTCCGGAACGTTGAGTTTACTCAACGCTATGGAACGTCCGACAAGAATAATTCAAATTAGAAGGAAAATATTTGTTAAATTAAAATCCGACAAATGTTTTCCTACTAATCTAAATCGTTCGTACCCATCGCTCGTTTGCCACTAGCAGAAATTCATCTTTACTAAAGTGAATTCCTGCTAATGAGAAGCCTCGAGGCTGTTGAGGCAAGGGAGAATTGAGTTTGTCTTTCAGAGTCTGCCTGAAGGATGAAAAATTCTGCTATATCAGATATAAATGGAATTTCACGTTCGTCGAATCGTGAACGTGAAAATACATCGATAATATTGGTAAAACGTGCCTCGTCTGATGTAAACAGCGAAGAAATCTCCATCTATTATTTTCTTACTCTACCATCAAAGAAAAACAAAGATTGTGTGCGATCCAGAAGAAAAACGTCCATTAAACTTGAGCGTTGTAATGGGGCGATAATGGCGATACAGGGGTGAAAAAGAGAGCGAAATATCTGAAGTCTCAAGAAATTAATCTTGGGGATTGATCGCAGCATCTATGCCTATTCGTATTGCGCCTGCTAACAGTGCAATCAAAGTGCAATCATCTTTCCGGGCCCCGAGCTCATTAAACCGTCCCATTACGAAGCCTACAGGTGGAGCAAAAACCTTTATCTTTTCGCGTGCACGTGAATGAATACGTTAACCCTCGGTACTTTGGGTCAAACACGTCCGAGTGCTGCTTTTTTATCCCAATTTTCTTTTCTCGCTGTAAACACGTTTTATCGTTATAAACGCGTATGAGAAACCGATATGGAAATGGCAAAAAAATGTGATTTAAGTGTGTAGGTAATTGGATACTATTGAGTCATTACGCGATGAACTGACGCTCAGATTGCGAACGTTGTATGTAAGTGCTGATTTGAATAGATGTTACGATATCTGGGACGGAAGAGTTTTTTTTTATCCTACAAAATAAAAAGTATGCCAGTGAACTCGTTTTCTTTTTTACATTCTCCAAATTCCTGATTACTTGGTTTGAGCTGGTCCAGTTTAGAATTTAAATGGATTTGATGTTCCGAATCTCTCGGCGTACTTGTTTTTTTTTTTTCTCGAAATTGACATGGAAATATGTTGACAATGTTACCGTCAAACTAGGTTAAAGTGACATCAAGGGTAACTTTGACAGTTTTTGGGTCTACTTTAATAGAATGCCAAAATACGGTTTTGACTAGTTCTTTCTTCACGTTTTTTTCTATTGTTGCTCAAGTTTGTTACATTGTTGCTCAAATTGATTTCGATCTCAATTACAATTAAAAGACTGATTAGTACCTTTAATAGAACCCTAGGTACTTGATGTTTTTATAAAAAATCTTTCCTTTATAAACATGACAATTCGATTGTACAAATTATGGTTTTTGATTGAATTCCATGTATAATGTATACAATATTAATTTTCTTGTATAAAAATTATGTCAAAGTAACCCTTAACAATAAGTAACTAATCTTTGACACAAGTTGCATTTCAATGCCTTGTCAAAGGTACCCCACACTCGAGGTTACTTTGACGCTTAAAAAATATATATATATAAAATTGTGGGGGCTTAGTGGGGCTCGACTTTCTTATACATTTGACAGCCAAAGGACACATTGTTCTATTGGAGCAAGAAAAGTTTGCATTTAGGATGTTAAAAAAGTTACCAACACAAAACTTCCAAAATCTGTGCAAAGGAATCCCATTTTAGGGCACTCAAGCGGAAAGATGATATAAGAAGAAGGTCCGGAAATATGCGTGTGTACGGATACGTGACACGTCACTAACGTTTTTGAAAAAAAAAAAAAGAAAAATTCTGGTTTGAGTTTTCGAAAATTTTATTTAATCCACCGTAACATCGTGGAATCGATATCAATTGTATGATTACGATATTAAGGGGTTATGACGAGTTTAAAAAGTCGAAAAATCGCTTTTTTCAAAACCAATATACGTTGACGGTATATAATTTTATAAATGTGTGATTGGATCCAAATTGACGGATTTGTAGGCTGTTATGCTGACGCCCGTCGGAACGCTCGGAGTGTTGTTCGAAATTTTAAACTTCTGGATGTAAAAATATAGTATTTGATCGAAGGATTTTTTTTCCGATATATACTTTCGATTTGATAAACGAAAAATGCCAATTTTTTTCGCAAAAATTAAGACTTACTTCAAACACGCGCAATTTTTAAAATGTATTACTTCAGAAACTCCTTCGATTAATCATAGGATAAACTGATTTACTAAAAAGGTCTGTTTGATTTTTTTAATATTAGGAGTACAACTTTGCAGTGACCGTTTTACTTAGAGAGCCACTGCGGCCGAAGTAGTGACCCTAGCTCAATAAAAAAAGTGGCATTTTAAACTAGAGGCTCTGCCAATATAAACAATTTAAAAAAGCTAACGGATACGTGAATGCATTATGAAGTTATAGGCACTCAAACATGGCAACCTACGAACCGAATTCTCAGCATTTGCGGGAGGTTATGATTTACTTCTTCAACATCAAGAAATCTGCGGCAGAGCCCCACCGTTTGCTTGTAGATGCTTACGGGGAGGATTCTATTAGTGAGAAAACGTGTCGGCGGTGGTTTCAACGCTTCAAAAGTGGAGATTTTGAGGTCGAGAACAAGCATGGCGGCAGAAGGCAGAAAGTTTTTGAAGACGGGCTGACAGCTGGGCGTTGTGTACTATGAGCTGCTCAAACCATCCGAAACAATCACAGGGGAACTCTACCGACGTCAGTTGATGCGCTTGAGTAAGGCACTCAAAGAGAAACGGCCACAATTCAACGAAAGACATGACAAGGTGATACTGCAGCATGACAATGCCCGACCCCATGTTGCAAATGTCGTGAAAAAGTACTTGGAAACGCTGAAATGGGAGGTTTTATCCCACCCGCCGTACTCTCCAGATATTGCCCCTTCCGACTATCACTTGTTCCGGTCAATGGCATACGATTTGGCGGACCAGCACTTCGGTACTTACGAAGAAGTCAAAAATTGGGTCGATTTCTGGATTGTCTCCAAGGACCAAGACTTTTATCGACGCGGGATTCGAATGCTACCTGAAAGATGGGCCGAGGTCGTAGCTAGCGACGGGCAGTACTTTGATTAAAAAATATGTAGCCACTTTTT
This sequence comes from Ophion slaviceki, assembly GCA_944452715.1. Classification (NCBI taxonomy): domain Eukaryota; kingdom Metazoa; phylum Arthropoda; class Insecta; order Hymenoptera; family Ichneumonidae; genus Ophion; species Ophion slaviceki. The sequence goes on along the minus strand of OX101785.1, from coordinate 25,605,874 downwards.
TATAATAAAGCCTTAAACTTTTGAAAAAAAACGGTCACTGCAAAGTTGTACTCCTTATATTAAATTACCTGGATCAAAAGGGCATTGCTCACTGCAAAATACGTTTTCGAGAAATGCCCAGACATCGGCTCTAAATCGATTATAGTTATACATTTTTACCCAAAAAATTTCAGAGTGTTCTTCAGATAATACTTTTTGTAATACCTAATTTTTGTAGAAATGTATCATCACGATTTTCTAAAGTAAAAATCCAAAAAATGAGCTGTTTTTGACTGTTAAGACTAGGCATAACCTGTTAATCAAATGTCAATACATATGCTTCGCGATCATTCATTACAGCTCAGAAACCATCTTGGGTTAGAAACCTGTACGTTGCTGCCTCATCATCTAATTTGGCTAACAAAGTTGCCTCCATGAGAAAGCCAGAATAGACCACGCTTTGTTGTAGATGAAGCTTTACAAGCGAATGAAAGATGAGAAGGCCACGTGCAGGTTTCCAATTTACGAGCTATTTTTCGTTATGTTTTTCCGCGGCCTTTGAGTTCCGATGAATGAGACTTCTCTACATATCCGTCATACCTATAGTCGTACTAGAGAACATTGACAGTCGAAATACAGCGACATCGAGGCATGCAAGCTATGAATGTTGCATTCGTGTTCGAAAGTAACGTAGCCCTTTGGAGTGTGCATTCATACCCAATGGACTAATCCTATCAGTGAGATCGAAATATCAGAATCTGGAGCATGGATTGCGATACAAATTAGATGAGTAACTGTCGTTCCGAGCAACCAATCAATCGTTGCAACTAATTAGCGCTGGGATCACGACCGTCTTTGTGACAGGGAACAGAAACTACATTTCCGTGTACAAATTTGATGTGTCTACGTCCCACGCAATGTATTTGTACCTTTGCACGTGGATTGTCTCAGCACTTGTGGGTGTCTGATTACCTTTTGCTTCGCATCTACTGCACTCAGAATAATGATACCGTCATCTGACTGTATAATTAGCCTGAGAGCAGCGGATCTGTTGGAATCACGAATTACAATATTTCGTTATTGTGGTTTTACCTTCCTTGAGGAAGATTCTGTCATGAGTCTATTTGTCTTCGACAAATGTATATCTCAATATTTCGCGAATAACTATCTATGAGGATTTCGCGGATAAGTTATTTCTGATAATGTTTTAATCACCATTGTGGTGGATCAAAAACGTATAAAGAATATGAATACTTGGGTGGCACAAATTTGAGCTCTATTTTTTGTTTCCTTTTTCTCATCGTCCAATTATCTTTTTTAAAGAAAAACAAAAGATGTCGCGAATTCTGCGAGCGATCAAAAAAAATTTAGAGGTCTCCCTATAGATTTAATAGCCTCCCAAATATTTAATAGCCTCCCAAAAATTCAAATTTTCATTAAAAAATGGATTTTTTTCGTTCACTTCTCACTCATGAATTTTGCGCTTGATAATTTTTTAATTAATCTCGCGAAAGTTCTAGCCGGTCAATGAATATTTAGTGGTCGCTCAAGAGCTTCGAAATTTCCAATTCACGCCAATTTTTTTTTTTACGCTTCTCACTCATATATTGGACGCGTTGTAAAATTTTCAAAACGATTTATCGTTTTTCTTTAGAAACAGATTTTTTAAATTTACCTCACACTACTAACCCAAGAATTATAATCTTTGTTATCATAAAATAATTCTTTAAAGCTCTTGTCCGTAAACAAAAGCATAGGTCCCCCGTTTTAACGGGTTAGAAGTGCGAGGTAAATTTGAAAAATCCGTTTCTAAAGAAAAAAGGATTAATTATATTGAACATTTTACAAAGTGTTAAATTTATGAGGGATAAGAGAACAAAAAATCGCGACAATTGGAAATTTCGAAGCTCTTGAGCGACTATTAAATATTCATTCGCCGGCTACAGCTTTCGCGAGCTTAATTTAAAAATTATAAAGCGTAAAATTCATGGGTGAGAGGTGAACGAAAAAAATCGTTTTTAACGAAAATTTGAATTTTTGGAGGGCTTGAGCGACCTCTAAATATTTTCTGATCGCTCGCAGCTTTCGCGACAATTTTTTTTATTCTTAAACGTAGATCATTGGATGGCGAGAAAAAGGAAAAAAAATAGAGCTTAAATTTGTGCCACCCTAATGAATACTTTCAGGACTAGAGGAAAGAGTATTTTCCATCTACAAACACTATGAATTTTCGTTTGCCTGTCGCATTAGCATAGTATCTTCAAACGTAAGCAAACTTTTCGCCAAATCGAAAGGGATCATCGCACTTTAACAACCTCAAAATATTGATTAAAAAAATGGATTTCGAAACTAGACCATTTCAAAAATATTGATAAAAAAATGGATTTCGAAACTAGACTATTTCAAAAATATTGTGTAGAAATTTCATAAAAATCGGAGCAGTCTAAGTATTATTTTTCGAGTTTATTTGAGCGCGCTTTCCAGCGTGCTCTTAACGCGCTTTTCTCAAAACCACGTTTTTTCTTGCTTCGTTGATTTTTTCTCCGGAACTGCTGAATCGATCCTTGCTAAATTTCAACTACATATTCGTCACATGCATGGCTACTGCTGGAACTAGACTTATGTGGAAATGTTGATTTTGAGTACTTTTTTTAACCGAAATATCACTAAAAAAAAGTCTTATTTTTGGAGACGCTTTTTCCTTCAACAGCCGCCGTTTCGTTATTTTTGCATAAAAATTAATAATCCTAGTTTGGACAGTAGCCACAACCATACAGGAACTCAAATCATTTGGGTTTTTGTATTTCAAATAAATCTACTCCGAAATAACATCAACGAGGCTGACTCTTCTTTTCGAGGGGCTATGCGGATGTTGCTACCAGGGATATATAAATGATGTAAAATGACTAAAAAACCCATTTTCGTACATTTCAAGAGTTATTTTATCAAGCCCAAAAAATCTACATCAATATCTTTTGTAGGAACCATACAAAAAATTCCAGAAAAACCTAATTTTTCAACAGTCCAAAGTAAGATGATCCATTGCGGGATCATCACAATGTAACATTTTCAAAAAATCGATTTTTTTGTTTGCATTATCCGATAGTATACACGGTTATAAACGGTCTATCCAATTTATAGATCGAAATTCGACTTATTTCGGTCGCTACAGCCTTTCTTAGAAAAAATGATTGAAGCGTGGGATCCCGCACTCCGAACTTTAAACGCGTTTTTCCCGGAATGGAGTTTTTCAAAACGGTGGCCACTCTCAAAGGAAGAGTTTTCAAGCTATCCGTTTGGAATTTTAACAGAACATTCTTCACGTCATTCTCTATGTTGCTGTAGAAAGTTTTTTTTTAATCTTCCTATTTTTTTACGAAAAACTGTCAAAAAGGGCTAAATTTGATACTTTTTGTTCAAACGATCGCCATTTTTTTCAAATTTCACTAAAATAAACCTCCATAGGAACATCGCAGCTTTCCTACAGACCAATAATAATTTTGAAATTTTTATTTCAGATAAAATTTGTGGCCGCAATCCTGACCACGATGGGACACCATTTTTTTCCCAGCAATTTTCTGCAAATAAAAACAATGTTAACCAATAAATAGGGAAATAAAAAAAAATTTGTATTCTTTATCGGTGCTTCAATTTGTAACAAAAAATTAGTCCGATTAGCTTATCCTATCCACCTAAAAATAAATCTCGAAAATCGTCTATTTTTCGGGCGGTCACACCGTGATGATCCCTCAAGATTTGTCCCTTTTATGGTTTTTTTTTGCATTTTGCACAGTGTTTCAAAGTTATTTCGAGAATGCAGCACCACTGTACGGATGCGCGGTAAAAATAAATAAAAATACGATCTCTTCATGGATACGAAAATACGGACGATCATTTGATCTAGCAATACGATGGCCCGAGTAAAAACACTCGAGTATACGCGAAAAAGCTGTGTAATAAATTTGTTTGAACAGAGAGGAACAACCTGTCAGAACATCTCCTTGGATAGTCGGAGAAAATTCAAACGTTTGTATTTCTGGGTTGTCTGGGGAGGTTATGTACATCTGAAAAGTTTGGAACCTAGGATGGCCGGCAATAGAGGATGCGTGGTGTATTTACGTAGAGAAAACGAATGGCTTCCTTCCTCACTAGCCACTCTTACCGCCTCTCTTCCTCTTCGTCCATAAGTTCAAAAGTTTATTCCTCGTGGTTTCCGGTTCTCTCCGTACGATCTCGCTTCTTAACTGGGGTCACACATCATTGCCCCTTCTTTATTTCCTTCCCTACCTCCAGTGAGCTATTTGCTCCGAAATCTTTCGTCGGAGGCTTCGTATTTATCAATGCTTTTCATTCCACGTATAGCCGATAGGAACGTGTTGAAAAGGTTCCCCGTGGAGACGTTTATACGATGTTTGATATGGAGTTCCTGGAACTTTCGACAGGCCGAGCGAATAAAACCGTTCGTGAGAAGTGGAAAAAAATGTCTACTGCAATGAAGACATCCAATGTGTTGGTGGGGATGCTTCCTGCCATTGGTACCGAGTGACGACGAGACTGTAGTCTAGTAAAAGAGAAGAAAACCCAGCACTTTTAGCGTAAAATTAGAATTTTTGACTGAAGCTAGCTGGTTGCCTACTGAAAGTAACCCCAATTAAATGTTTCCCCTCAACTCGCCCCAACCCTAAGAAATAGGGGATGAAAACTCAAAAATCGCCGTATCTCGATAATTAATAGCCCGGTCCAAAAATGTTTCAAACATAAGTTGTTCGGAATAATAAAATACGTATAAAGTTATCTGACGTGTAATCCGCTATTGGACATATCGCTGCATCCTTGTCTAGGTCAATGGTGCTCTCGCGTTTTTGTGCCCCTATTTTCAAAGATAGGGGATTGGACGTCGGATAACTTTATACGTATTTTACTTTTCCAAACAACTTTTGTTTCAAACATTTTTTGATCGGGCGATTAATTATCGAGATACGGCGATTTTTAAGTTTTCAACCCCTATTTCTTAGGGTTAGAGCGAGTCGAGGGGCAATACTTCATTGGGGTTACTTTCAGTATGCAACCGTCTAGTTTCAGTAAAAAATTCTACTTCTACGCTGGAAGTGCTGGATTTTCGTCTCTTTTACTGCACTACTGAGGCTATTTTTCCTCATGATGTTGAAGTTTGCAGCGTTGCAACGCAACGAAAATGATTTTTTTTATTCACCAAATTTCCTCGGGCAGATTTGAGCTACGAATACCACGCAAAATTTTTTTAGGTTTCTTATCGAGCGATCCACGACAAGTCTGCAAAATATGATTTCGGATAATAATAAAAATAAGAAATGAAAATGGATTTTTGTTGCATTCCAAAGATGCAAACTTCAAGCCTATTTTTCCCCAGCCATTTACTTCATTCCATACGAATAACGTGATTTCTCATTTCGCTTCCCCATCGGGCTGCGTCTATCCAGGTGACTAAAAAAATTCCATTTTTTTTTATATTTTTTTTTTCGATCCTATCACCTTTCTGATATATTGCCTGAAAATGTCATTGGAATATTTCGAAAATTGAATGAGCTACATTTTCTAACAGTCGACCGGGCGAGCGGTGGTAGCCACCACCGTACTTCAAACTTCAAACGCTTTATTCTCGAAACACTGTTTTCAAAGTCGGTGGACATGATATCTCGAGCACCACTTGATGGATTATTTAAAAATTTACAGGTGATACGATGAGAAACATTTGAAGGTCGTTGACGATCTCACTTTTAAAAAATAAATCTTCATTTTTGAATAGTTACGTAAAAATGACGACTTTTTTCATAGATTTTGTATGCTCGGGTTACAATTCGTCGCCACGTTGTTAAAAAACAATATTTAAAAAATCGACGATCGTCAACTACTTGTATTTATTGTTAACTTGAATAACCCGTTTAGTTTTTAGATTTCACATGGTTCGTTTAAGCTGGAGAATGTCCACGGCCAAACGTCGCGATAAAAATGTCATCTACCAACGGCCATGTTTTTGTTGTTTTTTTTTTTTCACATTTTTTGGTGATTTTTTTTACAGGCCCCTGGTGTACCTTTGTGGTTAAAAAATGCGTTTGCATTTCACCAACCGCTGCCTAGAAAAAAATCAGAATTTGGCAATTTTTTGAGTCTCTAGGTAAACGTAGCCCCTTAAGAACCGAGCTTCGTGTACTCCAAACTGCGCTCATCAGCATTTTTAAAATGGTGCATTGCTTTCGTACACAATATTAGCGGCAGTCTTGCTTCTGTATAATAAAACGTTGCTACGTATCGTCATGATGGCACTTATTTATCGATATGCATTTCTCCGTCATTTGCAACCAGTTAGTGTTTTAGGAATTCCACTTTGGAATATTTCTAGTATTGTCTAAATAGGATTTCGAATGAATTGCCCGACACCACTAAAGGTAGTCGATCCTCGTTTAATCTTGTATTTAATTAATAAATTACTTCCCCATTGATCTTTTATCTCAAAGATAAATAGTCTCCTATCCAATATAAATTAGTCCCTAGTATAGCGACAAAGGGAGTAGATTTTCTTTGTTTTCCTGAACAAAGAAAGACGAGCGCCACGCCTTATTCGGCAATCGTGGCCAGGAAATCGATGGCTCCGGAGTGAATCATCAAACAGGACGAATATTATTCGGCCCCCGATTCTTTTGCCACAATACCCGAAAGGTCCAAAAGCCCAAGAGAAAATAACCGTAGTACTAGAAGGACTGACGAAACGGTGAGGGTTGATGATATTAAAGTTTGCATCGTTGGGATGAACGAAAAATATGGTTTTTCTTATTGGCTAATTTTTTTCGACACATTTAGGCCTCAAAAGTCACTGAAACATTTTTTAAGATCCTCGTTAGGGATCAATAACCTAAACGTGGGAAAAAAAGTTTAGATAGTTATAAAAATTAAGAAATAAAAAGCAGAATTTTTGTTGCATTTCAACGAAATGTGGATCCAGTATTTGGGTATCGACATTCACCGAAAAATGATGATGCCCTAGTCGCTTCTGACGCTAAAAGTGCCAATTTTAGAAGTTTTAGTCACTCGGACGACGACCGAGCTGTTCTCTTTGCGAACAGATGACTATGAACTTTCCATCACGCGAATTTTTTTCCCCTTAAAAACACGGTAAACTTTAGAAATATTTAGAAAACATGAAAAGCATAAAAATAGTTGCAAAAAATCTTCGAAAAGCCTCCGGGCGTAATATGTTAAAGTCCTGTTTGCCCCAGCCTCTGTAAAACATTTTCGTGCATTGGTTAAACGAAACCGGACTCTCGTGGATTTCATTTTCGTACATTATTTTGGAGCGTGGAAACGAAAGAAAAAACTATCTCATGCACGTCATATTTCGGTCTGATCTTGTTGCATACCGCGTGTTACAAAAAAAAAATCGGAATTTAATCTCCGTTGTAGCATTGGACAGGTATTATTTTCTGCAAGTATTTTTGTTTTCTATACTCCATCCATCATAAATCAGAATAAGCAAATACGGCTTTATGTGCTCTGCCTCACTCGAAGTACATCGCAACCCCGTGAATCTTTCAGAATATACACAGCCGGAGGTAATCCGCAGGTGGGTGTGCACGCGTGGGCGTTTCGATAGCACTAGTCAGCCCGTAAAATCGTCCACATTTTCCATTCTCTCTCTACTGTTTCGTCGTCGCTGGTTTATTGCATTTTTTCGCTTTTGTCCATTAGCCATCAACGGCGCACACACGTGCGGTAAGTGCACCGAAAATCATAAAAATCCTCGTGACATTCCACACGTCAACGAAAGCCAGGAACGTCTGACCGGAAGTGTAGTATTTACGGAGTCTGTTCTCATTTCAGCCCTTAACGATATAAAAAAATCTCGGACCTGAATAGCGACAGACAAATGATGAAAATTCGGTCGTGTTTCAAACCTTGTGAAATATACAAAAATATTTAGCGTTATTTGTTTAGCAATGTTTGTAGAATGCACGGCTAAAAAATGACACGCGTATTTGATTGAAGTTGAGATTAGAGATTATTACTTCTATCCAATGGTTTGATCGACATTTCGGTAGGGCAACTTCGACATACCACACGATTTTCTTTGCACTTATTCAAACTTTTTCCCCTCGATGTACAACTATTAGGCTATCCAGATCGAAAACCATCATCTGACGCATTTGAAAAAAAAAAACTAAAAATAAACGTTAACCGAAGAAAAATTACGAACACTTTCTATTAAGAAGGGATACCCTTAGGCGAGGAAAAAATTGGCTGATTTTCATAATTTTTTTTAAAGGAAAGATTTGTTCACCGATTTTTAGGCTTAAGGTATGTTTTATTACTACTTTTGGCTGTTACATGCTATTTTTTAAAATGAATCTTTAAAAATTGCGGAGGTATGATGAGGCGTGACGTACAGCTAAAATCGAATCGACCAATTCTCATGAAATTTGGTATAAATCTTCTATGTCTAAAACATGACCCATGACATGAACATGATAAATCTTCATGTCTAAAACATGACCCTAAATGTTTTTGAAAATTAAGAAAAATAAGTATTTTTTATTGCAAAATGTAGCTAATTTTTTCGGGAAATTCAATCTTTTTATTTCAAATGTTAATGAAAGGAAAACCTTCGTTTTTTTCAGATCAATCCCGCTGACGCTCCATATTAACAGCCAAAAGTAGTAAAAAAACATTTCCTAAGTCTCAAAAAACGTGAAGAAATCTTTCCTTTAAAAAAAACACGAAAATCAGCCGTTGCCTAAAGCAATTTTCCGCCCCCCCCCCCCTTTACACAAATAATGATTAAATATGCAACGATTAGATACTATATTTCGCGTTGACAAGGTGCACTCAACTGATGGTCCATGAAACCTGGCCCTTTTCGAAAGAAAAATATGGAGTGCGTTTTTTTCGTTCATTTTCTGACTCCCAATCAGTATTTCAGTAAAGAGATGCTGTATTCGATCTTCACTGGTAGCAAGCAAGAGCCTGCAATCGAAGAAAGTAAACAAGGAAACCAATCGAGTTAACGGATTTAACTGGTAGAATTAATTAATCAAGATGGGCAGGTAATAGGAGCACTAATGGAAATTTGAGAAATAGCTAGGGGAAGCCGAGTAGGTAGTCCGAGGTCATACGGCATTGGCACAGTCCTACGACCCTGTCCTCCGCTCCTCTGAGTGACGATAAAACGATACAGTGCTTGACTATTTTAGCAAGCGAATAAAATAGTTATTGGCATACCTACGAAGCTTGCGGTCCAAGGTGCTTCATCAGAGTGCTGATCACTGTAACGATAACGCAGAGCATTAGCGGTCAATCCTTCATCGTCCGAGGCTCCTCATCAAAGATATTGGAGTTACCTGGCCCCAAACGACCAATAGGGCTTTGACGGAAAATCAGACGGAAATACAGACCCTACACTGACAATGAGGAAGATAAAGAGGGATGGCGAGGAACGGGGGAGAAGCTCATCAGCGCACCTCGTTACGAAGTGCCAGGAGCTCTGAGAGGGCTTTTGTCGTGAATTCCTTCTCTCGTATATGACGAGATATTCGGAATTAGCAAAGACGTAGGAACGCTTGAAGACACTCCATATTCGGCGGACCACTGTAAACCCTTCAATGAATTGCAAATCAGGCTTCCACGCCATTCTCCCGCGTGATATTTGTGGAATAGACGAATTAGAAGGCTCAATGTTCCAATGAATATTGGATTATTATCAAGGAATAAATGACGCTAAGATTATGGGATATTCTAGAATCGAGCAATTCTAGAATCAACTCAGCTAGGATAGCACAATGAAGGACAATGAAGTAGAATACAAGTTTTTTTTTCTACGTCCCTTCAGAAATGGTTTGGAGCAGTATAGTTGTCTAGAAATTTGAAAAAATCGTGTTGAAATTTTTTCATTTATTATTCTACAGACCTTTTTGAATACGTCTGTGAAAACCGTTGAATGATGCCCATAAAATTAGCCGAGAGATAGAAATTATAAGGAGTACACTCGGAGAGTGTGGTCGAGACGCAGACTCTTTAAACGCGTTTTTTCTCGAAACTATGCTTATCAAAACAGCAGCCATCTCGACACCTCCAGATAACAGCAGATATCTCGATAACCAATGGGCTGAATGAGCTGAAATTTAGCATACACCTTCAGTAGACTTTTTTCAACGTTGGAAGCAGAATTAAGGGGTTAGGCCACTCTAGAATTTTCGAAAAATCGATGTTTTTTTTAATGGTCCCCTAGGAACTCAAAAGTGATGTCCCAAAATATTACGGCCGGGAAAAATCTCTAACTACTTGGTTTTCGAATTTTAGTACAAGGCCGCCTGGTACGCAGCGATCTACTCAAAACTTCAAATGCGTTTATCTCAAAACTGCATTTTTTAAGTTGGCCGGAAACATAACTCAGACAATTTTCAACCGATTCACTTGAAACGTTGAATATATCTTGAAAAATACATTGTCTATGGAAGTACGTAGGATTTTTTTTATATTGCATAGTTCATTTGTTATTAAAAATTATCCGACGATTTTTTAGGCGAATTTTTCACTTTCCACTTTAGAAGTGCGCCATTTGGCCAAAAATCAATATATCGAAAAAATCCTACGTACTTCTATAGCAGTTATTATGTATAATCGAAAAAAATTCATTGGCTCATTATAATTCAAAAATTACAGGAGCTGTTTGTCCGGCCGTGGATCCTGGAAAAACGGAGACGTCATCGCAAAAACGCTGCATAGCCGCAATTTTTTAATTAATCGCTTCAAAAAAATTATTTTATACAGTCACTGATATGTATCATAAACACCCTTTTTTGTAATCTCGATTTACTTTGCAGTTTTTCTGAAAAAACATCCCCAAAAAGCCTATTTTTCGGCCTCTAAAGTGGCCTAAGGCCTTAAGTCGAAATGACTTTAATTCATTTTTTAAATATATATAACTCGTAGAATGGCCAGAAAAACAAAAAAATGGATAATCAACGTTGAGCATGTCGCCATTTTGTAATTTTTGTGCTGAATCTGGTACCAAAGATGACAACGCTCATACAGATTAAGAATACGTTTGAGTTTTTTTTTTCAGATTCGTACAAAGTCAACTACACCGGTCGCTAATTGGAAGCGTTTTCTGCGTACCGTTGTAAAGAAACATACAAAAGTACATGATTATAATTTGTTGTTTTCTTATTCGTAGAGGAACGGTGTACGAGATGATGACCCAAAGGGAGAAAACTCGTTATTTAAAAGATATTCAACATAATTAAGCTCTGAAAGCGTTTACTACTGCTATGTGTATATATCTCACGATTGGCATATTCGAAATATTCAATCTATTAGGTATTCAATAGAAATATTTCCTTTTTTTAAAACCTTACATAAGGATCATCTTGGACACCCCAGTGTTCAAGATGATCCCTAAAGTATGGACAAGATGACCCCTCGGATCTCCTTGCCCCTATGTAGGGATGTTTTTTATTTTGAAGAAATTAGGTAAATGTGAATTAAAACTTGCTCGAGTTTACATCTTTATATATATTAATCATAGGTATACAACATTAACTGAACTTACAAGTTAAATTACCTTTACATTACAAGTTTTATGCCACCCAACTAGAATTAAACTAAACCAGTCTTTTACAGCCAGTCTCAAATCACTTAGGTAAATCAATTATTATTTGTAAGATCGATTATACATTAGTAGTGTAGTTTGAACATAAGTAGACAATCTATTTAACAAAAAATGAAGTAGGTACGTTATTTGTGTACAAGATGATGCCTGGGGATCATCTTGTACACCTAGAAGGGAATCATCTTGCCCTAAACTCAACTTTTTCATTCATTGCTCGGTAACATAACATATAAGTATTCCACTGTTAGCACGCCAACCAAAACCCAAATTGAGCATATTACAAAGCCACAAACACAACAATGATGGCAACTGACAGTATACAACAAAAGTTACCTAAGCTTAAAGTCAACCTTGCCTTAGATCAACAGCTCACAATTTTGATTTTTTCCCGTCAAAACGAGTGCGTCGTTTACACCGCCATCATGAATTGACTGACGTGGGCGAGGGGGGGGGGGGGCTGTGTTTTACCAAAGAATATCACTAGATAGTGTCAATAGTTTCGTTGCTTTTGAAAATTGTCATCTTAACCCTTTGAAGCATCCATTTTTCTTTACGTGAAATCGGCGTGAAATTTTGTACTCAGGGGTTTTCGGGGCCGCTGATTACGAATCTGCACTCAAAATTCGGGAATTCAAGATGGCGGATCCAATATGGCGGAGCATAAATACAGAACGTCGTTTGATGTCAGCGAAAGTTAGTACTCGGGGGTTTTCGGGGTCGCTGATTACAAATCAGCACTCAAAATTTGAGAATTCAAGATGGCGGATTCAATATGGCGGACCATAAATACAAAACGTCGCTTGATGATAGCGAAAGTTGGTACTCGGTGGTTTCGGGGTCGCTGTTACCTGAAATAAGCTTCCAAAAAAATAGATCCTCAAACTAGGAAAACGTCCTGTAGTTTTTGCCATTTATAGCCGCCATATTGGATCCGCCATTTTCAATTTGACGGTTTAGACTTCGGGTTCGTATTCAGTGGATCAAAAACCAAGTTTTTACATATTTTTGGTTATGGTTTACCTGCTAGATTAGCCGTAATCAAATTTATGATGTAAAAAGTTCGTTTTTTGCACTTTCGTTATCGATGACATCCGCTACACGAAAAAAAAAAATGTAATAGTTATGTTTTAGTAGTTATTGAAGTCCTAGGAACCTCGAAACGCATTTACAACGCCATATTTAATCAAAAAACACTTTTGAATCGTCAAAATCTGAATTTAATTACGTCTAATACCAGTGTTACACCATGCAAAGGGTTCAACTCACGGGATCAACTCGTACACATTTCCCCTACATATTCTTGAAGGATCAATAAACACGTGTATGTTTTTTAGTTATTCTTTTAGTTATTCCATCCTGAAGGTCAATTCCGAAACAGCGATCTAGACAACATTACTGCTTTAATCTATTTACACTGTTTTTCGAATCACGCTTTTTCAGATGATCATCATTTTAATATACCATTGTCGCTAGGGTGAACAATCAACCCCGTGGAAATTTTCGGCCGCATCGATCGTAGTACAAATTGTCGGAAGTTCAACGATGCTAACCCAGATGAATAAGTATGAGATTTTGGTTGCTCGCGAGTTGGCATAGACGAATCCCATATACATCAAATATGTAATTCTGCTTGACGATGCGTGAAATGAGTGCAGTTCGGGGCCAACCAATCGCCCCTGCCATTCGGTTACGTCACTGGCTATTTCCGTCCTCGGGTATTAGGCATGTGTATACATATATATAGGGATCGTAAATATGTGTATTTCGTAGGTATTCGGGCAAATTGTGATGGACGCGTGGGTGACTGGTACAGTGAGGAAACTGCACATATTTAGCAGCGACATGTATCACGCGTGACGGAAAAATGTGTACGCTGATTTTTTCGGTCGGACCAGGTCATAAATCATTTTTGTAGCTCATATGTAGAACGAGATATACGAGCGTGCGATAATGTTACAAATTGTCATCAAAGTTAAGAAGTATTTATTCTCGTACCTAACCGGATAGGGATTTTTCCGAATGCATTCAGGTATTTTAATTGATGTTATTATTCTCAATTTCCTAATGGAAATATCACTTATTGATATTCGAATTTATCATTCGGTGATTTTACGAGATGACAAATGGCCGAATAAGCGCTTCTGGTTTTGCCCTTCCGTCTTGATTGATATACTTTGGCGTTACGAAGGAAAGATATAGAGGAAATATTTTGATGAAGAACCAAGTGGAAAAGATAAAAAAATGTTAACTGTCAAAAATAAATGAACCTCTGTATGTTTTTGTCGTGCTTGGTTTTGGGATACCACGCGACCCACTTTTTTTTGCTCGAACGACTTCATTTTATCTTGAATGCTTGACCATTTTTGTCCTTGCTCATGTCGTAAAATATTCAAGGCGCTCGCCCTTTCTCTCCCTCTCATTTCTCGGTTTACGACGAAGAGGGTATTTCATCTCGGCCTGTGGCATGCATAGAACAAGACTTGCTTCGACTCGAAAGCAACAAAAATAGAATATCAAATGGAAACGTTGTCGATCAGAAATGGTATTTCGCAGGAAGGCTATTGTTGCGAAAATCAATTTAAAGGGCACCACTGTGGCGGCTAGAAAATATCGATTTTTTGCACTTTTCAAAGTATACATATTCAAGAATGTGTGCAAAAATGTCAAGTTGAAATATTAAGAATTGATCATGTTACAGACGGTTTAGTGAGCGCAGGTAACCCAACAATTTGCGTATACTAAAACTTTAAATCGCGTTTTTCTCGAAACAACTTTTTTCGAACTGGCCGGAATCATAATTCTACTTATAATCGTCCGATTTTCAACTAAAAAAAAACAATATTTCCGTAATCGCAATAGCTATCATTGTACGTAGCCGTTTGTGTTTTGTTTTGAAATTTAGTATTTTTAACGCCCCCGAATATAAGTATAAGTATATACTTATACTCATACTTAAGTATATTTTATATTTATATACTTATACTTATAAGTATATAAGTATAAAACATAAGTATTTCGCCAAAATTACACTTTTTTGAACATCCGCCATTTTGTGTTAAAAAAAACTACTACGTACAACGAGAACTACATTTATATAAATTATAAAACTTTCTTATTTTTATTTTCCAGACCAACGTTTGTCAAGTTATTGATCCAGCCGTTGGACCACATTTTGTATACAGAAGCTATCATCTATTATGCCTCAATAACGTTAAGTTTTTATCTTTTCAAATGAAATTTTTCTAGTAGACCAAAAAAATTGGGAAAAACGACTTTTTTCAGTGGTGACCTCCCTCAACACGAATAATGTAGACTGCTGACTATTCAGAGGAAACAATGCATTTCCGCATAACGTTATCGAGACAGTGCTTGTTCAGGACTGTTTTTTTTTTGTTATATTTAATAGACGACTGAGTGAGACCAAACGACTACGAGCGTTCGATCATATTTGTCTTCTTAACATTACTATTCAAGTGCTCCTGCATATTGAATGAAGGCACAGACCAGACCTCCATAGTTTAGTCCCTAGCTATCAATATTCATTGGAATAAGAATTGTGTATTATTCTTTGCATCTTCCATTCTTCAGCCAATCACAAAGAAACTTTATTGAATGAAACAAAATGAGTTTTATCTGACAGCACATCAACGTAATTCCACTGGTTGGCAAGAAAATTCATTTTTTCATTCTACCAAAGCCGTCATTCCCACAATTTTCCCACAGTAACGAAGCTTCACGTAAAAAGTGGGAAAAACTCACAAGTCACGTTTCGTCGATGTGTCGAAGCATTGCTCCCAAAAGATGGCTCTTCGGGGTGGCTTTACCCTGAGAGCGGAGGTAGAAAGGGTGCGTGGTAATCCTCCGATGACACCACCAACGCCACCAGCCCCTAACGAGGGTGAACTCATTCCACCGCCGCATCTCTTCAATCCACCGCTCGAGATAGCAAGCTCCTCGAGGCCCCCGCTCGAACCTGACATTTTCATCAATGCACACCCTGTTGTTGAGGCGCCGAGGCGTCGATTCCCTAGATCGACCACGACTCGTCCTTCGGCGTCATTCGCTCGTCACACAAGCCCACCTTCCAATCATCCACGGTACATCCGAAAAATTCTATTCACTCGCTTCACGAACGAAGCAACGACGAATCCCTCAGGAATTTGCTCATCGTTGAATTTAACGTCCAAAGAAAGTCAATGTTTTGCGGGTTGATCATTTATTTTTGCACATTCTTCCGTCGTCACTAAACTTTCGATGACATCATTTTTACTCGATCATTTACATTATTTTTTTCCATTATATTTGCATTATATCACTGCTCTTGCTGCGAACGCCGTGGTTGAACCTGCGAATATTATTTGTCGTCTTTGATCGATGTTGACCCGAAAAAATCATTTTTCGATGCTACAGAAAGCACCCAAAGATGGTCTCTACTGCTTTCAGAAAGGGCAGACGGCTCTCGTTTATCCATCGATTGTCCACCGGAGGCGAGTTATCTTTTGTTCTTTTTGACAGGGTCAAGGCTGACGAGGTGCAAGTACGTTTTTCTTTCTTCCAAATAGTCCCTCGAAATTTTATGCTGCCTTTGTCAACTCGACTGGGGGGCGCTTGTACGAAGGTCTCACATATCACTTTTCTGACGAAGGTCTAGGATTTTCTAAACTTATTCGGGAGATCGACAAACGACGTTTATCTTTCTCGCGGAATTACCACTTGAAGGGGTGATTTTGGATATTGTTTATTGGGTGTCGTATTGTAGATTTTAAGTTGCGATAAGGGTCGATCAGTCGCTGATTATGTCGCAGAGCCCACTTGAGAATAGAATAAAAACTAGGCTGGCTGATGTCAATTTTCGTATTCTATGTCGTGAACGATAAAATATTGAAATTATTTTCTGACTTACGAATTGACATTATTAACCCTTTATATCACCGTGTGACAGTTCTGTGACAAACCATCTGAGTCCTCACGAAATCCCATATTGACATTCAATCCTTTTTTATGCCAATGTCACACGACGGCTACGAACCGTTCTATGGTTTTTTAGTGCAATTCATGCCAACCAGATGGCGTTACTTGGATCGAAATTTGTTTTGTCCACTTATTGCGAGATTGCAAGATTCGAGTGTGCGTGAAGTTTGCGAAAATCGAATAAAAATATAAAAACTACAAATGGTGTGTGAAAAATGTACCATGGCTTTGTGCTACATCAAGGAAAACAACTGCTTCAAAGCATCCCATACATCATAAAGGAATGTTACGACACAATGTAACATGTCTGTCACACTCCCTTTATTGCTTTATAACTAGCCCCCTAATTTAATTTTACAAAAACTAGATAATACGTGTTTTTCTATTTATTAAAACCTACCATCAAGTCAACTATTCTTTTATTCTTACGTTCTTCAGTTATGAAGGGTTAATCAGTTGAAAGACAATTTTCCAAAAAAAATCTTCATCTCTATTGACAGTATGACTTTCCTGTTTACGGAAGTTCAAAACGAAATTCGCGTATTGCAAAACAAATTTAGTAATCATTTTCAATGGCGTAAGTAATCACGACTGCAATAATTGAACTTAAGGGGTATCCTCACTTTAGACGCTAAAAAAGGCTATTTACATGATTTCTTTGATAGGTTTATATTATAGATATTAATATAAAAGTTGTTACACTTAATAAATATACTCTCGAAATACATGACATTTAAAAAAAATGTATTTATGTAACCCAAACAAGCTTTAAACGCGTTTTTCTCGAAACAACGTTTTTCGACGGCTTATTGATAAAATCTTCGAAACCACTGAACCGATCCTTATGAAATTTTAACCACATATTCTTTACAACTATAGCTATAGCGCATATTAAGGATTTTTTTAAATTTTGATATTTACAATTTTTTTTGCCAAAAAACGGTGAAAAACACGTTTTTTTTCGAAAAATGTCCGCCATTTTGTTATTTTTGTATATATAAAAAATCGTATGATATGCGCTATAGCCATTAACATACTGAATTTAAAACCGTTTGATTTTTTGTTTCGAATGATCCATCTGTGAGATTTTATCAACAGCGCAGACTTATACCTTTTTAGGACATTTTTTTAACTACCATTTTCGTCTATAATTAGTGACTTAAATAAATAAATATTTTTTAAATGTATTTCGAAAGTGTATTTATTAAGCGTAACAACTTTTATATCGATATCTATAATATAAACCTATCAAAAATTCATGAAAATACCCTTTTTAGCGTCTAAAGTGAGAAGACCCCTTAAAAAATTGGGCGTTAATACTAAAGAAGATTTGAATAATTATCTTGGTATAATAACCCAGACGATGAAAACAATGATTAGAGAGAACAAAATTACCTCATTTGCAATTATTTATCTATAAATAACCTTGTTATGATATCATGTTTTGTCATATTGACGGATAAGTCCAGCGCGAAAAATTCGCGTACGTTATATTTGACAAATTGAACGTGACATGTGAACGTCATCGCGTGAGCTTTTTTCCGTTTGCCCGTGAAGCGCGTATGACAGCGGGTACTCGCGTTACGCGATTTGTCTATGGCCAAGGACATGAAGATATATTGGATAATGCGGGATCATCAGCTCAGAACAGCAGTTGCCCGAGAGTCAGCTCTTTGTCACACGTGCAACGCATGGATTTTCATTAACGGTGGGTAAACTCTATCGAAAGACCAATGTGGGGGAACTCGGGGCAAGACGAAATCGCAGGATAAGATGAATCATAAGCCTAGCTACTAAACAGTGTGTGCGAGCACAGTGATCCCGTTGGAGTTTGGGGGGAGGTGGGGCGGTGAATGTGTGTGAAAGGGTAATTCTTTACATAAATGACTTTTCCAAAAGATAAGCCTTAATTTTTTTTGCTATTTTTTTCATTTATTGGATTATAACTGATGATATTCAGTAGGGGGAGGCTCAAATTCACCCACACTCCTTAAAAAGTTATGGGGTTTTGAAGTTCGCGGAAACACGTGATAAAAGAGGACATTTTTGAACATTTCGACTCCTATATTGGGTTTGTTTCGGTTTTTTGAAAAATTCGAAATTATTTTTAACAATTTTTTGCTCGTAATAAATTCGTTAATGAAAAATATCAGCTTCTCCCTGCTGGATATCGTCATTTATAACGAAATAAATGAGAAAGCAGCACAATTTTCTTTTTTTCGAAAAATCCACTTATTCAAAGAATTACCAATTATTAATATAATAAAAACGGTTTTTTTAGAAATTTTCAAGATTACTGCGCGATTTTTTTGTTAACTCGTTAACCGTCTAATGGGACAAGATGAATACAAGCTATCGCAAAGCCGCAATATTTTACAACGTACCATTATTTACGTTAGAAAGGGTGAAATGTAACTAGTAAAGTCTTTGGTTCCTATTCAACCGGTGTTTCTACCAGGGGAAGAAAATAAACTTGATTAAAATGACAAACATTATTAAAATGATATGGAAGCCTGATTATTCGGACTAATCTTACAGAACTTAGACGATTGGCTTATCAAATTGTTGGTATCGAGAATGAAACCACTTTTACATGCTAAATATGGCTATAATTCGTGTCCCACATTCTCCTAGCGCTCGTTCTACTTGCCCTGCATACAAGTTAAAATGGAAAAAAATAAAGATTTAATTAAAAATATATATCGTATAGTAACAATCAGAAAGACTGATTTTTTGCTTCCAAAATGTAAAGATTAATAAATGTTGATTAGTTTACAAGAATAATTGAAGTTGACTGACTGGTATTGTTTTATTTGAACATGACCTTAGCGTTCTCATCCGGCCCCGACTACATCGAAGAAAAAGAGAAGGACCAACGTATCTGGGAGAGGAATAGGATAATGACGCGATTTCGATCGTACAAATGATATATAAATGCAAACAATTATAGACTAATAAATCCCGAATTGTCAAAAGATGCGGCAGTGCCGTGACGCCAAAGCCATTAAAGAGAATGTTGTAAAGTGTCAAAATATACTCATAAAAGATCCTCAATGAGTGATAAAGGAAATCCTTGAAAATGCTGCATCGCAGATAGATGAGATTTGCGAATGTCAAGTCCATACTCTCGTTATTCCGGGCAACAAATTCGTTCCGTTGGTGAAAACATTTCATCTGCAATCGCAAGTTGCACAGCTAAGAGATCTGTCAGAACTTTTACGAATGCAATTCAACCTGGATTCGTCGTATGACTGTGAATAAGATGAATGGTTGAGACGTCACAACGTACAACCACGAAGACAATGCGCAAAAATGAGCTCTGGTTATTTATAACCTTTAATCTAGGTCTCCGCGACAGATAACAGTACTTGTATTCGGGAACAGTTCTTTTTTACTGGAAAGCTTTTTTTCGGAAATGAATCAACACTTCGTAAGACCAATAAGAATTTTTTGAAAATAGTCCAAAGGTAGGTATGAGGAAATTTGTCTCTCTCCGGAAATAAGATAGAACCAGGCCCAACTCTTTGAGAACTTCCGCAAGCTGAAGAGGGTTGCCAACGGGTAATGACGTGAATTTTCACTTCCGCGGAAAAAGCTTTCTTCCGGGTCTTCCGGGTAGGGGAGAAGATGTCGAGGCTCGACGACACTTTGCACATTGGAAGATGACGTCTCGCTGATTTAATTTGTCTTTTCTCGATGAACAAATATAAATGCACTGCTCTTTAAAAGGAAGAAATGTTAATTAACCATTTATCATGTACCCTAGGGTGGCGCAAATTTGAGTTCTATTTTTTTTCCTTTTTCTCACCATCCAATTAACTTATTTGAAAAAAAAAATTGTTGCCAAAGTGGCGAGCCGTCCAGAAATATTTTGAGATCGCTCAAGCCTCCCAAAAATTTGAATTTTCATTTAAAAATCGATTTTTTTTCGTCCACTTCTCACCCATCTCACTCACGCTTTGTAATTTTAGAATTAATCTCGCGAAAGCTTTAGCCGACCAATGAATAAATATTCATTGGCAATTATGAAGCGGAAAATTCATGGGTGAGAAGCGGACGGAAAGAAAATCGATTTTTTAATGAAAATTCGAATTTTTGGGAGGCTTGAACGACCTCGACATATTTTTGGACCGCTCGCAGTTCTCGCAACAATTTTTTTTCTTCTTTAAATCTCTTCTCTTGAGCGACCACTAAATAGTGGTCGCTCAAGAGCTCCGGAGTTTCCAAATTTTCCGAACAATTAATCCTTTTTTTTTATAAAAACGGACCAATCGTATCTGTACCCTGTGACGAGCAACGCCATAATACAATAATACATAATAATACATAATAACGCATATCGTCTAATTCGTATTTGTTACAAATTATTATAATAAATTATTCAGAAAATGTAACACTCCGCTGTTTATTTTATTTTTATGCAACAAGGAAATATAGTGCATGCGAGATTTATGTTTGGGCGGAAATTCTGAATTCCGAAAACCTTGAGCGACCACTGAATATTCATTGGCCAGCTAGAGCTTTCGCGAGGTTAATTTAAAAATTATAAAGCGTAGAATGCATGGGTGAAAAGTGGACGAAAAAAAACGATTTTTCAATGAAAACTTGAATTTTTGGGAGACTTGAGCGACCTCTAAATATTTTTTGACCCCTCGCAGCTTACGTGGCCATTTTTTTCTTTAAAGAAGTTAATTGCATAGTGAGAAAGAGGAAAAAAATAGAGCTCAAATTTGTGCCACTCCAATGTACCCCGAGACAAGTTTTTTTAAAAACTTTTATGAATAGTCCTATCTATTCGTTCGATCCAAATGGATAACAGTGCTCGGAGATAAACAAATCGTCGGCCCGATTGGGAGACGTCGATGATCAACGAAGAGGCAATTCTAAGTCGTTATTACGCAAAATGTGTCATCTTTAGATGCGATTCAAGAGATGACGAGGACAAAGAGCGCCAAGACAATTTACTTCATACCGGAGGAGTCGGAATTTCGCGCAGCAACTTTTATCGCTCTTACCATATGATAGTGACCATGTAAAATGTTCGTGAACTGGGACAAGTACCAACGCATCCGAATGTACCTAATTAGGCTTTGGCCTGTCTCGTACCGCCAGTTGCCTCGATTCTCAAGAAGTCTCCATACTGGAGTAATTTTCACAATGTTTTATCGCCTCGAATAGTCCAATTACACGCGAATTCAAACCTTGTTTGACTGCGATCTTTGCGAAGTCCATTCATTTTCATAGGATTCCTCTACACCTGAAGGAACCAATCTGATCGTTTATTGCTTTCAGTTGAAATTTTTCGGTCTGTTTTTATATTGTTTTTTTTTATAGAGTATTTTTTTATTATTGTATGATTCAAATAATTCCCAAATTCATGGGCGAATTGACAACCTGAATTAGAAGGTCCAAAAAAAGCGTTTTTTCGGGAACTTTTTCAGAGGGAAAAAATGTATATTTGAAATGTATAAAAAAATGTTTCAACATGAAACAATAAATTACTGCAGATTAACTAACTGCAACTTGACTGAACCAAATAAACCAATAAAATTTTCAATTACCATATATTTTTCTTCTGGGTGAATTAAGAAAAAGCTGAAAAAATCGTGAAATTATAAGTTTTCTCAGGTTTGAAAAAAAAAAGTTAAAAAAACACTTCAACGTGCTGTAAAAATTATTTTACAAGACTTTTTCAACGACTTTTTTAATTCACTTGAAAGAGATTTTCATACAGCAGAGAATAAACTTTGGTTTGATTCAATAGGTCGGTTAGTTTTTTTGCTATAACGCCCGCCAATTTGGGAAAATCGTGAAAATGAAAATTGGAGAAAACGCGTTTCAAAGTTTTCAATAGGAGGAAATATCAATATCAAATATCAATCGCTTCTCTGCTTTTGGCCTTGTATCTGCAAAAATGTTTAGAATTGGCCTCTGTAACTTTGTAAACATATTCCTGGATAGTTTATCTATCGATTTAAGCAATAAAAAAAAGATGTTTCGGACCTTCCAATTCAGGCTCCCGCCTTAAATCAATTGCATTATGTATTGGTTGATTTCATATTTGAACGATGGAACATTCTTTCAAAGTCCAGAGTAGGGCGCCACTGTCTTACAATCGAAGATGAAAACTGAAGATGCAGCTAATAAACCAACGATTTGATTGTTCTAAAAATATTGAAGTTCGACGAAATGCTTGTCTCGAATAAATGCAACGTACGTGTACATGATTTATATTCACCATACAATTGATTTCGATGAAATTCGTAAAAATTGATTCGTAAAATCCATAAAAGTCTATTCATTCGGATGACATTCATTGACACCATACGTCATTGTGGTTTCAAGTGTAACGTGCACAATTCTCTCGACTATGCCGTTAGAGCGTTCGTTTTTTGAGTGGGGCAAAGATAATGGAGTCGAAAAGAGATCGTTGGAGTGTCGCAGATTCGAGCCATTCAGAAATAGTCACGGCCCCGCTCGACGAAGGCACAAAATTCCTGTATAAATTTAGAATTAGAAGACTACAAGGGAGAGAAAGAAAAGTGAGTGATGCTTGTTCTTGCCAAGTGCAAATACACACCTGACGTCCGACAATGATATTTTGGCTGAAACAACGTTTTTTTCTTCTCTTTACGAGCTACGGTTGTCAGATATCAGTCTCTTTCGCCAAGAGATTTTGCCACTGAACAAAGTATCGTGTTCGAGTGTAATACCGAGTCGGACAAACTTCTCTCTTGCTGTCTAGAACTACAGGGTGTCCTAGAACTGATGGTAGTCCCTAAAATGGGGGATTGGGGGTGAAATTCTGAGTCGATTGATATGAGTATGTATGGGTCTCAGATCAACCCCTGAATTATTATTAATTTTTAAAGGCGGGCCAATCAGGTGCGCCCGATGAGCCAGCCGGCGAGTGAGCGATACGCGCGTGTAGTGGTGCCGGTAGGTGCGGCGATCCCGCCAGCCACCGCGCACGCGCGTATCGCTCACCGATGTTACGCTGGCCCATGGGGCGCATCTGATTGGCCCGCCTTTAAAAATTAATAATAATTCAGCGGTTGATCTGAGGCCCACACATGCTTATATCAATCGACTCAGAATTTCACCCCCAACCCCCCCATTTCAGAAACCACCATCAGTTCTGAGACACCCTGTATAGCAAAGGGAAAAAATGCTTGAGCAAAAACCAGCGACAAAAAGCTTGTAAAAATCTATCAATATTTTAACAACCACAACCGTTTTCTTGCCCATTTTAAGAATTGCACCCTGCATTCTATTCATTTTCAATTTCTCTCCAATTCCATTTGCTGAAATTTCCAGACGTTTCGTTCTGCATCTATACACCAACTTTTTGCCATTTGCCTGCATTCTTCGTTCACTTCTTCGCCGTACGAATAAAATATCCTGTCAGACACTTCTTTTTTACAGTCGCAAAGAACTTTTGAGCTTTGTGAACAATATCGAGTCCTGAGTAATTTAAATGAAATTTTCGGGCCTACGAGTTATAGCCGAATACGAGGAAACGCGCAGGGCCAGACATTCATCAACGTAATTCAACCGCGGTGGAGCTTTGGCTACGAAGAATACAGCGAAGATACACATGTGACGATGTTGACTATAATCTTCCGGCAAGTTCACGATAAAAAAAAGAATGGGGCCACAAGTAAAGATATCTGTCATTTTTATATCCCGATAAATGTCGTGAATTTTAGTGTCGCGTTCGGGGACATTTACGACGAAAAGAAATGACGATCGTATATAAACATGAAATGATTTACGATGGCTTGAGATGAAGATTCGTTGTCTATTCAATTGACCGTAGTTGAGGCTCGGGGCGAGGGGTCGTTTTACTGTTATTTGACGGGAGTCAGGAATCAGGGTCATTTCACATTACGGTATAAAAGTTTTGCCTTGAAAGGGTTACGGTCACGAGGTCACACTCAGTCGCGACTCGCCACTGTCGCGGTACTGCCAAGTACCGGGCTAGCTAATTTTTCTCTCACCGCCAGGAGTGTACTGCATACGGTTGCGCTGCACAGCGTATACTTTATGCACCAGAATGGTCTATAGGTGAACGAAGGCATGTATAGATCGATCGAACTTTCGAGCCAATTACTATTTCCCGTCTATTGCAGCCATTTTAAGCTGCAGAAGCTACGTACACGTACAAATTAAGGGGTCATGCCTAGTTGTAAAGGTCGAAAAATCACTTTTTTTCCAAACTGATAAGTTTTGACAGTACATAACCTTATAAATGTTCCCTGAAAATGTCAAGGTGATCGGAGCAACATTGAAAAATGTATAGGCTGTTGACGCTTGTCGGAATACTCGGAGCGTCGTTCGAAATTTCAAACGCGTTTTTTTTCCTCGAAAGTACGATTTCAAAGTCGGTGAGCAAAATATCTCAAAAATTACTGCATCGATCTTACTGACATTTTTACGGCCTTTTCTGAATGTAAAAATATAGTATTTAATCGACGGATTTTTTTTATACTTTCGATTTAATGGACGAAAAATGCCCATTTTTTTCGAATAAATCGAGATTAACTTTGAGCACGCGCGATTTTTTTTTAATCGATATTTCATCAGATGATACTTTTTCAAATATCTAACTTTGGTAGAAATTTGTCATCACTATTTTCGAAAAAAAATCGCAAAAATGAGCTGTTTTCGACTGTCGCACCTAGGCATAACGCGTTAACACGGAATAAAGTGCACCGGAAATATATTTCATCGAAAGGCGCTTTTTCGAAATATCCGCGTTATTATGAAAAACAAATTTAAGGGGTTACCCCCACTTGCGATTTTGAAAAAATCGATTTTTTTTATTGCATTTTTTGAAGTATAAGTATCCGGGCCCATACTTCTGTATGGGCCCGGAATAGATGACTCTATGTAAGTTTACACAAAAAAATATTTTCTTCGTGTAAACTGAAATTGAAACTTTAAACGCGTTTTTCTCAAAATGGCATTTCTGAAGTCGGTGACCAAGATTACTCGAACACTAATGAACCGATCTTCTTTAAATTTTTCAGGCTTATTTAATACATAAAAATGTAGTCTTTAATCGTTCGATTTTTTTTTCGAAAAAAATGGCCGTTTTATAGCCAAAAAACGGCCGTTTTTTTCGTTAAAATCGAACCATTAACTTTGACTGTCCGCCATTTTGTGAAAAATGAATATTTTTTAAAAGACTAGTTTATACTTATATTTGACTAAATCCATCCGCATTTTTTTTCAGATGATCCACTTCGCCGCAATGTTGGTCACCGCAAACCGTGCATATAAAAACATTATTTCATTGACGGCCATTTGCCACTAAACAATGTAATATTTTTCAATAAAAAATTACTGAAAGTTCTTCAAGATGTGTTCTTTAAGATGGTATATTGATCGATTAAAAAAGTTTTGTAGTTTTCTTTAAAAAAAATCATGAAAAAGGCCTTTTTTGCGCTAGAAGTGGGGGTAATGCCTTAAAAGCCTTCAATAGTGGAAAGGCCTCTCAAAAAGTCGGCACTACATATGCACTACTGGCCGAATGTTTTCGGACACTTCCTCCGGAAATCCTCGATATGAAGATTTGTCCATTCCTTTCCGATAGACAGCCGATACGTTGATACGAAATAATAATGTACCTTATGCGCTAATTGCTAATTGCTTCTAAAAATGGCTCCAATTTAAACTATTCTTTCGTTAAAAAATATCCCTATATTTATGATACTAATTTTTTTTTTAAGGACATTTTAGGGAACATGACCTCGATATAACGAAACCTCAATATAACGAAAGCTCGATATAATGAACTGCGCTAGAAATTCATTATATCGAGGTTCGACTGTAATTGCAAAACCTTCGATCACTTTGGAAAATTGCAAAATTATATTAGAATAATGTAATTCATCATCCAGAGCTATATAGTGTCTTCGTAAAATAACAAGTGAGATGAACTATATTATTCTAACATTATTTGGCAATTATCCAATGATCGAAAGTTTTTCATTTATCTGATGTGTCGGAAAACTTTTGGTCGGTAGTGTACATATACAGGGAGTCCCTTTTATCTCGGCCACCCGAAATAACTCGTTCATTATCGACGTCACAAAAAAATGTTCCAGACAAAAATTGTACGGTGTGAAGGGAGCTATCAGATGCGCCCGATTTTTTTTATTTCGCTGGAGACGCTGACGCACAGTGAAGTTCACCTCCACTTTTTTAATGGTATGGTACATTTTTTTTCATCCATCTTGTGGAGCACCTTAAGCCGCATAAAAAACATTAGGGGGTCAAAGTTGTTCAAGGTCATTTCGAACACCTATTAAAATGAAATACAAATTTAAATATCTCGGAGCACTACCAAATATTTGGTAGTGATACGAGATATTTAGACTTGTATAATCGATACTGACCTTGAATGACCTTGAACGACTTTGACCCGTGAAAAAGTGGAGATGACCTTCACTGTATGTTGGCGCCGTCACCGAAATAAAAAAAATTGGTCGCATTTGACGGCCCCCTTCACACCGTACAACTTTTGTCAGGAACATTTTTTTGTGATGTCGATAATTACCGTGTTATTTCGGGTGGCAGAGATAAGAGGGACACCCTGCATATAATAAACAACGGACCGTACAAATAATAACTATGATCTTTAATTATATACACGGACAAACAATTACTTTAATATTGAATTAAATTAAATATTTAAAATTTGCAAACATTTTTAATTAATAAACCTTTTTTTTCTCCCACCTGATGGACACGGTTGCGCGCACATTCATTTTCAAAGATTGAACATTTTCACATGCACAATAGCATGAATGCACGTCGCTAATCGACGAGAAAATAAACCATATATGAAAAACCGTTTGAAAAAAAATACACACTTTGTTTACTCTTTGGATCGCAAAAGCGGGTATTCATCGTTTCCAGCTCGCATACTCGTTGTGCCTATGTAATAATACACGTGACGCGGAGGACGAGCGGGCGGGGGGGATTATAACTTCAGCGTTTGCAATCACGATTATATATCCGCACTGATACGACCTGTATATATGAATCGTGACGTCGCCCATGTGACGCAATGTTGAAAGGAATTTTTCGAGCGATTCAAGGAGAAACTTTGCAGCGAGCACATTGGCACCGAACGGTTCTGTGGTCGGGGCAGGCCACAAGACTTTCGCGACGCATGTAAAAAAGTGACATCACAGGAGCTACCGGGTTTCTTATCCTAGCCGAGGATTTCATTTGGTATGCACGATTCATATGCTATCAGCATTCATATAGAATCGTAATGAATCTAGAAACAATGGAGAATATTTACGATAACATTGCTATCAAAAAATTTAAGTTTCTTGATAGATTCAATTTTTTTTTCGCTCTGTCTACTTGTGTGGACCGTACCTCCCGTTCTCTCTCTCTCTCTCTCTCTTTCTCTCTCTCTCTCCCTTTCTCACACGAAGGCAGAATTGTTGTCTAGAAATTTGAGAAATTTGTTTTCTTTTTTGAATTCTATTTTATTAATCCACATACCTTTCTGAACACTTCTGTGAAAACCGTTTAATGGTAACAATTAAATTAGCCGAGTTGTAAAAATTATAAGGAGTACCCTCGGAGAGCACGGTCGAGACGCAGCAACTTTGAACGTGTTTTTTCTCGAAATTATGTTTTTCAAATCAGTAACCATGATATCTCGATAAGCAATTGGCCGATTGAGCTCAGATTTATAGTGTTGAAGTTTGCATGGTTGGAAGGCAACTAAGGGTTTTTTTTATATATTGTAAATAAGTTTTAAAATATGTTTTCCTCATTTTTTGCACTTTATATTGTGAATTTCGGAATAAGTATCTCGAAAAATCGTTGAGGAATTTTCATAGGCAAATTCTGCCAGAAGAAATTACAGCAATTCGAAAATATTCATTTTTATTGGTATGCAACGATGCAAACTTCAATCTCATCTCAGATTTGGCCTACCTTTAGTTGACGTCTTTGACCTTCAGAGTTGCTGGCAGAATTACGTCGCATTTTTCTTTTTCTTTTATATAATTCGTAAAATGGTCATGAAAACAGGAAAAATTGATAATCAAAGTTTAGCATGCCGCCGTTTTGTCAATTTTTCAGATTGATCCCGCCGACGCTACGTATCAAGCCGTCTGACAACATCTACCGCAACCCGTTTGGAAGACCGTGCCATACCTCCGCCATTTTTAAAGATTAGAAAAAAAAACCACGTAACAACCAAAAGTAGTAATAAAACATACCCTAAGTCTCAAAAAACGTGAAGCCATCTACCCCTTTAAAAAAATAAAGAAAATCGTCAATTTTTTCCACACCTTTAGGAAGGAGCCTGAATTAGAAGGTCCGAAAAATCGTTTTTTTATTGCTTAAATCGATAGATAAACTATCCAAGAATATATTTACAAAGTTACAAAGGCCAATTGTAATTATTTCCGAAGATACTTTTTTTTTCAACACATTTTTTCTTTGAAACCTAAGAAAACTTATAGTTTCACGATTTTTCCAGCTTTTTCTTAATTCAGCGAGAAGACAAATATATGACAATTGAAAATGTTATTGTTTTTCTTTGTTTCAGTCAAGAGTTACGAGCATCTTTCCCGCCGAATGGGAACTGCAGTGGCAAGATGCACATGCAATAGCCTGATAAATCTGCAGTCATTTATTGTTTCATGTTGAATTTTTTTTATACATTTCAAATATACATGAAAAAATATGTCAATGTTTAGTGGGCTTAATTGTTTTTTTCCTTCTAAAAAAATTCCAGAATAAACGCTTTTTGGACCTTCTATTTTAGGCTTCCGCTTTAAGGTATCTCCCCCATTAAGAATATGTTTGCTTGTTTTTCTTCGACTCGTGCAACGTCCACAAAACTGGTCGCCAATTGGGGCCGTATTCCGCGCACCGCTGTAAGCAAACGTACAAAAGTACGTGATAATAAATGTTTCTTAAATTTATACATATTCTTGAAGGATCAATAAACATATGTCGAGAATTTCAGAAAGAAAAGTCGAACAATTTGAAGTTCATTCCAGCGTGAAAATCGCCACGAAAACAGCGCTCTAGACAACGTCTTTTCACTTTAGACGCTAAAAAGGCTATTTTCATGATTTTTTTGATAGGCTTATATTATAGATATTGATCTGAAACTTGTTACACTTAATAAATACACTTTCGAAATACATTTTTTTAAATTCATTTATTTAAGCCGGTCCTCTAGTTTCTCGGGTCGAAAAAATCGATTTTTTTTTTCATAAATCACATTTACAACATGTGTAGAAAATGTGTGTCAAAGGATTTTTCGATATTCGAAGTGGTTCACAAGTTACGGCCCTGGAACGGAGCAGGTATACTTTCAAACGCGTTTTTCTCAAAACACCATTTTTTGAAACGGTGACCACGGTATTTCAGAAACTACTGCACCGATCTTGTTCAAATTTATACAGCATCTTTAATATGTTATAAGCCAGCGATTAAACTAGGATTATCATGATTGCTTCGATAGTTTTTTTTGTACGAGCCAAAAACTTAAGAAAAAATGAGTAAAAAATAGAATGTAATTTTCAAAAGTGTATAAAAAAGTCAATTTTTGTACTTTAGAATTCACTCTAGTTCAATCGCTAGTCTTAAATATGAAGATTAAAATGCCGTTTGGTTTTTTGATTTCAGATAAGCAGAACAGCCGCAATCTCGGTCACCGTCAAGCACCTCTTTTACTTGATGTCTTCCTGTCGGCCACTATAACGTTTATTCTATTATATATTTTGACTTCAAAAAAATTGTAAAGCTCATTTAAATGTTAATAAAGATTATGCAAAAACAATGAGATTGATTATTTCGATGCTTTGCCCGTAAAAAACTATTGAAAAAGCCGTAAAAAAACAGCCGAGAAACTAGAGGACCGCGTTAAGTCTATTTATAGACGGAAATGGTAGTTAAAAAAATGCCCTAAAAATTGTAGGTCTGCGCTGTTGATGAAATCTCGGAGATGGATCGTCCGAAACAAAAAAATCAAACGGTTTTAGATTCAGTATGTTAATGGCTATAGCGTATATCATACGTTTTTTGGTATATGCAAAAAGAACAAAATGGGGGGCATTACAAAAAAACACAGCGAACGAGTTTTTCAACAATTTTGGCATAAAAAATAGTAAATATGAAAATTAAAAAAAATCCTTGACGTGCGTTCTAATTATAGTTGCAAAGAATATGTGGTTAAAATTTCATAAGGATCGATTCAGTAGTTTCGAAGATTTTATCAACAAGCCGTCGCAAAACGCGTTTAAAGTTTGTTTCGGTTACATAAATACATAAATTTTGTTTAAAATGTATTTCGAAAGTGTATTTATTAAGTCTACCAACTTTTCTATCAATATCGATAATATAAACCTATCAAAAAAATTCACAAATAGACTCTTCTAGCGTTTACAGTGAGAAGACCCCTTAATTGTAAACGTAACATTGAAAAATTGAAAGCATCTTGATCAAATAATTCGAACGCGTCGATTTATTTGTAAACGCTGGTCACCTAACAATGTGTCAGTCCCATCTGAACTGCCCTAGCCACGCATAAGCCGCGATAAAGTTTCAGCCACTAGATGGCGTCCCGTTAAAATATCGATTACTGGAACCACGATTATCCGCGATTTATTGCAACTAGTTGATCGTGCGCCGTCATTCTCTGTAAACCTATACATTCAACAATCACTTTGTCGCTGCTTATCGCGATCCTTTCATTCCCGTGCCATTTTCCCACCATATCGATCTCTCGGTCTTCCTCCGACCCCTCTGCGTTTCCCTCCTTTCTTTCTCTTCCGCGCCTTTGTCCGTCGTAAAATATTCTGAATTGCCGCCTAACGAAACGAGTAGCAGTGCTTCGGATCGTGGGATTTATTGTGAAACGCCACGCTGTCACGTTCATGTGCATGGCTGCGAGAAGAGCGCATCATGTTGCATGAATGGATTTCGCTTGAATAGAGGAAGTGAAATATCGGCGAAGCCTTTTTCAATGCCACGAGTTTTTACTCGTGCAACGCTAGTTTCAAGGTGTTTTTTTTTTACTTGTGTGTATGTATTCATTTTTTTCATCCTATTCGCCGCTCATAAGGAAAACAAAACTATTATTTTTTCCCACAATTTCTACACAGCAGTTTCGAACATTTTCAATGGGGTTGAATGTTGCATCTTTGAAATGCAGCGATTTTTTTCATTTCTTCTTTTAAATTCTCATCCAAAATTACATTCTGCAGTTTTCTTGTAGATCGCTAATTAAGAATCCTAAAAAATATTTGCACGATTTTCGTAGCTGAAATCTGACCTAAATTTTCGAAATAAAAAAACTTCATTTTCGTCGCGTTCGAATGATGCAGACATCAACGTCGTTATTTTTACGCCACAGGAATATTGAGAGAAAAAATCGTTAAAAATTTTTAGTCGTGACTGATTCGTCACGTCTGAAAATCCGCTCGCTTCGTTGCATTTTGTGCTGGCTGGTATTGCACGAAAATTATCGAGGTTCAACGAATTTAATCGAGTCTTCGAACAGCAGAAGTGTCTTAATGCTCTTGGTCCTCGAAGATGCAATTAACTTGATTGACTTGTCATTACAATGTGGCACTGCAGTTGCAATTTCGTATTTTCTCGTGAAAAAAAAACGGGAGGAAAGCAAGTCAGAGAGAGGAGAGAGACACAAAGTGAGGAGTAAAGGATCAAGTAAAAAAAAGCCTTATTGTTTCGTCGCTTGTCACGTAAAGGGGTTTTGCTTATCTCACTGTCATTACACCTGAGATTTGCATGCTCCCTGACTTATCACTCTACATGTATATATATTCTTTTCGAATAATATCTACATCCGTGTGATCGTCTGTACGTCTATACCCATCGGCTATGCCTTTCAAAACGACCTACTTTTTTCGCTGATAACGATAAGAACATTTTTCTTATCCACCGTCTGTACGAAGAAAAAAAGAGGATTCTGATACAGTTTCCCGTACATGTCTAATGCATATTCACGTATCGTATGTACAATGCATCGTCGGAGTCAACCAATACGACACGTAACGACAACGTATCATCCTCTCGTTGCGATCTTTTTCACTGCGCAACGACCCCCCGAGAGGAGGGGACAAAAAAATCAACGACGTTCGACCTTATCGCCAACCGAGCGTGAAGTTAATAAAGTATTTATTTACAGCGAGCACATGCGTTTCATTCACCCCCGTGACAAATCGCGTGTACTTGCACCAATCGTCCCAATTCAATGGTTCAGCGCAAATCACGTGAATCATAACACGAGGACTTTTTTTTTCTTTCTTTCTTATCGGATTATTCACTCACTGAGCTTTTTTGTTTACGGTTTGTTTTATTTTTGGCTTTTGTGTTGATTTTCCGATTAAAACTCCAAATTTGGAGTATCCAACGCGTATACGTCGGATATCTCCTTTTTTGTTCTCTCAATTTGAAGAGTCGAAGAAAGTCGATGAAATGGGAAGCTCGAGCGATCGAGAGAACGATATCAACACACGTCGTGTTTGCCGCGATGTCGAACTGGCCAGGGTGTTCTGGTTTCGCGGGGGATCGCGTCTCGCTGGTGGGGGTATATACCGGGAGCCAAGAGAGTGGAGTACCTAGTCTGCATGGTTCGCGCGGGAAGCCTGCGCGGCACGATTGCGCCGATATATACGTGTCTATATGCGCGGCATGTATATATATGTATATATATGTATATATATATATATATATATATATATATATATATCGAATAGCTGCAGCACGTATCTATAGTTATCTGGTAAACGGCTGGCGTTTCAACTCCCACGGGACAATAAGATACCATTGTACTGGTGTACAAGCATATGACATGATGTGAAAATGACATTTAAAGCTTGTTCCGAGTCAGGAATATTGACGAACACATTTAAGGAGCGCTTATTGATCGCTCTGCAATTCGTCGAAAAGATCCTTCTCGAATAGGAAAACGTCTTATACTACACCCTAGTCTCCGTATAGAATTATCTACAAATATTAAGGGGTTTTCTCACTTTAAACGCCAAAAAAGGCAATTTTCATAAATTTTTTGATGGACTTATGTTATAGATATTGCTATAAAAGTTGGTACACTTGATAAATACTCTATCGAAATACATTAAATTTTTTTTTTATGTCTCTGTGTAACCCAAACAAACTTTAAACGCGTTATTCCCGAAACAACGTTTTTCGACGGCTCGTTAACATTTTCGAAACTACTGAACCGATCGTTATGAAATTTGAACCTCACAAAAAAGTATTTTTTATGTAAATTTTATGTAAAAAAAAATTAAAAAACATTTTTTTTATTTTTTGAAAAATGTTCGCCATTTTGTTATTTTTGCATATATCAAAAATTGTATGATATGCGCTACAGCCATTAACATACTGAATATAATACCGTTTGATTTTTTTGTTGCGGATGATCCATCTCCGCGATTTCATCAACCGCGCAGACCTAAAATTTTTTTAGGCAATTTTTTTAACTACCATTTTCGTCTTTAAATAGTGACTTAAATAAATAAAAAAAAAATCGAAAAGTATTTCGAAAATGTATTTGTTAAGTGTAACAACTTTTATATCAATATCTATAATATAAACCTGTCAAAAAGATCATGAAAATAGCCTTTTTGGCGTCTGAAGTGAGAAGACCCCTTAATGTTTCGAGTGATGTTACAATCGTGATTCAAGGAATGCTTGACTGTCGATGCATACCGTAAAATGGGGTTACCTTGAACAGGTTTCGGAAGTTTTTTGTAGGTAACTTTTCTTTAACATCCTAAATTTCAACTTGTTTTGCTCCTATAGAACAATGTGTGCTTTGACTACCAAATGTACAAGAAAGTCAAGCCCCACCAGATGCCCACAATTTTACATTTTTATTTTTTATTTTCTTGTCAGGTATTAAAATGCAACTTATGGGGAATATTAAGGGTTACTGTGACATCACTTTGAAACAAAATAATATTTTATGCATTATACATGGAATCAAATGAAGAGAAATTATTTTTTACGATGAAATTGTCATCTGTATAAAGGAAACATTTTACATAAAATTATCAAGTACCTAGGGTGTTATTGTAGGCACTTAATCAGTCTTATAATTATCATTGAGATCAAAATCAACTTTAGCAACATTATAATAAACTTGGTCACGCGGGTTCGCTGTGCACACATTTAAACCGTATTTAGGCACTCTGTTAAAGTAGCCCTAAAAACTGTCAAAGTTACCTTTAATATCAATTTAACCCCGTTTTACGGTATCCGGTAGAAAAACGATTGAGGCGGTATTCTAGTCTAGAAATTTGAAATATCGATTTTTGGGCATTTTTTAAAAGTATATAGACTTAAGAATATGTCCTCAAAAAGAAAGGAGCTACGAGGTTCAGGAGCTTCTAAGGAAGCCGGAATTGCTTGCAGGGAAAAACGATCTTCAGAAAACCATCATTTCGAAGTCGAGGACGGCATACTTTACAAGGCAGGAATGGCGGATTAATTTAACGTAAGTATAACATGCCGTTATACCACTTATATGTTTGCGATTGTCTGTAATTGTACTCAACACTTTAAACACGTTTTTCTCGAAATAACTTTTTTCAACCTGGTTGACATCAAATCTCGCGTTCTATTCAACCGATTGACTTAAAATTTGTTATGGACCTTCAGTATATATCCCTATATCGTCCCCTACCTCGGCCGTTGGGAAATTATTTTTATTACTATTTGAGAATTTTTTCTCATTCTCAAACCATGAAAAAATATTGCGAAAAAGTAATTTTTTTTTCTTTCGCCATTAAAAGTTTTTTTCTGTTTGGTACCTGCCATCATGACATTTTTATTGTTGCTTTGGAATCATGCCAACCGTCTCAAGCTTTTTTTTACGTCCATATTTAAAGGCCCATAACCTTTATGATTTTTATTTCTTTCGCAGAAACTTTTTGTCCGTTCTTGGAGCATCAATAAAGAGACTAAAAAATTGATAGTAAAATTAATTTTTTTTTCATCAAGCCCGAAAGAACGCTCGAAATTTAGGCCTCTAGGCTAGAATATGTCTTAACGCGCTACGTCTATCGGGGTGGGTAAAAAATTGCATTTTCCAAAAATATTTTTTTTCGATGGTGTCACCATTTACCTGTATTCCCAAAAAATTTCATTGAAATATTCCTAAAATTGAATGAGCTACAGCTTCTAACAGTCAGCCGAGCGAGCGATAGCAGCACCATACTTTAAGCTTTAAACGCGTTGTTTCGAGAAGAACGCGTTTTTTTAGTGATTTATTTTAGTTGATTTTTACTTTCAAAACTGGTGGACATGATATCTCGAGAACCACTTGATGGATTGTTTCCAAATTTACAGGAGATACGATGAGAAACATTCGAAGGTCGTTGACGATTTCGTTATTTTTAAATCGATCTCCATTTTTTTAAGTCACGTAAGAATGACGACTTTTTGCATAGATTTTGTATGCTCGAGTATCAATTAATCGCCACGTTGTTTACAAAAATGATTTTAGTAATCAACGATCGTCAACGACTCGTATTTATTGTTAATTTGAATAACCTGTTTCGTTTTTAGATATCAGATGGACCATTTAAGCTGGAGAGTGTCCACCGCCAAACGTCGCGAAAAATTTCATTACTTCCCGGCGGCTATGTTTTTGTTGTTTTTCTGTATTTTTTGGTGATTTTTTAAGGACTCTCAATATATGTACCTTTGTGTTAAAAAAATGCGTTTCTCTTTCACGAACCGTTTTCCAGAAAAATCGGAATTCGGCTATTTTTTCGGACCTCTAGGTAGATGTAGCCCCTTAAATCCCGCAAAAATCTATCAAACCAAATGGAGTGATGTAGCTAATTTGTGTGTTTTTTCTTTCAACTTTCCACATCATCGTTTGGTCATCTGTTACGAAATTTGATTTTTTTCTCAGAATATGCATCGATAGTGGAAAATTCGTTTCCACTTTGTACCAAAAGGCGATGTACAAGTATTT
This sequence comes from Ophion slaviceki, assembly GCA_944452715.1. NCBI lineage: Eukaryota > Metazoa > Arthropoda > Insecta > Hymenoptera > Ichneumonidae > Ophion > Ophion slaviceki. The sequence goes on along the minus strand of OX101785.1, from coordinate 25,569,263 downwards.
AAGGCCAGGGGGCGCAGGCTAAGAGGCGCATATTGTGAAAATACTGACAAGGTGAACCCTTAACCCCTTCGTTGGCAGAGAGAATTCGACAAAAAGTGCCCAAAATGGCAGTACATTTTTTTTATCCTGAAAACTTGTACTCTGGGGTTTTTGAGGGAGCTGATTACGAATCTGAACTCAAAATTCAGGAATTCACAATGACGAACAAATATGCCGAATGAAAATACAAATGATACAGATTGATTTACATGAAACTCGGTACTCATAGGTTGTGTAGATAACTGATTATAAGTCTGAACATTTTGAATTTTCAAATTTAAAGTTCGGATTCGTAACAAGCGACATAAAAAATCCCGGATCACTAATTTTCGTCGATATCGAGTAAAGTTTTTGATTTTTGTCCGCTATATTGGCGCCGCCATTTTGAATTTCCAAATTTTGACTTCAAATTCGGATTCAGCGACCTCAAAAACCCTCGAGTGAGGCTCCGATTCCAAATCAGATAAAGTTAAATAGGAAAATAAAGGTTGACGCACTATTGAGTCAATGCCAACGAAGGTTATTGATCACACCGGGTGAAATATACCCCAGCCGTTTTGACCTGGAATACCTTCCAGGAAATTCAGGAAAATGGGAATTTTTTTTGCAAATTTACAATCACACTTTTTGAAAGTAATCGGTATGACCGTGTAGAAAAAAGTTGAAAGTACATTGCAGTATTTTTTTGTTTGAATTTTCCAATAATTTATCACATTGCAAAATGATTGGGGTGAATTTCACCCACAATGATTTTTGCGTAATTTTTTCGAGGTGTGACTGGCAAGGGTTAAAAAAGGATACTAAGGGTTGACATTTAATTTATATTGAATGAAAAGACATTAACTGAAGGGTAATATACAGATATATGATACTACGTCAGACTAGTACTATAGTACAGATGTAGTACTATAGGCTATCGGCAGTTCGTCAGTAGTCTAGGTACCGTAGTGATCAGACATACGCAATGAATCTTAAATTTATGTGTTTACCAGCTGTGGCCGTAGCAGCAGCTGCAGGACTGTAGATATATATGTACTTATGTGTATTGTTGGCTGTGCGTGCTTTGGGGCTGGGCTCAAGGATTGAACGAAGCTAGAGAGTCACGAGAGCTCTGCGAGGGTCTGTCTCAGCAGCTTCATATCTCATCATCGTCTAAAATGGAATGGCTAGGTTCTACTATTAATTACGGCCAACTTCCTCACTAGTCATCACGAACTCTCGACAAGATGAGAGTAAGAGAGAGGGAGGCATCGAGAGAGAGAGAGAGAGAGAGAGAGAGAGAGAGAGAGAGAGAGAGAGAGATCGTAGGTGTAACGCCTTATAGCCCACGGGGTTCCACACCCACCTGGCGCACCGTATTAAGAATTCTACTGCGAGCAAGTAAAACCGTATAGCCAACATTAACGATTATATTCGTCGACTCCCGTCACTCCGTATTTTGCTTCCCAAGCATCGATCGTAGTCATCCTCTGTCTCCCTCTCTCTGTCCGTTTACGACCTGCCTCTATTCCTTTTCTTCTTTTTCCAATCCTGACTCCCTACATTTGGTTCATTTTTAATCGTCCTTTTTTCATCGTCTTTCATTCTAGTCTTCATCGTCGCTTTTTCTCCTTTCATCGTCTTTCATTCTAGTCGTGCTATTTCAATGTCCTGTTGCAACGTTTCCGTTTACGTTTTGTCTTGCATTTTTTGTTCTGAGCTGTTGCCCTCTCTCTCTCTCTCTCTCTCTCTCTCTCTCTCTCTCTCTCTCTTATTTTTCTTACTTCTTCATCCATCCCTCTAAATAATGTACCCCACCGATAAATCGATAAAATTTCCATCCTCTTTTTCAGACTAATGTGGCCTATATTCGAATATTGAAAGGAATACCAGGACGCCCCGAGTCTTTAGTCCAATGAATTCCATCTAATTATGATTATGCAGCAAGTCGGATTTCGTGTACATTATTGTTTCAAGTCAAATTGCCCAATAAGCATGTCCTTCTTATTTATTTGGCGATTATTCATGTACGCGCGCATAGACGAGGTTCTGCAAATCCCGTCGCCACTCGTGTTGCGAATTGTTTCCAATTAATAGGACAGGATTATATTCGTAGGATTATTACTCAGAGAAACCACGTTATTAGCCAAAAAAATTCTATCTGACAATCATATAATTGGCATAAAAATGAATAATATTTTTTGCTACGTTAACGATAAGAGGTCGTCCATTAATCACGTGACGTTTTTAGGCCACTTTTTACCCCCCCCCCCCCCCCCCATAAAGATATGTGGTGTGATTTCTACCCCCCCCCTTGTCCAAAAAAATACACGTGATAAGTCACCCCCCCCCCCCAGCATGATCAATCGTCATGTTATCCAAATCCCCCCCCCCCCTATTTGAGCCTCACGTGATTAATGGACGACCTCTAAATGGGGAATCGAAAGCAAAATTGGAACCATGGCGGTTGTTTTGTAACGTGAATATTCCTCAGCCACGCATACACATCGAAAGAATAACGAGTCGAATCAATTTTTATATTATTTAGTATAATTAGTGCAAAATTTGAACACGAATTTAATTCCTAATTTTTACGAGAAAATGTACTTTCGTTTTTCGCAATGGTATTCAATAATAAAATTGTGTTGCCTTTATCACGAGCTTGAGTGAAAATTAGATCGTGCAGCAAGTTCTCCAAAAATGTGTTTTTACTTGTTCTTTAAGGGGCCAGTCCACTTTGAAAATAAAAAAAAATCGTTTTTTTTTAAACTGTTTTCGAAAGTACATACATTCAGAAATATTGCACAAAATTTTATGAAAATCCGAGCTCTCTAAGTAATTTTTTTTTTTACCTGAACGTCAGGACCCCATTTAGTCTACCCGAGCGTATAGCGCGCTCGGCCGATCATAGCATAAACTTCAAACGCGTTTTTCTCGAAACAACGTTTTCAAAATCTAGCTCCATCGTATCTCTAAAATTAATAAACCAATTCTCTTGAAATTTGAACCACATATTGTAAACATGATTCGCAACGAGATGACCCTCGATGATTTTAAAATTTTCATTTTTACTCTTTTTTTTTGCGAAAAACTGCGAAAAACGCGACTTTTTTTACTTTTTTTGTTTTTCATCTGCCATTTTTTAATTTGTTGACAAAACTTTATATCCGAGGGCCATTTTGTAGCTGGTGTCATACTGAATCTAATGGACTTTGATTTTTCTGTTTCAGACAAGCCGTTGCCGAGTTGTGATGGAGCTACCTAGGCCACCTATTTTTGAGGCGTTACGTTAAACTATAGTTTTTACTTAAAAATGTACTTAAAAATGAATAAAAATGAATTAAATTTTTTTTAAATGTATTCCAAGACTTTATTTATCAAGCCCAACAACTTTTATATTCATATCTTTTATAAAATCCTCAAAAAATCGCGAAAACAGCCTTTCTTTCGTGGCTCCAAAGTGAGATAACCCCTTAATATTATAGTAAACGAAAGAGATATGAAATTAATTTCAATTCAATCAATTTCGGCCAATTGTTTATGCCACGTTAATTTTATGTATGAAACTGACAATGTTGTTTTTATGTATTTGTTGTTCGTTGTGCAATGAAAAAGCACTGCTGTTACCTCGTTACTTAACATAGGGCGTTACTTTTCAGAGATTTACTGGGGTACAGCGATGGGCGACATGGCGGGGCGCTCAAATAGACATTATAATGAAAAGTGATGTTCTCGTATCCACGTGAGAAAATCGGGAGTGAAAGCGAGGGGACGCAATTTCCTCCGTTCTGGAGCGGTTAATATTGATTTTACTCGACGAAATGGAAATTGGCGAGTATCCAAGTAAATACCGAGGCACAACACGGGGGCGATACCACGTGCTTTGTCGAGCCTGATTAGCACCAGACATAAATCGAACAATAATAATTATGGCACGAACATTTGATTAGAACCCATATAACCGGTAACAAAGCTTTTTAAAGCAATGGCCAGATGATTTCACGGTCTCAAAAAAAAAATAAGAACATTTTTGGTATTTTCGAAACTTTGGAAAACGATGGACCAGGATGTAACTTCTCAATGATTCCTCGGCAATGAACTCCACCTGGCCACAAGTTAAAACATTGAAAATCAACGATGGCTGAAAATAAAAGGATCAATTCAATCAAAGGATCACCAAGGATAAAAAACAGTTCAATTAAATAAGAGTTATAATGTCTGTTGATTAATTTAATCAATGGATCATAAAGGATCGAAAACAATTCAATCAAATAAGAGTTATAATGGCTGTTGATCAATTCAGTGAAAGGATCACAAAGGATCAAAAAATAAAGTAAGAGCTATAATGCCTTTTGATCAATTCAATCAAAGGAAATGAAAGGATAAAAAACAGTTAAATAAAATGAGAGTTATAATGTCTCAATGATTACATATTTATTTCAGATGAGCATTTAAAGAAATTAACATTCACTTTATTTTTACATTGGTTCGACTAATTTTGATAGAAACTGCAATTTGTTGACGTGTACAAAATGATCTGAAAAAATTAGTACCACAACGAAATATCATAGGTGCATGTGGAGCTTACGATTTTTCTTCTGAACATTTTTTTATTTCCGCTAGTCTCGACGGTAATCGCAGACATTGAATAATGCGAGGCACATAGTCCATTTGTACATGAAATCCTTTGCTATCTAGATTTAAATTAAGACAAGGCGTCCTACAAGGGTTTCTGTCTGATCGTCCTCTGACCTATTTCACTTCGCGCCTTCCGACTCCTTTTTTCTTTCCCGTAACGAAATAGAGCACCTAGACCTTTTATTTGCAGGAAGAACTTTGTAGTGCTATCGAAAATTGAAAATGATCTTCTCCCGTCAGATATCCAAGTGCGAAGAAAAAGTATTTATGTTAATGAAGGGAATGAAAGAAAAGGGAAGGGAAGAAAAAAGAGTTCGCGTCAATTCCGCGTTTACGAAACCTTGGAGGGCAGGGTGTATTGAGTATCGGCATACATGTATATATTCTTATGCGCTCGGTCACTCGAGCAGATACAGAGAGAGAGAGAGAGAGAGAGAGAGAGAGAGAGAGAGAGAGAGAGAGAGAGAGAGAGAGAGAGAGAGAGAGAGAGAGAGAGAGGGAGGGGAGGTGTGGAAGAGAGAGGGAAAACATTTATTATCATTCTCGACATATATGCACTCTATTCGCTCGAGCATACTCCGTTTGTTTGCATTACTCGACAGATAAAAGCACTACGATGTATCGCCCAGATATATTATTAATTCGTAATACCCATCTACGTGTATGGGTACTTTCACGTCAAATTCATCTCCGAAGGCACCACTCGGATTACAACAAAAATTGACTACTAAAATTGAAAAAAAATTACTAAAAAAAACGATGAGTAGAGCGTTGCTCAAGTTTGCTTAAAATAATCTGCGTACTTGACTATGTTTATTTTCGTGTTTCCAAATTGTTGCAGCGCCCTTTGAGAATACCATTTCGATACGGACCACCACTTACAAGGAACATCAATTTTTTTTACCGGGAGAAAAACGGTTTTAACGAGGACACCACCCCTCAAAAAAGGCGTTCCGAGGGGTGATTTTGCACTTTTACCCACAAGGGGCCGTCCATATACTACATCATCGATTTTTGCTGATTTTTTGCCCCCCCCCCTCCCCATCTCCCTGTGAAATCATCCTTTCACGATGAATATTTTAATAAACGACGTCTTATGAATGCAAATCCAAGCGTTGTAATCCTCCGAAAAAACTCTAAAAGAACCGTCCGAGAGAAAATGCGGTGCGCTTCTGGGCTGAAATTCGAACCCGGAACCTTTCGTTTGCCGGTCGACTGCCCTGACCACTGAGCTACGCCAGCCCGCTTACCTCACTTTTCTCGGATAGTTTTGATATTCGTAACGCAACGTTACAGCGTATATCCATAAAGGTTTATTATTACAATGAAATAGAATCAGTTTCAAAACATTGGTTACTTAAATAAAAAATAGAAAAATAAAAAAACCACATGTAGGTCGAAGTTTACAAGATGACATATTTCAGTCTGAGATGACATGTGTATGTCTTGCACACGTCGGCCGAATTATGCTCAGATACATTAATTTCTGCATTAAAGGTTAATTTATAGCAACCAATATTTACGGGAACATTGTTATAGTGGCAACGAAGTGTTGCCTGGGGCACATTGAAATGTTTGGATGCCCAAAGCATCCTATTCTATCCTTCATTAAAGCTTCAATGGTCTTGGTCATATGTTCCTATGACCAGCTCTCACGTGTCGAGGGTCGTTGATAATAGCCGGACATCCTATAAGCAAAAGCCGAAAAATCTGATTTCATATCCAGTTTCATCCCAGCAGGGTAAGATGACATAGTGTGTCATCTTGCACTGACGTCTGGTATGTCAACTTGCCCATAAGTGAATGCAGATATTGTTTATTTGTTGTGACAAAAACACTGAGATTAGAATATCCGTTGTGCAGTACTTGTGAAGTACAATGACCCTTGATTATGAATATAGTAGTTCAACTAAAAAAAATCTTACCGGACGAGTATTTTTAGCACTAGATAACAACGTGGTTAGTTTTTTTTGCAATTCAAAATCACGATATTTACACTCGCGTTCACCGACGTACTAGGTTTCGCTACTAGCAACACTTATTGGCTGACCGTAGAGCGTCATCATTACTTGTATACCGCGAATATTTGAAAAGATATTGAGGGTGTCCCGTATTATCTGACTATGTCATACTAAGCACAACTCTCCCCTACTACTGTATTCTTTTCTCGGATTTTGGAGAATCGAAAACTACCCCTTACGGGGATGAAAAAACGAGTCTGTAAAAAATACTTCTTCATTCCAAGGGCACAAAATATGACAATTTATCGGTAACCATGTTATGACTAACTTTATTTCTGGATGGGACAAATTTGTCCATTCTCTGGCAAATATTGTGGTGACCTTCCCCTAGCGATGCTTCATTATCGTATAGCGTATTTCAGTTTCACCTCAGTAATTAATCAGGCGACTGACTTATCGATCGAGCGAGAGCATTCACTCAACATGTGGCTCTCGAAAGCAATTATATTCCTCGTTATGTGCAACGAGCATTCTCGGTTGGGTATATATATATATATATATATATATATATATATATATATATATATATATAGTAAAGCTCACTTTAAATGACGTAAGCTGACATTAAAATTGTGCTTGATTTTGATTAGACGAATCTGATCGCATTTCACCATTTATAACGATCATCAGCATACGAAATTTCTCCTCGACGGATTAACGATTGAATTGCGCCAACGAGTGAATGCTGAAAAACAAGACCATTGGTGGTATAATCGAAAGCTAATAAAAGCTCTTGAACAAATTGATAATAATTTACACTTGAAAAGTGAATTTTGAGAACCTTCGTATTTAAATAATGCATATTAATCTGCATTTATATTATATTTAATATTATATGCATGTAATATGCATTAATATTATATGCATATTAATCTGCATATAATAATGTCATTGAAAACGAATGCAGAATTTATTTTGGTCTGTAATTGTGTCTGTCCGCGGTGTGCTACAAACGTGGTCGGAGACCGTAAAAATTCTGTCGAATGTAAAATCGCTGGCTCGTGGAAAAATTCGTTTCACCAATGAGCTTATATCGAGGAAAACGGTTACGAATGTCCCTTATTCAGCGTTTCTCAAAGCAAATCAATCGATCTATGGGATATTTCATAACAATACAATATTTTCATCAAGATCATTCACCGAAGTTTCCCTTCACTGTGAAATTATTCTAATCGTTTTTCATAGGTGTGAAAAATAAAATGGACAACATCTTATCCTTATAGCGATTTTTCGGCTTTCAGAAAAACAAAACGATCTTTGATAAAGGACAATATCTGGGTGTGCGTATGCGCATGTGTGGTCATAATCATAATCTTTTTTCGATGATCCTCATTGATATATATGTAACGCATGAATAGATGAGAAAGGTGTGATAAAGCGACTTACCTGTACTGATCGGTAAATATCCTGAAAATAACAATTTATTTTTATTTAAAAAGGTATTCAACTATATTACAATATGCATGCGGTTGATAATGGTGGGTTATTAATTAGGCTCAATGCCTAAGTCGCGAAATGCTTCTTGTACTGTCAACTCGATGATTTTTGTCTATACGTGTATATATATGTAGCGTAATATATAGCATACTATTTCCGAAATGCGAAAACATTAGGAAAAATATTTCTGCAGCGCTACAATCGTCTATGCATAGAAAAAATTAACAATCAGTACATCAGCTATAGTTAGCTATGACAATCGTGTAATTTGAATTTTCAATGTCTCTTTCATTATACGAGATCGATTCATAATTCGACGATGAGAGGATAAAAAAATATAAGCTCGATTGAAAAATAATAATTAGCACATTTTGGCTGGATCTATTCGATGACTTCTGCTTCCCAAAATGTTTTCAACAGTTTTTCGCCTCGCTCATCTTCGCAATTGCTCTGTCAATCTCTTTTCACGGTTATCATTTCACCATTAAAATTGTTTTTCAATTTCTGCGATGTCGAATGGTATTTTCTTTCCTACTCAACGATACGTAACAAAAAAGGGCATGACGACACAGAAGCTTAGGCAGGAAAAAGTATAATTGCGACAGTATAGGAAAAAGTGGGTCGATGCACGTGTGACGAGTACAGCAGCTTTGTGGCGTTACGCTTGCAAGCACTGAAAAAGCTCAATGACATTAACATCCCATGTATTCGTGGACGTTGATATAATAATTTTTAATCTACGTGCCAATGGAAGTCGGGCTGCTTTGAAGGCAAGACGTTATTATCATTATCATTTTATAGATACAGAAAATTATATGAATTATCCTTGGACACGGTTGAATAAAAAAAGTACATACATTTTGAAGCAATGAAGATTCACATATACATTGCCACTTATATTTTACACGGTAATTATTATGCTGTAAATTATTGATGTTTGAATACAAATTGACGGATAAAAGGAAACAAAAATGTTTATGTCGTCACGAGACACGAGAAAACTCGTTGCTAGCGTTTTTCAAATTTAGGAAATGAAAAAAGTCGATAAAAACTACGGAAGTAAGTGATTTTTTTCTCCTACGAATTAAGGCAGGAGCCTGAATTAGACGGTCCGAAAAGTCGTTTTTTTAATTGCTTCAATCGATAGATAAACTATCGAAGAATATATTTACAAAGTTACAGAGGTCAATTGTAATTATTTTCGAAGATACAGACCCAAAAGCAGAAAAGCGATTGATTTTTTATATTCATATTTCCTCCTATTGAAAACTTTGAAGCGCGTTTCCAACCAAACCGAATCAAACCAAAGGTTATTTTCTTCAGTATGAAAATCTCTTCTAAGTGAATTAAAAAATTCATTGAAAAAGTATTTTTAAATCATTTTTATAGCACGTTAAAATGTTTTGAACACATTTTTTTTTAAACCTGAGGGAAGTTATAATTTCACGATTTTTTCAGCTTTTTCTTAATTCACCCGGAGGAAAAATATATGACGATTGAACGTTTTATTGGTTTATTTGGTTCAGTCAAGAATTACGAGCTGCATCTTTCCCGCCGATTGGGGACTGCAGTGGCAAGACGCACATGGAATAGGCTGATAAATCTGCAGTAATTTATTGTTTCATGTTGAACTTTTTTTGTACAATTCAAATATACATAAAAAGATACCTCAATGTTTACTGGGCTCACTTGTTTTTTCCCTTCTAAAAAAAATCGTGAAAAAACGCTTTTTTGGACCTTCGAATTCAGGCTCCCGCCTTAAGTCACGCAAATTCAACGAATTATCCCAGGAAATGGTTGCTTGCCAATTGTGGTTCCTTAGAATGCTCCTCGTGAACTTCTAATTTCATTTTAAATCTAGTATCGACCTGACCCCATTGGCGTACGGGTTTCGGTGGAAAAAAGTGTTCCATGTACGCCATATCGAATACGCCACATGGGATATTATTATCACTCATGCGAACACCTCTAACGCAGTTTGTAGTCAGAAGAGAAATCACAGGTGAAGATATTTCATTCGTAATCTAAGTTTAATCATCTTTGACTACAAGATACATGTCAAGGAGAGATGAAGAAGTAAAAAAGAAGGTTTAGGCACAAAATACCGTATTCAACTAAATGAAAAAGCACGACTTTTTCAAAATTCAGTCAAGCAAAGCTTCAAGCTTCTTTTTGAATTGCCGAATAAAAATAATCTCATAATCCCATCGACTGTTGCAAGTGCTTCCAAGATCATGGTGAGGAATTTTCGGATCCAGAATTTTGAATAACTCGAGGATATGCCGTTTAAAAAAATAGTACACAAAACCGTGTTATCCTCTTCAGTTTCTATATAACGCACAGATTTTTTTGTCACATGATCAGAAGAACACTCCTAGCTTACGTTTGGAATTAATTTCGATAGTAATGAATATTGGCAATTTAAAAACTAAGCAGACCCAACACTTTTTCAACTTCCAAGCATCGTTCACTCTTGAGTAATTTTGTTAAAATATTCAACGGGCTACATCTACCCAGGTGGGTCAAAAAATTGCATTTTCCGAAAATATTTTTATTCGATAGTATCACCGTGTAGCTATATTCCCTGAAAATGTCAAACATACTTCCAACTTTAAACGCGTTTTTCTCGAAACACTGTTTTCAAAGTCGGTGGACACGATACCTCGAGAACCACTCCATGGATTATTTCCAAATTTACAGGAAATACGATGAGAAACGTTTAAAAGTCGTTGACGATTTCGTTTTATCAAAATCGATGTTTATTTTTTTACAGTTACGTACAAATGACGACTTTTTGACTAGATTTCTTATGCTCGAGTTTTAATTCGTCGCCACGTTGTTAAAAGATAATATTTAAAAAATCGACGATCGTCAACGACTCGTATTTATTGTAAACTTGAATAACCCGTTTGGTTTTTGGATTTCTGATGGACCGTTTAAGCTGGAGAGTGTCCACCGCCAAACGTTGCGAAAAAATATAATCATCCGCCGGCGGCCATGTGTTTGTCATTTCCCCGTATTTTTTGGTTATTTTTTTAAAGGCTCTCAATATATGTACCGTTATATTTAGGAAAAATGCGTTTCTTTTTCACCGAACGTTTCGCAGAAAAAAATTTCGGAATGTCAGCAATTTTTTTTTCGCCTCTAGATGTAGCCCCTTAAACGTTGGGTGATTTTCCTCACCACTGACGGAATAAAATTTTTCACAGAGGCCAATGCACGGATTTTGAAATTGAAAAATAGGGCGGATGTAAAATCGTACGTGTACGCGTCTTCGTGAAAAATTGTACATGTGGTAAGAATACCCGGGTAGTCCACGACTATTCTTCATGTGTTTTATGCATTGTACAATGTGTTATAGATATTCGCTGCTGGGAAGTGCTTGCTCTGCACGCGAGTGGTAAAAGCGTAAATAAAATAAAAGAGCATATATAATAGATTCGAGTACATACGCTCGCTCGACAGGCGGCTCAGATTCTTTGAACCTGCAACCCAAGGATGATGCACCCTTTACTTTATAGAAAAACCCTCGAGATGCTACGACGCAAACAAATTCGAGAAAAGAATGACACGATTGACGAATAGAAACAAATCCAATTGTACTTTAAGAATATGGAGAAGTAAACAGAGACATAAATATATACTTCAGCGAATCAATGTTTTCTTTGAATTTTCCATAAAACTTTGAATTCAATTGATACGTGCCATTGAGATTCAAACCAGTTTTTCTTTCGCATCCTTCTAAAACCCGTTCCGATACCTCGTTTTCGTTTATGAATTATTTACGCTCTCATTATTGCTGTACAGTCACACGAGACACAACGACAGTGATGATAACACAACAATAAAGTGGTATCAAGGAAAATACAATGTTACGAAACAATGTCGGACTTTTCAGCACCATCGTCACCGAAGCTACACAAATATATATTCGTATAGCGAGTGTATATATACAGGCTGTCCTGTTATGAATGGATAATCCTGCAACTGTCGATAGGTCAGATCATGTCCTACTATATGCTGGAATTTCAGTTTCGTAAAAGTCCTACGGTTTTCGAAATTTTGGGCTTTGTGTTATTTTTTGAAAAAAATCATCTGCTTTTGGTTTTTCGCATGGGATTTCTACATATGATATGAATCGACAATAACTAAGCAACTTTTTTAAGTAATTGGCACGATTTGCGCAGTACATTTTTATTACACCGCAGGCTATCAAAGTCAGATGTTCAAAAGTTCGAAAGTTCTTATGCAGAATTTTCATACAAACCAATTGCATGAAAATTCTGCATAAGAACTTTTTGTCATGAAGATTACTTAACATTTAAGGTTAAAAAGAAGACCTTTTTAGATAAAACAAATAACCAAGTAGTACAGTCGTGCTGTCGCTAAAAAACCCCGTAAGCGGAACAAATTAGAAGAAGGCTAGTTTTTTAAAGGTAATTGTGCAGGTGCCACGAGTGCTAAATCCAAGTTTGCCTAAAACTCGGGGTGTGGGGTTTTCTTTAAGGGGATGAAAGGGGATGGGGTTGGATTAATGCTAAACTACAACCCCTACGAGGTCAACGCCGTGAGACGAAATGTGCAGAAAAATCGGGGCTTTAGTTTTGTCCACAGCGCCGAAGTCGTGGAAGTTCATTTTGGGGGTGAAAAAGTGGGGTGAAATTTTGAAAAATCAGTGTTAATTCAATAACTCTTCAGAAAAAATTCGCACACTTTTTGTTCAAATGGGAACGTTGTAGCCCTCGAAAAGACGCGTTGATCCAGTATTTGATCATCACTCTCCGATAATATCTTCACCACCGCAAAAATGGTTAAAATATAAAAAAAATTGTTTATTGAATAACTTAAAAACAATCGATTTTCCGGGTATGGTTCAAATGTACGGAATGTAGAGAATAATTTTCTTTATATTTTTGTTTCTATGAACCACCCTTGAATTTTGATTTTCCAACCCCTCGCGGGGGTTGAAAATTCAAACTGAAATTCTGGAAAAACTATTGACCGTACGAATTCGCCGCCGTGGAACAATTTGTAGCTTGAACCCTCAGCTACATTTTTGTCAACAGCGCCAAACTCGTATCTCTTTATTTTCGGTCGATAGTTTTCCCAGAATTTTATTTTGAATTTTCAACCCCTGAGAGCGGTTAGAAAATGCAAAATTCAAGGGTGGTCCATAGGAATGAGAATACAGAGAAAATTATTCTCTACATTTCGTACATTTAAACCATCCTCGAAAAATCGTTTGTTTTTGAGTTATTCAATAAACAATTCTTTTTTACACTTCAACAATTCTTTTGGGGGTGAAGATATTATTGGAGAGTGATGATCAAATACTTGATCGACGCGTCTTTTCAAGGGCTACAACGTTCCCATTTGAACAAAAAATGTATGATTTTTTCCTAAAGAGTTATCGAATGAAAACGGATTTTTCAAAATGTCACCCCACTTTTTCACCCCCAAAATGAACTTCGACGACTTCGGCGCTGTGGACAAAAATAAAGCCCGGATTTTGCTGAACATTTTGTCTCCCGGCGCCGACCTCGTGGGGGTTGTAGTTTGGCATTAATCCACCCCCATCCCCTTTCATCCCCTTAAAAAAAACCCTACACCCCGATTTTTAGGCAAACTTGGATTTAGCACCCGCGGCACCTACAAAATCACCTGTCAAAAAACTAACCTTCTTCTAATTTTGTTCGATTCTAATATACAGCACGACTGTACTAAAGAGTATTTTTGAAAAAACTGGGTCCAAAAAAGTTATCATTTGTAGAAGTGGCATGCGAAAAACCAAAAGCAGATGATTTTTATCTCGAAGTTTGTGGGATTTTTACTAAACTGAAATTCCAGCATATAATAGGACATGATCTGACCTATCGATAATTGCAGAATTATCCATTCACAATAGGACACCCTATATAAATATATGGGTGATTCCAAAAAATCGAGGATCTTTTTTCCATCTTCTCTTTTCAGTAGTTGCAGTAAGGTGAAATAAGACGCCTATTAAAATATGAGCCCTCAATATTAATTTTTAGATGTTCCTCATCGTTTGCTTGCAACTGTTGAATTTCATAACTCGCCAACGGGTAAATGTACAACAATATCCAAGACATATTTTGTAGGGAATTGAACGCTCTATAAAGACGGTCTCCTATCGTTTTATGATAAATCCATTCTTTCAAAATGCATTTGAGGTCAAAGTCGAATTTATAGTCAATTTTAAGATATTTTCACTTTTCCGCCGAAACTTATCACAAAATGTCATAGGACCTTTTTAGTAGATGATTTCATTTTCTATAAAATCATGTAACTGTGGTCTAATCACGCAAGTTATAAGGAAAATTTGATTTTTTTTTGGAAAACTAAGATTAGTATATGAAGTGGCAGAACGTGGTATGGCGTTGATAGAAAAATATGATAATTGTTTAACGAGGAACGAGGAACAACTGCAATACCTTTTACAAGTAGTACAAGAACATCATCAACGTCTCTGGATTGTACAAAAAATCTTTAAAAAATACTAATTTTTTCATAAATTTTATATTTAGCATTCTTTGAATTATGATATAAGAAAAAATTATAAACAAAACAAAAAAATACTCATGTGCTTTACAATTTTTATCAACGGTAAATATTAGAATGCAACTTTGCAAAAATTGGCGTTTTTTAAAATAATTTTAGTTAATATAAGAATTCATTTCACGGAAATAGTAACTTTTCTTTTAAAAAAATGAATCTGTAAAGTCGTTAGCTATTTAACGCTTGAATTTTAAATTATTTAATGACGTGATTCTATAGAAAATAAAATTATCTATAAAAACGGCCCCATGACATTTGGTGATAGGCCTGATAGTTTTGCCAGAAAAGTAAAAAAAATCTCGAAATTTACAATAAATTCAACTTTAACCTTGAATAACTTTTGAAAGATTATATTTATCATAAAACAATAAGAGACCTTTTTTATAGAGCGTTAAATTTCCTACAAAATGATGTTTTGAGCATTGCTGTGCGTTTACCCGTTGACGAGTTATAAAATTCAAAAGTAGCAAGCAAAGTTTTAACCATGTATTAGCAGAGGAAATAGAAAATCGCGATGACGAATATCTAAATATTAATATAAAATGCCCATATTTTACCAAGCATCTTATTTCACCTTACTGCAACTACTGAATAGAGGCAATTGAAAAAAAATAGTCTTGTTTTTCCAAATCACCCTAATGTATCTATATCAAGGTGGCAAAATTTTGAACTCTGTTTTTTTTACTTTTTCTCACCATCCAATTATCTTCGTCAAACAAAAAAAATTATCGCAGAAGCTGCGAGCGGTCAAAAAATATTTGGAGGTCGCTCAAGCCGCCCAAAATCTCAAATTGTCATTACAAATTCGACTTTTTTTGCCCACTTCTCACCCATGAATTTCGCGCTTTATAATTTTAAAATTAACCTCGCGAAAAGTCTAGCCGGCCAATGAAAATTGGGTGGTCGCTCAAGAGCTTCGAAATGTCCAATTTTCGCCATTTTTTTACTCGTCACACGCATATATTTGACGCTTTGCAAAATTTTCAGAACCTCACACTTCTAACCCAAGGATTATAAACTTTGTTCTCATGAAACAATTCTTTACAGCTCTTGTAGGTAAACGAATTTATAGGTCGTTTTATTGGGTTAGAAGTGTGAGATTAATTTGAAAATCCATTTCTAAAGGAAAAAGGATTAATTGTTTTGAAAATTTTACAAAGCGTCTAATTTATGAGTGAGAAGAGTAAAAAAGAATTGCGAGCATTGGAAATTTCGAAGCTCTTGCGCGACCACTAAATATTCATTGGCCGGCTAGAGCTTTCGCGGGGTTATTTAAGGGGTTAACCCCACTTATGATTTTGAAAAAATCGATTTTTTTATAGCATTTTTTTGAAGTATAAGTATCCGGGCTCATACTTCTGTATGGGCCCGGAATAGATGACTCTATGTAAGTTTACAAAAAAAAATATTTTCTTCGTGTAAACTGAAATTGAAACTTTAAACGCGTTTTTCTCAAAATGGCATTTCTGAAGTCGGTGACCAAGATTACTCGGACACTAATGAACCGATCTTCTTGAAATTTTGCAGGCTTATTTAATACATAAAAATGTAGTCTTTAATCGTTCGATTTTTTTTTTCGAAAAAAAATGGCCGTTTTATAGCCAAAAAACGGCCGTTTTTTTCGTTAAAATCGAACCATTAACTTTGACTGTCCGCCATTTTGTGAAAAATGAATATTTTTTAAAATCCTTCGATTAAAGACTAGTTTATACTTATATTTGACTAAATCCATCCGCATTTTTTTTTCAGATGATCCACTTCGCCGCAATGTTGGTCACCGCAAACCGTGTATATAAAAACATTATTTCATTGACGGCCATTTGCCACTAAACAATGTAATATTTTTCAATAAAAAGATTACTGAAAGTTCTTCAAGATGTGTTCTTTAAGATGGTATATTGATCGATTAAAAAAGTTTTGTAGTTTTCTTTAAAAAAATTCATGAAAAAGGCCTTTTTTGCGCTACAAGTGGTGGTAACGCCTTAAAAAATTATAAAGCGTAAAATTCATGGGTGAGAAGTGGGCGAAAAAAAATCGTTTTTTTTATCGAAAAATTGAATTTTTGGGAAGCTTGAGCGACCTCTAAATATTTTTTGACGGCTCGCAGCTTTCGCAAAATTTTTTTTTTGCTTTAAACAAGATAATTGGATGGTGAGAAAAAGGGAAAAAAAATAGAGCTCAAAATTGGGTCACCCTAATATATATACATAAGCACTCGCACGTATATATGCGTCGGGGTAAATCGATTAACTACTCTACAAACATTGCAATGAACGACAACACAAACAAAGGGATAAATTATATACATATTTCTCGTATTTTTTCAGTCAACTGCCAAATGATTTGTCCATTTTTGCACAGCGTTGCGTTACGACAAACCACTGAGGTCGACAAATAAATGCCTCGCCCAACGACGGATATGCTTCTGCGATGATAATGGACACGCGTCGTGGAAAACGGCAGTGTTACAACATTTCTTACATTAAATACTTTTTATCGCAAATAATCATCCAGGTGTTCGAAAAGACAAACTTCCGATCCCCCACAAGTTACAGCAAAAAATAATGCTACCTCAATTAGTATATCCATATAGTTTTTAAATATTTCTAATCTGAACTATGAACACGTGAATGTTGATCAAATTAAGAACAATGATGTTCAAGGAAGCTTTATATTATTCAATTATTTGACAATATTTTGAGAATGCTACCGCATGATCGTATGCGTGACGTACGACACGATAAAATCGTTGCGGATCCAAATTTACCCGAATAACACATGATTGAATCAGTAGAGTGGCTAGGTGCCAAACAATTTCAAGTCTAGTATGCCCCGATGATAGTTTGAAAAATACCACGTGACGACCAAGAAACACTGTTTTTTTCTCAAGGCAGCTTAAGGCGTCTTTTCACTTTAGACGCTAAGAAGGCTATTTTCATCAATTTTTTCGATACGTTTATATTATAAATATTGATATAAAACTTTTCACACTTAATAAATACACTGTCGAAATACATTTAAAAAAGTGTTTTATGTATTTATGTAACCCAAACAAACTTTAAACGCGTTTTTCTCGAAATAACGTTTTTCGACGGCATGTTGATAAAATCTCCGAAACTACTGAACCGATCCTTATGAAATTTTAACCACATATCTGTACAACTATAGCTATAGCGCATCTCAAGGATTTTTTTAAATTTTGATATTTACTATTTTTTTTGCCAAAAACGGTGAAAAAACACGTTTTTTTTTGTTTTTTTCGAAAAAGGTCCGCCATTTTGTTATTTTTGCATATATAAAAAATCGTATCATATGCCCTATAGCTTATAACATACTGAATCTAAAACCGTTTGAATTTTTGTTTCGGGCGATCTATCTCCGAGATTTCATCAACAACGCAGACCTACAATTTTTTTAGGACATTGTTTTAACAACCGTTTTCGTCTATAAATAGTGACTTAAATAAATTTAAAAAGTTTGAAATGTATTTAGGAAATGTATTTATTAAGTGTAATAACTTATATATCAATATATATGATATGAACGTATCAAAAAATAATGAAAATAGCCTTTTTTAGTGACTGAAGTGAGAAGACCCCTTAATTCCCTAGTGGCGTATACGCCGAGATATGAACTCGTAAATGAGTCGCAAGTGGTAACAGACAGTGGCACTCAGCCAAGCAACGTTCATCACGTGTTGATGTTTCGCACGAAAATTGTTTACCGATCTTGAATTCGTAAACTGGTAACAAAGACTAGACGAAAACAAGGCATCGTTTATAATAATTGTACGGAACAATAATTGCCAAAAAATATACATTGAAATATCAATTTGAACGAGGCTATATTTAATTTTCTAGGATATTTCATAATAAGCATTTTTCTATAAACTGGAATACTCTGAACAATATGAAACTGTGGCTTTTTTTTGCTGTAACATTACGAAGTATCAAGATCGCTAGCAATTTTCATCTTGCTCTCAACTTATCAACTATTCGTAACGCAATAATTTTTTTCGATTCTCAATTCGAATTCGTGCCATTTTGGGAATCACGTATTGCATTCTTGACATCCCGATGCAAAATTATAGGAATTTTGCGAAACGGCAGGATTATAGCCGTAAAACGGGGTTAAATTGACATCAAGGGTAACTTTGACAGTTTTCGAGTCTGTTTCAATCAGAGCGCCAAAATACGGTTTAAATGTGTGCGCATTTAAATGTGTTTGAATATATTGTTCAAGTTTATTATAATGTTGCTGAAGTCGATTGTAATGATGCTTAAGTTGATTTTGATCTCAATGACAATTATAAGACTGACAAGTGCCTATAATAGTAACCCAATTACTTGATATTTCGATGTCAAATGTTTCCTCAATGTAGAATGAGCGCGCGCTTTTGATTTCTATAGATTTTGTTCAAATTTTAACCAGGCATTGTTCATATAATTATGCATGTTTGAGTGAAATTTCCGAACAGTCGACTATTAAGATTGGGAGATAATGGGTTTTTAAATTGCAATTTTTAACACTGCAGGGTCAGCATTGAAATTTAGACAGAATAATTTTCCGTAAAAAATATTTGTCCCCTATAATAAGAAGACATATGGCAACACCGCATCGTTGTACGAATCCAATGACGTAAGTTTGCGAGGCATATTTAAAATAATACTGCAACGCAAGTTTTTATTTGGAAGTAATTTTTAATCGAACAAAGTTTTTAATTAGTTATGAATTAACCAACACTTTTATTTGTCAACGAAGATAACATAAGCAATATAAAATATTAATATTCATAATGCCAATATTTGTTTTTATGATAAAAGTTTTTAACTTTAGGAACACGATAATTTTTTTTCTCGATATATTGCACAATACTGTTCTGCGGTGATGCCATATGTCTTCCGATTATAGGGGACAAATATTTTTTTTCGGAGAATTATTCTGTCTTCAATGAACGTTTTTAGCAAAACTGAATAGTAAAGGCAATCCAAACTTTTTTCACTTTTTCCCTAACTAGTTTGCTATCTAAATTTTTTTTTTGAATTTATAAACAATACAATGGTACGACAATTTATGTGACCTGACTTCCGGTCAATGCAGGACCCTGCAGTGTTAAAATTACAATTTTGAAACCCAGTATCTCCGAATCTAAATAGTCGGCTGTTCTGAAATTTCACTCAAAAATGCATAATGATATGAACAATGTCTGCTTAAAATTTGAACAAAATCAATAGAAATCAAGAGCGCGCGCTCGTTCTACCTTAACAAAGATGACAATTTGATTGTCAGAAAATCGTTGTTTTTCATTTAATTCCATGTATAACGCATAAAATATTAAATATTTTTATCAAAACGATGTTAAAGTAACCCTTAATCTTTCACATAAGTTGCATTCCAATGCCTTGTCAAAGAAACCCCACACTCGAGTTTACTTTGACACTTAAAAAATGTATATAAAATTGTGGGGAGGCTGTGAGGCTTGACTTTCTTATACATCTGATAGCCAAAGGCACATTGTTCTAATGGAGCAAAAAAAGTTGGAATTTAGGATGTAGAAAAAAGTTAGCTACAAAAAACTTCCAAAACCTGTTCAAAGCAACCCCATTTTACGGTAGGCGATAAAAAAAATATTCAACCCTTCAAGCGTACGTAGCTGCCCGGGTCTCTTTCCTGCTTTGAGTTCTCTCGTCGGATATGAGGAACGACCCAGAATCACATGACGCGTTCCATGCTGTTCGGGTCGATAGTGACGTACTTCGTTGCGGAACCGTAGCGAGATGGTCAAACCTCGCCGCGGGGCTGAGCGCACGCAACATCACACGACCGAGTGTAGTAATTAAACATTCCACGGATTGCATTACGACCATCGATGGCCGATTGTCCGAATATCTCGAATACTCGCGGCTTAAGAATCTACGACGATATTGTTATATTAATATGACGACTAGTGCGCTAAAATGAGGTCGCGAAAGAAATTTGAAAAAAAAAACGAAAAAAAAAACAGCTTCAGTTACGAATTAATTTGTAAGTTAAAATCGGTTAATTCGGCGACGAAGGCAATTTGAAGAAAATGTCGCAATACGTTGGATTTCGAGTTGGGATATCGAATTTTGGAACAATTTCTTCCGTCAGTTGAGGGCTAAATATTTAATGAAAATCGGCTCCACTTTATCGACAAACTTTTCGCTGCTGCTGTACCATTGAATTTCTTTATAATCCGATGTCGCGAACAAACCGATAGCGCAGATTACAAATCAAGACCCGACTGCGAGCATCAAGCGATAAATGTCCGATTCCTGTGTTTTCTGCTTTGCCGACGTCAATGACAGGACGCCACGCTGAGCTCTCGAGGAAGACGGACTTTCTACATTGCCCGGAGTCGCGGGACGATCGTATCCATTATCATCGCAGATTGCAGAGAGCGCCTTATCAACCGAAGCGATCTTTCTCGTCTACGGGTTTTGAAAAAGTCCCGGATAGAGCTCACTTTTCATTTTTTCTTAAGGGGTTAGACTGCTGTGAGAATGACGAAAACTCGTTGGTCGCTTGAGGCAACTCGAATTGAAGAGGAAGGCTCAACATATGGTGCAGGAATCGCAGATTGAAGGTGAACTTATGATTACAACGAGAGAAATGCTGGTGAAACTTGAGGCGCGTGCCTGGATTAGAAGATCCGAAAAATCGTTTTTTTTTTTATTGCCTGTATCGATAGATAAACTATCCAAGAATATATTTACGAAGTTACAGAGGCCAATTGTAAATATTTTCGAAGATACAAGGCCAAAAGCAGAGAAGCGATTGATATTTGATATTGATATTTCTTCCTATTGAAAACTTTGAAGCGCGTTTTCTCCAGTTTTCATATTCACGATTTTTCCAAATTGGCGGGCGCGATGGCAAAAAAAACTAAACGATTGAATCAAACCAAAGTTTATTTTCTTCAGTATGAAAATTTCTTCAAAGTGAATTCAAAAAGTCGTTGGAAAAGTCTTTTTAAATTATTTTTATAGCAGGTTAAAGTGTTTTTTTAACACATTTTTTTTTCAAACGTGAGAAAAGTTATAATTTCACGATTTTCTCAGCTTTTCATTAATTCAGCCAGAAGAAAAATATGACAATTGAAAATTTTATTGGTCCATTCGGTTCAGTCAGAAATTACGAGCTGCATCTTAAAATTTTGAATCACCATTGAAATGTTTAAATTTTTTGTATAGACTTCAAATATACATGAAAGTATACGTGACATTTGATGAACGGATTGAATTGAAATCTGGTACACTTATTCAGTGTGATAGTAGTTTAGTCTTGACCGACGTTTTTTTTTCTGATAGTTCTTTTTTCATTAGTTATTAACCATAATGATGTAATTTTCCTCGAAAATTTGGGAAAAAAAACAAATTTTTTTATCATTGACACACGAAAACAAAAAGGCTCAGTCAAGTTTTAGCCACTATTATTATTTTAAGAAAAAAAACTCGTTTTTTTTGTTCAGATCAACCGAGTGGCCAAAATCAAGTACACCATGTTCAAAGGTCCTTCACGAGATTGTTTATAACTTCTTTGATTGTTAATGTTTTCTTATGAAATTTGGCCCACAACTTTGTTAATGTACATAGAAATGAATGTCCAAACGATTTTTCAATCATATTAATTATTCCTTCAAAATTAATTTGTTAAAATAACCCTGATTTTCGTGTCGTCACAGTAGCCTAACCCCTTAAACGCTCTGTCCTATACTCACATTTTTACAACTACCTCCGAACGGGTTTACCCAGGAATGGCACAACAACGTCAGGTAACAAAACTACATTACCTCTATTAATTCTTCGATCTTTCTCAATTTATTTTATACGCAATTTTCGCGAATCAAATCTATTTTATCTCTGCGAAAAAATCGCTTAAGCTAATCTGTTCGAAAAATTTGACTCAAGAATGTTAAGCTTGAAATTGTGCAAACTTTTAATTAAAAAATTCGTTGAAGTATAAATGAACGGTGGAGTAAGGTAAAAAAAATAAGTTCCGGTAAGGGAGCCTTAAGATTTCATTATTCAAACTTCACTCGGAAGAGACAATCGCCCTCTTGAGTCTCGCAAAATGAATGTGCCACAGAGTTATCAGCAAAACTTTTTTGCTCTTCTTCGGTTTCTTTTTATACCAATATCCAATGACACTGTGGATGAAAATCATATCTATGTGTCCAATCCCATCGACCACTTTTAATTGCACCAATCTTTCCGAATAATTCGAAGTGTACCGATCAAGGGTATTTCCCGGACAAAACGATTCATCCAATCATCGGTGAAGCAAAATATTGAAAGTGCTTTTGTTATTGGGACTTTTACCAAATTGTAGAAATCTCGAGAGACCTATAGAGAGAGCCTTCGCTTATGGAACAAAGCATCGACTGAGTTTACGGAAGGGAAAATCTTAGCGTGATTGAGAAAGAATGTCGAACCGTTATTACAACAAGAAGCAGTGACAAGTGATTTATAAAATTGCCCAAGCGATAACAGTGTCTCCCAACTTTTGCAATTCAATATTTAAGAGTCTACTTTAGACACTAAAAAAGGCTATTTTCATGATTTTTTTATATACGTTTATATTATAGATATTAATATAAAAGTTGTTACACTTAAGGCGTTAGGCCACAGTAACGGGTATAAAATCATGTGCGAATTTAACATTTTTTTTCCTATGAAAAGTGATTCACTCATAAAATTAATTACACATGTATTTAGTATGAATATCGAGCTGTTAGAAATTTTTTTTTCGATGTACAAAATGGCCGACTACTCGAAAGTGCTCGAAACAGCTTTTTTCCAATTGGCGTGACAAATAACTTCAACAATTTTCACTCGATTCACTTCAAATTTAAAAGTTGTGCGGCTAATTGCATTTCGCAGAGAAGTACGTACGGAATTTCTGACTAATCGAAAACTTCGAATTTTATGAGCAGTTTATGAGCAGTTATAACGAAATTTTTCACTGAAAATTCATTTCTTAAGTTCAAATACCTACAACTATTGAATAAAACAATATTTTTTAAATTCCGTACGCACTTCTCTAGGTATTCTACTGTAGATTGACGAGAATTGTTGTTTTTTGTTCTAGGTCAAAAATTGTGGATGCTAAATGTCACGCCGCGGAGCGCCTAAAAAAAGATAACAAAAGAAAATATTCGTAGTCGGTCATTTTGTACATCGAAAAAAAATATATATTTTTTCTAACAGCTTGATATTCATACTAAATAGATGTGTAATTAATTTTATGAGTGAATAACTTTTTCATACGAAAAAAAATTGTTAAATTCGCACATGATTTTATACCCGGTACTGTGGCATAACGCCTTAATAAATACACTTTCGAAATACATTAAAACATTTTTTAAATGTATTTATGTAATCCGAACAAACTTTAAACGCGTTTTTCTCGAAACAACGTTTTTCGACGGCTTGATGATAAAATCTTCGAAACTACTGAACCGATCCTTATGAAATTTTAACCACATATTCTTTACAACTATAGCCATAGCGCATATCAAGGATTTTTTTAAATTTTGATATTTACTATTTTTTGCCAAAAACGGTGAAAAAAAAAACTTTTTTTTGTTTTTTCGAAAAATGTCCGCCATTTTGTTATTTTTGCATATATAAAAAATCGTATGTCTATAAATAGTGACTTAAATTAAAAAAAAAGGTTTTTATGTATTTTGGAAATGTATTTATTAAGTGTAACAATTGTTATATCGATATCTATAATATAAACCTATCAACAAAATTCATGAAAATAGTCTTTTTTAGCGTCTAAGTGAGAATACCCCTTAAGTAGAAATGAAGATACGTGTAACAGTAAAAATGAAAAATCTCTGATAAATAAAGTGGCTTGTATCGGCTGCACAAATAAATCAAAGCAACGTTGCCCATCGTGACGTTAGGTGAGTAAACGAAAGAGTTTGTGATATATTTTGAAAGATTTGGGAAAATTTATGTGTCCTCACGTGTATCTGGAAATATAGAATCGAATACGATAAAACGTAGTTTCTACCTTTCGCTGGCGATGGAGCTGTTGCGTGACATGGATTTCGGCGACATCTCGAAATCGCTGTCGCTCCGATAAAGGAAGCTCTCTCTTCTTTGGGGAAGGTTCTGGAGGACGAGGCCAGCACTCGGTGATGCCCCGCCGCCACCTGCGGCACCTCCGTCCAGCGGTGAAGCTCCATTTTCGACGTCGAAACTAGAAATTCAAAGTAACAAAAAAAAGAACCGTTAGGCAACTTTATTGACAAAGATCGATTCATCGATCAAACATTGGCGCGATGTTGAAAACGTCGAGTCAATCGTATCGCGCTAATCGAAACAACATCGAGCCAATAACCAGAAAGCATACATTTTTTTTTCAATATTCAATAAGCAAAATAATAACGTAAGAAATACAGACGTGAGCTTTCACGCGGGTTCGTTTCGTATGCTGAACAAACAATTTTCGTTGCTTATTCCGATTCACATTTGTATTTGTATGCTTGCGTAAAAAAACCAACGTTAGTGAGTCTCGCCAGGAACATTACTCAACTGTCCGTCTTCGATTTCGTTGAAACTTTTTCTACCCTTAGACCCTCTGTCGTAAGTCTCACGATAATTAAGATATGATTTTTGTCGTTTTTTCTAATTACCTGAAATTTCGCCTTTAAATCGTCATAACTTTTTATTTGTGATTGTAATAGCACGAAATAATTTTTGTTGTATTCTGCAATGTACGTTTATTATAAATCAAGCATTATTTGATACAATTTGTTTCAAGAAAATGATTCATGAGCTTCGCAAGTCTTAAAAATGCGTAATATATGAAAAATGTCAACTTCTAAATTCATTATAAAAAAAAACTAAAAGGTATTTTGAACTTAGCTTTTTTCAAAAGTTTTCTAGTTTATACTCTTTCCAACGGCATGTCACCCGTCTAGAAATCATTCATTATGTGGGCAAGTTAAAGAGAACACGTTTTTTTAAAATCAATTTAGAGTTGAAGTTTTGCATACATTTCCACATTTTTAGAACTGGAAGCTCAAGTCATTTTTTAAAAACCAATTGTATGAAATAATGGTTTATTTATAATGAGCATACATTGCAGAATACAACAAAAGCTACTTCGTGCTATTCGAAAAAAAATCAGGGATATACTTTAAACGTTTCTTAATCCGTCAGGGAAATGAAGGTTGACGCACTATTGCGTCAATGCCAACGAAGGGGCCACTTCTGCATTGTCGAAATTCGGAAAATCTAAAATTGAATTGTTGTAAAAAAATATTGAAAACTTTGAAATTTGGTACATCGAGCATTTTCTTTAAAATTCATCCGGGTCAAAATGACCCAGTGTGTCAACGTCGGGTTAAAAACGTTTTTCCATCGAAAAAAAAAAACAAATACGTGTCTAATAGTTTTCAATACTTCATCACATATATGAGTTTTCAACCAAATCGAAAGTGGACACTTAAGTGATCGTCCTTGTTAGAGTCTAACCTCAACACACGACATTACTGTTCTTATACGCCCGCAGAACATGTTGAAATTTGTATGGTTGGTACCAAATGGATTTTCTTTTTTGAACGATTTCTTTTACAGATTTAGGCTACGAAAATGACTTGTACGTTTTTAGGATCCTCAGTGGAGATCTAAAAGCCAAATCTAAAAAAGTAGGGTTCAAATGAGAAGTGTCAAAAAAGAAAATACTTTCCGTTATTTTTCACCGATGCAAACTTTACCACCATTGTAGACGTAGGTAACCAACAACACCGCGATTTTTGTTTCTGCCGCAATGAAATTTAAATGATTTCCTGGTGAAAACTTTCGATGGAATATTGGTAATTACTATATAAAGCAAATATTGGACGATTCGAATTTACTTAATTAGAATTGCCTCACATGTAATGGAATAAAATATACACTAAGGGTACGTTTGATTATTCAATTGACGTAAGCCTTGTCAGTATAATCATTATTTTCTTTCGCTCACTATACATCGTACCTGAATATTTTACTATGCTATTCCCAAAGAATATAATAATGCAACTATGTCAAAATCATTGGTATGATTCCGTATAAATTAGTCCAGATATTTGGACGATAAGATCCGATGAAGGAATCTTAAGTTGTCATTTTTCAACCTTCACTGTATAAAAAATCGTCCTCTTGAAATTTAAGATGACGTTGAAGCTTGCATTGTTCAAAGGCAACGACTTTTTTTGAATATCTTAAATTTCTATTGGCAGACTTAAGCTCCGAATATTACGCAAACATTCTTGAGAAATGTTACTTTGCGATTTACAGCCTACGTCCGCAAAATATGATTTTTTAAATAATAATGACGATGAGAAATTGAAAGAAATTTTCGTTGCATTCCAACGATGCAACCTTCAACCCAATGGTTTAAGACCCTCCAGATATTTGAGCCTTACAAACAGTTATGCCTTGACTATGAAGTTTGCATCGTTGGTCTGCAGCGAAAATCATTCCTTTGTCATTTCCCAAACTTTTTCCACCAGATTTTAGCTACGAAAATCCGCAAACATTTTTAAGGGTCTTTATTTGGCGCTCTACCTGAATCTGCCAAATATAATTTTGGACAATAGTGGAAATAACAAATAAAAAAGAATCTTTATTGCATTCCAACGATGCAAACTTCAGCCCAGTTTTATGCCAAAGTCAGAACCAAATCGTCGTCTCCTACAGCAGCAATGTCAATTCATTTGATCAAAATCGTTAAAACCATTTTTGGAATGCGGGTAAGGTTCCACAAACCCCCAACCTCCGATCGAGCTAAAATTTTGCACAGACCTCCCTTCTAATATTTTAAGACAACCCCTAAAGGGATTTTTCGTGACGCGCAATAGTTTTTGGTTTTAGGTTTGGGTTTGTTCGGATTTGTTGGGTTTGTTTGAGTTTATGGGGTTTCTTTATTTCGGTTTATTTGGATATTTATGTTTAGAGAAAACGGAGAGCGCTTTAACATATACAGGGTGTCCCAGAACTGAATGCGTTCCCTGAAATGGGGGGTTGTGAGTAAAATTCTGAGTCGATTGATATAAGCATATGTGGGCCTCAGATCAACCGCTGAATTATTATTAATTTCTAAAGGCGGGCGCACCCGATTGGCCCGTCTTTAAAAATTGATAATAATTCAGCGGTTGGTCTGAGACCCACACATGCTTATATCAATCGACTCAGAATTTCACCCCTAACCCCCCATTTCAGGAAACGCGTTCAGTTCTGGGACACCCTGTATAGGTATGAACGGAGACGTAGCAGATATAGATATAGTCGGCGCCCGTTAAAAAAAAAACTTTAAAATGCAATATCTTGAAAACTATTGCGAGTCGCCAAAAATCCCTTTAGGGATTGCCTTAAAATATTAAAAGGAAACCGTGTGCAAAATTTCAGCTCGATCAGAGGAGAGGGGGGGATTTTCGGAACCTTATCCTTTACAAAAAATATACAAGATTTGCCCGTTCGATCGCATAGGACACGATAATTTATTTTTATGGTCGGATGACCAGCAGAGGCGCCCGCATAGTACGGACTCGTACCATTTCCGTTCGCCGTTTCCTCGTAGCTCCGTTATAATCGCGGTTACGTATTATGCAAGCAACGCGCAATTAATTTTACTTCGAGCGGTCTAGCGTAGTTCGGTACGCTCGTAGAAGATCCCGTAAAACTATACACGCGGTGACTGCTTTTGCCAACTGTCGTATCACTTTATAGCGCTTTAATTCGACGTCCGACGTCGAACGCTCAATGCCAGCTTCTACATATGACGATAAACCACGCGATTATAAAGAACCAGACATTGTGCCAAATGATCAATTATAGATCAATCGAAAAGTACTCCCAAGATTTCGAATCAGGTGCAACCATGATACCCTGCGAATGTCATGAAAAATGTGATAAAAGTTTCATGTGGATCGTATGAGCTGATGGAAGGGCTTGGATTAAGGGGTGACACCACTGTACAGTTGAAAAAAATGGAATTTTTAAAAAATTGGCTTAAGAGATGCTTTGAGCCATCTAGAATAAGAGGAAAAAAGTTTGGTACCTGTAAAAAAAAGGCCCGCAGGCCCGTGTCGAGTGTTTTTCTCGGAACACAATTTTTCAAAACGGCACGCAGCATAACTCCAACAACTTTCATTCTATTCACTCCAAATTTTGAGCACATCTTCAAAATAACATTCCGAAGCGAAATACGTACGGGATTTTTCATGAGTTGATTTTAACATTATTTATTAACAAATTATTGTTCTTTTGTTCTGTCCAAAAATTGGTTTTTGCTTCAACTGCTTGCCAATTATACGAAAAATAATATTTAAAAAATCCCCTACGTATTTCTATAGCTATACTCAGGTAAATTAATAGGATTTATTTGATTATTTCCACATTAAAATTTGCGTATGTTATACTGCGTGCCGCAGAGCGTCTCAACTTCAACATGCCTCGTGAAATTGACTCCAGCGTCAACATTTTGTATAATTTCTTAACCCTTAATAGTCACACTGGGTTCACGGGACCCAAACAAATTATTTTGATGCCGTACAACTTTTTTTTCCAATAAAACATACCTTTTTTATATGCGTAAACGTTTCATTATTTCCTTCTAAATTGCACCTGCGTTGGATGAAATAAATATTCTTTTTGAAAAGTCCACAGAAACCGCTACGTCTATTTCAAAGTACATTGTTTCCAGATTATAAAACCATTTTTTTTTGTCAATAATTACAAGAATTACATCAATTTTTGTAAAAAAAAGTCATTTTTCACGTTTTTTTGCATAATTTTTATTGCATATTTAAAATTTGATTTTTGATTTCTAACCATATCTTTGCATTAAACAAGGTTCAAATTATACCTCACAATTTTTTCATATCGCTCAATGCATTGTTTCATTATTTATAACAATTTAAACACGCCTGGGTTCCATGGGTCCAGCATGACTATAACGTGATTCTAGCTAAGTGTGACTACTAAGGGTTAATATAATTTTTTTTTGTTCACTTGAAGATATGACTAATAACATCCTTGGATATTATTATTTTTTTACGTGTCCTTCGAAACAAATAAAAATAGCGAAAAATCGCTTAATTTTAGACGTTTACACTGGTGTAAGCGTTTGAAAGCAATTTCATCCGAAGCAGCGACCATCTGACTTCGCAGTTGAGTATTGTTATTGTCAATCTGGAACGGTACTTATTTGCTGCGGGTTTAATTTTTTTTGTTTCTGAACGGTCATGAACTTATGAACACAAGAGAAATTGAAAACATGTAATCGACGAGACTCATCGAATAAGGGCGATCAGGGAGCACAAAAGAAACACCTTTAGGCGAGACAAAAATTTGCTGATTTTCATGATTTTTTTTTATTCTAGAAAGATTTTTTTCATCATTTTGAGACTTAGGGTATGTTTTATTGCCACGTTTGGCTGTTACGTGGTATTTAAACAAAAAAATAATCTTTAAAAATGGCAGAGGTATGGCGTAGTCTTCTAAACTACATTTTCAAAACTGGCGAGACGTATAGACAATAAACTAATCGACCGATTCTCATGAAATTTGGTATAAATCTTTCTAACCTTATTGTCTAAAACATGATCCTAAATGTTTTTGAAAACGAAAGGAAAGTATTTTTTATTGCAAAATGTGTCAATTTTTTCGGAATATTCAATCTTTTTCTTTCAAAGCGTACCATTTCATCGATTTTCAACATTTTTCATTTTTTCTTGGTTCATATTCTACGTATGAGTGTTAATGCAAGAGAAATCATCGTTGGTTTTTTTTCGGTTTAATGCCGCCGATGCTACGTGTCACGCCGTCTGACAACATCCGCCGTAACCCGTTTAGAGTACCGTGTCTTATTTACTATATTACCTCCACCATTTTTAGAGATTAATATAAAAAAATCCACGTAACAGCCGAAAGTATTGGGTGTACAACTTAATTCGGTCCGTTTTTTTGCTTAAAATACGCATTTATTTTAATGATAAAATGAATTAATACAATAATCCAAATATTGTCCATCGCTAGCCACTACACTGTAAAAAAAGTCATTAAATTTACTATACTTTTACAATTGAAAATTTCTAAACTCGGAATATGAAACGCAAATTCGCACTTCAGTAATGGAAACTTCAGTAATGGAAATGAATTTTCATAGATGCGTATACATTTTAGTATATGGGACATTGAATATTAGTATGCTGCGTATGAGTTTTTCAACGCGCATCATAATCATACAAATATTTGTTTGATTAATGCAACAAACGTATATGATTTCCATATTTACACAAAAAGTTTTAAAATCACAATATGACTATTATTTTTAACTTCATTCTGTTGAAAAGTACAATACCTTGTACATTGAATATTACAAAAAACTGTTTAAAGAAATATGAAATTTACAATACTTTTACAATACTATGGCAAATGAAATTTCAAAACTTAGTATATGAATGAATATTTAGGCTTTAGTGTTGTAAAATTCAATACCGGACCTACATTTCATACGGTTTTACATTTCGTAATACGTACGAATTGAATATTAATACAATATCTACAATTTTTCAAGGCATCTAATAGAAAAATGAATATTCTTAGTTGAAAAATACAACAAGCGTTTTGAATATATACAATGTAGATTCTGATAGACTGGAGAATATTTAGAAATGAATAGGACATTTACAATACGAAGGCACGTACATTTTCTGATTTACAACGAGACTGCTGAGCCTGGATCTCGCGAATCGGGTTCTCCTTTCGCGGGGTGAAAGTTGAAGACCTCCGAATTAACGTCGTTTTTTATTTTTGTTCCAATAGGCCTTAGGTGCTGAGATATCGCGATTTGAAAATTTGGGAATTTCGGACGGAGCCAAGCCGGTTTCGGCTCGCGCGTAGAGTACGTTGAGCGTTGATACTTGAGACAAGAGCGGCCGTAGCTAGTACGGTAATACGACGGACTGGCACTGAAAGTTCATGGTTCGCGTCCCCGTGCTTTTTTTTTAATTCAATTTTTTTTCTTTCTAATCTCTTTTAAGACTTTGCATGTGCAGATAAATAAGAAAATTCGAAAATATGTATTACTAGTTTTATTTATCTATTATATTAAAATAATTAATCCAAAAATGAAGTCACAATTACAAAGCAAAATAATATGGTATAAAAAATAAATAATTAATCTAATTCACACTTGCAAATTTCGCGGCAGGTAATTATTCTGATTCTTCTTCTATCAGATCGGTATGCTGACAAATTGGAGGGAGGAAACCATCGTAAAAGCAAGGGAAGCACAAAGGCTTACGACACCACGAACATAAGATGAACGCAATACCACCGCAACCACATTAATTATTTTAATATAGTAGATAAATAAAACTAGTAATACATATTTTCGAATTTTCTTATTTACCTGCACATGCAGTCATGAGAGATTATAAAATAAAATAAAAATTGAATTAAAAAAAGGACGGGGACGCGAACCGTGACTTTTCAAGTGCCAACCCGTCGTCTTACCGTATTAGCTACGGCCGCTCTTGTGTCAAGCATTAACGCTCAACGTACTCTACGCGCCAGCCGAAACCTGCTTGGCTCCATCCGAAACTCCCAAATTTTCAAATCGCGCTATCTCAGCAACTAAGGCCTATTAGAACAAAAATAAAAAACGACGTTAATTCAGAGGTCTTCAACTTTCACCACGCGAAAGGAGAAACCAATTCGCGACATCCAGGCTCTGCCTTCTCCTTGTTAGTATGTGTTTATTCGGATAGTCTGATTTAATATATAATTCAGTGCAGAAAACTTCAAATTCGTGCTTTGGTCAGCATGTTAAATCAAATCATAAAAAAACGTATCGAGTAACACCAAATCTAACGTAAGTGATTAACACCCGCTGTGATGGTCTAGTGGTTAGCGTGCTCGCCACTGAACCAGCGGACGGAAGATCCCGGGTTCGAATCCTAGTCGCGTACATTTCATCGTGAAATGTTTTTCTTCGGCATTTCACGGCGAAAATACAACTAAGTTAGAAATACGATTGTAGTCATGATATGAATATAATACCAGAGTGGCGGGGGGGAGTGCCTGCGGCCGCAAGGAGAACAGGGGAAAGTAGTAGAGGGGCAACGGTCACAATGAAGGGGTAGGATAGGAATAAACGCGAGAAATTAACACCGAACAAAAGCAGCAAGTCTAATTAAAAACCCAAATCGATTCGCATTAATTTTTATCGCAGAAAGTAAATAATAACAATTACACTAACCTAACACCGTAAAATTAATACACTTTTCTATGCCAATTTTACTTTTTTTTTAATTAAAAAATGCAATCTGTGCGTATTAATTTTAATACGCTCACAATAGATACCTTGCGATACGTATATGATTTTTCCAGTACTGAAGTGTTGCGATATTACTGAACGATTATTAGACATTCGAAAAGCAGCCCATTGATTTTCAAATGACAATATTAAAATTCATAAACGGTATCTGTAAAAAGACTTCCTACACTTTTATATTAATTTTAATACGCACCGTAAAATTAATACACTTTTCTATGCCAATTTTACTTTTTTTTTAATTAAAAAATGCAATCTGTGCGTATTAATTTTAATACGCTCACAATAGATACCTTGCGATACGTATATGATTTTTCCAGTACTTAAGTGTTGCGATATTACTGAACGATTATTAGACATTCGAAAAGCAGCCCATTGATTTTCAAATGACAATATTAAAATTCATAAACGGTATCTGTAAAAAGACTTCCTACACTTTTATATTAATTTTAATACAGATTTTTTTTACAGTGTACTTTTCCCCATCTTTCTGGTAATTTATGAATTCCGTCGCGGAAGAAGCGTTCATCTTTTGAAGCCAAGAATGAATCGAGCCAATTTTTGATACCCTGTTGTGACGTGAAGCATATTCTAGTCAAAGCGTTCTACATCGATCGAAACAAATGGTAGTCGGAAGGGGCAAGATCTGGGCTATAAGGCGGGTGAGCCAGAATTTCCCACCCGCTATTTTCCAAATTGCTTTTAACCACAATAGCAAGGTGAGGCCGAGCGTTGTCATGTTGAAAGATTATGGACTCGTGTCTGGTCGCATATTCTGGACGTTTTTCGGCCATACCTCGCTTTAAACGGATCAATCGTTGCCTGTAGAAGTCTCCCGTGATGGTCCCACAAGCATTCGGTGGGCTTCAGCTGCACTTTTCTTCCAATTGAAACTGAAAATCAACACTTCCCACAAATGGTGCTTATTTGGGACGAAATTCGATCTTTTCACCGCAGTAAAAATTATACTTGATGCGCAAAACTCAAAGGTCTGTAAACGATATTTGGTTAAGAGATGTTGATACTTCACGATACAGCAAAAATCAGCTGTTGCCGTCAACCATTTATAGCACCTAGAGCCATCTTTTGAAAACGGACCGAACTAAGTTGTACATCTAATAGTAATAAACATACCCTAAGTCTCAAAAATGGTGAAGAAATGTATCCTTAAAAAAAATAATGAAAATCAGCAATTATTCCTCGCCTAAAGATATTTCCCCCCTTAAATGATTTATAAACATCACAAGAATGATATACAAAAGGAATTATGAGCAAAGATTTTTTTTAAAATTAGCCCTCATTTTCCGAAGCGCTTCCGAAACGCACGAAACTGCCTATAGACGGTAAAAGTAGCAATTTGGACTCGTTTAGCTCAGTTGTTGTACACAAAAATTAACGAGTCCTACTATCGAAATGCAAGAAAATTGACGACTAAACAACTGAGGACTTACCATCGAAATGCCTCCGCGGGTACACGCAGAAATAAAACGAGAGCTTCAATTTCTTCGTGTGAACGATAGCTCCTAAATCAATTTTGAAACTTCAAATGCGTTTTTCTTGAAACCACGTTTTTAAAATCGGGAGGACGTATAATCCGGACAGTTTTTATCCGATTGATTTGAAATTTTAACTGTAGCTTTCTAGATTGATTCTTTAAAGAAGTACAGACGATGTTTAAGATTCATCAACAATTCTCATTTTCATAAACCAATGAAGGCCGAGTTTTTTTCAGCAAAAAAAAAGACAAATTTATTCAAAATTGTGCCACTGCGAAAAGACGATTTTTTTAATAATCGTGGGTACTTCTCTATCAAAACTAATGTGAATGGCGATTTTTGTTCTGTTTAAGGTGCTAAAGCATAGAAGTTCTGCGTCCACCCGCAGACCGAGCAAAAAAAACGTTTCAGTGTAGCTATGACTGAGCCGCAATTTTGTATTTTTTTTTCATAAAATTTTGTTCGTTGTATACGTCAACACATGTACAATAAACCTCCAAACCTCATTTTGGTTGTTTTGTTCTGCATTGTCAAAAAAAATCCGAAAAAACCTGAGTAAAAATGATTGTATATACTTAGATACAATTATATAAAAATGATATACAATCATATATGGGTCATTCCATGTCAAATCGACAAATTTTTTACCTGACCCCCTTTGATTTCGCTGAAAATTTTCTATCTTTTTCTACCCCCCGAAAGTTATTTTTCAGAATTTTTTCAAATTTTTTTTCCCGACTCAAAAAAAGTTATGAATTTTTGAAAAAAACCGCTCTTTTATTTTTAAATTGCCAGAACTTTTTCAAAAATTGACCGTTTGGGAACTTTTTTTTTTCAAAATTTTTGTTTTTAAATGTAGTTTTCGAAAAAAAATATGAAAAAATTTTCAGAATCCCAGATATATGAAATATTTTAGTTTTTTTGAAAAAACCGTAATTTTCTCAAAGTCCGACCGTTTTTTTTTTTTTTTATTTTGCTCTAAAAATACTTCAACTAATTCTGCAATGATCCCCGTTAATCAAAAGATGTGACGACAATCGCTTCTAATTTTTTTTCTTGATTATAAAAAAATTTTTGTTGAATTTTTGCTGATTTTATATAACTTTGTTATGAAATTTTTTTTATTTCCTCGTGAAACCTCAAAAGTTGAAAAATAAAATTTTATTGGAGAATTTCAAGTGATTATCGTCCAAGAAATTGTTATTTTAAAAAAAAAAATAATTTTTTTCTCTCATTGACGTTATTTTGTCATGTTTCAGTACCAAAATGACGTTAAGTTGTCATATTTCAGTACCAAAAAAAAACGTCCATAAGAGTAAAAAAATAACGTCAATGAGAGAAAAAAATTATTTTTTTTTTAAAAATAACAATTTCTTGAACGATAATCACTTGAAATTCTCCAATAAAATTTTATTTTTTAACTTTTGAGGTTTCACGAGGAAATAAAAAAAATTTCATAACAAAGTTATATAAAATCAGCAAAAATTCAACAAAAATTTTTTTATAATCAAGAAAAAAAATTAGAAGCGATTGTCGTCACATCTTTTGATTAACGGGGATCATTGCAGAATTAGTTGAAGTATTTTTAGAGCAAAATAAAAAAAAAAAAAAACGGTCGGACTTTGAGAAAATTACGGTTTTTTCAAAAAAACTAAAATATTTCATATATCTGGGATTCTGAAAATTTTTTCATATTTTTTTTCGAAAACTACATTTAAAAACAAAAATTTTGAAAAAAAAAGTTCCCAAACGGTCAATTTTTGAAAAAGTTCTGGCAATTTAAAAATAAAAGAGCGGTTTTTTTCAAAAATTCATAACTTTTTTTGAGTCGGGAAAAAAAATTTGAAAAAATTCTGAAAAATAACTTTCGGGGGGTAGAAAAAGATAGAAAATTTTCAGCGAAATCAAAGGGGGTCAGGTAAAAAATTTGTCGATTTGACATGGAATGACCCATATATAATCCGATATGAATGTACTTCCATCAAATTTGATTTGATAATATTATACATAGTTCTGTATATAATGATATATGGAGATACCATTTTTATAGGGAGTTTATATAATTAGATATAATATCATATACAATTATGTATAATTCAATATAGTGCTGTATATAATTATATATATACGTGAACATTTTATTTACGGTATATAAAATTGTATATGACTGTATATGAGTACTTTTACTTTCTTTTGAAATACATATAGTTGCATATATCTTTATATGATTAGACCCAGAGAAAGTTTTCTTTGGTTTTATTCGCGTATGGAAGCAGGTAAATCGAAAGATTGTTTATTAAAAGTTAACAAATTATGTATTGATACAATATATTTACCAAATTTGATTACAATTATTGGTTTTCTTGCAGAGATAATTTCCAATTCTGATCAGTCGATTAATATTAGTTTTTTCTTGATATTTTACTAACAAAATGTAATCGCTTTCTTCGACTGGTATAATATGTGTCACAATAGCTTTTTTTCTACATGACAAAACGTCAACGTATTTTACATTGAAACGTTGAATTATAAAATATAAACCCGAGTAAAAATGAATATATACAAACATATATAATTGTATATTAATTGATCATATATAATTGTATACAAAAATTGGCCCGATAGAATTTTATATATTTGTATATAAACGTATACAATTGTATGTACTAATATACAGTTATGTACGATAGTATATGAATATATGTTTATGTATATTCATTTTTACTCGGAAAGTCTCATTTTTCGGTGAGCCACATAGATCCTTTGAGTCTCATGGGCCACTAGAGCCTTAACCCTTCCGCTCCGAAAAACGCATTTATACGTTTGGACTAAAATAACCAAATCTCGCGGTCACCCTATGAATTAATAAAAAAATGCTTCACTTCATACGTTTAATAGCGTGTAGGAGATCAGAAACAATAATTTTGTCGCACGAAATTCTTTTCAAAATTCGAGTAGAATTAGAAATAGGATTCTGTCACAGAATGAAAAGTACGAAGTGGAATTTTGTACTTGAATTATGTTAAACTATCGTCGAGGAATTCATCGGGCACAGAAATGCATGAAGTGAATAGAACTCGAACCTCAAGGCCTTGTGTGTAGCAAAAGCACAAGAAAAGAACATGTCAGAAACGACACAAGATATGAGTGTAAATAATGCAACGTCGGGCTTAGCGTGTATTCTTGCCTCCGAGAATCTAACACCTTGCAACATTACTAATAACATTTTTTTTGTGCCAATGACATAATATCGAGAGAAAAAATAAAGTTGATAAAAGTTGACATCTTTTGGAAAAAGGCCCGGAGCGAAGTGGTTAATCGAATATGGTATATATCGAAGTCACATCGTATATCGACGAATCGGAAAAGTCCTTGATGTGTAAAGGGGTGTATGATGTTGAAGTTTGCATCGTTGGAGCGCAACGAATATCATTCTTTTTAATTGTTTGAATTTTGTTGCTGTCAAAATCACTCAAATGTTTTTACGTATTCTTACCAGAGATTTACGATTCTGATTTGCAAATATAATTTGCAAATGCAGATAAGCATAAAGAATTAGGTAAGCATAAAAATGACGGAATGGTAAATGACAAAAAAAATCGTTGCGTTCAAACGATGCAAACTTCAACGCCATAAGGGTGCCCCAAAACGACCTGACATTTTTATTTATGAATGAAACGTATTATTTATTTGAAAAGTACGAATATTTTTATTTTAATATAAGGTACAAACATGGAGGTTGTGTGTGGAACACAATATCCGATAAATGGCATAAAGGGCATAGGCTTGGAAGACATATTCTTTCAACAAGATGGCGCAGCCTGCCACACTGCGGTCGAAACAATGCAGTTATTGCAGACGAAGTTTCATGGTCGTGTTATCTCGCGCCGCGGCGACGTGAATTGGCCACCAAGATCGTGCGATTTGTCGCCATTAGAGTTCTTTCTTTGGAGTTTTCTGAAAGGAAAAGTGTATGCCAATGATCCAGAGACCATTCCGGAGCTCAAGGAAACAATTTGACGCACCATTAAGGGGAGGGTAGGGGGTTCAGCGTAAAAAAAAAAACTTTTTTTGCGAATTTTTCCCATCTATATGGAACGAGTAAATTTATTGAAACCTTTTGTACATTGTTAAGTATCATTTCAAGAACATTCAGTGAAATTTGTACGCAAAAATATCCACAAACAAGCCGGTGCCGCGTTTTTCTTGAAACCACTTTTTCAAAGTCCGTGTTCACTGCCATTTGAAAACTACATGACCGATTTATCTCAAACTTGGTACACACTCTCTACATATAAAATACCTCCCCCCCCAACGGTTAGTTTGTGATTTTTTTACATTAAGGGGGCTTTCCACCCCCAAAATGGCGGAATTTTTCGTGGAAAATAGCATTTTTCATTTTACATGCGCACCAAAAATTTAGAAATGAAAAAAAAATATCAAAGAGCGTTGGAGGGAGGATTTGATGATACTTTGACTAAATTTTAATAGTACTTGATTTCAGATAATTTCTAGCTGAGATACAGTGAACACCGCGAATCGTGTTTTTCCAAAGGCGTTCTTGGAAAAGCTTTGTCACCGGCTTGTTTGTGGATATTTTCGCGTACAAATTTCACGGAATGTTCTTGAAATGACACTTAACAATGTACAAAAGGTTTCAATAAATTTACTCTATCCATATAGGCGAAAAGAAAATCGCAAAAAATTGTTTTTTTTTCACGCTGAAACCCCTACCCTCCCGTTAAGAGGGGCAGGTATTTTTGTTTTATTTTTTTTTTGAATTTTTTCATATGAATGCATTATGGGCCTGGCATAGATGATCCTGTGTAAGTATATGAAAAAAACCCTTTTATTGATGTTTAATTTTTTATCTTCTAGTGTAGAAATATTTGAAACTTTTGAACGCGTTTTTCTCACACTTAGCATTTTCAAAGTCCGTGAACTCTCTAGCTGAAATTCCACTGCACCGATCCGTTTGAAATTCTACACATAAATTACGAGGTAACGCTCTCTAGTTTTTAATTTTTTTTTTATTATTTGAATTTATTGTACAATAACAAAATTTCCGATTTTTAAAATGATGAAATCGGTATTTTTACTTCTAAGGGTAACCAAAAATTAAAAAATAAAAAAAACCGACAGCGTTGCCTTAAGGAACTTATCAACTAACGAAATCTTTTCGGTTTTTTTTATTTCAGATGATCTAGTGATGAGTTATGCGGTTCACCGCAATGTAGCTTTTTTTAGGCGTCTGCGAAGATTTACTGTCAATGGCTCATTTCTGCATAATTATTCATGCAAATTTTACAGCATATTCTTCAAATGTCCTTTTATTACATACTAATTACATTAATAAATGTATATTAACTGTGTCGTCAAAAAAAATTATCGTAAATATGCTTTTTTTTTTAGCGAATTAACGCCCACCCCTTTAATGAAATTAGTTCGCAATGATGCCAAAACGATATTGAAAATTTCGTCAAAAGAGTGAACGTTCGCAAACAGGGACGAGGCAGCCCTTTATCGGATATTGTGTTCCACACATAACCTTCATGTTTCTACCTTATATTAAAACAAAAATATTCGTACTTTCCAAATAAATAATACGTTTTATTAATTAATTAAGGGGTTACCCCCACTCGCGATTTTGAAAAAATCGAATTTTTTGTTATTGCATTTTTTTGAAGTATAAGTATAAGTAGCCCGGAATAGATGACTCTATGTAAGTTTACAAAAAAAAATATTTTCTTCGTGTAAACTGAAATTGAAACTTTAAACGCGTTTTTCTCAAAATGGCATTTCTGAAGTCGGTGACCAAGATTACTGGAACACTAATGAACCGATCTTCTTGAAAATTTGCAGGCTTATTTAATACATGAAAATGTAGTCTTTAATCGTGCGATCTTTTTTCGAAAAAAAAAAAAATTGCTGTTTTATAGCCAAAAAACGGCCGTTTTTTTCGTTAAAATCGAACCATTAACTTTGACTGTCCGCCATTTTGTGAAAAATGAATATTTTTAAAATCCTTCGATTAAAGACTAGTTTATACTTATATTTGACTAAATCCATCCGCATTTTTTTTTCAGATGATCCACTTCGCCGCAATGTTGGTCACCGCAAACCGTATATATAAAAACATTATTTCATTGACGGCCATTTGCCAATAAACAATGTAATATTTTTCAATAAAAAAATTACTGAAAGTTCTTCAAGATGTGTTCTTTAAGATAGTATATTGATCGATTAAAAAAGTTTTCTCATTTTCTTTAAAAAAATCCATGAAAAAGGCCTTTTTTGCGCTACAAGTGGGGGTAACGCCTTAATTAAAATGTCAGGTCATTTTGAGACACCCTATATAACAAACTACAGCGATGCATCAATACTCTCGAACGAATTGTCTCTCGTCTAGCGTTCGCTTTCGTTGTTTGTTCAGCAATTGCTCAAGGCGCTGTTCGCTGCAATTTATTTTTCAATCAAATCGTGATGCGCTGTACGGGTTCGATTAGTGACCAGTTGGCTTCTTGCGAATTGACGCGGTCATTCTAATGTGATTTACGAGTTCAGGGTAAATCTTTGCTCAGCGGTTCGTATGCTATGCATTTTTTTTCTTTATCTGGATAGAAATAAATATATAGGTATTAAACTCTAGGCAGAAAAAGGCTACGGAAGAGTCTGGTTCGTCGGTAGTGAGGAACATCAACATGTGACGCAAAATTATTGCGAAATTTGGCAGTTTTTCGAAAGAGAACACGCCTCTGGTTGATATCAATTGAGGTACAAGTGATCAAATCCGGACTCGTCCACGTTAGGTCCATTTTTTTCGTGTCTGAAATTCGGTTTTTAATCAATTTTGAGGTGTTTAGAGTCGGATTCGATAAAAAAATATTTCGAGAACTAATGAGCGTGTGTTTGAAGAACACGAAAAAAGCAAAAAATTGACAACGTGTGGACAAGTCCGGTCTTATTCGTCTGCTCCTTAATTGTTCGGCAATGACAGTTACATGTATAACAAGGATAACAATAAAATGGAGAAAAAGAAAACAGCAAAGAAATTTCATTGCATTCCACGGATGCAAACTTCAACAGTGTCTTAAGGGGTTACCCCCACTTGCGATTTTGAAAAAATCGATTTTTTTTATTGCTTCTTTTTGAAGTATAAGTATCCGGGCCCATACTTCTAAATGGGCCCGGAATAGATGACTCTATGTAAGTTTACAAAAAAAATATTTTCTTAGTGTAAACTGAAATTGAAACTTTAAACGCGTTTTTCTCAAAATGGCATTTCTGAAGTCGGTGACCAAGATTACTCGAACACTAATGAACCGATATTCTTGAAATTTTGCAGGCTTATTTAATACATAAAAATGTAGTCTTTGATCGTTCGATTTTTTTTTTCGAAAAAAAATGGCCGTTTTATAGCCAAAAAACGGCCGTTTTTTTCGTTAAAATCGAACCATTAACTTTGACTGTCCCCCATTTTGTGAAAAATGAATATTTTTTAAAATCCTTCGATTAAAGACTAGTTTATATTTATATTTGACTAAAACCATCCCCATTTTTTTTTTCAGATGATCCACTTCGCCGCAATGTTGGTCACCGCAGACCGTGTATATAAAAACATTATTTCATTGACGGCCATTTGCCACTAAACAATGTAATATTTTTCAATAAAAAAATTACTGAAAGTTCTTCAAGATGTGTTCTTTAAGATGGTATATTGATCGATTAAAAAAGTTTTGTAGTTTTCTTTAAAAAAATTCATGAAAAAGGCCTTTTTTTGCGCTACAAGTGGGGGTAACGCCTTAAAAGCAATTGAAAAATGAATGTACAAAAAACTGCACAATACTTATAAATAATACTAGAACAGGAATATACGCAGATACATATATCACGGTAGACAGAAATTCAATGGATTATTTATAGAAGCAGAATTGTCTGATCTCGAAAATTGCAGCTGCTCAAGTCTTTATAGCTGCGCATACATCGCACTCACTATGCCTCCACTCAATATCAAATGATAAGTGAATATTATAGGAGTTGTCGGTACACATTGAAAACGTTTCTAATCGAGTTCTTCCATTTTCATTAGCATTTCACAGTCTTGCATGAGATGTTCTCGACAAACGTGGAAAAAAACGTGGAACAAATAAGAAGTGATGATTATATTACGTAAGAAAAGTGACGTCATGTGATTAGTTTTGCCGACGGAATGTCATGGATCATCGAAGCTGTTCTCCAACTGTTTTCTCCAATATTACTTTTTCCACTTATTACTGTTTTCTCCAATATTACTTTTTCCACTCGAAAGCATCATTATATCGCGACTGAAAAAAGTAGTTATATAACTGTAAACGTAATGTTTCGTCGACCGGTGGATCATAAATGAGACACTATCATGACCAAATAAATACTGTTAGGGTTTAAGGGGATTTGCTGATTTTCACGATTTTTTCTTACAGGGGAGATTTCTTCCCCTCTTTTGAGACTTACAAGGAACATCACTTTGGTGTCGTCCTTCGATTTTGTTGAAACTTTTTTATGTGGAATGAGTATCACAAACTAAGAGACACGTATTTTTTTTCGCGGAAAAATGGTTTTAAGGTGTGAAACGCACCCTCGAAAATAGGGGTGTTTTTCGTTTTTCGTCGAGAACGTTATCGTTCTCATCTCCAATGTATAGTATAAAAAAAAATGAACATTGTTGCAATTTAAAATTTTTTAATATCTCGTACCGTTAAAACGTTATCGACGAAAAACAAAAAGCATCCCCACTTTTGAGGGTGCGTTTCACCTCTTAAAACCGTTTTTCCGCCGATCAAAAAAATACGTGTCTCTTGATATTTGATACTCTTCCACATAAAAAAGTTTCAACAAAATCGGAGGAGGGCACCAAAGTGATGTTCCTTGTAAGGGTATGTTTTATTGCTACTTTTGGCTGTTGCGGTCTTCTAAACTACATTTTCAAAACTGGCTAAAAAACTAATCGACCGATTCTTATGAAATTTGGTATAAATCTTTCTAACCTTATTTTCTAAATTATGACGATGAATGTTCTTGAAAATAAAAATAAAAAAGTATTTTTTCGTTGCAAAATGTAGCCATTTATTTCGGAAAGTTCAATATTTTTGTTTCAAAGCGTACCGTTTCAACAATTTTCAATATTTATCACTTTTTCTTGGTTCATATTCCGCGTATCAATGTCGATGAAAAAAAAATCTTCGTTGGTTTTTTTTCGGATTGATACCGCCGATGCTACGTGTCACGCCGTCTGACAACAGCCGCCGCAACTCGTTTAGAGTACCGTGTCATACACCCGCCATTTTTAAAGATTAATTTTGAAAAATACCATGTAACAGCCAAAAGTACTAATAAAACATACCAAGTCTCAAAAATGATAAAAAAAACCTTTTTCTTAAAAAAAATCATGAAAACCAGCAATTTTATCCTCGCCTAAATGTATCTCACCCCTTAACAAAACTCATTTTTAACAAGTAAAACGTTTATACAACGCCATACAAATATATTTCTTTTTTTCCATCTGCAACTCCAAATTTGGTAGTACTGAATAATATCTTGTATTACGACATAGAAACGTTTTAACAACCGGCAAATTGGAGTCTTAAGTAACTCTTCAAACGCAGCTCACTTCCCATCATCCATTAAAAAAAAAAATTCTCGAACCTGTGTGAATATTCCTCATACCCTGCCCCTTTCTATGGTATTGAAATTTGCATCATTAGAATGCACCGAAATTGTTTTTATTTTTTTTGTTTTTATCGCAAACAAAAACTGTTTGGGTTTGCCCTGAAAACTTTTAGTAAGGATCCTAAATGAATGAATCAGCTAAGAACATAGGGACAACACAAAAAAAATATTTCTTTCACATTCAAACGATACAAACTTCACTTCGTTCCTTTTGGATGTTCCTTTTTTGGCACGTATGGGCTCAGATACACGTAATTCGTTGATAGATTTAAAAAAACATTTGTTTTGTTCGTCTTTTCAAAAATTACAACCACGATGCTGAATGGTACAATTTCCGATAAAACATTGAACGAAAAAAAAAAAAAACAAAAAAACTTGTCTGCGTCACGCGGAATATATTTTTTAAAGATTATACTGTTCTTTGGGTATTCATTCAGCGGACAGCTTATAATCATTTTAAAAAATAGTAATAAAAAAAAATAAAACTATCTTTTACTCTGCA
This sequence comes from Ophion slaviceki, assembly GCA_944452715.1. NCBI lineage: Eukaryota > Metazoa > Arthropoda > Insecta > Hymenoptera > Ichneumonidae > Ophion > Ophion slaviceki. The sequence continues at coordinate 25,524,504 of OX101785.1, read as the reverse complement.
ATACCGCTTTATAATATGACGCTAATTCTACACAATTTGCACGATGTTGAGTAATATCGAAACGGAACACTTATTACTGGATAAGCGTTTTAAAGATATATGATTTTCAATGGTGCCAACGATATCGATATATGAGCATGTAGGTACGTCCGATATAAGTGCATGCTGATATGTGTGTGTACGCGTTAACATTACGCGTACGTACGAAGTATCTGGAAATAAATCTGCGGGTTAATATTTTTTTTATTGTTCTTTTATTCATGATCGTTTTTTACTAAGATTTAGCAAAATTCTGACTTGCCTAAGTGGGAAATCCTTGCTCAGGAAATCACAAAATATGGAACTGCTATAAATCGTACGGCCGATAACGAAATTCTGAAGCGCTTTCCGGTAATGAGCTTGCTCTCGCTCGTTTCCATCTTTTCCAAGTATGAGAAAAAGCGAAAGCAAAAAATAGCTGCAGCCGTCGTTTTCGACACCGTTATAATCATTGCCATGGCGTTTTTCGAATTATTTAAAGAATGCCGCATTTCGTTATTTTGCAAAAAAAAGTCTTTCAAAGAAAATATTCACCGAAAAAATGTACCGGACGAACGAAATCCCAGGTAGGAAATCAAAAGGCTGACGATGGAAACAAGCTTGTGCGAGCCTTGTTTCACCGAGCCTGAGTGAGACAGACCTGGCCCAGGTTTCATTGCATCGTTTGGAGCAGCCTGGAACTAAGACTGGCTGCTTAGCCTAAACTCAGGGTTATTTCAAGCTTTATTCAGCCGGTGAATTTTGAGGCTGAAAAATCAAGGCTGGATGCAGGCTTGTTTCAGGTTGTGATAAAATAAAATAAGTTTGAAATAATATTTTTTCTATACTTTTATGAAAAAAAAATTTAGTAATAAATGTGTCGGATGCGAAGGCAGGAAAAACGAAAGCGAAGGAGGCAGCTCAGAACACTTAAACATATGCTCTTATCGATATTTATGAGGTACACAAAAAAGTGTATACGAAAATAAAATTACGCAATAAAATAAAGTATTGTTTTTTAAAATATTTTTTATATATATTTTGTAATAAATAATATAACAAATAATAAATATATATAACAAATCGAATGAATTCTTTACAAATTTATTAAATTTACCCCAATGTAGAATATAGAAAACTAAAAACAGGCCTCATATAGCCTCGGGAAGAGTTTGGGAAAAGCCTCGTTTTGAGCCTTGTTGTTTCGTCGTTTCAGGCTTAGTACAGGCTTTTCTACCAGCCTTTGGTCAAGCCTGTGTGCAAGAGCCTGAAACCGCGTTATCATTCAGAGGTTCAGCTAGGCCTGAAATCAGGCTGGTGCTCAGCCTGAATTAAAAAATGTGAGCCTTGTTTCAGAGCTTGGCGAGCCCTTTTTTCATCGTCAATTCCTACCTGGGATGTCCCTGAATGTTTCAAATTGGATGATTGTTTATTTATTTTAAACGTGGTTTAAGGTATATTCCTTTCACGGAGGGCCGTATTTCATGGGGGCATAAACAGGGCCCTTCTGAGTCATCGGTAAATTAAATTGGCACTTAATAAAAAATGAGGTACGATCAATTATTATACCCACCGATGATTTGGAATAGAGAAATTTCGCGCAAATTTGGTAGATTTAAACATTTTTAAATGTTCTCTGAAAAGTCGCGAATACGAAAATTCTTCCGCTAGTCACATTTTTCCGAGTTTTATCATTCATATGCTCTTGAAACGTTCGGTGACCCCCTGTTTTTATGATTGGTACGGAATCTTTTCATTTTTTTACACACGTAGAGCAGTTTATATCAGATGTATCGAGTTATTTAGTGTATAAATTATTAGATGGAAATGTGGCCAGCGTGTCATCTCCATGAAGTGCCGTATAAATTACGAGTATATAAATAACTCTAATGTACGACTAATAAAATGTTTAAATGAATTTGGGAGTCGTAATTATTCGTTAAAGGGGATACTGCTACCCCCCTGAACAAAAAATGACGACTCCAAAAATCGTCCATTTTATACGGCATTTTATGGAGATGACACGCTGGCTTTATTTTTTGTTTTTTTTTGCCGAAGGGGCAAAAAGCCATCTACAAATGGTTTTTTGCCCCCATACCCAAATATGGGATATGGGGGCAAAGTTTTCCTAAAGGGGGTAGTTAAGGTATCCTTTAGGCGAGGGAAATATTTGCTGATTTTTAGGATTAAAAAAAAATACGACCGAAATCAGCCAAAACTAGTAATAAAACATACCCTACGTGTCAAAAATAATAAAGAAATCTTGCTTTAAAAAGAAAATCATGAAAATCAGCAATGTTTTCCGCACCTGAAGGTACCGTAAAATGGGTTTACTTTGAACAGGTTTTGAAAGTTTTTGAATGTAATTTTTTTTAACATCCCAAATTCCATCTTTTTTAATTCGAATAGAATAATGTGTCCTTTGGCTATCATATATGTAAGAAAATCAAGCCCCACCAGCCCCACAATTTTATACTTAAAAAAGTGCCAAAGTAGCCTCGAGTGTAGGGTTTCTTTGACAAGGCATTGAAACGCAACTTATTTATTACTTTAGTTACTTTGACATAATTTTGATAAAAATCTTTAATATTTCATGCATTATACATGGAATTGAATGAAAAATCAGGAATTTTTCACAATCAAATTGTCATCTTGATCAAGGAAACATTTTACATAAAAATATCAAGTACCTAGGGTACTATTATAGGCGCTTAATCAGTCTTGTAATTATCATTGATATCAAAATCAACTTGAGCAACATTACAATCAACTTTAGGAACATTATAATAAACTTGAACAAGGCTTAAGGTTAAAGTAGCCCCAAAAACTGTCAAAGTTACCCTTAGTGTCAATTCAACCCCGTTTTACGGTACCTCTCCCCTTAAAAGTTCGGTAACTTGGCTCGAAAAGTTACCAGTATACTGGGATGTATTTTCCCTTCGTTGTAGACGAAAATCAATTAATTGTTTTATATTCGGGTTCGTGAAAGGAATACCTTAAAGCCCGGAAAGCAAGTGCCGCCCCGTGTCGTCGTTCTGTTCGCGAACATTTCCGCATAACGTGAAGCAGCAAAAAGCGTCATCGCCGCTGCGCACAGAAAATGCAATACGTTTGCACAATACGGTGCATACACGGGCGAATGAACTAGAAAGAGTCTCTTACATCGTGCGCGTTGCGGCGAAAAAAAAATCCCTACACAAGCGTACGTGAATTAATGCATACCCGTATGTGTGCTAGTATGCGTGCTGATGACAAAGGCGCGCTTGTTTGCAACGTGAAACTACCGAGCCCAGATAGCAAATATTTGCATCGGTACTAAAATAGAAAATGTGATTCGAAATATTCTAGACCATCGGGCTCGGCTTTCAATACGGGCGATGATGACGGTTTAGATCTGTCAAAGAAAAAAAAATGACGTTCGCCACTACGAGGTCACGTCGGATGAATATGCGCTGATTCCAACGCACTCCCTTCATAAAATACAGCACAAACGCAGAAAGCTTTTTCCGTCGTCACCATTTACAGAGATTTTTCCAACGATGCGGATGTTGGACAAAAAAGCGATTGAAAAGCTGTCGACTTTGGCTAGGCCCGATCGAAATATTCAATACAAACTTTGACGTAAATTTAGGAAAAAATCAATCTTAAGAGGTTACCCCCACTTGCGATTTTGAAAAAATAGTTTTTTTTTATTGCATTTTTTTGAAGTGCAATTTGAAGTGCAATTTTTTTATGCCCGGAATAGACGACTCTATGTAAGTTTACAAAAAAAAAAATATTTTCTTCGTGTAAACTGAAATTGAAACTTTAAACGCGTTTTTCTCAAAATGGCATTTCTGAAGTCGGTGACCAAGATTACTCGAACACTAATGAACCGATCTTCTTGAAATTTTGCAGGCTTATTTAATACATAAAAATGTAGTCTTTAATCGTTCGATTTTTTTTTCGAAAAAAATGGCCGTTTTATAGCCAAAAAACGGCCGTTTTTTTTCGTTAAGATCGAACCATTAACTTTGACTGTCCGCCATTTTGTGAAAAATGAATATTTTTTAAAATCCTTCGATTACAGACTAGTTTATACTTATATTTGACTAAATCCATCCGCATTTTTTTTTCAGATGATCCACTTCGCCGCAATGTTGGTCACCGCAAACCGTGTATATAAAAACATTATTTCATTGACGGCCATTTGCCACTAAACAATGTAATATTTTTCAATAAAAAAATTACTGAAAGTTCTTCAAGATGTGTTCTTTAAGATGTTATATTGATCGATTAAAAAAGTTTTGTAGTTTTCTTTAAAAAAATTCATGAAAAAGGCCTTTTTTTGCGCTACAAGTGGGGGTAACGCCTTAAAGGATATGGCATTTTGCTCCCCATTCGTTGAAGTAAACTTTATGCAAACTTTTACATTGACCTTTATGCAATTTTTTACGTTGACGTGAACTTTATGCAAATTTTCATATGAAGAATTTATTCAAGAACGAAGTCGTTTTGATTCTCGAAATAAATGGACGAAACTAACTTGTAATATTATTGTGATCAAAAAGGTTTTTTTCCGAGTGGAAAATTGATTTGGTGTATTAATGTTTTTGTTGACACATTTGATCCATTTGACGCGATAGATGAATTTTGGAAAAGTGACAATGTCGTGTTGAGAAAAAGCACTTCAATTTCCATGGAACGCTCTATATATTAAATCTCTCGCAACTCGGTGCCGATAAGCACATGCCAATCAAAGCGAACGCATTAACCTGATTACTATGGAAAGAGGATGGCTGCTGTTTATCACCGAAATTGTTTCTTCCGTTTCGATGGAAAAGAAACAAGAGAGGATCTACAGTGATCGAAGAACGCACAATACAGCCTCAAACCTTTCAACGCATTTCTCTGACTATCCACCAGACAAAGAATAAATGTCGAACAACGAATGGTTCCAACACTGTCCCCCAGCAGTCAGCATCAGGCTTTTTTGTTAATTTAAGGAGGAAATCCCTTAAATCACCCGAAAGTGAGTCATTTTTTATTAATTTTTTTAAAGTGACAAGATAATCGCATCATTTTAAGATTTTGACATTATCTTATTACAACTTAAGGGGCCAGTCCACTTTGAAAATTTCAAAAAATCGAAAGAAAGCAAGACTTGAAGAAGCCGACGATGATGAGCAATCAGGAGGGATTTTGTACGGTGCAGGAATTGCCGATTGAGTTATGGTAAGAGTTTTTCATAGTATAAACTTCAAACGCGTTTTTCTCGAAATAACGTTTTCAAAATCTAGCTCCATCGTATCTCTAAAAGTAATAAACTGATTCTCTTCAAATATGAACCACATATTGTAAACATGATTCGCAACCAGATGACCCTCGATGGTTTAAAAATTTTGATTTTTACTTTTTTTTGCGAAAAACTGCGAAAAAACGCGTTCTTTTCGTTTTGCATCTGCAATTTTTTTATTTTTTGATGAAACTTTATATCCGAGGGTCATTTTGTAGCTGGTGTCATAGTGAATCTAATGGACTTTGATTTTTTTGTTGCAGACAAACCGTTGCCGATTTGTGATGGAGCTACCTAGCCCATCTTTTTTTGAGGCGTTACGTTAAACTATAGTTTTTGTACTTAAAAATGAATTAAAATGAATTAAAATGAATTAAAATTTTTTACAAATGTATTTCAAGACTTTATTTATCAAGCTCAACAACTTTTATAGTCATATATTTTATAAAATCCTAAAAAAAATCGCGAAAGTAGCCTTTTTCGTGGCTCCAAAGTGAACTGACCCCTTAAAATCTTAATTTTTTTTTAAACAAAATAAAATGGCGTTACACGGTATTCCTTTAGACGGCTTTTGAAAAACTGCTCATGTTATAGCTCAAAAAGTTATTGATCGATCTGGTTGAAATTTTGGGACGTTTCTCACGATAACATTCTTAGATGGATATACCTATAAAAATATAAAAAAGTATAAAATTGAAGATTAAGTAGGCTTTGTAATCAAATTTTCATGTTTTTACCACTTTTTCGACAATTTTTACCCGAAAAAAGTAATTTATTTACGCGATAATCTTAAAACTTTAGGCATATCCTTCCAATAATTAAACGCTACTGCCATACCAACCCAAACAAACAATTGAAGCTGTTTTTGGCCAAAATTCTAACATTTTTGTATACAGCCTGCCATGTTTGTAGTTTTATTTATTTAAAAAATCGTCCGCTCATACGCAAGGTTTATTATTATACAAAGGGAACATTTTTTATTTTTCATTCCAAGTCACTCCAGTTGCCAGAACCACCTACACCGATTGGCCATGGTGGCACTTTGTTCAAATGATAATAACTCCATTGCTTAGCAATATTTTTTTCAATAAAGGAACTTAAACTTGGTAAGATTATGTATTCATTGTGTATAAAATCCCGACCTCGTCAACTCAATACTCTTGTCAGAAAAAATATTGAAAATTGACCTGCTTTTAGGCCCCAAGCTTTTGCAGACCCATAAAAAATGTAAATTCAACCTATAAAGCTACAAGTAACTAATAATAGACAATGTGTTCTCATTTGAAAACATCGATGGCACATTTTCCGTTTGATCATTTCTAATTAAAAAATTTCAGGCATAACCCATAACAAATTAAGGGGTTAGACTACTGTGAAAATGACGAACATTCGTCGTTTGAGGCAACTGAAATTGAAGAGGGAGGTCCAACATATGGTGCAGGAATCCCAGATTAAATGTATAAGTTTACTTTTAATCTGGGATCTGATTGCAGCGATAGGAATGCGGGTAAAAACTGAAACGCGTTTTCCTCGAAACTGTGTTTTTTAAAACGGTATATTCAGTGTAATGTAGAGTGTCTCAAACTGGCCTGACATTTAAATTTATTAATAAAATGTATTATTTATTTGAAAAGTACGAATATATTAATTTTAATATAAGGTAGAAAAATGGAGGTTATATGTGAAACACAATATCCAATGAACGACCGCCTTGTCCTCGGACTAATTTCATTAATGGTGCTCGATCGTGTAATTCTCCATGACAAACCTTAATACTTCCCGATGCCAGTTGTCAAAGATTAGAAATTAGTACTCTAAGAAATTAATACTCTATGTTCGCCACCAAAAAAATGACGCGCAATTAAAAATGTCAGGTCATTTTGAGACACCCTTTAGTAGTTTAGTCGTGATCGACGTCTTTCTTCTCAACATTTTTTTATTAATTATTAACAATAATGATGTCATTTTTCTTCGAAAAATCGAAAACAAAAATTCAAACATTTTTTTTTACGATTTAAACGCGACAACATAAAAGCTCGGTCAAGTCTTAACGCGAAATATACATTGAGACAGGAAAAAAATCAGCAGTATTGAGGGATTTTTTAAACTAAGAAATAAATATTCCACAATTATCAAATTTTAGGTATACTTTAATAGTACATTTAAGTATGCGAAACAATTTTTTTTAAATTAATTCATCATCAAAATGGCGGAGCTGTGACAGAGTGTTACATCAAGGTCGCTGCGGGAGTTGCGAATCAGCGTGCAGTCTAGCTTCCCGTAGACTTTGATTTGCAAAAAAGTTCAAACATTTTTTCAGTTCGAAGATGTATGGTTTCTATGTGACGGCAATTAAAATGAAGAAAATGCAAATTTGAAAAAAATAGCACGCTTTTACAAAAAAAAATCAACATTTCACGCAACATTTTTGTAAAATGTGGATTGAAAAAGTAGTTTTTATTTCAATTTTTCAAACACAATTTTCGTCAAGCAGAAGGTACCGATATTATCAATATTTCGACCAAGTTTCAACTCAATCGGCTTAATTGTTTTTGAGTAATCCTGCACGCCAATTTCGATAATGCAGTTTTGAGAAAATCGCGTGCGAAGTTTACGCCCGACCCGAATCCGAGCGGTGAGGCACAGCGTTGACGGGCTGTAACGTTTGAAGTTTTTCGAATTTCGCTTTGAAACTTTAGGAAAATATTCTACATGTATAGTTCTATCGTTTAAAGAAAAACAAAGAAATGTATTTTTTGATCGTTGTAAATGTATACCCGCCTTAACCAATATTATCTATTTCAAGAAAAAAAAATGACTTTCTTTTAGTTCAGATCAACCCCGTGGCCAAAATCAAGTACACCGTTGAGCTCCTCATGTCCAAAAGTCCTTCACGAGATTATTTACAACTTCTCTAATTATTAATATTTTCAATGAAATTTAATACACTTTGTTAATATACATTAAAATAAATGTCCAAACGATTTTTCAATAATCTTGCTTATTCCTTCAAAATTTTCTCAAACAATCCTGAGAAAATCCTCAGATACTGCATTCACCCAAATGTGCTATGTCAAGAAAGTCTGAGCACTGCTTCGAGTAAAAAACAACAGAACAGCGGTCGCGAAAAGTTTATTTACGTTTAAAAAAATAAGTTTATTAGCGTTTTAAGTAAATGTATAGCCTTAACCAATATTATCTAATTCAAGAAAAAAAATGACTTTCTTTTGTTTCAGATCAACTGTGTGGCCAAAATCAAGTACACCGTTGAGCTCCTCATGTCCAAAAGTCCTTCACGAGATTATTTACAACTCCTCTAATTATTAATATTGTTCAATGAAATTTAGTACACAACTTTGTCGATATACATTAAAATAAATGTCGAAACGATTTTTCAATCATCTTGTTTATTCCTTCAAAATTCATTTTCTCAAACAACCCTGAGAAAATCCTCAGATACGGCATTCACCCAAATGCGCTACGTCAAGAAAGTCTGAGCACTCCGAGTAAAAAACAACAGAACAGCCGTCGCGAAAAGTTTCATCTGCTACAGTTTCAGACTTTGCACGGTCGATCTATCTCGAACGCTCTCTGTTAATCAAACCGCCAGCAATCGTGTGGAATCTACAGACACTTGTACGTACGTGAAGTTGTTAGTGAGAAAAACTTACGGGACGGCGACGTAAAGTAATCTCGGATGTGGCTTCACACGTGACAGGGTTGACACGCAACCGCTGTGTCTCCTGAAGGAGGTTAATGGCAAGGATACTTTCATCGTCCCGGAGTCCCTTCGCGCGATTTTCGAACTGATCTCTGGTGAGACCAAAATCGCGTACTCGTTCATTGTCCTTGTTATATCCTCAGAAACTCCCGTTCGTTTATTATTTTTTCGCTTTATTGTTTTTCCTCAAATACTTGTCACGAGTTTCCAAAACTCACGAAGATCCTCCATTTGGGAGGAGATCACTTTCCCCGCACTATAACGAAAACGCGAATCACTAAACGTCAGTTAGCCTATCTGTATGCATCTACGAATTGGCCCAACCATTGTGGAACAACTCGTTTATTTTCGACCGACTTTTAGTTTCCTCCGCTTGTTCTTTAATTCACCGAGAAAAGTAATTAAAAAAAACTTTGATTGATAGAAACAGCAGATTAAATCGTAAAAATCTGTGGATACAGTTTATGGTCGTAGATTGCGAGTCATGGTTCTTTTCCTGCCACTGTTATCGATAGGCTCGTTTCACTGAGAGAAATGTATGGTAACTTCAACCATAATGTAAGCGTATTTTATATTACCCTGAGGGGATAACAAAATTTTGTAGTCAAGCTTACTTCCTAAAAAATAGTACTGCTTATGATATTTTAGCAGTTGTGTTAACTATGCTCATATGTTAACCGCGACCAACAATCTTACAAGCATACGTTGAATGATGTTGAAGTTTTCATCGTTGGAGCGCAACGAAAGTTCCTTTTTTCATTTTATTTCCCATACTTTTATTATTATAGGCGATCTTTTTTTATTGATTTATAATGTAGATCGCTAAATAAATTTCTTTAAAAATGGTTGAAGGACTTTCGTTGGCGAAATCTGCCAAAAGAAGTTAAATTCGTTGCAGTCCAACGATGCAAACTTCAGCATCGTCATGTTGATTGTTCAATGCTATATAATATAGTAGGTTTTCATAAAATGGATATTTCCTTATACTATAAAAAAATAGTGATTTTTACCATATTGAATGGTGTGTCTACTAAATGTATATAATATTTCATAAATTCAAAAATTCTCAATTGAGAGTACCACCTGTATGATTGTTTATCATAATTTGTCATTCCCTGACCTCCGGAAATGATTCCTATCGAAGAAAATATTTCGCCTGAACAGGGATTCGAATCATCGACCTCCCCATCTATACTACGCACGCTGCCACTATGCCACCGAGTACTTATGTTATTTTGATCGTAGATTTGGCATAACGGATCAAAGTAATTCCGGCTGCAATTCCGAATAGCTGTTACCTCCGATGAAGGCGGAATTTTGCACAGGTCGTCTTTTTGACAATGTATGTCACTGCTTGAATGGATTTTTGACGCAACGCAATAGTTTTCGAAATATCGAATTTTAAAAACTGATAAATAAAGTATCAGTTTATTTATCATATAGTATAGTATAGTTATATCGTAAAGTTATTATCATATTAGTGAATTAATAAATTAATTCACTAATATATCTATATCGATCACAGCGTGCTACCGCTGTCTCTACGTTATTGACAAGTTCCACAAATGATTTACGTCTTCACTATAAGATTACCATAATTTCGTTCGTATTGTCACATTTCGTAAGATCTTGTAACAATTTATACTCAACAAGTGTTAATGTTAACCATATAAATAGTTCAAACTTGCACTGAGGAAAACGTCCATAGTATTTATAAAAAAAACGCCCATGGTAAACGTGGGCATAGTTAAATTCCCTATAGTTTATTGACACCGCAATCATGATATGATTAAGGGGTTACCCCCACTTGCGATTTTGAAAAAATCGATTTTTTTTATTGCATGTTTTTGAAGTGCAATTTGAAGTGCAGTTTTTTTTATGCCCGGAATAGATGACTCTATGTAAGTTTAGAAAAAAAAATATTTTCTTCGTGTAAACTGAAATTGAAACTTTAAACGCGTATTTCTCAAAATGGCATTTCTGAAGTCGGTGACCAAGATTACTCGAACACTAATGAACCGATCTTCTTGAAATTTTGCAGGCTTATTCAATACATAAAAATGTAGTCTTTAATCGTTCGATTTTTTTTCGAAAAAAATGGCCGTTTTATAGCCAAAAAACGGCCGTTTTTTTTTTTGTTAAAATCGAATCATTAACTTTGACTGTCCGCCATTTTGTGAAAAATGAATATTTTTTAAAATCCTTCGATTAAAGACTAGTTTATACTTATATTTGACTAAATCCATCCGCATTTTTTTTTCAGATGATCCACCTCGCCGCAATGTTGGTCACCGCAAACCGTGTATATAAAAACATTATTTCATTGATGGCCATTTGCCACTAAACAATGTAATATTTTTCAATAAAAAAATTACTGAAAGTTCTTCAAGATGTGTTCTTTAAGATGGTATATTGATCGATTAAAAAAGTTCTGTAGTTTTCTTTAAAAAATTCATGAAAAAGGCCTTTTTTTGCGCTACAAGTGGGGGTAACGCCTTAACACAACTATAAGCGTTTATACAATCATGCCGTTTTGGCAGTGTGTTTGATTATCCAGTATCCCAGAAATAACTATTAACTACTGTGAAAGGATTTACAATATCGATATAGTAAATTCATTTAATATTTTTACAATAGTTAATATTAATTTCAGGGGCAATAGATAGTCGTGTACGTCACCAAAGTCGCATGTTTACGTATACTTTTCGCTCATAGTTGTGTTAACCATATTATGATTGCGGTGACAATAAACTATAGCAATTCGACTATACTCTCTTTTACCATGCGCCTTTTTTGTAAATACTATAGACTTTTCTCTCAGTGTTATAATAAAAACGGTTTTGAAACTCACGCAAAACATAGCCGATACACTTGACTCCCCTTCCTGTCTCATTCTCTGTCTATTTTCCTCGCTGACGTGCGATCGACAGTCGTTTTTCTCGAGGAGCACTCCGATCCCATGTATATCGCTAGAATACGTTTTTTTTCTCCCTCTGTTGCGTTCACTATTCCTCTAGTCCTTGCTCTCTCTGCCCCCGTCCCCTCAATCCCTCTCTCTATCTCTAACTCTCCGCCTATTTTTTTTCGTCTCTTTTTATTGCGGTTGATGCTCGTCGGCGTCACAATCTAGTATAGTCGAGCACTCCCTGATTACGCTCGTGAACCTTCCACGACGTCAAGTAGGTCTCTGCATGGGGCTTTTTTCCCCTTTCTCATCGGTATAATAGTCTATGATGACTGAGACCGATTCATCATGATGGCTCAACGAAAAAATCACTGCGTCAAACGAGTGCCTGGATTTTTCCTGACAAATGATGTACTCCCTGGCGAAAACTGGATATTCGTATTTGATTCAGTTCTGTTGATGTCTTTGATTATCGAATTCGTTCGAGCTATTTGTTCAACGAGAATGTTCCCCCCCTGCGCTAAATACCTATGTAGAGTGAAAATTGAGAAGAAAATGGCAGGATAATCGAAGAGTACACGGAGAGAAAAGTCCATGGTATTTACAAAAAATGCCCACGGTAAAAGAGGGGACGGCGAAATTCCCAATAGTTTGTTGACACCGCAATCATAATATGGTTTACACAACTATAAGCGAAAAGTATAGGTAAACAGGCGATGTGAGTGGCGTGTTTGACTAACTATTGTCTTCGAAATTATTAATAACCTTTGTGAAAGACTTGACAATGCAGATATGGTGAATTCACTGCTATCGCAACATCGGTGCACAGATACTCATGCTGTATACTGTACGTTAGGTTTTGTTCAGGTCAACCTTCTATTCTACCCAAATTCAATGCTATTATATTCAATTCTATTCAATATATTCTATTCAAAACTATTCTATTCAAGCTTGGACAATTCATTGTTAACATTAACGTTTGTTGAGTATAATTTGTACGAAGACCTCACGAAAGGGGACTACTCCAAAAAAATTACGGTAATGTTTACTTATAGCGAAGACGTAAATAATTTGCAGTTGGAGCAACCACGGCTCACGAGGAAAAGTTGCGAGGTCGATCTCTCCGATTTCGATGAAATTTGGCCTGCTTGTAGAATGGGTAAAAATAGGCGACACGTATTTTTTTTATACCGGCGGAATCCAATTTTTAAGGGGTGAAACGCACCCTCGAAAATAGGGGTGTTTTTCGTCGATAACGTTAGCGTTCTCATCTCCGATGTATATGAAAAAATAAACATTGTTGCAATTTGAATTTTTTCATACCTTAAAACGTCATCGACGAAAAACGAAAAACACCCCAATTTTAGAGGGTGAGTTTCAACCCTTAAAAAACGGGTTCCGCAGATATAAAAAATACACGTCGCCTATTTTTACCCATTCTACAAGCACGCCAAATTTGATCGAAATCGGAGAGATCAACCTCCCAACCTTTCCTTGTTGGTATTTTTTAGGGGAGATATACACCTAGATGGTCGAAAAAAATCGATTTTTTTGTTGCATTTTCTTGAAGTTTGATGTCTCCAGAATATCTGGTGAAAACGGTGAGTTAATATTTCGATAAATAAGCCAGTTACAGACGAGAAAGTGAAACGTGCTTTGCGGCGCCGAGCCGACAGGCTTTTCAAATCGGTACCCAAAATTTCTCGAAAACCAATGAACCGATTGCCTTGAGGTTTTTTGTGGTTATTCTATACACCATCATCTAGTGCTTGTTATAGGATTTTTTTTCCGTTACTTAGTTTTTGATTCATAGGCAAAATAATAACTAATTTTTTGCCCAAAATCACTATTTATGTTCAAACGTCCGCCATTATGTCATAAATCGATATTTTCAAAATCGGCTATGACAAGTACTAGATTATAGTATCTTATTTAATAATCTTTTTGGTTTTTTTTTCAGATGATTTTTGAAGAAACGCCAGTGGGTACCGTATACGCAGATTTTTTTACGACGCTCCAAGGATCATACAATATCCTTGTATATTTTTGATATTTTTCAATAAAGAATATTAAACATATTTTTAAATGTATATACTTTTAGATAATTAAAACCCCAATCCGAAATTTCAAATAGTTGTCCTCGAAAAAATTCACAAAAATGACCTTTTTTCCGGCTCCTAGGTGTGTATCTCCCGTTAAGAATTACGCATGTCTCACAAACTGTTACATAGTATGTTTGTTGCATTGCAAAAATAGGATATCAGTTCAGCACTTCTTCTTGGAGTTCACTTTCTATTCTTGTAGAACACACATAATCATAATCAAATTTTCAAAGTCATAAACATAATCAAATTTTACTTACGATTATGAGTATAATGACACGCAACATTTTTATGTTTATGACTATGTTTATAACTATTATGTGTACACTCGAACCTCGATACAACGACGTAATAATATACATTATGCTGTGATTGCCAATTGCTTGTAAAAAATTGGTTATTCTTAATCTTTCTATCTTAAAAAAATATCGCTGTATTTATAGTACTAATATATATATATATATTTTTAAGAACATTTCAAGGAACATGACTTCGATATAACGAACTTCCCTAGAGATTCGTTGTATCGAGGTTCGACTCTATATATCTTTCAGTCCTGTTCACTATTAGGATCTTGGGGGGGTCCATTTTTTATAGGGTCAGGAAATATCGATTTTATGAAAGCCTACTATATCACATAGCATTGAGCAATCAACGTATGCTTGTAAGATTAGTGGTTGCTATTAACATCATTTATGCAACTGCTAAAATATCAATACGCAGTACTACTTAGTTAGTTACTTTTGGCAGTAACTATGGCTATAAAATATTATCGTCCCCTCACGGAAATGTCAATTATAGTTCAAATATTGTTGAAAACACTACACATTTCTCTCAGCGTACTTGATAGAAAATTGCGAATATCCCTACGAATTATTTCCGAGTGCTGAATAAATCAAAATTTGTCTTTGGAAGGCGAAAATTATTCCTACATTTTTCTCATCAGTTTTATTATTACGTCCTCCTGAGACAACTTGAGTGCAACTTGACTTCTCCAAAAATCACAATTCGTCTGCGTCATAAAAAATAAAGTCATGGTACTTTGTCAAATTCATTTTCAGTTCAAAAGAAAAACTATTCGCATCATGCCCAATTTATTCGGTGGGAAGAAATTGTATTGAGCTGCAAATAACCAGTATTTCAATTCGTCCGAACAAATTTCATTCCAACAGAACAATTTTCGAACTGCCAGTTCAGGCCGAAGTCAAATGCAAAATTGGCTTAAAAGTGTTTGTTTCAGTATGGTGATTAAAAAAGAATCAACTGTTCAAACGACGCCGCGCGAAGTGTGCTCGTCAATAGCCCTGTGAATATAGCTATATCGTACGTTCCGAAATCGTAAACGTTTCGGTATCCGGCAAAAGAACAGAGAGTGATTTTCGTCTCCGACAATTTCCGAGTCTTTGTAAACAAACTCTCTATATTCGCGGTTCTTCGCGGCAATCCCGTTGAGAATTTCCAAGTCGTGTGTACACTGGACTTAACGAACCTGCGAGTGTAATACTCTTGGTGGGAGGCAGAGCTAACGGGGAGGGGGAGCGAAAAACCCATTCATCTCATAACGAGATGGTGAGGGAACTCCGTCAAAGCTTTTGCCCCATTAGGGTATGAGAAAATGTTTTATTTATTCCTGGAACTACATTTTCAAAAGCATTCGATCTAAGCCGATTATAATAGACTCATTGACAGTCATCATTGCACAAGATCAACGGATAAACCGTAACTTTCAAACTTCGAAATTCCATCGTTAAGTTGAATAAACAAAAAAATGGTAGAGTATTTGTTGACCATTTGTTTTGCGCTGTTTACATTGAAAAGTCTTCTCATTTTGGACGCTAAAAAGGCTATTTTCATGAATTTTTTTGATTGGTTTATATTATAGATACTGATATAAAAGTTGTTACACTTAATAAATACACTTTCGAAATACATTAAATAAATGTTTTTATTTAAGCCACTATATGTAGACGAAAATGGTGGTTAAAAAATGTCCTAAAAAATGTAGGTCTGCGATGATGATGAAATCTCGGAGATGGAACATCCGAAACAAAAAAATTCAAATAGTTTTAGATTCAGTAATGGCTATAGCGCATATCATACGATTTTTGATATATGCGAAAATAACTGAATGGCGGACATTTTTCGAAAAACCCAAAAAAACGTGTTCTTTCACCGTTTTTGGCAAAAAAAGAGTAAATATAATTTTTTTTAAATCCTTGATATGCGCTATAGCTATAGTTGTAACGAATTTGTGGTTAAAATTTCATAAGGATCGGTTCAGTAGTTTAGAAGATTTTAGTCGAAAAACGTTGTTTCGAGAAAAACGCGTTTAAATTTTGTTTGGGGTACATAAATAAATAAATAATTTTTTATGTATTTTGAAAGTATATTTAGTAAGTGTAACAACTTTATATCAATATCTATAATATAAACCCATAAAAAAACTCAAGAAAATAACCTTTTTTAGCGTCTGAAGTGAAAAGACCCCTTAAACTCATATTGAAGTTTGCATAGTTCGAATGCAACGATTTTTTTCTTTAATTTTCCATTTGTTCATTTTTATGCTTATCTAAAGCCTTCTATTTTTACAAATTGAGGTCGTAAATCTCTAATGAGAATACGTAAAAACGTTTGAGTGATTTGCGCAGCCAAAAAAAATTCGAACAATTAAAAAGAATTGATTTTCGTTGCGTTCCAACGATGCAAATTTCAGCATCATACATTAAATTCGATATTTACAACGAAGAAAATATTTATACAATGACAACAATTATCCGATCAGTTTATACACATTTCACTCATATCTCACGATACAGATTTTTTCTTATTTCTACTTATTTCACCGTATCCGAAAAAAATCTATTCCTCCGTGCGCAATAATATTGGTTTCCATAAATACGGTGATCCATGCTGCGCTAGGAAATAACTATGCCAACATCAAATTTCGCCCGATATCATATTGTCACACGATAAAAGTCTTATCGTTCGAAAGATTACTGATTGCGCCCATCCCGATGTATGATTTTTTTGTCTGTGAGAATTCCGTGTGACAAAATCGCGATAATTTACGAAGCGCGATATAGAAACCAGACGGTGCGTGATCCCCGAGGATGTGAACGAAAATTAAAAATAAAACAAAAACAACGCACAAGTTCCGAAGACGTGAGACGAGACGGAAGATTGGCGTCGAACCATGGGAGCTTTTGAAAAATCAATATGCCGCTCTTCCCTTCGCGAGATTTCGAAGTTGGTCGCGTGTTCTCTCAACGATACCGAATCCCTCGTGTCATTCGCGTGAATCTCCTTTTATCTAATTGAATCCACCGATACGGGATTTACGAGAACTTTGGTCAATCATTTTGGAAAATGATTTCGCAGAAAATATACTGGGGGATTGTGCGCGATTAATAATGTTAATAACGACAACTACCCCTATAACGAAAAAAAAGGAAATACTCATTTATCGTGGTAATTTCTAATGTGGCAAAAACAGGAGAAAAGTAGATTAACGAACGAAGACAGTCACCGTAAAAATCGATTGGTGATGCAATTGGATTTAATGACAAAAAAAAGAAGTATTGCGAATAGTTATGGGAGAAAAACTAGTTTGTCATTATTAACTATATTTGATGACATAAGCAGCAATATTAATTTTGCATTCAATTGAATGGCCAAGAAGTGATCGCAACATCGAAAATATTGTGTTATCCTAATGAATACTCCTATAGCTACTAAATCTCTCAGAAAAGTAGTATTTTGAACATTTGCTATAAATACAAATACTAAAGACTATCAATAAAGTTGAAGTTTGCATCGTTGGAATGCTTCCGTTGCAACGTCAACTTTTTTTGGATGCTCAAAAGTTTTATCGGCCGAGACTACAACAGTCACGAAAACGTTTTTACGTATTGTCATAAGAGATCTACGATCGTAAATTGGAAAAAAAATTAATAAATAAACATATGGCACGAATAAATCATTGCATTCCAAGGATGCAAACTTCAACATCATCAATAAAGATTGTCACCCTGAGACAAAGATACGATTGACGTTCAATACATATTGGTCAATATAAAAAATATATGCATTCTCATTATTGTCATTGCATAGTCGGAACTATGATATATTAATGATGATAATCATCCACGTTCAAAAGTAATGATCGACCCACGACTTTTTTTTTCTACCAAGATCAATGAGACATCAATTCACTCCTATGAAACTCTCATAATGCAAATGGCAACAAGTTTTTATTACTCCACCATTGCGCTTTGTTTTGTCAAATGAAATTCCCGATGAAATCTTGATCATTCAATATATTCGGTCAAAGTCAAGAGCGATTATTACTTTATTGACTCTCCATCTACATAAAAAATTCCACCCAACCGTCGCAAGTCAGCGAATTTTCGAATTCGTCGTAAAATGTCTCAAAGCTCAAAGTTTCGTAAAAGCTGCATAGAGAACAATGACTTCATCGGTCAATTTTGACACTTATGAAGAGGTACAATAGAACTTGAAATGATGAGGGTTTTTTTCAAGATTTTCCACTTACGCCGACAATAGTACGAAAATAAAATTTCTTTAGCTCGGAAAGGACGATAATCCTCCCGAGTCGAAATTTTTAGCCTCCTCTGAACCCTCGCAGGACCCATTTCTTTTGTAATACATAAGCCGCCAGCCTCCGTTGAACCTACGAAACCTCATTTGTTGAGTTCAGTGCCATGAAGAGACCTCCTCTTGGCCCAGGGTAGCCTCTGCTAGACCTCCCAAACCTTCTCTCGACCCCCAGTTTCAGTGAAACGTGCAGAGCACAGGCCTCCTTAACCTCCTTTCAATCTCAAACTGTTGCCTCGACCCCACCTAACCTGCTTTCGGCCCAAATTCGATATCTCCTCCATCATCATTCCATTGTGACCTGATCGGTAACCCGTTCGATGACGAAAATAATACGAAATTAATAAAAATACATCGTCCCCTTATCAAATTAATAGTCCAATATTAATATGCGAAAACAATCAAATTTGCTCAATATCGATTTATTATTATTTTATAGGCAATTGATAAAAGAATGCTTGTGTATACAGTCTTACTCCAATTCTATCGGATTAATAGGCATTTTCCTGTGAGAAAAAATCTCACAGGAAAATTCTTTAAAAAATGCCAGTCTATCCAGTATAAGCTTACGCGACGTTTTTCGTTCTTGACATTTCTTCTTAAGCCCTCTAGTTCTTGAGTTACATTGCATTATCTAGAATTAGTCTTTTTAGCAAAAAATGAAATAACATTGCGAAAAAAATTGTACAAAACTTTATAAAAAACGCAAATGAAGTTCCTGCTACCCCGTTTAAGTTCATCATGGATAAACGTAAACAATTTTTTTTCCATAAGTCATGCGTTCAATTCTTGATGGTCGAAAAAAAGCCGAAAATCAGTCACGTATAAAAGTGCGTACCGGGTCGAAAAGAAAATGATAAAAAAATATTTCAGAAAAGCAACATACAGCTGAATTTATTCCCGTCAAAACGCCGTTCGGTAAATTTGGTTATTTTTTTTTACGAAGCTATGTGACTTTTAGTGCAGCAAGAAATATCGACTGGTGTATCCAAACATTTAAGCGACGGTATATATTATATAATACTTTATATATATATATATAATACTCGAAATATGTGGTTGCGTTAATATATTCGAATATACACTACCAGTCAAAAGTATTCGGACACTTCAGATAACTGCAAAACTTAATATCACTTTGGATCATTGCAAACTTATGGTAGAATAATAATTATTTTACGAAGATACTATAAAGCTCTGTGAAATTACTTAATCATATAGATCTTTATAGTATCTTCGTGAAATAATAAATGAAATGAATTATATTACTCTAACATTATTTGGCAATTATCCAGCGATCAAAAGTTTTGCGATTATGTGGAGTGTCCGAAAACTTTTAGCTGGCAGTGTATATCTAAATAACACATAATGTTGATTTCTATATGGAACGATAGGGTGTTAATTATAGTCTATTTCATGTTCTGAAGGATTGAAATTGTCGGTTTAGAATTCAACCTCATTCGATTTTTTCTTTTTGTTTTTGTTCGTTTTGTTTTTTTTTTGTTTATTCAATAATGAGTTGATAAATGACGACGGCCGATTACCGTCGATTTCAAATAAGATGTTTGATTTTTCCTTGTTTTCATTTTTAGCACGTCGAAAATTAAAAAAATATTTCCACGTGTATGTATGAAGCATATTTTTATTTTTTCCCGCTAAATATTATGATATTAACTAACCGCGTCTATTTGATTTTTTTTAATTTGTATTAACTAGATTTTTCATAGAACCAATTTTTTCCTATTGCATTCCATTATTAAAATGATTGATTTTAAAAATGTTTATTTATAGAAAATCAATCTATTTAATACCGTCCAATAACTACATATTTTATTTGATCCTAATAAATCTGTGATTCGGTTTCATCAGTGTAA
Organism: Ophion slaviceki; assembly: GCA_944452715.1. NCBI lineage: Eukaryota > Metazoa > Arthropoda > Insecta > Hymenoptera > Ichneumonidae > Ophion > Ophion slaviceki. The sequence goes on along the minus strand of OX101785.1, from coordinate 25,503,995 downwards.
CATTTTCATCTGTTCAAAAAAACAATTTAGTCAAGTTCACTGAATGGATCTAGTTATTTTTTTAATTTATCTTAAATAGAATATTTGTAGAGTTAAGCATTTTTCTATTTGATTGAACTAATGGTCCATCTTTATTGCAACACTCATATCAAGGGGGCGGGGGGCAGTGAAGGTGGAGAGAGAGGAATTCACTACCCCCCGCCTATTTTATATATATATATATATATATATATATATATATATATATATATATAATTCCTCTCTCTTCACCTTCACTACCCCCCGCCCCTTTGATATGAGTGTTACAATAAAGATGGACCATTAGTTCAATCAAATAGAAAAATGCTTAACTCTACAAATATTTTATTTAAGGTAAATTAAAAAAAAATAACTAGATCCATTCAGTGAACTTGACTAAATTGTTTTTTTGAACAGATGAAAATGTTAAACTGATGAAACCGAATCACAGATTTATTAGAATCAAATAAAATATGTAGTTATTGGACTATATTTAATAGATTGATTTTCTATAAATAAACATATACATACACACACACACACACACACGCGCGCGCGCGCGCGCGCGCGCGTGTGTGTGTGTCTGTGTGTTTGAAAAATCTATAGCTTATGTGATACAACAAATAGTTGGAGGTATTCATTTGGTCTCTTATGCCATATCAGCGACCAAAATGTTATAAGCATTCGGTAGCATAGGGGCAGCGGCGCGTAGTTATGAGTAGGTAGGACTAGGTTCAAATCGCATATAGGGCAAATATTTTCTTCGAAAAAAATCATTTCCAAAGGCCAGGGAATGACGAATTACGATGAAAAATCCTTGTAGTAAAGCTCTCAAATAATGCGTTCATTTTATTTTCGATTTATGAAATATTTTTTGCATATAGTACACTAAGCTTTACAGTGTACATTGTAAGCAAATGAAGATTAATTTGAATCTCATCTTTATTAACATATATAAATATATTTGAAAGAAATATGATCGTAGTAGGCTGGGAGACAAGGAAAAAAAACTATTTTATTTAAATAGATTCTATATAAATTAATTTTTTTGTTTAGCCGTGTACAGTAGGCCGAAAGGGGGGGCAGTAGGTTCTGCGGGAGCGCACGAAGTAGGCCCACCTGAGGTTCCGTAGGTTCAATTGTGACCCTCCCTGACCTCCTTTGAGTCAAAAAGTCTACTTTCTGCCATTCCGGAGGTTCATCGGAGGCTCTAACGCATGGTACTTTCAAACATTGTACCCTCCTTTAGATACCCAATAACCCGCTCACGCCGATTTCTGCTCGCCTTCATTTTGTGGGTTGAACGCGGCTCGAAAATTTCGACTCGGGACGCGGCTCGAAAATTTCGACTCGGGCTGCGTCTACGATTTTTTCCCTATTTTTGATTAAATTCTATTTTTGTTTATATTATGATTTTTTTGTCACGTTGCACGGATTTTACGTACAAATGAGTTTTTTTTCCAAGCTCGGTGGTTCGTTAGAACTACATTCACTTTTATCACTTTATCCTTCTTCGTTATGCACGTAGACAATCGAAATTGCACTTTTTTGTATACGAACATACGCGCGACCGTCTAAGAATGATAAGGTAAAAAGAAAGTTTCGGGCGGAACTATCCACCCACGAAGTTACTCTAGCTCGGAACAATGTCGTGACTGTATAGCGGACTTCTGATGTTCATCAGTCGCGTGCCGGCTGCGGACTGACTGCCTCTATGACGCCGACTGTTGCTTATACGTAACCGTGGCTTATCGAGCCGAAACGCCACAACTCGAGTTTGCTCGTACTTCGGCGTGAAAAGCACATTTGCTCGTTCACCTCGTGAGACAAAAAAAAGTGTTTTTCCTGAATAATTTACTTCGTTCCTATATTTGTTTACCCTTCGTGAAAAAAATCGAAGCCGCCTCATCAAATCCAAAATTATGTACTTTCACGTATAAACTGTTCAACATTGATCAAAGTTGAATAATTAAGAATTCACGTGACACTGTAGTCTTTGGAAAAATGTTATGCTGTGAAAATACAAGATCATACAATCGAAAAAATTATTTGATAGAATTTGAATACGGACGAACCATAGTGGAGGAAATAGCACGAAAAAAATGTTCTGCCATACGCAGAAATGTTTTCTGTATCTTCGATAATGAAAGATCAGTCCAATTACTCGACAAAAAATAAGAGCACGACGTATTCTTCGACATCCAATGATTTATGATAAATTAAAGTTTCGCAGCACCTGAAATCATTGAATCGAGAAAAATGGAATTGATAACGCGATAATCAGACTCCAATTTGCATTTTTCAATTCTGAATGTTTTTTCGGCGCTTGGAGAAAGTGCGAATAATGTGCACGAATCAATTGGAATTTTGTCAAGGGCATACTTTAAGCGCGGGAAAGAGCGAAAAAAAGAAATTGCCATGTATTGTTGCATGTGAAATATAGAATTGTTATATTTTGCAAATATAATATAGTGAAACTTCTATTATACATTTTTGTCAAGGAGTACATCAAATATGACGTATAAGTGAGAATAACGTAGAAGTGAAATACCGTATGTATCTGAAATTCTTTAACATCTGAAAATGGCGATTGGTGCACAATTCACGATGTTTTTCAATAGCAGTATCTCTATTATGTTAATGTTTGGTCTTCCAATTGAAAATTCAATTGGTAAGAATTGGATAATGAGCCAACTCAAGTTTTCGAATTTTCGTTTTGAACTTTTATTTAATGCAATCTTGTAACACTGAGCTTTGACATTTGAGACTCGTAAATAACAGACAAGTTCGTATTGATGAGAGATATGTAACCACACTGTCGTCGAATATCCATAAGTCGAATATGCATAAGTATGAATATCCATAAGTACGAATATCCATAAGTATGAATATCCATAAGTCGAATATCCATAAGTACGAATATCCATAAGTCGAATATCCATAAGTCGGATATCCATAAGTACGAATTTCCATAAGTACGAATATCCATAAGTCGAAAATCCGTAAGTCGAATATCCATAACATAACTTACGAACAGTAGAAATAGGCTTGTCATGAGTTTGTTCGGGTTTTGTTTGGGGTATTCGTACTTATGGATATTCGACTTATAGATATTCGTACTTATGGATATTCGGTTACGGAAATAAGACTTATGGATATTCTACCCCAATCGTGTAACATAGTCGAGGTCAGAAACATCAAAACATCAAAACGCAGTCACATGAAAGTTTCTCCGGCGAGAGAATATCACGGGTGATTAACGTATAACTGAGAAAAAAAACAAACCTCGAAACCAACGCTGGGGAATAAAATTAATAACATATAAGCGCGAAAAACGTAGAAATGAAACTTTATTACCATCTTTGTGAACGGAATCTGCCGGGGCTCGAGAAATTTGACGTATAAATGATAAAAAGGTATAAGTGCGAAACATATACACGAAGTTCCACTGTAATTCGTTTGTAAAAGAAAAATTTACAGTAAAATCTAACGAGTGCATTTTGGGTGTTCCCAAGAAAGTTCCCTTTTCGTCAACCCTTCGAAGCCAATAGGGGATAGAAACAGGGAAGCAGTAATACCGTTTGATTCCCTTTGAAAGATTATGGTAAACATATAGATATACTTTTTCAACTCGTGATTGCCTAATGTTGAATTTGTAGAACTCCCGTTGAACAAGAGCTAAAAACAGGTACGAGTTTTGTCCCAAACATTTTCCTAAAGCACATAGCAAAAAAATATATATTCGTTGACTAAGAAGCAAATCTGTTTCTATCGTTCTCTTGAGGAGATAATATTACTTCAGGCTCACACCGCTTTGATATTGTTATAAACAAAAGCTTGTAAAGGGCTTTCCAAAGTCTGAATAGGATGTCCCTATAGTTTATTTCGTAATTTAAAACGGCTTCTCCACTAACAACCTAATTATTTATACTAAATGCCCTAGCTGCCGCGTAAATCAGAGAAGTTAGCTAACCACCGTGTGGAATGACGTGGCACAAATTTGAGCTCAATTTTTTTTTCATCTTTCTCACCATCCAATTATCTTTGAAGGAAAAAGAAATTGTCACCAAATCTGTGAGCGGTCAACAAATATTTAGGGGTCGCTCAAGCCTCTCGAAAATGCAAATTTTCATTAAAAAATCGATTTTTTTCGTTCACTTCTTACCCGCGGATTTCACGCTTTATAATTTTTAAAGTAACGTCGCGAAAGCTCTAGCCGGTCAATGAATATTTAGTGGTCGCTCAAGATCTTCGAAAGTTCCTATTCCCAAATAGGGTTTTACAATCGGCACAGTAATGGCCCACGACTGGTTGCCAGAGACCAAACGATGGCGCGGTAATGGCTATACAAACGGGCCAGATCCGCACCATGCATGGTTGGTAATGGTAAACCATGAATGGCTGCTAAGACTGGGCCAACTATCATACGCCCATATTGGCCCAGCAACAGCTGCCGGATCTTCTGCCGGAAATGAAAAACAAAAAATTGACAAATTATGAATATAAAAATTCTAGTAGTATCTTTTTTGTTTTCTTCTGCTTTACTTATGTCCATGTACATAGAATAATTGCATTAAAAACGCTTTCTGCATTGTTCAAGTTTTTACCTTTCATCGGGATCGAACCTGCGCCTTTCGTTCTAGTGTCGAGCGCTCTACCCACTTAGCCATTGATAACACTTACAGAATCCATCGTTTGTTCGTTTCTTACTTTGATGCCGATAATTTTATTCGTGACATTAAAGTTTACCGACAATTTTTTTGGTCCATTTAGGCTGTAAAAATAACTCGCTCGTTTTGGGTGAAGTTCCGAAAAGCATACTTCTCTGATCGAGCTGAAATTTTGCACCGAACTTCCTCTCATTATCCTAAGAGAAACCGTTAACGGATTTTTGACGACTAGCAATAGTTTTCCATATATCGCATTGCAAAATTTATTATTTCACGCCATACGAGTATATCTATTTATCCGATAGATACCCCCCACTCCTCCGGCCGCGCTGCTTCCTGGCAAACAGTGCTCGCCCGTATGTGCATATCACTTGCCATGTGGGATGGGTTTGTTTGGGTTTATTTAAAATAGTAGAAGCGCAGTACAATAAATAATTTTCAATATACGATATATCCAAAACTATTGCTAGTCGCCAATATCCTTTTAAAGGTTCTCTTAAAATATTGAAAAGAAGGTCGGTGCAAAATTTCAGCTTCATCAGTCGGATATGCTTTTCGAAACCTTATCCCTTGTTTTTACGTGTTAGAGTTTAACGACCTGCATTTGCAAAACGCCCAAAAACAAACCATCAATGGCTGGAATAGATCTGGCAAGCCGTTCATCCGCCTACGATACCCCAATGCTGATCGCCATATTATCGGTGCGATGGTATTGGCCCACCAATGGCTGGCATAGATCTGGCAAGCCGTTCATCTGCCTACGATACCCCAATGCTGATCGCCATATTATCGGTGCGATAGTATTGGCCCACGAATGGCTGGCATAGATCTGGCAAGCCGTTCATCCGCCTACAGTACCCCAATGCTGGTCGACGAATTATTGGCCGATTATCAGCAAGCCGTTTAATAGCTGAATGCTGGCATTTTTGTTACGACAGGCGACCCTATATGGGTTTTCGCCAATTTTTTTTTACTCATCTCACTCATAAATTTGACGCTTTGTAAAAAAGGATTAAATGTTTCGAAAATTTTACGTGTTAAATTTATGAGTGAGAAGCGAAAAAAATCGCGACAATTGGAAATTTGAAAGCTCTTGAGCGACCACTAAATATTCAGTGGTCGACTAGAACTTTCGCGAGTTTGATGTTTAAAGTAGAAAGCGTAAATTTCATGGGTGAGAAGTGAACGAAAAAAAATTGTTTTTTTTTTAAATAAAAGTTGGAATTCTTGGGAGGCTTGAGCGACCTCCAAACATTTTTTGACCGCTTGCAGCTTTCGCGACAATTTTTTTTCTTTCTTCAAAGTAGATAATTGGATACTGAGAAAAAAGAAAAAAAGAGCTCAAATTTGTGCCACCCTATCGACTAATCAACTGATTGTATCTTCGGATAATTTATCATATAAAATAACGACGCAGTCTAATTACCGTGTGAAGTAACTGATCGACTAATTATTTATTTTGATTGAGGACTAATTACCGTGTAAAGTGTGTTTCTCTTATTTGTGCACGTATTTGCGTTTCGAGCAGACGTTGCTAAAATCTAAATAAAATTGGAAATGAATCGGCAATTCAATTTGTAAAACTTATAAATGAATTTATGAATTGAATTATTTTCTGCAATGATACAACTAAATGATACAAGCACTGCTCAATTACAGCACAAAAATGGACCCCTGCATTGCAACGTCACGTGTTTCTATAATTACAAACGTAAGATGACAGTTTTGCGATTGTTTGCATAGTAAATTTTATCGCTTGTGCGCTTCGAGGATCCTTTTATCTGTACATTAGCCGATGGAAAATACGTTCGTGTAAAGCATTTCCAAAAATATAACCGGAAGTTTTCGTGTGAAGCGTCGAATGACCGCTGTGCGTTTTTTAAGCAAAAGTAACGGTAACGTTCGTTTACCGTTACAAATTACGGAAGACGCTTTTCCGACGTTATTATACGCGCGGCTATGTAAATATTTTGGACAAGGCTATTTCCGTGGGTGCGAAGGGTGTGCGTGGGTATATTCTACCGAGGCATTAAGAGGGTGAGAAGAGATGAGCTAGAATTCGAAGGAACACGTGCGCGTAAAACATTTACGCAATACGTGAAACACAATGCCCCGGAACGTACACTCTTTTGAAACGTGTATTTCACGTGCACTTTGTTAAAAATAAAAATAAAAAATATGAATACAGGGTGTTAGGAAGGTCGATGCAAAGCCTTAAGGGGGTTATGGGTCACCTCGTTAGGAACATATCTAATCTAGGTTACCTTGGTCCAAAATTTAAGGATTTCGAATTATCTTGCTAAGTATGATTTTTGGGACATTTCCCAAAATTAGGTTCTCGTTAGTCAAACTGCGAACCAATCGTAGCTGCAATCTGTGACGAGCGACGCCATAATACAATGATAGATGATAATACATAATAACACATATCGTCTAATTGGTGTTTGGTACAAATTATTATAATAAATTATTCAGAAAATGTAACACTTCGCTGTTTATTTTGTTTTAAAGCTACAAGGAATTATAGTGCATGCGAGATTTAATTTTTGGCGGAAATTCCGAATATCGAACACCTCATGCGACCACCAAATATTCATTGGCCGGCGAGAGCTTTCGCGAGGTTAATTAAAAAATTATAAAGCTTAGAATTCATGGGTGAGAAGTGGCGGCCAGGTTTAGATTCCGAACTTTGAATGATCAGAACGCTCAAAACTCCGAAAGATCAAAACTCCAAAAGAAATTTACACGAAAGACCAAAACTCCGAAAATCTTAACACCGTCAAAATAATTCGGCTATGGAAGTTTTAAAAGTTTCAAAATTTTCAATAAATCGACGAATTATTTAAACAATTTTTTTTATCGAGAAGTCATTTTACGTCAATTTTGAAATTTGTTTAGACAAAGTTATACGTTCTACATCATTTACAGTCAACTGTGTAGACTTTCGCTGGCATGATCTTGACGAACCTTGTAATTTCGGAACACTAAAATTAGGAATTTTAAACCGTTGGCGCATTAATAATAAAAAATCTTGAAATGATTCGTCGATTTATTGAAAATTTTGAAACTTTTAAAACTTCCATAGCCGAATTATTTTGACGGTGTTCAGATTTTCGGAGTTTTTGTCTTTCGTGTAAAATTCTTTCGGAGTTTTGATCTTTCGGGGTAGTATTCTTTCAGAGTTTTGAACGTTCTGATCATTCAAAGTTAGGAACTTCAACCCGGCCTCGTCTTGAATTTCGGAATATTAAAAGTCGGAATTTTAAACCGTCGGAGCACTCAAAATTCGGAATTTCAACCCGGCCCCGAGAAGTGGATAAAAAGCTGATTTTTTAAAGGGAGATATACACCTAGATGGTCGAAAAAATCGATCGAGAAGCTATGAACATTCCGTCGACCGTAGAAGACTTACACTATGGGCCTGGTATCGATGATTCCATGTAAGTTGACAAATTTCATGATTTATTCATTCCCAAATTTTCAAACGCGTTTTTCTGGAAACCACATTTTTCAAATCGGTACCCAAAATTTCTCGAAAACCAATGAACCGATTGCCTTGAGGTTTTTTGTGGTTATTCTATACACCATTATCTAGTACTTGTCATAGGATTTTTTTTCCGTTACTTAGTTTTTGTTTTATAGGCAAAGTAATAACTAATTTTCGGCCCAAAAATCACTATTTATGTTCAAACGTCCGCCATTTTGTCATAAATCGATATTTTCAAAATCGGCTATGACAAGTGCCAGATTATAGTATCTAATTTAATATCTTTTTGGTTTTTTTTTCAGATGATTTTTGAAGAAACGCCAGTGGGTAGCGTATACGCAGATTTTTTTACGACGCTCCAAGGATCATACAATATCCTTGTATATTTTTGATATTTTTAAATAAAGAAAATTAAACATATTTTTGAATGTATATACTTTTAGATAATTAAAACCCCAATCCGAATATTCAAATAGTTTTCCTTGAAACAAATCACAAAAATGACCTTTCTTCCGGCTCCTAGGTGTATATCTCCCCTTAATGAAAATTTGAATTCTTGGGAGACTTGAGCGACCTCTAAATATTTTTGACCGCTCGCAGCTTCCGTGACCATTTTTTTTCTCCAAAGAAGATAATTGGATGGTGAGAAAAATGAAAAAATAGAGCTCAAATTTATACCACCCTACGTTTGAAGTTTGATGCACGACTTCCTTGACAAGTCTCACTAAAAAAAATCACAGGAAAAAAGCTTGCGCCATTTAATAAAATTTAATAAAACTTACATTTTTCAATAAAATTAGTCTTTGTAAAAAAATTGTATTTTTTCATGTTCTTACGTGGAATACCAATATTAAGTGTTAACATAGGATCAGTAGAGAGATCAAATGTTGAAAGAAAAAAAATAGTTTTGCGATACGAAATCGGCTGTTGAGCTGTATTGTTCTTGGCCACTTGTGGCTCGACTCTTTTTCGTAATATTGCCCGTACACGCGTTGTACACTTGTGTACTCCGATCTAAAGTTTTTACGTCATCGATATCAAGTTTTTAGCAGCGTAACACGTATGCATTGAGTTTCCGTGCAAAAACCGGCAAGTGCCGTTGACCAGTCACGCAACTTGTTTTCTTATCAGTCGAGCATTCCGAGTAGATATGAAGAATATTCAACAGCGCGGAAACAATTGACCCGAGAAATTGTCTATGTTCTTGGATGCAACAGTTGGGTGTACATTTGTGCCCGAGCAGAAATATCTCGATATCACACCTCATTCGATATTTATCATAAGAATTTCACTACCAATATTGCTATTTCTGTATTATCCATTGCTTCATAGCGTATATCATATACTTTATAGCGTGAAATAAATGACGGGGTTCACAAGCGTGGCTCTTTAATTGGCCATTTTTGCTCGCTTTATCGACGAAGTATAAGCGCAAATGAAATACAAACATCGTTGCGCGAAGGCAAAATGTTTCACGTACCGTTTTGTTTGTTTTCATTTTTAATTAAGTGATCATTGATGCAAAATACAATATTTCCAGGATATATAGAGAGCCTAATTGGACCCTATACGAGTAGCAATTAAACTATTATATTTCATTGCGATATTTCAGACCTTTGAAAATAATTATCTGGTACGAAGAATGTGTCAGTCGCAAGTTACGATAATTAAAAAGAAAACAATGGCGAGCAATATGAGTTATGACAATTGTATAATATCGAAACGTAAAATAGGTATATGGAATTAATGAGGTTTCAATAACGAACGTGTTACGAAGGTTGGAGCATTACCCACAATGTCAAATTAAAAATAAATATATATGTTATTGTCTAGACCTGCCACCCATGTAGGTTTCGCCAATCGAACCGTAACGGCCAATACTTGGGCCAATGTTGGCGGGGCGATGATCGATTACCCAATTGTACGCCAATGCTCGGCTGAGTATTGACTAGCCAACATTGGTTTGCCGATACGAGGCCAATGTTCGGCCAAATATAGACTCGCTAATCATTGGCTTGTCGATACGAGGCCGATGTTTGGCGAAGTATAGACTCGCCAATCATTGGTTTGCCGATACGCGGCCAATGTTCGGCCAAACATGGACTCGCTAATCATTGGCTTGTCGATACGAGGCCGGTGTTTGGCGAAGTATAGACTGGCCAATCATTGGTTTGCCAATACGAGGCCAATGTTCGGCCAAGTATAGACTCGTTGATTATTGGTTTATCGATATGAGGCCGATGTTTGTCGAAGTATAGACTCGCCAATCATAGGTTTGGGGATACGAGGCCAATGTTCAGCCAAATATAGGCTCTCTAATCATTGGCTTATCGATACGAGGTCGATGTTTGGCGAAGTACAGACTCGCAAATCATGTTTTTCCCGATACGAGTCTAATGTTCGGCAAAATATAGACTCGCTAATGATTGGCTTGTCGATACGAGGCCGATGTATGGTGAAGTATAGACTCGCCAACGTTGATTCGCCGATACAAGGCCAATGTTCAGCCGAGTAACGCATGATCGAACCGCAATTCGTACATTGACGATTCATTGTTTCGCGTTGAAGTCATTGAGAGACGAGATAAATAGTTTTCACGAGTTCATTGGACATTACTCTTAACAAATATACTACCAAATCAAAGCACTCATTGTTGGCCGATTCTCGAACGAGCTCATACGCGATTCTCTGCCGATTTTTATGAACCATCCTACACTGACAGAAAAATTCTATAAAAATTAACTAACCGCGTTTATTTACTTATTTTTTATTTGAATTAACTAGATTTCGTGAAATCAAATTTTTCCTATTGCATTCAATTATTGGAATTATTCATTTTAAATATATTTATTTATTGAAATTAAACTTGAACTGATAAACTAATGGTCCGTCTTTATTGCACCACACATATTAAAGGGTTGTGGGGGTGGAGAGGGTGGAGAGAGAGGAATTATATATATATATATATATATATATATATATATATATATATATATATATATATATATATATATATATATATATATATATATATATATATATATATATATATATATATACTATATATATACTATATATATATATATATATATATATATATATATATATATATATATATATATAGGTTATGTTTAAAAATTCTATAACATGTCATTCGATAAAACTCTAATTATCACAATGATATTAACTATTTGATATAGTTTGTGTGATAAAAATAATGTTGAGAATCCATTTGGTGTCTCATGCCATAACTGCGATTCAGATGTTACAAGTACTCGGTAGCATAGGGGCAGCATGCTTAGCTATGAGTAGGTAGGTTCAAGGTTCGAGTCCCATATAGGTGAAATATTTTCTTCGAACTAATCGTTTCGAAAGACGAGGTAATGACGAATTACAATACAAAAATAATTAATTTTTTTTTTGTCAATGCAGGACCAATTTTGTTGATCTATATCGGGTCACAATTATCCGCCAAGATTCGGTCGATAATCGGGCCAAGCTCGAGTGCCAATGATGGCAATCTTAGCGGGGACTTATTGTTGGCCGATTCTCGAATGAACTCCTACGCGATGCTCGGCCGATTCTCATAAGCCATTCTAGGGCCAATATTGATTGCGAATATCGGGCCGCTCTTATCATCCGAGGCTCGGTCGATGATCGGGCCAAGCTCGAGTGCCAATGTTGGCAAGCTCGGCGTCGAGCATCGGCCAATCGTTGGCCACTACCGATCACCCTACATGGGGCATACTCAAAGTGTGCTCCGCCGAGCCCTGGGGCTCCGCAAAGCCCTGCTAGGGGTCCACCGAAAAAAAAACAACTTCATACCTCCCAATAAATGGAAACAATTTCATCAATTTACAGTGCAATTAATATATTCTCATGTAAAGTACCTATTTTTGTACGATTTTCATTGAAAAATAAACATAAAACCAGGTCTTGCTTATTGTAGGGCTCTTGAAAATATTTAGTGTTTCAAAAGGGTTCCGTCGCCAAAAAAGTTTGAGAACCGCTGAACTATACTGAGGGTGTTCGAATTTAAAAAAATTTTTTCACCACAAAACCCCAGATATTAAAAATAGTTTGCGCAACACTTGCGATTTGGAAAAAATCGATTTTTTTTTATTGCATTTTTTTGAAGTGCAATTTTAAGTGCAGTTTTTTTTTTGATGCCCGGAATAGATGACTCTATGTAAGTTTACAAAAAAAAAATATTTTCTTCGTGAAAACTGAAATTGAAACTTTAAACGCGTTTTTCTCAAAATGGCATTTCTGAAGTCGGTGACCAAGATTACTCGAACACTAATGAACCGATCTTCTTGAAATTTTGCAGGCTTATTTAATACATAAAAATGTAGTCTTTAATCGTTCGATTTATTTTTTCGAAAAAAATGGCCGTTTTATAGCCAAAAAACGGCCGTTTTTTTCTTTAAAATCGAACCATTAACTTTGACTGTCCGCCATTTTGTGAAAAATGAATATTTTTTAAAATCCTTCGATTAAAGACTACTTTATACTTATATTTGACTAAATCCATCCGCATTTTTTTTTCAGATGATTCACTTCGCCGCAATGTTGGTCACCGCAAACCGTGTATATAAAAACATTATTGCATTGACGGCCATTTGCCACTAAACAATGTAATATTTTTCAATAAAAAAATTACTGAAAGTTCTTCAAGATGTGTTCTTTAAGATGGTATATTGATCGATCAAAAAAGTTTTGTAGTTTTCTTTAAAAAAATTCATGAAAAAGGCCTTTTTTGCGCTACAAGTGGGGGTAACGCCTTAAAGTATAGGGTCAAAGTGGGAAGAGTGGCAATAGTGGGTACACTGAATCTTTTCTGTTTCTCAGAAGTGGACGTGTATATACGTGCGTCTTTTCGACATTAAAGCCGCCCTCGGATGCCAATAGGTTTGAACCTGTCTGTAAGTCGCTCCCGCGCAATTCGGTTGTGAGGGGTGATTTTATATTATTTTTGGTGTCAAAAGTTGAAAAACCAGCCGAGTTTGTATTTTTTGCTTCCTTACCTATTGCAATTATGTTGGAAGTCATTGTTCTCCCGCAATATACAGCTATATTGCGGTATTTGATCATTGTGTTTTTTAACCTAACAAAAATATAAACTTGTCAGTACCCGCTTTAGAAAAAAAGAGAGGGTCGGTACACAGTGGCTCAATTTTTCGAGGTACACAGATGTAAGTCATCATATGAATATTTTCGCGTTGTGATTTAGATAGGTACTGGTACTACCTCATTAGGGAGAGATTCATTGTTGATTAATATTCAATAAATGATTGTGATTGATCTCATAATGTGCTGTTTTTTTTAATTAATTTTTCAATAGTTTACTGTACAATACTCCCCTATGTATAGAGGTTTGCACTCTAGTACCTACAAGTGTACAGTGGATCAGGGTAATTTTCTTCGAATTTTGTTTGGATTGATATTTTGTTTGACTGTGAAATTAGGCATGTTTCACTGTGTACATCCCCAAGTACAAAGTGGATCAAATCCTATTTCTTAAAAAATGGTTACTATCTCAATATCTATTGGATTAGGCCGTTCAGTGTCTTAACAGAATGATGCCATTGAACACATCTCATGTTTAGTCAAGGTTTCATTGAGATTGTGTGAACGGTTAGGAGGCTATATGAAAAAAATGATCCACTGATCCCACTCTGACCCTACGTAATTATATCGTAACATTCCTTTATGATGTATGAACTGCTTTAAAGCAGTTGTTTCGCTAGCTGTAGCACATATTGTTTTTCGATTTTCGCAAACTTTACGCATACTCGAATCTTGCAATCTTTCGATAACTGAACTTCAAACGAGTTTTCATCCAACCAACGCCATTTAGTTTACATGAAAAAAAAAGATTAAATGTCAATATGGGATTTTGTGAGGGCTCCCTATTAAATAATTTGTTCCAGAACTGTTATACCGTGATATAAAGGGCCTTCGATTTTGTTGAAACTCATATATGTGATAAAGCGTTAAAAAGTATTAGACACGCATTATTTTCATCGGCGGAAAAAAAGATGTGGCGGGGGAAATCAGCCCCGAAAGAAAAGCGTAGAAAGGAATAATTTTGCAATTTCACCCATAAGCAATCCACCGATCTGAATGAAACAAAAACCAAAATTCTTCTAATGTCAAGCCATGACAAACCCACAATCGAAGTATTGAAAAAAATAGAGTTGAGGGATGGCACCCCTTTCTTCGAGGGGTGTTTTCCGCCCTTAAAACTGTTTCTTCGCTAATTAAAAAAAAAATACGTGTCCAATAGTTTTCAATGCATTATCACATATACGAGTTTCAATAGAATCGAAGAGAGCCACTTAAGTGATGTTTCTTGTGAGAAAATAACAATTAACTGAAATCAACGAAAAAAAACGTTTCTCCCCGATATCGTCGAATTTTCGTCGCCTGGACCGAAGCATTGGTAGCAAATTTCGACAACCACACGAAAAATATACATCTCAAATATTCAACATTGATTCGAGCATAAGTTGAGAAGTATCGAATGTAAAAAAGCTCTTGACACAAATCCGACGACCCTGGCAAAGAGCTGGGTTCAAATAGGGAGGGAATGAGGCCCGTTAAATGATAATAACTCTGCAGCACGCCAACTCCACGAGGATCGATATACCGAGCGTTTTTACACAATCCATTTATCAAGGTACACGCATTTATAAAAAAAAAATAAGGCGAAGTCAAATAGATCCTAATAAATCCATGTTACTTCATAACTTCTGAAATTGAGAAAAATGCGTAGAAAAAGGCAGAAAAGCTAAACAACTTGCATGTTATTTAGATCTTTATATGGGTAATTTACAATCACCATAGCCGCAGTCTCCTAAGAATCGAATGGTATCGAAGTTTGCATCGTTGGAACGCAACGAAGGCTTGGTAACCCAAATGTTTTTTGGCAAGTTTGAGCTACGATGAACACTCAAGCTTTTGGTAGGATCCTTATAGGCAATATGCAGTCCAAATTTGCAGTATAAGGTTTTGAATGATGAAGAAAATAAAAAATACAAAAATTTTTTTTTAAAGATATTTCGTTGCATTTCAACGATGTAAAGTTCAACATCGTCTAATTGATCCATAATTTTTGCAGTTGCTATTGAAATTCGGAAAGGCAGGTATGTTGGCCAGCAACCCCCCAATACTCAATACAAGACGAGCAAAGATATTTTTTTCGGAATGTCCTATGTATAGTTACTGCATAGTTACTATATAGTTACTATATAGTTACTGCACAGATACTTGTCTGCCACTATAAATATCATAGCTATCGATAGATGGAAGATACATTTTTAAGGGGTCTTCTCACTTTAGACGCAAAAAAGGCTATTTTCATCAATTTTTTTTGATAGGTTTACATTGTAGTTATTGATATAAAAGTTGTTACACTTAATAAATACACTTTCGAAATACATTAAATTAAAAAAAAATTTAAGTCACTATTTTTAGATGAAAATGGTAGTTAAAAAAATTGCAGGTCTGCGCTTTTGATGAAATCTTGGAGATAGATCATTCGAAACAAAAAAATCAAACGGTTTTAGATTCAGTATGTTAATGGCTATAGCGCATATCATACGATTTTTGATATATGCATAAATATCAAAATGGCGCACATTTTTCGAAAAAAAACGTTTTTACCGTTTTTGGCAACAAAAAAATAGTAAATATCAAACTTTAAAAAAATCATTGATATGCGCTATAGCTATAGTTGTGAAGAATATGTGGTTAAAATTTCATAAGGATCGGTTCAGTAGTTTCGAAGATTTTATCAACAAGCCGTCAAGAACGGTTTTGGGAGAAAAACGCGTTTAAAGTTTGTTTGAGCTACATAAATACATTAAATTTTTTTAAAATATATTTCGAAAGTGTATGTATTAAGTGTAACAACTTTTATATCAATATCTAAATATAAACCTTTAAAAAAAAATCATGAAAATAGCCTTTCTTTTGGCGTCTAAAGGGAGAAGAGCCCTTAAGTATATTCAAGGAGAGAGCGCATTGTCCGTATTTAAATTTATAGATTCTCGTAAGAATTACAATAATGAATGACTATTGTACACCGAAAGTCGAAGGCCGTGAAGAGGTTCGCAATAGAAGAAAAAGTATTATAAAAAGAATATAATATCACCGGTTGATTACTTTGCAGCGTGGATAGAAACCAAACGCCATTTTCAGATAGTGTAGACGTTTTCATCGTTGGAATGCAACGAAAGTCCTTTATTTCCTCATTTCGTTATTTCGATTTCCATCTAAACTTTTCTTTTGCAGGTTTAGGTTGTGGATCCCCAATAATGGTCGTCAAAAATATTCCAGTAATATTCGTAGCCTAAAACGGCCAAAAAATTGGACAATAATAAAAAAAATCGTTTCTTCTCAACGATGCAAACTTCGTCATTATATTTTCAGCGTGTATTATTAGCCATTCTCGCACACAAATGATTCTTAATCTTCGTGATAATGATCTTCCGAACAGCGGAAAATCATTCGACAAGGGAAACAATCAAGTTACCAGCATGCCAAGTGATAAAAATCATGTGCACACTCATGTTTTGTGCATACAACTCGACGAGACGAGTATTTGCTACGTTCGCACGTATCTCAATTTTTCAAGCACACGTTTCCTCGATGTACTGTGCAATGAAGTTTCTGGAAATATTGTCTTCCCTGTTCCAATGAACACTTTCTGATTTGCACCGGCGTCTTTTTTTTGTCATTTGAGCAAGATGAGAAAAAAGTATATGGGATGGTGACCGTGGGTTAGTTTTGACGATATTAAGATTTATAATTATTTGATGGAAGAATCTGGAGAAAGCCACGCTCGCAATATGGATGTTCGGTCCCAGCGGGGTATCAACTGGCAGTCTTATCTAATTTACCTTGCAATTAATTACATCTACATAAGACTTAAGGGATTACGAGACCGATTTCTTTCAAAACAATACCCACATAAAGCATACACGTATTTCTCGATCGTTCCATTCATGCAACAGCTGCGTGCAGATTTTATTTTTCACCGCTCTGATTCCTTACAATCAAAAGTGTAACTTCGCATTCGATATTTCTCCATTGGTGTTCAGTTGAGGGGTGTTAGACGCTAAAAAGGCTATTTTCATGCAGTTTTTTTATATGTTTATATTATAGATATTGATATAAAAGTTGTTGATAAATCACACTTGCGAAATACATTTAAATTTTTTAAAAATGTATTTATGTAACCCAAACAAACTTTAAACGCGTTTTTCTCGCAACAACCGCAAGAAACCGTTTGATTTTTTTGTTTCGGATGATCCATCTCCGAGATTTCATCAACAGCGCAGACCTACAATTTTTTAAAGACATTTTTTTAACTACCATTTTCGTCTATAAATAGTGACTCAAATAAATAAATGTTTTTTAAAAATGTATTTCAAAAGTGTATTTATTAAGTGTAACAACTTTTATATCAACATCTCTAATATAAACCTATCGAAAGAATTCATGGAAATAGCCTTTTTAGCGTCTAAAGCGAGAAGACCTCAAGGAGATTAAAGCGGTCCAGTTGGGCCGAATGACGGTTCATGAATTTGTTTTTCAATAAACCTCAAAAAAATGCATACGAGGTGTAGATTTATTCTGTAGATACCACCTTTTCATAAAATATATAATTAAGGGCAAAATTATGCATTTTTATATTTTTATTACGTGAAAAAGACAAACTTCTGTGTCACTACCAACTTGAAGAAGTATAACAGTATCAATGATTATTATTTTTTAAACCGCGCCAGTGAGTGTTTTATAGAACTCAGAATAAAATTTTGAGCCATTCATAATTATGTCTATTTATATTTATGTGACGAGATTATTTGTTATTACCACTGATTATTTTAAGTGTTGTCGAAATATGTCAAACTTGTGGATATTGAGGTTGGCAGCGATGCTCTTCATTCGCTAGCCAAGTTTCGTAATCTTTTATCAAACATTGACGGTTTAATATTGAATATATATGATTTTCGATGAGCGGGATGGGTTCTTTTCTAAATGTTTACAAACGGTTGGCTACGTTAATCGGTTGTGAGAAATGATTTAACCTGGTGCTAAACAGCCAAAAAATTACATCACCGTGAACGTCCTACGAATCTAACCGCACGTAAAATGTAACATGTCTGTTACACTCCCTCTATAGCTTTATACCTGGCCGCTGATTAAATCTTTCAAAAACTGAATAATACGTGTTTTTTAATTTATTAAAACCTACCACATAGTCAACTATTTTTCAATGTTCACGTTGTTGAGTTGGGTCAAGTGATGTTCCATGTCAGTGATGTTCTATGTAAGTGCGCGCCCGTGTCATTGCCTTGTTACGTGTGTGTGTATATATATATATATATATATATATATATATATATATATGTTTCAGCTAACAGTTACCTCAAATTACTTCCGTTTTTTATATAAACTATTTTACAACATTTGCTAGCCGACATCCTCCTCATTGAACGTTAAAGTTGGCTTTTGGGTGCACTCTAATCGTAAGAAAATTCAATCTGATACGACGACACTTGGGTCGACTTGCCAGTGTGCGAGTTACCATTTGGAAAAATTCCAAAAGTTTCCGAATATAAGAATCATCGGTGTTTAAAAAACCATTGTTTAAATAACGATAAAAGAGGGATATTCATTTCGTGAGAAATTAAATATGTCAAAATGTTAGGCTTTCTTATTGTCAATCTAATTTTAAGCTCTGTCGACCACGTATGTTTGATTCGAGCTTCCTTTGTCCGAGTGATTGACTAGCACGATTCGGCTCGTTGAATTCGCGTTAAGGGGTTATCCCTCTTTGGAAACATCAAAAAATCGTTCTTTTGCATATGGTTATAGTGTAAACATTCAAGAATATTTTAAGATGAACCTGAGCCTGAAATTCTACAAATTGATGAAGTTACACCTATTTTAGTGGAACAGTGTGCGTCGGGTTAAGGATGATTCGCGTGTAACGAAAGCGGACATCAAAACACAAGAACACGCAAAAGAGGCCCGAACTGCCCGCAGGTTGCATAGATTAGGTGTACAACACGATCTCGATGATGAGAAAGGACACTTATATGGTGCCGGAATCGCTGACTAGCGGTATGACGACAATATTTCACAAGATCGTGTAAAATATGTACCAAAACTTTGAACGCGATTATCTCGAAACTACATATATTGACACAGCGGGATTGATATCTTGAGTAACTTTCACACTATTGACTTGAATTTGCACAGTTAGCGTTCAAACAGTAGTCATTTTCGATTCACGATCGCATTTTTCAATTGGATTAACTTGTTATTAATCAATTTGTTAGTAACAATGACTTCGGCATGCTGTTTTTCAAGAGAAAAATAAGGTTTTTTTTGGAGAAGTTGTCATGTTTCGTATTTTTCGAAATTTCGAAAAGTGGATCGTAAACCCATAGCCAGTTGGATATATCTGAAGAATTTTTTTATTTATTTCGTTTCAGATTACATTTGAGCCTGGTAGAGATCGCGCCGTTTCGGGCCTCGCCGCTGGAGGGCTGCAACGCCAACTGCAGCCCGACGAACACTTTGAAAGATTTTCTTCCGAAAAAAATTACATTGTAACCACAAATATGTGTAAAACATGCTGGGAAAAAATTAATTTATTCCAACCAATGTGTTACTAGAAAAAAATTATCATTCCGACCCTTCAAATTGGGCCTCCAGAGAGGGATATCCCCTTAATCGAAAATCACTGGCTGGCGAAAAAATCGGTTGTATCAGCGAAGTGAATAGCACCAGGGTGTATTTACGTGTGAAAAATATGCTTTCGTACATGAACGAAGGAGGCTCCACGTCAAAGGAAGGTCGATTAAAAAGGATAAAGAAGAAAATGAAGATGGATAGGGAAAAAACGAGCGAAGTGAAGGAAGACGGGACAATAATGAAGTCAACGCCCACGTGCGATGAAGCAGCGTAAGAGAGAAATGCATGTCGCTCGTTACAGACCCGTCTGATATACGCAGATGCCTTGAGAAAAAACCAGTATCGTAGCAAAACGTTAACGATGCCAGATTCCAAGCTGAAATTAAGGGTGCTACTTCGTATAATGGCCTGGCTCATTTTCAGCCCGAGAAAAATGGGAAAACGTTTGTGCAAATATCTCAGCCCCTTGTTTACTTGCTGACTAGAAATAATAAATATGATTTCACCAACCATTTTTGTAATATCATTGAAAATTACTTTACAACGAACGAATTTTGAAAAATGTTAACCGAGCATATTGCCAATTTCTAGGGCATTTTTCCAATAGCCCTAGTACATTTGGAAAACAGTACACAGTTTGGTTCAATGTGAATGCCGTTTGAAAAATAATCAATCGAAGTCCTAGATACGTACATCAGTCCATTATACCCTAAGAGCTCTTACAACAATACGCGTTCCGAATAAAAGCAAACATTAAAACGGATGAGCGTGGGGACGGGGGAGAAGAAGAAAAAACGCTATGGTTCGCGAAGATATTAATTAAATTCTCGTATTCGAGACTACGAGGGAATCCATGTACGTTGTTTGCCGACGACAGCGACGAAACATGAAGAATGACAACAGATATCCGCCGAGAACGTCAGCATAAACTCGCTTAACGCTGAAAGAAGCACGAGCTCGAATACTTTCTGTTTCCCGTTTTGTTCCCATGCTCTCCGAGATGTAGACACTTCAAAAAAATAATAAACAGCGAGGGAAGCGTGAAAAATAATGGAAACAGCTGCATTCCCGGTTCGATTATGGTGCATATATATCTGTACATCGTTAGCATAGTTCAAAAATTAACGCTGTACCGGCGTCCATCAGTTTTTTTTCCAACTCTCAGTTCATAACAATTCTTCTAATTTACGGGGATTGAAAGACGTGCTTTTAAGCGAGGGATAGTTTTTTCCCACTAGAACTGGCATATTGTTAGCATATATTGTGAGCATAAAAACAAGTACACTGAGAGAAATGTATGGTGTATCCAACCCTATTTTAACTATATTTTATATTTCCCTGAGGGGACAATAATATTTTACAGCGACAGTTGCTGCCAAGATTATAGTACTGCCCATTTTAGCAGTTGTGTGAATTATGCACATATGGTAATCGCCAGCACTAATCTTACAAGCATGCGTTAATTTTTCAATGCTATAAAATATAGTAGGTTTTCATGAAATTGATATTCCCTGACACTATAAAAATTGTACTCCTCCAAAATCCTAATAATGAACAGGACTAAAAAATATATGCATTGATTAAAAATGTTGCTTGTGATTTGCGACGATGCTTATAGTGATTTGTACCATATTATAAGATACGGTTTGCTATACGCGTATTTGGTATGTTGTTCGATCGTTTTTCTACACTGCATGCATGTTCGTTCAAAGATCATAGCCCGTCTACTAAATACATTTCAATCTAAAATCTAAAATCTAAAATCTAAAATCTAAAATCTAAAATCTTGTTGCATTGCAAAAATATCTTATTTTTGCAATGCAACAAATATACTGTGTGACAGTTTGTGACATACGTGTAGTACTTAAAACTTCTAAGCAGTGGTTGCTTCAATTGCAAATGATTTACGTATTCGCTATAAGTAAACATTGTCATGATTTTTTTCGAATAGTCACTGTTCATAAGGTCTTCTTACCAATTATAAACGACAAACGTTAATGCTAACTATATGAATTGTACAAACTTGAATAGAATAGTAGAAGTTTGAACTGAGTAAAACCTAACGTACAGGAAACAACATTAGTATTCGTGCACCGATGTTGTGATAGCACTGAATAACCCATATCCATAATGTCAAGTGTTTTACAATAATTAGTAATTATTTAGGTATTAGTTTAGATATACTTTTTACTTATCATTGTATTAACCATATTATGATTGCGGTGTTAATGAACCATAGGGAATTTTACTATCTCCTCTTTTACCCTGAGCGTTTTTTCTGAATACCATGGACTTGTCTCTTACTCTATATGCGAGCAAAATTTTCTGATTTCTCCCTCAAGCATTAAAAAAAGGAGGTACTACTTTTAGTGGGAGGAGCTCCTCCTGTTGGAGATACTGTAGATATTGTCTACAATATCGTCCAATACAATATTGTCCAATTGACAATATATATATTGTCAATTGGATTTGTCAAGGCAATGTAAAAAATATTTTATCTATCGTTAATAATTACATATTGTACCTCGACAATGCATGCAAAACGTAGGAATTATATAGAACGCCGTTAGGAGATCAGGTAAAGTATAAAATGATGGACAAATGAAACATCTTTTGTTTGCTCAAAGTCATCAATTCAATAAATCGTTTGAATAGAATGGTATTTATTTGTTCTTACATGTTGAACTATTGTGATACATTGATTGGGTTTGTTTGGGTTATCTCTCTCGCCAACCGCATCTATTAAACACTTTGCCGGCTGTACATTCGGTATTGTATAGAATGCCTAGGTAAAGCATGGAATACATGATATAAGAGGGGCTGGCGAACAGAACCGGACCTGTCCACGAATTACTGTTTTGCAGGAGAGGACAAAAACTAAAATAACCAAATAGAGATGAGTTCGAATTTTTAAACTTTCATATAATAAGGCTGTATCAAAACGTAAGCCTGGACCTGTCTTGAGTTTTATAAAAACAGTAACCGTGTGCTTATTTTTATTTTTGCCAAGTCCTGTTTTAAATGAGAATGGTGGACAACGCTTTTGAATGAAAATCTTATGGCCATGGCTGGTTATGAAATGAAACAGATTCTTTGAATTAAATATAAATTTCTTTTTTATTGTCAATTTAATAATCCTACACACACTCTTCCATGTCAGGCTCACAAAAATCCCATTCAATGTCATTATCGTCATCGCTGTAGTCATCCGTTACTACTTTTTCATCCAGCCAATCATGGACAAGTCCGTTTCTGCTTGAAAAAGTAGTTTTTAACAAATTTTAAGGTATTTAGCGCCGGATTTGGTGCACAATATTTTGGAAGCTAATAGAAGTGTTTTTGAAGAAGACGAAAAAAAAAAACATTGACGATGGGTGGACAAGTCCGGTTTCTTCGCCAATTCCTCATATTATGCGTTGCCTGAAGTTTTTAGGCACTCTATAGAATGCCTAGGTATTCTACTGAATACCGGATTATACAGATTGCCGGTAACATCGATATATATATATATATATATATATATATATATATCTCAGGTATTCAACGTGAATCCGGTGGACTTTTTCCCTGACCCCCGCCAATTTGATTAATTTTTTTAAATCTGATTCCATTGACTTCAAAAGACACCCTGCATTTTTTGTACATTTTTCGAAAAAAATCTTCGAAAAAAACGCCCCTATTTGAAAATCTGAAAAAATTCCCAAAAAAGCGTGATTATATGTAAAAATTTTCCAGCTATCATCCGCAGTGGAAGTATGATTTTTTAGGTGCTATCTGAGCGATTAACGTTAAAAAATCCGAAAAATTTACTTCTAACTGTTCAAGGTCGATGACCGTATTTTGGTTATCCAAAAATGGAAAAAAAATTCAGAAAAAGTCCACCGAATTCACGTGGAATACCTCATATATATATATGTGTGTGTGTTACCGCGAGAACTTGACGAGACCCCAAGAATGATGATACAAATTTATTTATCGCGAGTGTTAAGGCGTTGGTCTTCTATCTCAGTCCGATAATGCGTTAATTTATTCCTTGGAAATGAACTGCTCGGGATCGCGCCGTCGCGACAAAACCCCAAGATAATGCCTTTCGTAATAATTGTTTCTCGATAGGAGAAAAAGGCTGAGGGCCCAGGGAGATTCGGTGTGGTACGATAAGTGAGGTATATAACGAACGAATGAGATGGTTAGACGGATAAAGATAATCGCGCGCGCGGATATCATCGGCCCGCGAGTATATATTCGAGCTTACCTCTTTTTGCGCTCGAAGTAATAACGGCGGGAATGTCGACGAGTACGTTGACGACGTTTTTCGTTGTACGGTGGCAGGCTTATGGCCGTTTCCTTCGAGTCTCGTCGAGAGTCCCTCCGTTCGCTCGGACAATCCCTTAGGAGCGATCCACCGCGAGACTCTCGACGATATTCAACGCTGGGACGAATATTTGCATCGCGGCTCGGTCTCAACACGGCCCAGAGAAAAAATGACAGAGTTATCATGGCCCCACAACTCTACACGTTTTCGTAATAACTTTGTATACTTCCACTATCCCGATAAAAAAAAACTGCGCCAAATCGACGATACGTAGATTTTTAATCCTGCGGGATACGGCGCGAACACTTGATCACTAAATCACCAATGTTTCCTCGTCTTGGACAACTTTCATTCTTCCTTTCCGAAAGTACGGTCGCATACATGGAAACTCCGCCGCTATCATTCTGACGTGATTTTTTTATTGGTTTGTTACCATTATTATGAACACTTTATACAAGTCTCGGCATCTAGCCGGCAACCATGAGAATCCTACGGACTTGTGTCATGTACGGAGTTGAAGGTTGCATCGCTGAAATGCAATGAAGATTCTTATTTCTTTCTTATCTGCATTATTATTCAAAATCATTTTTTGCAGATTCAGGTTGTGGAGCGCCCAATAAGGATCCTACAAAATGTTTGCGGAATTTTCGTAGCTCAAATCCGCTTAGAACAATTTGTGAAATTGAAAAGAAATAATTTTTTCTGCATCCCAACGGTGCAAAGTTTCAGGTCATTGTCAAGTAGGATTCTCTTATAAGATAGGATTTTTATGATTATTATTTCGTCGGCACTATTTTTCTCATCTTATACAGTACCAATCGAATGTGCCACTGATTATAGGATTTCCGTTTTGGCAAAAAATAGGTTAGTCCCGAGTCTTATGCTGTGTTGGGTAATCCCCCCGAAAAAACTTCAAGAGAATTATCCGAGAAAAAAAAGCGGTGCGCTTCTGGGCCGGGATTCGAAACCGGGACCTTTCGGTTGCCGGTCGACTGGCCTGACTACTGAGCTACGCCAGCCCGCTTGCCTCACCTTTCTCGCATAGTCTGGATATTCGTAACGCAACGTTACAGTTATTATTCCAGATAAGGAAAATCATTCATTTCACCAGGGTATTGAACTTTACATCGTTTGAATGCAACATTTTTTTCTATTTTTCCTTTTTCATTTCGTTATCTGTATTACCATATGTGAAAAATTTATTTTTGCAAATTTCCATTTTACATTTCAAACAAAAATCCGAAAAAACGTTTGACTAATTTTCGTAACTCAAATCTGCGGACAGAAATTTACTTAGAAATTTATTTAGAAACAAACAAATGATCCACGCATTCACCCACATTTCGTTAAATAGATTCAACAAATATTGACATCGTGTACTATGAATACATGGGGTGTCTCAAAATGGCCTGACATTTTTAGTTATTAATAAAACGTATTATTTATTTGAAAAGTACGAATATTCGTATTTTAATATAGGGTACAAACATGGAGGTTATGTGTGGAAGACAATATCCAATAAATGGCCGCCTTGTTCCTGTTTGCAAACGTTCACTCGCTGGACGAAATTTTCAATAACATTTTGGCATAATTGCGGTCTAATTTTATTAATAGTGCGTCCAATTGCTTCGTTGAGCTCCGGAATGGTCAGTGGATCATTGGTATACACTTTTCCTTTCAGAAAACCCCAAAGAAAGAAGTCCAATGGCGTCAAATCGCACGATCTTGGTGGTCAATTCACATCGCCGCAGCGCGAGATAACACGATCACGAAACTTCGTCTGCGATAACTGCATTGTTTCGCCCGCAGTGTGGCGATATCGTGATTGTGTACCACACATAACCGCCATGTTTGTACCTTGTATTGAAATAAAAATATTCGTACTTTTCAAATAAATAATACGTCTTATTAATAAATTTAAATGTCGTGTTATTTTGAGACACCCTTTATATTATTTGCTATTATTGCTACGAGTCCTATATTCGAAAGTAGTTATATCTATTGATCGACCTTTTGCACACTTTTACTATTATCTGGCACGTGTAAAATCAATGTAAAAGTTCCAATTTACACTTCAGTCAGCCGTAAGGGTTATAAATAAATGGAAAATTATCGATATTTCATAAAACCATCTTTGCTTTATCCGTTTCTCGATTATCGCTATGAATTCAACCTGAAGCATGCTGTATCTCCGCCGGAAAGTGCAAGGTTTTGATCATTTGAAATTTCACGAAATAAGGCTGTGATATGAAAAACCGCAAACTCGGTAAATCAAGTGAAATATCTGTCTTTTTAACGAGATGTGTCAGATTCGGATCTAAATATTCTTCGTCATTGCAGTTCTCGAGAGTTCCAGATATTCGTGGAAGCTTCATGAAGAAAACAAAAGTGTCACGTTACTCGAGTTCATGAATTTTTTTGATAGGTTTACACTATAGATATTGATATAAATGTTGTTACGCAGAATAAATACACTTTCGAAATACGTTAAAAAAAAATTTTTTTATGTATTTATGTAACCCAAACATGCTTGTTGATAAAATCTTCGAAACTACTGAACCGATCCTTGTGAATTTTTAACCACATATTCTTTACAACTATAGCGCATATCAAGGATTTTTTTAAACTTTGATATTTACTATTTTTTTTTGCCAAAAACGGTGAAAAAACACGTTTTTGTTTTGTTTTTTTTTTCGAAAAATTTCCGCCATTCTGTTATTTTTGTATATATCAAAAATCGTATGATATGCGCTATAGCCATTGACTGAATCTAAAACCGTTTGATTTTTTTATTTCGGATGATCCATCTCCGAGAGTTAAGGGGCCAGTCCACTTTGAAAATTTCAAAAAATCGTAAGCAAGCAAGACTTGAAGAAATCGACGATGATGAGCAATCAGAAGGGGTTTTGTACGGTGCAGGAATTGCCGCTTGAGTTTGGGTAAGAGTTTTTCATAGTATAAACTTCAAACGCGTTTCTCTCTAAACAACGTTTTCAAAATCTAGCTCCATCGTATATCTAAAACTAATAAACCGATTCTCTTGAAATTTGAACCACATATTGTAAACATGATTCGCAACAAGATTACCCTCGATGGTTTTAACATTTTTATTTTTACTCTTTTTTTTGCGAAAAACTGCGAAAAAACGCGTTTTTTTAACTTTTTTCGTTTTTCATCTGCCATTTTTTTATTTTTTGATAAAACTTTATATCCGAGGGTCATTTTGTAACTGGTTTCATACTGAATCTAATGGACTTTGATTTTTTGTTTCAGACAAGCCGTTGCCGAGTTGTGATGGAGATACCTAGCCCACCTATTTTTGAGGCGTTACGTTAAACTATAGTTTTTGTACTTAAAAATGAATAAAAATGAAGAATTTTTTTTTAAATGTACTTCAAGACTTTATTTATCAAGCCCAATAACTTTTATATTACATCTTTTATAAAATCCTCAAAAAAATCGCAAAAATAGCCTTTTTTCGTGGCTCCAAAGTGGACTGGCCCCTTAATCAACAGCGCAGACCTACAATTTTTTAGGGCATTTTTTTAACTACCATTTTCGTCTATACATAGTGACTTAAATAAATAAATTTAAAAAAGTATTTCGAAAGTACATTTATTAAGTGTAACAACTTTTATATTAGTATCTATAATACAAACCAATCAAAAAAATTAATGGAAATAGCCTTGTCCAGCGTCTAAAGTGAGAAGACCCCTTAAGTTTGAGGGTGATGATTGGTATTCCAAAACTAGCAATGACTCGTTTCAGATCATTTTTACATTTTGAGGAAACGAATGTTGTTCACGTGACATCGAATCGCCCCAGTGCTAGTTGCAATGATAATTCGATACACCGTGCAGGAAAACTTTCAGACGAAGTTTTTTTCTCCATTGCCGAGGCTCTTTGAGACGATGATAGGTGAAAGATGAAAATAAGTGATAGATAATATGGTATACTCGATACTTTTTTCCTCCCTACAGGAAGGATAGTCTTCCATTTGTATTCCTTTCACCTTGTTCTTCGCGAAACGATCGAATTAACGATAGAAGGTCCAAAGTATTGCTTTCGAGACGAATGGGCTGAGATTGCCAATGGGGATGAGCGTCAGGGTTCGCCTCTTTTTCTCCCATAAAACGGTGAAGCTCCATTCGCAGCTTGATTTCCCACCAACTTCGCGATTTCCTCGGGGATCACTGTCATTTTGCTCGAGACAATAAAAGTTCCAGGCTTTGCGTGGTTATCCTTACAAAGTAGATTACGCTTCGCTTGTATTGAACACTCCATGTACACAGGGTACGCGTGTGCAGACATATATGTCTCTATATTGGCTAGTAAAAGGTTACGGGCTAAGTATGGAGGCGTGTGTGCAGGTATGCAGGGTTTGATTTTCCCTTAATGGTCCTCACCACGGGTGGTCAGCATCATCGGATATTCTCGTCTCGCAGTTCTTGAAATGAAAAATTCGTTACAGTATTTATGAGTTACGGGAAGTTTGAACGTGGATGCCCAGAATATCCGAGAATAAAAATTGATGGAAAAACGAGTAACTTTTTCGAAGACGCGGGTGACTTTGGAGTGATACATGATGATGTTTGCATCGTTGGAATGCAACAAAAGTTCATTTTTCTTCTATGGCTCACGACATTTTCGTCAATGTAGGTAACGACAATAACCGAAATAGTTTTCTTTATCCTCCTTAGAGATTCCCAACCTTAAAGGATAGTTCTACCTTGTTGGGCCAAAAAAATGTTCGATTTTTCACCAATTTGTTATGCGAAACGTATTAAATATAGAATGTTCATATTTGGTATGTTGACTAAGCGGTCTTTATTGAACATCAAAATATTTTTTGAAGTTTGAGAAAACATGGTGGTTGGAGTGGAAGGAGCCACGTATGTCGGTGCGCGGGCGATGTCATTCTTCGCTTGCGGAAGTCCTAAGTCCCGGACCAGTGAACTGAAGCAAAAAAATCAAACATATTTTTACTTTGCACAATATTGTGTATAAGTTGACCCAGAATCAAGAACAAAAACTGAAAAATAAAAAAATAGTGAGCAAAAAACTACGAACATTTCTGAAAAAAAAAACAAACTTCCTTCCGATCGCTCATTATTTTTTTATTTTTCAATTTTTCTTCTTGATTCTAGGTCATATTTGGTCATATCATACCATATTATACACAATATTGTACAAATTAAAAATATTTCTGATGTTTTTGCTTCAGATCACCTGTCCGGGACTTAGGACTTCCGCAAGCGAAGAATGTCATCACCCGCGCACCGACATACGTGGCTCCTCCCACTCCCACCACCATGTTTTGTTAAACTTCAAAAAATATTTTCATGTTCAATAAAGACCGCTTAGTCAACATACCAAAAATCAACATTCTATATTTAATAATTTTTGCATAAAGAATTGGTGAAAAATCGAACATTTTTTGGCCCAACAAGGCAGAACCTTCTCTCAAGGAGAGACATACACCTAGATGGTCGAAAAAATCGATTTAGAAGCTATGAACATTCCGTCGACCGTAGAAGACCTACACTGTGGGCCTGGTATCGATGATTCCATGTAAGTTGACAAATTTCATGATTTATTCATTCCCAAATTTTCAAACGCGTTTTTATCAAAACCACGTTCATCAAATCGGTACCCAAAATTTCTCGAAAACTAATAAACCGATTGCCTTGGGGTTTTTTGTGGTTATTCTATACACCATTGTCTAGTACTTGTCACAGGATTTTCTTTTCCGTTACTTAGTTTTTGTTTTATAGGTAAAATGATAACTAATTTTTTGCCCAAAAATCACTATTTATGATCAAACGTCCACCATTTTGTCATAAATCGATATTTTCAAAATCGGCTATGACAAGTACTAGATTATAGTATCTAATTTAATAATCTTTTTGGTTTTTTTTTTCAGATGATTTTTGAAGAAACGCCAATCGGTACCACGCAGATTTTTTTACGACGCTCCAAGGATCATATAATATCTTTGGATACTTTTGATATTTTTAAACAAAAAAAATAAAACATCTTTTCAAATGTATATACTTTAACATAATTAAAACCCTAATCCGAAATTTCAAATGGTTTTTTCCGACTTGGAGGTGTATATCTCCCCTTAATGAATAACAAAAATTATTCATTATAATAGAAATTAAGAAATGAAGAAAAATGTGAAAGAACTTTCTTTGCAAACGTCAACGCCATGTGCATACGCTAACAATTATACTGGCAACTCAAATTTTCATATGTGTCCAACCAACTTCGTGAACCAAGTGAACCTGTCATTGGAATCGGCCAGCCGTAATTTTGGCGTAACTCGTTTAACTGTGTGTTGAATTGTAACTAATATTCTTCAACATCAACTGACGTTCGACGGATTGTGGTCAAGCCAACTTTTATTGGGGACACAGTCTGTACGTAAGCCCACGTAAATTTATACATAACTCTTGTTTGTACATAGGCACGTAAATTTATACGCGCGTATATAAGTTTGCACAGGGTAGTTATAATGTTCCGCGTTCCAGCATATTGGCATGCACAATGGATACGTGTGTCAGGCATCAGCGCCATGTGACATTATCCTTGAGCCATTATTAAGCTCTCATTGGGGGAGGGGGGCTCTCTGTCTCTCTTCCGCTTGTCCATGACCACCAACAGTCTCAACCGACTTCAGCACCAACCGAACGCATCGGATAAACTAAATCAAATAGCCTTTTCGCGAAGTCACAACGCACATGCATTCAATATATTGTGAGAACAATGATTTATCAATGATGCGGTCTCGACGAATTCGCGTGAAAACTACACTCGTCGTTCACTTGCACTTCTATTGTCAATTCACCGTTGTCTGCGTTGACATCGGTTGACCGACTTTTTTTCATGCGCATCACGTCACAATTAAGGGAGTTGTGCTCAAGATGGCATAGTCAGATAAGACGACACGCCCTCAATATCTTTTCGAATGTTCGCTCTATACGAGTAACGATGATGTTCTATGGTTGGCCAATAAGTGGTGCTAGTAGAGAAATCTACTATAGCCGTCAATAAACGCGAGCTTAGTAGTAAATATTTACGTGATTTTGAAATGCAAGAAAAAACTGATTGCCTTTTTAGCGTCTAAAGTGAGAATACCACCTAAGAAGTCCACCTAAGAAGTCCACCTAAGAAGTCCATCCAAACATTTTAACGTGCTGCAGCCAACACTTCATCGTCACTATAATAATGTTCCAGTAAATATTGGTTGCTGTAAACTAACCTTCAACCCAGAAATTAATCGTTCGACGTGTGTAAGACGATATACGTATGTCACCTTAGACTGAAGTCGTCTTACACACGTCGACCTACATGTGGTTCTTTATTTTTCTATTTTTTATTTACGTAACTAATATCCTGAAGCTGATTCTATTTCATTGTAATAATAAACCTTTATCGATATACGCGTGGCTGTCAATCCGTACGACGACATTTATTTTAATATTTATCGTAAAAGAGAAAGTATGTCATATCAAGCACAACTCCTCTATAAAATTGGTAGAACCGTAAAAAATCAACATTTACGCGGAAAATAATGTTTGCTTCTTTACAGTACCAATTCTTGTTTATGCCAGTCGCCAACTTATCAACCAGTCATTATGAAACAGGATGATCAGAAGTTCTAACAAACGCATTCGACGTTATGCATAATTATGATTGAAAACAAATGTTGCTACTCCTCTCGACTTCGGATAAAACCTTTTGCTCGTCCAAGTATCGATGACTTGTTTGTCTGCTCGGGCTCATAAACTTAAACCAAGAAATAGAGAGAGACTTTTGCTACACAATCTGAGGGAAAGGGCACGTAGAGCAAGACTTTGTTGTAAGGATCGATCGGATAACGAGTCTGGAGGCTTCGCCCAATCGAATCGACGGAATTCTTGCTCGTTGGATTCGAATTGGATTAAGCTACAAACGAGGCAGAAACAGAGGGGGGGAGAGAGAGAGAGAGAGAGAGAGAGAGAGAGAGAGAGAGAGAAAGGGAAAAAGGGAAAAAGGGTTTCTCAGCAATTTAACCACTATCACTCAACGTAAGTTCCATGAAAGATCCAACCCTCGCCATCTGGTTCGATTTTCATTTCAAATACATTCGTGCGTTCTTGTGTGCCGTTGGCTTAAGCGCACGCATACACCACGAAAATGCACATTATCACGACCCGCAGAAATGCCCAGAGCGAAAGCACATACGGAGCGAATTGATCGAAGGATAATACCTTCACCAATGAGGCTTCGATCTCCCTGCGGCTGACGGTATCCCTCGGAAAAAACATATTCCAGCAGTCCGAAAACATTGCAAAAATAGATTATAAAAAATAGTGTGCAAGGTAGCTCATTGCTCACGCTTCAGTTTATTTCCCTCGGGAACTTTTCTGTGCAGAAGTGTTTCTTCCAGTCTTTCGTCAAAAAAAATGCTTTATAAGCTTGATAACACGATGAGAAAGTAAATTACACGCTTCTAGTGCGCAATATTGTATATGAAATCTATTTACATAAGTGTTTCGAAAAATTCGCAGGTTTTTTACAATTTCGAACGGTTTAGCGAATTTCGACGAATTCAATTATATTTTAATGAAACTCCATTCCTAGAACACAACTTACAATGGATAAAAAAAGGCATTCACACATATAGTTATTTTTGAAAAAAAAATTTGAAAAAAAAAGAATATTTCTGCAGATTTTTTATTTCATAGATAATAAAAAACATCAATATTGCATCTTGATTTTTGGAAAGAAAGAGAGCGAGGGAGAGAGAGAGAGAGATGCGGCCGATAGCAAAACCCTTGCAATGCAATTGCGGCTATGGCAATTAAATTATATCATTGAATTCTCTAGATGGTCCAAATTGGAACGGAAACATACTTGATAGAAGATAGAAGAAGAAAAAATAGCAAGGAGTGCAAATACTTTTTTATACTCGTTGTGCATTATAAAAAAGGGGATGTGAAGTGGAATATGGTGGGGAACGTAATAAGGGGAAGGACACTGTACAAATGAAAGTTAGAATGATTTTTTAAAAATCATTATACATTTTTTTAAAATCCGATCAGCTAAGCCACCGAGCGTAATTTAATCCCATGCGTCCACCAACACACTCCATTAATGGAAAAAAAATTAAGCCCTTTACCGCGAAACATATGAGGAGTTGAAGCATTACCAAGAACTTCGTACACAGATATACACACATTCATCCAGGACTTTTTCAATAGACTATTTCGGCATTTAGGTATATTCCGAACGTATTCAGACTGTCAAGAGGAAATCTCGAAAAAAGACATAAACGCAAGACCAAAGTTTCTTCAATAATACTTTTTAAAAAACTGTACGTTCGTTCAAATAAAATGAAATTCTTTTGGCAATTATTTAGAAAAGTGACGAATTACCATTTTTTTAAATGATTCTTTACAAAATGTGATGAAACGGGAAAATCCCCAATTCACATATGCGCTACATTATTTTCTACTAATTACACAAGTGAACAAAAATTAAAAAATGTCGTGGTGCCGGAAACATTTCTATAATTTTTTGTCAAGTGACTACTGATGAGACTTTTATGCACCTATATTTCAAGAGAACTGCACGGGGTTTTCAGATGAATTTTGATTTCATAGTGAGTGTCGTTAGCAGTTCGGTTACGAAATTTTTAAATTAATTTCATTTTTTACTAATTCCTGTCATAATTTAATTCAGTGATATGTCGACGGTAGCAAAGCGAAAACGAATTTGTTCCAACTACCCTAATACATTTTGTTATACATGCGAAGAGTATGTTATGCAAAAATTTAAAAAAACGATTACGGATATTGTGAAAAGTGCTTTTTTAAAAATATTTTGTGACAGAAATAAAGAATCGAGATGCATTCGCAGAAAATCTTGGCTTCTTCAGTGAAGAGCAGGAAGAACGCTTTCACCAAGAAATAAAAATCATGGAAGATGAGACACCCACGCACACGATGGCTGATTACGTTTTGAGTTTGATACGCGACTGCCTTGACAAATCTGACTAAAAAAAATCACGACAAAGAAGCTTACCCAATGTAAAAACATTTAATAAAACATACATTTTTATATGAAATTAGATTTGATTTTAAAAAATTGTATATTACCGTGTTTTTACGGAGAATAACAATACAGTAGAGCGTCGATTATCCGAACGTCAATTATTCGAATGGCGATTTGGTTTATCCGAAATATCAATTATCTAAACAATAATTTCGTTAATCCGTATGATCAGTTATTCGAACGATTACGCCCTGTATATTGTTGCACGATGTATTGAGACGTACAGGTCCGTCTCAGGCGCCATACCCCCACCATAAATTCAAACAAACCGATCCGTTATGAGAGTAGGGAAGGGGGAATAATAAATCATAACCACACTAGTGAACACAAACAGTGTACAAGGTCACAAAACAATAAGCAGGAAGAAAGACGAGGGAGATAAAAAACAAAAAATAACAAAAACAGGTATGAAAAGTTAGAGGGAGAGAAAAAGAAAAACAGAAAATAAACAAAAACAGTAGAAAAAGGTAACGATAGGTAAGGGAAGGGGAAAAGACGTTGGAAAGAAAACAGAGAAAGCAACAAAAAATAAAGGAAAAGTAAAATTTATTTAAAGTATGAAAAAAGTTTAACAATAGAGGGGATGATGGGTAATTAGTAAGGGAAGGGGAACAATATACAATAAAATATGGGTATAAAAGAGGAGGACATTTGGAGGAACGGCACTTCTTTCCCCCTTCGTGGATCGACAAGTACCGCTCAAGAAAGTACCTCCTTATTGGAGTGGAAAGCTGAGAGAGGGAAAACATTGAAAAAACGAGAGAAGAAACAAGTCGCCTCACGAGAGTCTGATTTTTTAAATGTGGATTAAAAAAGTACCGCTCAGGAAAGTACCTCCTTATTGGAGCGGAAAGCTGAGAGAGGGAAAATTTAAAAAACAAAAAGAAGAGAAGACGAATCGAAGGCACAGCTTTTTAGTCTAGAAATACAAAAACGGAGAGAGTTATAAGAATAAAAAAAGAGATCACCAAAAAACATTAAGAATAAAAGGAGGAGGAATAAATTACGAGAAGATAGATATGAAATTAGTATTAGCAGAATAGAATAGAATAGAGAATAGAATAGAGAATAGAATAGAGAGAGAAGAGGTAGGAAACTTGCGAACGACGCACACACATGTAACACACAATCATAGCGACAAGGATATCAAAGGACGTGTATCAGGAGACCCTGAAGGTCAAGAGCGTATCTCAAATTCGAGCATTGACCATTGCAAGGTGCGAGGCGACCTCTGGCGTCGCGATCCACAGTTACGATAATCGATTATCAACGCGCGATAATCGATTACGCTCACGCAGAGTAATTAGGAGAAAGCGCGCCGTAGCGCTACAATCGAGAGCGCGCTCGTCACCGCGCGCCACGACCGGCGGTAGCGCAAGAGGGGGAAGCGCATCGCGAACTCCGAGCGCTGTCGGCGAGTGCTCGCCGCAACACGCCACGCCGCGAGTGACAGTACGATAGGAGAGGGGGAAGAGAATTACCAACCCACGGTAAAGCGATCGCGTTCAAGCACATTTATCATTCGAGTCAATCCGCGATCCAAGTATTTGACCGACGGAGTAGCGGCGTATACTAAGCACACGAAACACACACAGCGGCACAAAAAACACATAACACTTGTACACAGCGAGCTTTTTGTATTATATCGAGTCATTAAAGCTGAATAAAGTTTATTTTATTATAAAATACCACAAAACAAAAGAGTCTCAATTAATTTCCTCACTGATCGAGTCCCGACAAATAAATTTTATTGTAACATATTCCGACCCGTTACGGTATACATGTTGTACGTCCCCTCCACGTTCTCGGTCTGCACTCGCACGCACTTTGCTTTCCGCTAGCAGTTGAGATTCAGCAAGAAAATCGTCGACTTTTTCAAAAGTAAATAGATAAGAACTCAAAGATGTACGAATGTTGATTTTTTTTTAATATACATTTAACGTTGTTCTATATAATTAAATGATACAATGGTCATTTTCAATTCACCAAAAGATGCACTTGTGTTATTAAGTTATTAAGGGGTGAGGCCACAGTAGAATTTTTTAAATAATCCATTTTTTTGTTGCTAAAACGGTGCTTTATCATTATAAGAATATGTTACTATTCGATTTATAGCAAGAACATTTTGTTTCACCGACTTTGAGCGTTTAACGTAAGCCCACCTCTGGCACGGTCATAGAGTACCTAAAACTTTAAACGCGTTTTTCTAGAAACAGCTTTTTCCAATTGGCGTGACAAATAAATTCCGCAATTTTCACTCGATTTACTTCAAATTTAAAAGTTATGTTCCTAATTGCATTTCGCAGAGAAGTACGCACGGAATTTCTGATTAATCGAAAACTTTACATTTTATGAGCAGTTTTATACGAAATTTTTCATCGAAAATTCATTCAAATACCGACAACTCAATTCAAATACCTACAACTTTTGAATAAAACAATATTTTTTAAATTCCGTACGTACTTTTCTAGGTATTGTAATGTAGATTGACGAGAATTTTTGTTTTTTGTTCTAGGTCAGAAATTGTGGATGCTAAACGTCACGCCGCGGAGCGGCTAAAAAAAAGATAACAAAAGTAAATATTAGTAGTCGGCCATTTTGTACATCGAAAAAAAATATACATTTTCTAACAGCTTGATATTTATACTAAATAGATGGGTAATTAATTTGATGAGTGAATCACTTTTTCATACGAAAAAATGTGTCAAATTCGCACACGATTTTACACCCGTTACTGTGGCCCAACCACTTAATGTTCATTGTATTTTTAAATATATATATTTTATCGTATTGAAAGAATCAACGTTTGTTTTCGCCCACGGAAGATTGCTGTTCGGTTATCCGAATTTTTGGTTATCCGAGAGGCCCCCGTCCTCATTGATATGGATAATCGACGCTCTACTGTATTAAGTGTTGAAATAAGATCTGTATAGAGACAAGATTTAGAAAAAAATATAGTTTGGCGGCACGAAATCGGCTGTCGAGATGTATTATTCGATTAGTTTGCACGTATGATGACAAAAGTAGAAATTTCAGAAGGACCACATAGCTCGGAATCGAAAGCAAAATTGAGTCTTTTTTGGGCGAGTTGCATGTGTCTCTCCCGCCGATATATAAAAATGGTATCTAAATCCGTAGGATCGACAGAGCAACGTGACATTTCAAAGGGATATGTACACACACGCACATGGCACAGAGCAGCCCTATCGATATAAATGTGGGCACGGAATCCAGATGGACGAGTGTAGGTGGACGCATATACGTCTCGCACGCTACAGTTCAAGATACCCGCGGCACTGTGGTTATCGGGTATCAACGTATACAACACACCGAACGGTACTGGCAAACAGGTGGACAGCCGAGATTTCGATTATCGTGACTACACGCTGACGGTTTTAGTTCGTTATCGCGTCCACTCTGGTTTGTTGGAAACTGATGTTACTCCTTGTTCGTTGAGCTTTATCCCAAATTGTTATTTTTTTCGACGAAGAAAAAAATATACCACCGAACTGGAAAAACGAAGAGTGTAATAAAAATTTATTGGAAAGAGCATGAGATTTGAAACTTCGGAGTTTCACATTTTTCCGTTGTGCGTTTTATGGCACAATTTTTTGGATAATAAAAATTCTTCCACGACTGCTCGTTAAAAAAAGGTATTATTCTAATAGCCTTTTTTGTATTATTGTAACCACGTCGTTGACGTCGAGAAAATTGAATTGTCAGTGGTTGAGGCGGCCCTGTACTGGCAGGAAGCTACTACTTTGGCTTATTGATATTCAATTAAAACTGTGAGTAATTAGGTTTTTCAAATGCATGGCTGTTACAGCGGACACATTTGTTTTACGAGATTTTTAGTCAAAATCCTGGTCTTCAATCGTTGTTTTTTAAAGGGTTATATACAGTTAAAATTTTCGAAAAAAAAAAACGATTAAAAAAAATTCGTAATGTACATATATATAAGTACACACAGAGAAAATGTCTTGCCAATCCGGCGAATATTATCGAAGTTACACGCACATTTGTAATGATGCGTCAGAGCGTTTGAAAGTGCTTTAGAAACTTTAAATGCGTTTTTCTCAAAACTGTGTTTTTAAGGGGTTACCCGCACTTGCGATTTTGAAAAAATCGATTTTTTTTATTGCATTTTTTTGAAGTATAAGTATCCGGGCCCATACTTCTGTATGGGCCCGGAATAGATGACTCTATGTAAGTTTACAAAAAAAAAATATTTTCTTCGTGTAAACTGAAATTGAAACTTTAAACGCGTTTTTCTCAAAATGTCATTTCGGAAGTCGGTGACCAAGATTACTCGAACACTAATGAACCGATCTTCTTGAAATTTTGCAGGCTTATTTAATACATAAAAATGTAGTCTTTAATCGTTCGATTTTTTTTCGAAAAAAATGGCCGTTTTATAGCCAAAAAACGGCCGTTTTTTTCGTTAAAATCGAACCATTAACTTTGACGGTCCGCCATTTTGTGAAAACTGAATATTTTTTAAAATCCTTCGATTAAAGACTAGTTTATACTTATATTAGACTAAATCCATCCGCATTTTTTTTCAGATTGATTGATCGATTAAAAAGTTTTGTAGTTTTCTTTAAAAAAATTCATGAAAAAGGCCTTTTTGCGCTACAAGTGGGGGTAACGCCTTAAAGTCGGTGAGCAAGATTTCTCGGAAACAGCTGAACCGATCAGTCTCAAATTTTAACACAATCTTTTCAAGTATATTTTTTAGTAATTGATCGAAGGTTTTTGCTCACCGATAAATATTTTCTATTTTATAAACATTTGAGGCTTAAATTTTTATCGAAAATTGATTTTTTTTTTGAGAAGCCGCTATTGTGTCAAAATTATTATTTTGCTTATTCCTTCGATCAATTACAAGATAATCCATTATATTAACGAAATATTTTTGGTTTTTTAAATTTTAGATGGGCCAGTCCAGAGATATCGTGCTCACTGCAAAACGCCTTTTTTAGA
The DNA here is from genome assembly GCA_944452715.1 of Ophion slaviceki. Classification (NCBI taxonomy): domain Eukaryota; kingdom Metazoa; phylum Arthropoda; class Insecta; order Hymenoptera; family Ichneumonidae; genus Ophion; species Ophion slaviceki. Next base: position 25,464,712 of record OX101785.1, on the reverse strand, counting down.
CGTGCTCCCGGAGATCAGTTATATCAGCTTTCAAAATAATTATTTTTACAAATAAAAAATGTTAAAATACAGTCAAAAGTTACCATAATATGTGTACAATTTTTTACGTTAATAGATTGAAAGGTCTTCTCAAGAAAAAATCGTGAATAATCGATATTGTGCCTCCTGACTGCATATAACACCTTAAGGTATTCCTTTAACGAACCCGAATATTTAACAATTAACTTATTTTCACCTATAATCAAGTAAACATTTTAAGCCAAGTTACCGAACTTTCAACGAAAAATTACGACTCCTAAAATCGCCTCATTCATACGGCACTTTATGGAGATGACACGCTGGCCACATTTCTATCTAATAACTTATACGATGGAGCTGAAATTTTGCACAAACCTTCCATTTAATGTTTCAAGTCAACCCCTGAAGGGATTTTTGGCGATGCGCAATAGTTTTTGGGTTTGTTTGGACAAAACGGAGAGCGCGTTAACATATATAGGTATAAACGGAGACGTAGCAGATATAGATATAGTAGGCACGCGTTAAAAAAAACTTTAAAATTCAATATCTCGAAAACTATTGCGAGTCAGCAAAAATCCCTTCAGGGGTGTCTTAAAATATTAAAAGGAAGGTTTGTGCAAAATTTCAGCTTGATTGGAGGGGAAGGGGTGTTGCGGCAACTTGTCCTTAAAAAAAAATTAAAAATTCGGAATCTCGAAAACTACACTGACAGAAAAATTCTATTGATATTAACTAACCACGTCTATTCGATTTTTCAACCCTTCGAGTGCACAGCTCCGCCGCCAACCTATAAGTGCATCTTGGGTCAATTTGACCCAAGGCGTTTTTTAAATCGTTGTATTCCGGTAAATATGCATTTTTCGTAGTAAATATCCATATTTTATGACCCTAAATTTATTTTTTGATAAAAAAGAAAATTACATGGCAAAACGTTCGTTCAAAGTGGGGCATACGTTGAAAAATACGTACTTACACGAAAAAAATCACTGCGTCAAAACGACCCAGTGTGCACTCGAAGGGTTGAAATCTGATTTAGCTCGATTTTTCGTGGAGTCAATTTTTTTCTATTGCATTACATTTCACATTCGACATTATTGGAATTATTTATTTTAAATATATTTATTTATTTAAATAAAAATCTATTTAACATCGCCCAATAACTAAATATTTTATTTAATCCTAATTAATCTGTGATTCGGTTTCATGTGTTCAAAAACCAATTTAGTTGAATCCACTAAATGGATCTATTTTATTTAAAAATATTTAAATTAAATAGAATTTTCGTAGAGTCAACCACTTTTCTATACGATTGAACGGTTTACCTGTACTGCAATACACATATCAAAGGGGTGTGGGGGTAGAGATAGAGGAATGTTATATCTATATAGGTTATATTTGAAAAATCTACAGCATGTTATTCGATAAAACTCTCTAATTATCACAATGATATTAAGGGGCCAGTCCACTTTGAAAATTTCAAAAAATCGAAAGCAAGCAAGGCTTGAAGAAATCAACGATGATGAGCAATCAAAAGGGATTTTGTACGGTGCAGGAATTGCCGATTGAGTTTAGGTAAGAGTTTTCCATAGTATAAACTTCAAACGCGTTTTTCTCGAAACAAGTTTCCAAAATCTAGCTCCATTGTATCTCTAAAACTAATAAACCGATTCTCCTCAAATTTCAACCATATATTGTAAACATGATTCGCAACAAGATGACCCTCGATGGTTTAAAAATTTTGATTCTTACTCTTTTTTTGCGAAAAACTGCAAAAAAACGCGTTTTTTCTACTTTTTTCGTTTTTCATCTGCCATTTTTTTTTTGATAAAACTTTATTTCCGAGGGTCATTTTGTAGCTGGTGTCATACTGAATCTAATGGACTTTGATTTTTTTTGTTTCAGACAAGCCGTTGCCGAGTTGTGATGGAGCTACCCAGCCCACCTATTTTTAGGCGTTACGTTAAACTATAGTTTTTGTACTTAAAAATGAATAAAAATGAATGAAATTTTTTTTAAATGTATTACAAGACTTTATTTATCAAGCCCAACAACTTTTGTACTCATATCTTTTGCAAAATCCTCAAATAAATCGCGAAAATAGCCTTTTTCCGTGGCTTGAAAGTGAACTGGCCCTTTAACTAATTGATATAGTTTATGTGATAGAACAAATAATTATAGGAATTCATTTGGTCTCTTATGCCATATCTGCGACCAAGATGGTACAAGCACTCTGTAGCATAGGGGCATGGTGCGTAGCTATGAGTAGGTCGGTTCTAGGTTCGATTCCATATGGGTGATATATTTTCCTCGAAAAAAATCATTTCATAAGGCCAGGGATTGATGAATTACGATACAAAATCGTTGTGGTAAAACTCTCAAATGAGTGTTTCATTTAATTTTACATTTATGAAATATTTTATGCGTATAGTACATTTAGATTTACAGTGTACATTGTAAGTTAATAAAGATTTATTTGAATCGAATCTTGATTTATTCAATTTGAATATATTTAATATTAAAAGAGAATAGATGAAACAAATAACAAAATATCTTTCAAGCAAATGAGATCGTAGTAGGCCGTGAGACCCATATAGGGTCGCCTGTCGTAACAAAAATGCCAGCATTCAGCCATTAAACGGTTTGCTGATAATCGGCCAATAATTCGTCAACCAGCATTGGGGTACTGTAGGTGGATGAACGGCTTGCCAGATCTATGCCAGCCATTCGTGGGCCAATACTATCCCACCGATAATATGGCGATCAGCATTGGGGTATTGTAGGCGGATGAACGGCTTGCCAGATATATGCCAGCCATTGGTGGGCCAATACCATCGCACCGATAATATGGCGATCAGCATTGAGGTATCGTAGGCGGATGAACGGCTTGCCAGATCTATTCCAGCCATTGATGGTTTGTTTTTGGGCGTTTTGCAAATGCACGTCGTTAAACTCTAACACGTAAAAGAAGGGATAAGGTTTCGAAAAGCATATCCCACTGATGAAGCTGAAATTTTGCACCGACCTTCTTTTCAATATTTTAAGAGAACCTTTAAAAGGATATTGGCGACTAGCAATAGTTTTCGATATATCGTATATTGAAAATTATTTATTGTACTGCGCTTCTACTATATTAAATAAACCCAAACAAAGCCATCCTACATGGCAAGTGATATGCACATACGGGCGAGCACTGTTTGCCAGGAAGCAGCGCGGCCGGAGGAGTGGGGGGTATCTATCGGGTATATAGATATACTCGTATGGCGTGAAATAATAAACTTTACAATGCGATATATGGAAAACTATTGCTAGTCATCAAAAATCCGTTAACGGTTTCTCTTAGGATAATGAGAGGAAGTTCGGTGCAAAATTTCAGCTCGATCAGAGGAGTATGCTTTTCGGAACTTCACCCAAAACGAGCGAGTTATTTTTACAGCCTAAATGGACCAAAAAAATTGTCGGTAAACTTTAATGTCACGAATAAAATTATCGGCATCAAAGTAAGAAACGAACACACGATGGATTCTGTAAGTGTTAGAATGGCTAAGTGGGTAGAGCGCTCGACACTAGAACGAAAAGCGCAGGTTCTATCCCGATGAGAGGTAAAAAAACTTGAACAATGCAGAAAGCGTTTTTAATGCAATTATTCTATGTACATGGACATAAGTAAAGCAGAAGAAAGCAAAAAAGATACTACTAGAATTTTTATATTCATAATTTGTCAATTTTTTGTTTTTCATTTCCGGCAGAAGATCCGGCAGCCGTTGCTGGGCCAATATGGGCGTATGATAGTTGGCCCAGTCTTAGCAGCCATTCATGGTTTATCATTACCAACCATGCATGGTGCGGATCTGGCCCGTTTATATAGCCATTACCGCGCCATCGTTTGTTCTCTGGCAACCAGTCGTGGGCCATTACTGTGCCGATTGTAAAACCCTATTTGGGGACAAGGCAAAAACCTATTTGACTTAAATAGATCCTATTTAAATTAATTTTTTTTTTGGCAGTGCATTGCGAGTCGCCATAAATCCTTTTAGGGGTTGTCTTGAAACATTAAAAGGAAGGTTTGTGCAAAATTTCATCTTGTTCGGAGAAGGGGCTTTTCGGAACCTTATCCAATAATTCTCATCGATGATAGGTACCAGATCGTGATTTCCGCGACAAGAGAATTCCACTAGTCGGTATTGTATAGGCGCACACTGCGCTAACGAATAGCCCGTGATGACGAACAATTGACTTTCGATCTCGGCGTTGTTGAAAAGCATAGATAACGGCGTTGATTCCACTTGTGGATTCTTTGCAACAAGTGTACCTCCGCGACGCTTTTGAACTGTGACCCGAGACTGTCACTCTTGAGATTTGTCAGAGGCTGTTCATCTGGAATAATCGAAGTTCGATTGCCGATCAAATCGTCATGCTTGTTTCTTCACTCGAGTCACAATAAATTCATGTGATTGAACTCTATGGACGCGTCCGATACAGCAAAGCAAGTCGACAGAAATTTATCCTCGGGCAATCGTTTGTGCTACATTTATTTCCCTTAGAACGGCAGACTTGGTGTAAACGTCACACGAACGCATGCGTCGGGAAAACAAATGTACTGTGTTGCTTTCTGTTTCATTATATTTCGATGGGGTAAGGCAGGGTAAATTTTCACTTGATTTTTACGTCATTTACGTACCGAGTGAAAGACTCGAGCGAAAATTTTCATTTTTTTTGCTGTACGCAGGATCCCGGTACTCTAGAGCGTACATTTTTTCCACTCAGTCTCTCACCCTTCCTCTCTCTCTCTCTCTCTCTCTCTCTCTCTCTCTCTCTCGCTCTCTCACGTTCGTAGCGGTAAGTGGAGGCTTTCCAAACGAACCGTGACAGGACTATAACGTGGAGCGAGCTTTTCTCCGCCTTTCTTTCGCATTTTCAGCGTACTGTATTGCATTTTTACGAGGATAAAGAAGGCGGATGAAAAGAGACAGTGGGAACGAGACCGACAGAGGGACGAGGCGAGGAAAGCAAGGGGGGAAATAGGAAACGCGGAGCATAGAACGAGTCTCATTTTATTCACCGTGTTCCGGGAAAAGGCAGCCATTTTATCAACCACCTGTGTGTCGGACTCGCTTTTTCCCCATCGGTTTCACTTTTTATTAAAACTCATTAACTTCAGGGATATTCGTACAGACCTCTGTAAATATACATGGTCAGGTTGAAATTCCCAACTTTGAATAATCAGAACGCTCAAAGCTCCGGAAGAATAGTACCTCGAAAGATCAAAACTCCGAAAGAATTTTACACGAAAGACCAAGGCTCCGAACATCTGAACGGGGCTGGGTTGAAATTCCAAACGTTGAATTATCAGAACGCTCAAAACACCGAAAGAATTTTACACGAAAGACTAAAACTCCGAAAATCTGAATACCGTCCAAATAATTCGGCTATGGAAGTTTTTAAAGTTTCAACATTTTCAATAAATCGACAAATTGTTTTAATATTTTTTTTTCATTAAGAAGTGATTTTACGTCAATTTTGAAATTTTTCAAAATTTCAAAATTGCTGCAATACTTTCGCTGGCATAATCTTGACGAATCTTGTAATTTTGGAATATTAAAATTAGCAATTTCAAACCATCGGCGTATTCAAAGTTCGGAATTTCAACCCGGCCCTCATGTCAAGATCATGCCAGCGAAAGTCTACACAGTTGACTGTAAATGATATAGAACGTTTAACGTTGTCTAGACAAATTTCAAAATTGGCGCAAAATCACTTCTTAATGAAAAAAAAAATTTGAAATAATTCGTCGATTTATTGAAATTTTTTTAAGTTTCAAAAGTTCCATAGCCAAATTATTTTGACGGCGTTAAGATTTTCGGAGTTTTGGTCTTTCGTGTAAAATTCTTTCGGAGTTTTGATCTTTCGGGGTACTATTCTTTCTGAGCTTTGATCGTTCTGACCATTCGGAGTTCGGAATTTCAACCGGGCACAATCTTGAATTTCGGAACATGAAAATTCGGAATTTTAAACCGTCGGAGCATTCAAAAATTGATGAATCAAAACCTAAGATACCATCATTTAGTCGCCTTACTTGCTTAAATGTCAAAATAAAGCGAATATTTAGTTTCGCGAGAAGCTTTTGTCACTAGTATTTAAGGGTTCCTCTCATGTTAGACGCTAAAAAAGACTATTTTCATGAATTTTGTCGATAGGTTTACATTATAGATAGTGATATAAAAGTTTACACTTAATAAAAACATTTTCGAAATACATTTAAAAAAATTTTAATGTATTTATGTAACCCAAACAAACTTTTAAAACGTTTTTCTCGAAACAACGTTTTTCGACGGCTTGTTGATAAAATCTACGAAACTACTGAACCGATCCTTATGAAATTTTAACCACATATTCTTTACGACTATAGCTCTAGCGTAAATCAAGGATTTTTTTAAGTTTTGATATTTGCTATTTTTTTTACCAAAAACGGTGAAAAAAGACGTTTGTTTTTATGTCCGCCATTTTGTTATTTTTGCACATATGAAAAATCGTATGATATGGGCCATAGCCATTAACATACTGGTTCTAAAACCGTTTGATTGTTTTGTTTCGGATGATCCATCTCCGAGATTTCATCAACAGCTCAGACCTACAATTTGTTAGGACATTTTTTAACTACCATTTTCGTCTATAAATAGTGACTCAAGTAAATAAATTTTTTTGTTAAATGTATTTCGAAAGTGTATTTATTAAGTGTAACAACTTGTATACAAATATCTATAAGATAAACCCATTTAAAAAATCATGAAAATAGCCTTTTTTAGCGTCTAAAGTGAGAAAACCCCTTAATATGATGTTATTTTTTTCGACTGCTTCTGTTTCTTCTTTTTTTCTTCTTTATTCAAATGCCTGGTCATGAGGAATATAGCCGGCAAGCTTTCCTGCACCGAGATTTTATCCTGAACAAGATCAATGTTGGAGGATGCTCAGTGTTGAAATCCAGACCGAGCATATGCATTAAAGGAGCAGCCACGCTGCATGCCAGTTTGATCAGCAAATTAGCGCGAATGATCGCTACAGCCAGTTACGACTACAAATATCGAAAAATTCCATTCCAAAAAAGTAGAAACATTTGAATTTAAATTTAAAATTATTCGTTGTTGTCGAAAAAGATAGTCCATAATTGTCATTGTCCAATATTACGGCGAATTGTATTTAGGTGACGGAGCATCTCTAAAAGTGCATTGCTTATCAAGAGTTGTCGGAACACAGCTCCACTATACATAACAATCAACCATACATGGGTTTAATCTATTTATATATATATATATATATATATATATATATGGGTCATTCCATGTCAAATCGACAAATTTTTTACCTGACCCCCTTTGATTTCGCTGAAAATTTTCTATCTTTTTCTGCCCCCCGAAAGTTATTTTTCAGAATTTTTTCAAATTTTTTTTCCCGACTCAAAAAAAGTTATGAATTTTTTAAAAAAACCGCTCTTTTATTTTTAAATTGCCAGAACTTTTTCAAAAATTGACCGTTTGGGAACTTTTTTTTTTCAAAATTTTTGTTTTTAAATGTAGTTTTCGAAAAAAAATATGAAAAAATTTTCAGAATCCCAGATATATGAATTATTTTAGTTTTTTTGAAAAAACCGTAATTTTCTCAAAGTCCGACCGTTTTTTTTTTGTTTTATTTTGCTCTAAAAATACTTCAACTAATTCTGCAATGATCCCCGTTAATCAAAAGATGTGACGACAATCGCTTCTAATTTTTTTTCTTGATTATAAAAAAATTTTTGTTGAATTTTTGCTGATTTTATATAACTTTGTTATGAAATTTTTTTTATTTCCTCGTGAAACCTCAAAAGTTAAAAAATAAAATTTTATTGGAGAATTTCAAGTGATTATCGTCCAAGAAATTGTTATTTAAAAAAAAAAAAAAATTTTTCTCTCATTGACGTTATTTTTTTACTCTTATGGACGTTTTTTTTTGGTACTGAAATATGACAACTTAACGTCATTTTGGTACTGAAACATGACAAAATAACGTCAATGAGAGAAAAAAATTTTTTTTTTTTTTAAAATAACAATTTCTTGGACGATAATCACTTGAAATTCTCCAATAAAATTTTATTTTTCAACTTTTGAGGTTTCACGAGGAAATAAAAAAAATTTCATAACAAAGTTATATAAAATCAGCAAAAATTCAACAAAAATTTTTTTATAATCAAGAAAAAAAATTAGAAGCGATTGTCGTCACATCTTTTGATTAACGGGGATCATTGCAGAATTAGTTGAAGTATTTTTAGAGCAAAATAAAAAAAAAAAAACGGTCTGACTTTGAGAAAATTACGGTTTTTTCAAAAAAACTAAAATATTTCATATATCTGGGATTCTGAAAATTTTTTCATATTTTTTTTCGAAAACTACATTTAAAAACAAAAATTTTGAAAAAAAAAAGTTCCCAAACGGTCAATTTTTGAAAAAGGTCTGGCAATTTAAAAATAAAAGAGCGGTTTTTTTCAAAAATTCATAACTTTTTTTGAGTCGGGAAAAAAAATTTGAAAAAATTCTGAAAAATAACTTTCGGGGGGTAGAAAAAGATAGAAAATTTTCAGCGAAATCAAAGGGGGTCAGGTAAAAAATTTGTCGATTTGACATGGAATGACCCATATATATATATATATATATATATACATATATATATACATACAAAGATTATAATTCTTGGGTTAGACGTGTGAGGTATAATCGAAATATCTGTTTCTAAAGAAAAACGATTAATTGTTTTCAAAATTTTACAAAGCGTCAAATTTAAAAGTGAGAAGTGTAAAAACAATGGGCGAGAATTGGAAATTTTGAAGCTCTTGAGCGACCCCTAAATATTCATTGACCTGCCAGAGCTTTCGCGACAATTTTTTTTTCTAGAAAAATAGTTCTCAAATTTGTGCCACCCTAATATATATATATATATATATATATATATATATATATATATATATATATATATATATATATATATATATATATATATGACCTCTGGCAGGTCAATGAATATTTAGTGGTCGCTCAAGAGCTTCAAAATTTCCAATTTTCGCCAATTATTTTTACTCTTCTCACTCATAAATTTGACGCTTTGTAAAATTTTGAAAACAATTAATCGTTTCTCTTTAAAAACAGATATTTCGATTATACCTCACACTTCTAACCCAAAAATTATAATCTTTGTTCTCATAAAACAATTCTACACGGCTCTTGTCCGTGAACAAAAATATAGATCGTTCTATTGGGCTAGAAGGGTGAGGTAAATTTGAAAAAGCCGTTTCTAAAGAAAAAACAATTCATTGTTTAGAAAATTTTACAAAGCGTCAAATTTATGAACGAGAAGAGTAAAAAAATAGAAATTTCGAAGCTCTTGAGCGACCATTGAATATTCATTGGCCGGCTAGAGCTTTCGCGAGCTCAATTAAAAAATTATGAAGCGTAAAATTCATGGGTGAAAAGTGAACGAAAAAAAATCGATTTTTAATGAAAATTTGAATTTTTGGGAGGCTTGAGCCACCTCTAAATATTTTTTAACCCCTCGCAGCTTCGCGACATTTCTTTTTCCTCTTTAAAATAGATAATTGGATGGAGAGAAAAATGAAAAAAAATAGAGCCCAAGTTTGTGCCACCCTAATGGATATATGCGTGTGTCTCTATGCGTTCTTTTCTCATTTAAAAATTGACCAATCGAAAACTAGGACAACTTCATTCCGTCACCTTACTTGTTGAGATGTCAAAACAAAGCCATAATTTAGTTTCGTTCAAAGCTTTTGCCTCTGGTACCCAATATGATGCTATTTTTTCTAATGCTTATGTTTCTGTCTTTTATCTCATCATACAAACGCCCGGGTACGAGGCCTACAACCGGCAAGCTTTGCTGCACCTAAATTGCGTCCTGAATGGGATCAACGTATTCTAAGCTTGACTGAAGAACCGAGCATACGCAGTCAAGTCGTTACTACTACAAATATCGAAAAATGCCTTTCCAACAAAGTTCCAACATTCGAAATGAATGATAAATCGTTATTTTCGAAAAAGGTCGTCCATAATTGTCATTCCAGCTGACCATTGTCCAATACCGCTGCGAATTGTATTAACGGGACAGGACATCTCTGAAAGTGCATTATTTATCAAGAGTTGCAGGGAACAAAAGGGCGCGACATCCTTTATTCAGGAGCAATCAACGGACTGCTTTTTCTCGCATTCATGCGACTACAACGGAGCTCCTTGATATATACCGTAGTCCCTTATCATCCGAGGCTTGTATATACGCGTAGGCAGACTGTGTACCAGCCAGCAAACTTTCCGAACATATATGCACGAGAGACTGAAACCGATGCTGCTTCGCAGACTGAATTTAAATTCCGATATTTGTACAGACTCATCAACGAGACACTTCGGGAAACGGAAAATCCCGATGGCGATGATGGTCACTCGGCACCGCACGGAAACGCAAAATCACTGTTTTTATCACACTGAGCTTAGTTAGAACTATCGCACTCTTTCACTGTTGTTTTATTGACTTGGGCCGTAAAAAGACGGCCATTTTTACGTTTTCAGTTGCTCTCGTTGTCATCTTTGTATCGCGCTATAAACGGATCATTGAGGAAACAAAGAAAAAGCGACCAAAGTCTCAAGCCGGAAGCTCGAAAGAGAGCGTTACCACGTGAATCATGAGCAAGTACTAAGCGTGCACTACGCTCTTCTCCCATCGGGGTTGCGTCACGAGACAGCAACAGCTATGCTACACAACGAGGGGGGGTTACTATGTATAGGCTATATATACAGCTATATATATATATAGCTGTATATATAGGGCGATCGCTGTATTGTCGTGCTGAACTCGCGTAACAGCGCAAACTCTCGTCTAACTTTACGATGTGCTTTTTCGCGCACACGCATTCAGATCCTAAGAGTCTCTGGTCATCGAGGGCAGTGTAATGTGTATGTCTATATACATTCATACCGCGCGATTCAAAATAAACAACGAGTTATCGGTGAATTCGAAAATGTCGGAGAGAAAACTGAATAAGCTTTTTTTATTTATCTAAGTTTTTTCAATGGTAAATTTAAAAAAACTAAGGCGTAGGGTAGACGTTCGTTTTTTGGATTTATCCGCGTTGATGAGGTTCAGCAAGAAACGAGGAAAATTAAGGCGGGTCATACATTTGGACAGGAAAAAAATAAGCAATATTGAGGGATTTCTTAAGGCCTTGGGCCACAGTAATGGGTATAAAATCATGGGCGAATTTAAGAATTTTTTTTCGGTTAAAAAGTGATTCACTCGTAAAATTAATTACACATCTATTTAGTACGAATATCAAGCTGTTAGAAAATATATATATTTTTTAGCTTTTTGAGCAAAAAAGTTTTTTTGATAGTTTTTTAGCTTTTTGAGCAAAAAAAATGAAAATAAATAAGAAGCAGAGGTTAATTTACTGTAGACTGTTTCTCAAAATTTTGTATGCATAATACCAGATTTTTAAAAAAATTTCTCCGATTTTTCTGAAGTGCATTTTGTAATTTTCGATTTTTTTTTATCATGGTTGACAAAAACCCTAATTAGGGGTTGAAGCAAAAGCCCAGACATTATGAATTTTACACCAACATTTATTATATCTGACACTGTATTTATGGGAATTTTTTTAGATTTTTCGATACGGCCATCGAGGTGTTCAAAAAAATTCAAAAATTCATGACGCGCTCAAATTTATTTCGAAAAATCTGAAAAAAATCGTAATTGCGTGATAGAGTGAGAGTAATGATAGAAAAAATCAGGAACCAGATTTGAGGGGTCGAGAGTCAGACCCAGGTCGAATTGGCATGGAATGCCCCATATATAGTTCTATCGTTTAAAGAAAAAAAAAAGAAATCGATTTTTTGATCGTTGTAAATGTATATCACGCCTAAAGCATTTTCGCTACTTTTGTCTTGACTGACCACAAGAATTTTTTGAGCACCTGTCGCGGAGATTTTGCGGTTAAGAAAAATATTATTTTTAATGATTTTTCAAGTCCCCTTCGAAAAAAGATATAGCGTATTTTTGTGATGGGTAACATTTGCCGGAAAAAATTGAGTATTTCGGATAAAAATCAATATTTCATTTTGAGTACAGCAGAATGAAGATAGTTGAACGGATACGAACCATTCGTGAAAAACTTTTTTTCGTGCATCCTGTAATTGAGAAAAACATGATCAAATGAATGGTATTTAATTCCATTTGGAAAAGTTTTTTAGGATTGTTCCGTATTCGGAATTTAATTAACTTCATTCTGTGAGACGCGAAATGGAATTTCAATTTTTCCTAGAATGAGCAATTTTTTCGGGCTAATACTACTCATCACAAAAATACGCGATATTTTTTTTCGAAGGATACTTGAAATGAATTATCATATATTTTCAATCGTGCGCACATGCATTATCGTACGACGCTTAAAACTTTATTGTATTTTTTTTCTATCAATTGTCTCCTGTTTTTACCATCACACAACTCCCTCAGCCGACACGTACACTTTTTCTTTTGTCATCTTTTTCACACAGGCACTCATACGCGTTTTCTATTCAAACATTGACATAAGCATGAGTATTTCTATACAGATCAGAGAGTACATCAGAGTTGGACTTCCGGCTATTCATCGTCCACTTTTGATAACCCCAGATATGCTTGGCGATGAGTATATTGGGACTCGTGATACGCGCAAACAGTCATGTCAAACTGACGGATGCCCAATTCTCGTTCTCACAATTTGTTTCTTTTCACTCGATTAATTTAGATATTGTCCGTCACTTGGCCATTTCTGGAGTACGTTGAAAAGTACGTCGGGCACTCGTTGCTCAACAAGGATTGGCATCGTGAATTTTGGAAATAGTGCTCACTGGGAAAAAAAGCCTATGGTACTTACAAAAACGACCATGGTAAAAGAGGGAATAGTAAAATTTCCTATGGATCATTGACACCGCAATCGTAATGTGGTTAATGCAACTATAAATGAAAAGATTATCTAAGGTTATTATGCGATTTGGGTGGCGTGTTTGACTAGCTATTATTCCCGAAATAGTTTTTAACTATTGCAAAAGGCTTGACAATATAGATATGGTTAAGGGGTCTTCTCACTTTAGACGCTAAAAAAAGTCTATTTTCATGATTTTTTTTGATAGGTTTATATTATAGATATTAATGTAAAAGTTGTTACACTTAATAAATACACTTTGCAAATACATTTAAACATATTAAAAAATTGATTTATGTAACCCGAGCAAACATTAAACTCGTTTCTCTCGAAACAATATTTTTCGACGGCTTGTTGATAAAATCTTCGAAACTACTAAGCCGATCATTATGAAATTTTAATCATATATTCTTTACAACTATAGCTATAGCGCATACCATTTTTTTTTTTAAATTTTGATATTCACTATTTTTTTTGCCAAAGACGGTGAAAAAACACGTTTTTTTTGTTTTTTCGAAAAATGTCCGCCATTTTGTTATTTTTGCATATGTAAAAAATCGTATGATATGCGCTATAGCCATTAACATACTGAATCTAAGACCGTTAATTTTTATGTTTCGGATGATCCGTCTCCGAGATTTGATCAACAGCGCAGACCTACAATTTTTTAGGGAATTTTTTTAACTACCATTTTCGTCTATAAATAGTGACTTAGATAAGAGATTTAAAAAAAATGTATTTCGAAAGTGTATTTATTAAGTGTAACAACCTTTATATCTATAAGATATAAAATAAATAAATATAGATAAATATCTATAAGATAAACGTATCAGAAAAATGCATGAAAATAGAACGCCCTAATTCAGTGCTATTACAAAATTGGCCCATAAATACTAATGTTGTATTACTGTAGTATACAACATTATACAACATTATACAACATACTAACATTTTGTTCTAATATATATATATATAAGAACAAAATGTTAGTATAATAGTATATTAGTACAACAATATATATATATATATATATTGTTGTACTAATATATTAACATTTTGTTCAGGTCAAACTTCTACTATTCTATTCAAGTTTGTACAACTTACATGGGCAGTACTTCCGAATATCTGTTACCTCCGATTTAGCTAAAAATTTGCACAGATTTTCTTTTTGATAATGTAAGTCAGAGCCTAAATGGATTTTTGGCGTATCGGGATAGTTTTCGAAATATGAAATTTTGAAAATGGATAAATTATATATCTACGTCTATCCTAGCATGCTTCTGCAAGCCCTACTTTATCGACATGATCGGATACTGAACAAACCCAAGCAAATTCAAACCAAAGGCCACAAAATCCGCGCAAGCCCAACACAAACAAATCAGAGGCGAGCTTGTTTTCGTTTGCTGGGGTTTTGTTGTGTTTGGGTTTGTTTGAGCTTGATGGTGTTGTTTCGGTTCTGTAGAGTTTGTTTTGATTCGGCTGCGTTTGTTTGGGTTCTGTAGGGTTGAGTGGGATTTATTTGGATTCGTTTGGCTTTTGTTTGGGATTGCTTAGGCCCAGTTGTTTTCGTTTGGATTTTGTGGGTTTTGTTTAGGCTTCCCTGGTGCCAAGTTGTGTTTGTTTATGTTTTGTCGGGATTGTTCGGGTTTTTCTAGGATTTGTGTATGCTTGTTTGGGTGTTAGGATTTGGGATTGTATTTGTTTCGATCTTGTGGGCCTTGATTGGCAATGTTTTGGCTTGGTTGTGTATCTCTGGAATTGTTTAGGTTTATTTTGTATCTCATTTTGTCCGTAAAGTAGGGAGAGTAGCAGCGGGCCATCATGGATATGGATGTACACGCGCGTTAATTTCCTACTTTCCAAAATTCGATATTTCGAGAACTATTGCGATTTGCCAAAAATCATTTTCGGCAAAGACTTATATTGTCAGAATGAACGTCTGTGCAAAATCGAAGGTATCAGCTATTCGGAAGTTTATCCTTCACATGGTTCACATTGACGTTTGTAGATCATCATGTGTAAGAAGACCTTATAAAAAGTGACTATTCGAAACAAAATTGTGGTAATGTTTATTTATAGCGAAGATGTAAATAATTTGCAGTTGGACGAACCACGTCTCAGTAATTTAAAGAACTACGCGTCTCTCACAAACGGTTACATGGTATGTTTAGTGCATTGCAAAAATAGGATATCAGTTCAGCACTTCTTCCCGTAGCTCACATTTCGTTCTTGTAGGGCACACGTATTGCACGTATCAGGACATATAATATAATATGGTATGAGTGACTATAAGCATCGTCGCAAATCACTAGCAACATTTTCAATCAATGTACATGTTTTTTTAGTCCTGTTCACATTAGGATCTTGGGGAAGTGAATTTTGGAGTGTCAGGGAATATCCATTTGATGAAAACCTATTACATTATACATCATTGTGCATAGTTTACCCAACTGCTAAGATATCAATAAGCAGTATCATACTTTTGGCGGTAACTATGGCTCCAAAATGTTATTGTCCCCTCGGGGAAATATAAAATATAGTGCAAGTACACGTACAATTTTTTCTTTTTCTGCAAATCAATAAGTTGTTAAGGCGCTATTATCATTACACTGGTGATAAAATATATTAAATTGAGCGGCCAAACTAACATTGGCCATTCATATTCACATTTTTATCACTATTATTGATATTCTTATGTTTACTCGTAATATTATAGTTATTATTATTATTATTTCATCTCTTATGTTATCATCAATTCATTTATCGTACGGTATAGTCATCCATCATTGAGAAAGTTCGTATTGTTGGCCGTTTTATTTATGAAGGAGGCTATTCTCAATGGTTTGAGATGAATAAAAGTTTGCCGCGCAATGCTGTATAAACACCCACACGCACGCACCCCCCCACAAACGCACACACATACACACACGCATACTACAAACACACACACACACACACACACACACACACACACACACACACACACACACACACACACACACACACACACACACACACACACACGCACGCACACACACCACAAACACACACAGCAGATCTGTCAATATTACATTTACGGTGGACGTGTATGGTGCGTGGTAAAAGTGCGTGTACGGACCTCGACCTGTCCAAAGAAAACAAATCGATCGTGAGGCGATCCCTTGCGGATACATCGTGCACTCGGGAAGCCCATGACCGTAACCGAGACTCCCGGTACCCCGATGTAAATACTCGGGCAAAGGCCAAGATTAAAAATAGCCCCGTCAAGGGTGGCAAATGCATAATGCTCTCGAGTCTGATCAAAGTCGCTAAGTTTCTACTGCAAAAACGAGCGTAGGATACTCGCGTGCGTCACTTTAATAATCGCAGAAGAAATATGCCGCCACGTATATTTTCGGCGCGGCCACATCCGATGCATTCGAATAAATTCCACTTAAGATGGAAAAAAAATATATTAACTATATTGAAAAAAAGGGCTGAAGGTAATTTTATTTTATTGAGCAGGGTTTTTTCTTAATTTGTAACGCAAACTTTTATAGCAAATTGTAAATGTCTCACGTTTTGTGGTGTTAAAGTTTGCATCGTTGGGACGCAACGGAAATCGATTTTTGAGATTGTCAGAGCTTTTTTTGCGGATTTGGGCTACAAAAGTCGTTCGAACGCTTTTTAGGATCCTTGTTGAAAATCGACAACATAAATTGGCGAGAAAATATTTTCGACGATAATGAAAATAGGAGAAAAAATAATTTTTGTTGCATTCCAACGATGCAAACTTCAGCAGCGTCACATTTTGGGCGCTGAAGACCTAGAACGGAAATTTGAAAGTCCCCCAAAGGATGATGGGAGAGACGGTCCTTCGGGAGTAACTTGAAAAAATACTTGCTAGCCAAAAACTGTATGAAACTTGAGCGGCTTTATTCTAAAATCAAATTAGACGCGAGAAAAAAAACATCTCGTAATGAATTTCTGAGCAACGCCGTGAAGTACGAAAAAAAAGAAGAAAAAATATTATCATTAAGGCGTTACCCCCACTTGTAGCGCAAAAAAGGCCTTTTTCATGAATTTTTTTAAAGAAAACTCCAAAACTTTTTTAATCGATCAATATACCATCTTAAAGAACACATCTTGAAGAACTTTCAGTAATTTTTTTATTGAAAAATATTACATTGTTTAGTGGCAAATGGCCGTCAATGAAATAATGTTTTTATATACACGGTTTGCGGTGACCAACATTGCGGCGAAGTGGATCATCTGAAAAAAAATGCGGATGGATTTAGTCAAATATAAGTATAAACTAGTCTTTAATCGAAGGATTTTAAAAAATATTCATTTTTCACAAAATGGCGGACAGTCAAAGTTGATGGTTCGATTTTAACGAAAAAAAGGGCCGTTTTTTTGCTATAAAACGGCCATTTTTTTTCGAAAAAAAAATCGAACGATTAAAGACTACATTTTTATGTATTAAATAAGCCTGCAAAATTTCACGAAGATCGGTTCATTAGTGTTCGAGTAATCTTGGTCACCAACTTCAGAAATGCCATTTTGAGAAAAACGCGTTTAAAGTTTCAATTTCAGTTTACACGAAGAAAATATTTTTTTTTGTAAACTTACAGAGTCATCTATTCCGGGCATAAAAAAACTGCACTTCAAATTGCACTTCAAAAAAATGCAATAAAAAAAATAGATTTTTTCAAAATCGCAAGTGAGGGTAACCCCTTAAAGAAGCAAGGGCTATTAAATTCGTTAGGGTTGAAATGTATCCGAATAAACTTGAGGACAGGCTATGTAAAAAAAAACAATGAAAATTTATTGGTTGAGATAATAATTTTGCAGTGCAAACGAAACACAAACCTCTTGACAAACAAACTCGAGCACGCGAGGTGCAAGATACTGCCCCGAAACTGAACATTCACCCTCGACTAGGGGATAAAACTGTACCATCTAGATCCCTCGTGCCAATTTTATTATCTACGTGCTCATAAATCGTACACATAGAACTTTTATGAGATGCACACCCTAGTGTGGTTGCTGCGACATTGTGCGGGAAATAGTGAGCGGGCGTATACGCGCGGACGCTCGTGCTTAAGGAGACGAAGTGCGCGTCAAGAAATTCTGTGCACGCGACAGAGTCAAATTTTTTATTTATGATATTTATGCGTGCAGAATCGCGGCCGAATTAGAAGGTCCAAAAAAAGCGATTTGTCGGAATTTTTTTTAGGAGGGAAAAAACAAGTGAGCCCAATAAACATTGAGGTATCTTTTCATGTATATTTGAAATGTATTAATAAAATGTTAAACGCGAAACAATAAATTACTGCAAATTTATCAGCCTATTCCATGTGCGTCTTGCCACTGCAGTCCCCAATCGGCGGGAAAGACGCAGCTCGTAATTCTTGATGGAAACAAAAAAATCAATAAAATTTTCAATTTTCATATATTTTTCTTCTGGCTGAATTAAGAAAAAGCTGAGAAAATCGTGGAATTATAACTTTTCTCAGGTTTGAAAAAAATGTGTTTGAAAAAAACACTTTGACGAGCTATAAAAATTATTGAAAAAGACTTTTTCAACGACTTTTTTAGTTCACTTAGAAGAGATTTTCATACTGAATAAAATAAACTTTGGTTTGATTCAATAGGTCGTTTAGTTTTTTTGCTATCACACCCGCCAAATTGGAAAAATCGTGAAAATGAAAACTGGAGAAAACGCGCTTCGAAGTTTTTAATAGGAGGAAATATCAATATTAAATGTCAATCGCTTCTCTGCTTTTGGCCTTGTATCTTCGAAAATATTTACAATTGGCCTCTGTAACTTTGTAAATATATTCTTGGATGATTTATTTATCGATTTAAGCGAAAAAAAAACGATTTTTCGGACCTTCTAATTCAGGCTCGGCCTTAAGGCAGTATTCTAGTCTGGAGGCCTACGTTTCGGGCGTTTATTGGGCTTGAAAAAAAAAATAAAAAATGTATTTACATCGTTTTTTTACATTCTTTTTATTAAAGTTTCATGAACCTGCAAACTAATTTTTGTGCAACAAACATGAAAATTGAAAAAGTTGTGGGCCTCTAAATATAGCCATGAAGAAAAGAATGGAGGCCGTTGACATATTTCCAAAACTCCCATTCATCTGAAATTACACAAAATTACACTGATTTTCTTGATCAACAAGAATGTCATTATGTCAGGTATCAAAGAGAAAAAAAATTAATGGCGACGGTCTGAAAAAAGTTAATTTGCGGCCCTATTTTTTTAAGTTTTCAATTTTTTTCCAATACTTTCAATTTTTACAATGGTTTCAATTTTTTGTTTTACAATAGTTTTAATTTTTTTTCAATAGTTTTTTTACAATATTTTTAAATAGTTTTACAATAGATATAATAGTTTCGCAATGCCCGAGGTAGAGATGATAGAGGGATATATACTGAAGGTCCAAACCGAATTTTAAGTCGATCAGTTGAATAGAACTCGAAATTTTATGTCAATCAGGTTGAAAACAGTAGTTACGAGAAAAACGCGTTTGAAGTTTTGAGTATAATTTCAGACAACCGCAACTATCCAAGTGGTAGAATGACTTAAAGTGTGCCTTCCTCGACTTCAAAATAATGATTTTCTGTAACTCGTTCTTCCCAGCAATCGGTTCTAGCTTGCTAAGAAACTATCCAAATTCGTAGCTTGGACCGGTCGATCCCATTCTGGTCTCGTTTATTGGCGTAAATATTCGCAATTCCGCTATTTCCTTTTGAGGACATACTCTTAAGAGTCTATACTATTGAAAAATCAAACAAAATTGACTTTTTCAATTTTTATACTAGAATATTGCCGCACTAGGAAAGAAATAATGAAAAAAAATGTTCGATAACTTGACTGGTGGGTGTGCGTAAGACTGGACAGTTTTGAGGTTACTTTTGTAGTATTTTTCCGTGAACAAATTTACTTTTGATTTATCTGTCTTTGAAGACAATATGAGCGACCTATTTTCCTTTTTCAGTGTCTTTTTTCAGGCCCGATACGGGGCCGGATTGAAATTCCGAACTTTGAATACTCCGACGGTTTAAATTTCCGAATTTTCATGTTCCGAAATTCAAGTTGGGGCCGGGTTGAAATTTCGAACTTTGAATGGTCAGAACGCTCAAAACTCTGAAAGAATGGTACCCCGAAAGATCAATACTCCGAAAGAATTTTACACGAAAGACCAAAACTCCGAAAATTTTAACACCGCCAAAATAATTCGGCTATGGAAGTTTTAAAAGTTTCAAAAGTTCTAATAAATCGACGAATTATTTCAAGGATTGTTTTTTATTTAAAAGTAAATTTGCGTCAATTTGTAAATTTGCCTAGACGATGTTATACTTTCTACATCATTTACAGTCAACTGTGTAGACTTTCGCTGGCATGATCTTGACATGAGGGCCGGGTTGAAATTCCGAACTTTAATGTTCCGAAATTACTAGGTTCGTCAAGATCATGCCGGCGAAAGTCTACACATTTGACTGTAAATTATGTAGAACGTATAACATTGTCTAGACAAATTTCAAAATTGACGTAAAATCACTTTTTAATAAAAAAAATTCTTGAAATAATTCGTCGATGTATTGAAAATTTTGAAACTTTTAAAACTTCCATAGCCGAATTATTTTGATGGTGTTCAGATTTTCGGAGTTTTGGTCTTACGGGTAAAATTCTTTCGGAGTTTTGATCTTTCGGGGTACTATTCTTTCGGAGTTTTGAGCGTTTTGATCATTCAAAGTTCGGAATTTCAACCCTGATACCGCCCAAATTGAAACTGGGACGAGCTCTTTTCCCAATCCGGATAGAGGCTTATCCGAAAGACCGTTATAGCTCATGAGAAAAAAATGGGGTTGATATTTTATGCGATGAGTTTTACGGATTTTCCAAAGGCCCGTTGATTTGAAAACGACCTACCAAATGCCAACCAAGGTTGACGGGTTTTTTTCCTATGCAAAAAAATGGATAACTCGATGAGAAGAGATGGGATTTATTCTACCGGCAAACAAAACGTGAGATAAATAAAAAAAAATATATTTTTTTTCCTCCCGAGACTAATGCTCAAGCGAAGTTCTGGTGTATGTTCACTGCAAAAATTGGCGTACGAAAGTAACGAGAAGGTCGATTGCTTGTCCGAAATATAATTCTACATGGAATGCGCAACGCTCGAGGGAAGATGAGTAATTTCCCTAGATACGTTCGAGCGAAAATACAGTCAACGTCACATCGTAAAAGAACGAAAAAATTATATTTTTTTCTACATCGCACCGTTCAGTGTAAAGAGAACGCTCAGAATTTCGTTGATATGGAATTTCTCGGGATTGCGAAAATAACTTGAATAATTTTCCAAAACTCGTAGGAAGTTGAGAAAAATCTTCTAACTGTTGCTTTCGGGTGAAGGAGAAAAAGTAGCCGAGTGCAATTGTTCGATGTACAGTAGAACGTCAATTATCAGAATGGCGATTTGGTTTATCCGAAACGTCAATAATCCGAATGGCGATTTGGGTCATCCAAAATATCAATTATCTAAACAATAATTTTGTTCATCCGAATGCTCAGTTATTCGAACGATTACGCCCTACATATTGTTGCACGATGTACACATTGTTGTATGTCCCCATCCACTTTCTCGGTCTGCGCTCGCGCGCACTTTGCTTTCCGCTAGCAGTTGAGATTTGGCAGCAAAGAAACGAGCTTCCGTTGTGAAGCAGAAGAAAATCGTCGACTTTTTCAAAAATAAATAGATAGGAACTCAAAGATGTACGAGTGTTGTTTATTTTTAAATATATATTTAACTTCGTTCTATATCATTAAATGATACGATAGTTATTTTCATTTCACCAAACATGTACTTGGATTATTAACATATTAATGTTCATTGTATTTTTAAATACCTACAGGGTGTCCCAGAACTGAATGCGTTCCCTTGAAATGGGGGGTTGGTGGTGAAATTCCGAGTCGATTGATATAAGCATGTGTGGGTCTCAGATCAACCCCTGAATCATTATTAATGTTTAAAGGCGGGCGCACCTGATTGGCCCGACTTTAAAAATGAATAATAATTCCGGGGTTGATCGGAGACCCACACATGCTTATATCAATCGACTCGGAATTTCACCCCCAACCCCCCGTTTCAGTGAACGCATTCAGTTCTGGGACACCCTGTACATTTTATCATATTGGAAGAATCAACGCTTTTTTTTCGCCCACGGAATATTGCTGTTCAGTTATCCGAATTTTCAATTATCCAAAAGGCGCACGGTCCCAATTGATTCGAATAATCGACGCTCTACTGTACATTTTTTTACATAGTTTGGCTGTATCGTAATAGCCCGTTCGAAATTTCTATTGATTGCTCGCCATCGTCCCAGCTTCCCGTACATTAGAGGGAGATGAATGTGCAATATGTCACGAAACCCGGAGCTTTTAGTGCCCAAAAGTTTGTGCAGACTCGCCGAAGACCATCATCTTGTGGGAAACTGGCTCTACGTCCTATTCTCGGGGCGAACATTTCAGGCTTAAGAGGTTGGGCTCTATGGCTGTTGTTCACTTCGACGGCTCGTATCACAACGATACGACGAAGGGGAGCCTTTTCGCTTTCACGCATGGTCTCACCATATGCAGGGGATTTCTCATACCCAATTTTTTCAACAATCACGCTCAATTTGCGAAAAACTTTTCTCGTATATCATCCCAGTTGGTTCTTCAGATTCTCGTATACAATCGTTCACAGATGAACCCACATTTTTCGGCTCGACGTGCGGACGGGCTAAAAAAAATGCTAGCAATCAGCAGGGCACGATTTATCTTCTTCCGCCAAATAAATTTTACTCCGTTCATTTATCAACCTCGTAAAATCAACTTTTCTTTCGATCCAGCACAATCGACAAGATAATCGAACTCGAGGTTGATTATTAAACTTATTTTCCTGTGTATTATACTGATTTTTTGGTTAAATTCGTTCGTATGTTTATTAAGGAGATACATCATTGTGGCGGATTAAAAAAAAACGATTTTTTGGCATTTTCTCAAAATACACGTATTCACGAATATGTGAAATAAATTCAAGTAAAAATATTGAAAATTGACCAAGTTGAAGACGATTTAGTGGGAGCAGGTAGCGCAAGGATTTACGTGTACTAAAACTTTCAATCGCGTTTTTTCGAAACGATTTTTTTCAATCTGGCCGGAATTCTAACTCTAGCTACAATTGTCCGATTTTCAATTTAAAATAACTGAAATTTCCGTAATTGCAGAAGCTATCGCTATAGGTAGCCGTTTTTTGTTGAATTTAGTATTCTTTAAACCGACGAATATAAGTAAAAATTTCTCCAAAATTACTCTTTTTTTCAACACCCGCCATTTTGTGATTTTTTTCTTTGAAAAACGACTATGTACAACGAGAACTACATGTATATAGATTATAAAACTTTTTTATTTTTATTTTTTAGAACACCCGTTGTCAAGTTATCGATCCGGCCGTTGTACCGAATTTTTTATGCATAGGTTCTATTATACCTCAGTAAGGTTGTTAATTTTTTATTTTTCTTATATAAAAATGTGCATGAAATAAGTTTACTGTATACTTAATAACATACATTTTTTCCGAATCAAAAAAAAACTAGTGGACAATAAAAATCCGGCAGAAACTACTTTTTTCGGCCCGTCACAGTGTCGTCGTCCCTCAAAAGATCATTCATTAACAGAGGAAACACCCGTAACATACATGAAATTATCGGATGAAATGAATGAAAAAACTGATATAACATTTCCTCGTTCTATGTTGGAAATTACAGATTGAAGAGACACAAAATCTGTTATACCGTTGCCAAAAACCTTCTCTACTTTTGGACCATTCTGCAAGGTCGATGAAAATAAGTATCTGAATTTATGGAGAATACCCCGCATGTTTTCCATCTCTGTCGTCCCTTGGGAGAAGCTTTCTTTTCCCTCGCCGAAAAAAGAACCGCTAGGGAGTGCGAAAGTCTCAGGGTCGAAGCATTAGTGAAGAGAAGTGTATCCGGGTCCTCGAGATATCAGACGTAACGACAAACAGATAAAAGGGGAGAAGCCGAAGGGACGAGACGAAATGGAAAGTAGAAACCCTCGTAATTGCATTACAGAGAAAAGCATTGTTACCGTCTTGATGGATCGATATTTTTTTTTTTTTTGAAAAATTCAGCTTTTCGAAAAGTTAAGGCAATTTGACGGAAGTTGTGGCAGTTTTACAATTAAAAAAAAATTAACCCCATTGCGTTTTATGTGGAATTCTATTTTGATTGATATTTTTTCTAGCATCACAGTAAATTTCTAAAACTTCGGAAAAAATGTGCCGCTTTAACGTTTTATTGCATGCGTTGAATGAAGCGTGAATTTTCGAATGCTCACTTCATGGCTTCCTTCCCCTTTTTCTTTCTGCCGAAAAAAATTAACAACGCGCATTCCACATGACTATTTTCAAACGCCTGCAAATGCAAATCGGAACGTGTAGATTTCTTCGTCACAACATTACGCATTGACAAAGCCTGCCTCACGACGAAGCCTTACAGATCGGTTTTCCGAAAAGTTACGGCAATTTTACAAAGGTTGTGATAGTTTTACAATTGAAAAAAATAAATCCTATTGATTTTTACGTAGAATTCCATTTCATTTGATATATTTTCTAGCATCACAGTAAATTTCTAGAACTTCGGAAAAAATGTGCCACTTTAACCTTTTATTGCATGCGTTAAATAAATTGTTGAATACAATTTTCGAACCCTCACTTTATGGCTTCCCTGCCCCTTTCCTTTCTGTCGAAAAAAAATTAACGACGCGCATTCCACATGACTATTTTCACGCCTGCAAATGCAAATCGGAACGTGTAGATTTCTTCGTCACAACATTACGCATTGATAAAGCCTGCCTCACGACGAAGCCTTACAGATCGGTTTTCCGAAAAGTTACGGTAATTTTACGAAGGTTGTGACAGTTTTACAATAAAAAAAATAAATCCTATTGATTTTTACGTAGAATTCCATTTCATTTGATATATTTTCTAGCATCACAGTAAATTTCTAGAACTTCGGAAAAAATGTGCCACTTTAATCTTTTATTGCATGCGTTAAATAAATTGTTGAATACAATTTTCGAACCCTCACTTTATGGCTTCCCTGCCCCTTTCCTTTCTGTCGAAAAAAAATTAACGACGCGCATTCCACATGACTATTTTCACGCCTACAAATGCAAATCGGAACGTGTAGATTTCTTCGTCACAACATTACGCATTGATAAAGCCTGCCTCACGACGAAGCCTTACAGATCGGTTTTCCGAAAAGTTACGGTAATTTTACGAAGGTTGTGACAGTTTTACAATAAAAAAAATAAATCCTATTGTTTTTTACGTAGAATTCAATTTCATTTGATATACTTTCTGGCGTCACAGTACATTTCTAGAACTTCGGAAAAAATGTGCTAGTTTAACCTTTTATTGCATGCGTTAAATAAATTGTTAAATACAATTTTTGAACACTCACTTCATGGCTTCGCTGCCCCTTTCCTTTCTGCCGAAAAAAATTAACGACGCGGATACCACATGACTATTTTCACGCCTGCAAATGCAAATCGGAACGTGTAGATTTCTTCGTCACAACATTACGCATTGACAAAGCCTGTCTCGCGACGAAGCCTTACAGGCTGTGTGAAATCCCAATTTGCATAATTATTCCCTGCTTCGTTCTTTTCCGTGCTCGTTTCTCACAATATCTCGTTCGCTTCTGAACCTGACAATGTTTCGTATTTTCGATGTTTCAAGCCATCCTTCCAAAGTTTCACAACAATTAAACGCTTCGAACGGTTCCTACGAAAAATTTGAACTTGATCATCCTTTAACGACACTTTATTAATAACTGTATAAATTATTATCGAGTAATGATTCCGCAATCTTGGCTGCATAGTTCTCGCCTCTGCTATAAATTTGCCTCTCGGTGTACCGATTGGAAAAAAAAACTGCGCGCACGGTGGCTTTGGCTACCTCTCTCCGGATTCCTTTGCGTGTTTCGTCACTCTCGCGACTAGTTATCTCACGATTGGAGCGTGTTAATAGCGATGTAAAATTATGCTATCGCAAATGATATGCGCGGTGAAACGTAAGATCGAAGAATCGGACAAGTCACGCGCTGCCTTTGCACGGTAATGCTGAATACAGTTGAGCACTCCCCATGTGCATTTTACACGAGTGACTGTAGTATCGGAACTGACGTAGTTGCTCAATCGAAAAAAATGTCATGCGACAATTGCGATCACGTGGCTATTATTTTAGGAATATTTGAGAAAAATAATTAATTTTTTTGTAGTTATTGCAGATTATTGGCATTTTAATTAACTGCTGCTGCCTCGGTTGTTTGGAAGGATCAATTATTTAATATGGAAGGATTGATTAATAATGTTTTTCCTCTGAATATATATATATATATATATATATATATATATATATATATATATATATATATATATATATATATATATATATTCTATTTATTAATATTATATTATATAACATATTATAAAATATTATATTAATATTAATGTCAATATGTCATTCCACAATTGCGATCACGTGGTTATTATTTTAGGAATATTCGCGAAAAATAACCAATTGTTTTGTAGTTATTGCCTATCTTTGGGATTTGAATGAATTATCGACGAAACTGCTGCTGTTGCTGCCTCAGTTATTTGGAAGGGTTAATTAATTGGTTGCCCTTTCGTGGAATCATGGTTTGATGCAATTATTGTGCACTGTTGTTGGCACTATTGACATGAGTATATGAGAACAATGAATTACAAATGTGAAACGGCTTTCATTCAATTTTCGAAAATTGCTTCGATTCGATACAAATTTGTGCTGGCGTATAACGCATAATTAATATCCAAACAAATTTCGTTTCCCCACAATGAAGGACTGAAGTGGAAACGCTGCATAAGTTACAATAATGAAAACAATTTTGTACGTAAAAAATACGGAATAATAAGATAATTTTTTATGGTGTTGAAGTTTGCATAGTTGGAACGCAACGAAAATCAATTTTTTAGATTGCCAAAGCATTTTTTCGGCGGATTTGAGCTACAAAAGTCATTCGAACGTTTTTCAGGATCCTTAGTAAAAATCTACGACATAAATTGGGGAGAAAATATTTTCGATCACAATGAAAATTAAAGAAGAAAAAAGAATTTTCTTTGCACAGCAACGGAAATCAATTTTTCAGATTGTCAAAGCTTTTTTTGCGGATTTGAGCTGCAACAGTCATTCGAACGTTTTTCAGGATCCTTATTAAAAAAAATCTACAACATAAATTGGCGAGAAAATATTTTCGATAATAATGAAAATAATTTTTTTTTTATTTCGTTGCATTCCAACGATGTAAACTTCAACAGCAACAGGAACAAATAAAAAACCAAATATTTCGGTAGAGTGGAAAATTGAAGCCGAGGAGCGCTTTGTGAAGAGAAAATGAATTTCGTTTCGGCTCCAATGCGAAGTTTCGATCGATCCAAACCAAATAAAGCCCGTTGGCGGGAAGTAAAGGCGTTACCAAAATAAAAAGTGCCACTGTACGAGTACGTTGACCTGTGCGCCATACCGGAGACTATCCCATTCGCAATTAAATTACCCATCACCTCTCTGCAGAACTTGTCCCCGATTCGTATACTCTCTCATCTTTTCATGTAATACAGCGTGCTTGACTTACGTAACCGATCGCGTACGACCTTGTGGAAGTTACACGAGGCAATGATCAGGCCTTACGAAGTCCATCCGGAAACTTACCTGTAACAAAGAATTTTTTTTTCGTTATAAGACGGGCTTGTGATGTGAAACGATGAAGAATGAACGAAAAAAAAACGAAACGATCGATACGCCAATATTTGTTTTCATTGCTTTGCAGTAGCATAATCTCTTAAGGGCTAACACCACTGTAGAATAAAAAAAAAAAGATTTTAATTTTAATAAAATTATTGGCTTAAGAGATGCTTTAAACCATCTAAAATAAGGGGGAAAAAGTTTTATCGCTTAATTTTAAACGTTTACGGTGTTGTAAGCCCTTAAGGGGTCATACCACTGTAAACGTCTAAAAGTACGTGATCTTTCGCGATTTTTTTAGCGCCTCAAGGGGCCCTTAAGGGGTTAGACTACTGGGGAAACGACGAACACTCGTTCGGCCCTTGAGGCAACTCAAAGTGATGAAGCTTCAGTATATGGTGTAGAAATCGCAGATTAAAGGTAAATATATCATTACAACGATAGAACTGCTAGTCGAACTTTAGACGAGTTTTTCTCGTATGTCTTTCAAAACGGTGTACTCGATTTCTCGACATCCACTGATTGGATTGATTTAAAATTTGCTACACTTATTCAGTGTGATAGTAGTTTAGTCTTGACCGACGTTTTTCCCCTTAATATTATTCTTTTCTTCTAAATATATATATTTCTATTTATTAATATCATATTATTATATTATATTATATTAATATTAATATTAAAATCGATTTCCCTCTCAATATCATCTATTTTAAGAAAAAACTTTTTTTCGTTTCAGATCAACCGGGTGGCCAAAATCGGGTACACCGTTGAGCCCGTCACGTTCAAAGTGCGTCAGGAGATTGTTCATGACGTCTTCAATTATCAATGTTTTTTAAAATGGAATTTGGTATACAACTTTGTTAATCTGCATACAAATAAATGTCCAAACAAGTTTTCAGTCATCTTGCTTATTCCTTCAGAATCAATTTTTCAAATAACCCCTCAGATGTGGGAAACTTACACGTGGTTTTTTGAAGAAATATCGCAAAATATTATCCGAAACGTTCGTCAGATAAGACAACGTCTTTGTCATATCCTTTCTTTCACACCGAAGCGCTGTAAGCTCCTCACAATTGATGATTGAAATGGAAATACATCATTTTATTTATAACTCTGCTCTCCATTTCCGAATATCTCGCTAAATAATCTCAGAGATAACAGCGCAAGAAGAATGGTCGATTTGATAAGTGAAACGCCAACCGAGTATACAAAAAGTCACCCGTTCGACGCCGCAAAAAAAAATACTTTGGACATGAATTCCAATATTCGAAGAGAATTAACAAATAGTGAGAGAAGAAGAACACATGAACGAGTCTCAAAACATTTTTAGGCACCGTTTAAAAAAAACGCGGCAACTATTTTTCGACAAAAAAGAATAGGTAATTTTTCGGGATTTTTTTTTTCGAAATACATGTCTTGTCAAATGAACGTACGATTTTTTTTCTTCATTTTTTCATTTTCCTGGTTAATGTATGAAGCAATATCTTAGGTGCTTCGGGCGTTTCTGAAATTTGTGTTCATTTCGCCTACAGTTGGATATATGGGACTGAAATGTTATAATAGAAGTTACGATTGAGCGTGGTGTTTAGAACTTGGTCCAAACTAGTTGTTTCGGCAAACATGATTTGTCGCGTGCTAATATATTGTCAAAATCAACTACATGGAAATTCGCGCTTCACGAGGCTGGTTGTACCACTATTTGCAACGTCATCATGCGTTAATACATTAAATTCACATACACGAGAGTCTTCGTGGATCCAGTCAGGTGTTTCCACCTATTCCGGCCACGGGTCCAAAACATTCCAGTTTATTTTTCAGTGTCATCGGAATATACCTTCTGTTTATGTCAAATTCCAAGGTCTGGCCAATTCAGAGCAGCCTTCGAAAATTTACGCGTGAGAGAAGAAAAAAATAATTGTGTAAAAAATTAGTGCCTTTCTATCCATTTCTGGGTGATACTTTGGTTTCGCTGTCACCGTTGGGTAGATTTTACGTAAAAAAAGGCGAAACTTTGATTTCTCCAACAAGCCCGGCAAGTATATTTCTTTCCGGAATAAACGGAGTGATCGAACACCATAAAAATTGAATTGCAAAAATGGCCATGAAAACAGAAAATCAACTGCAACGTGAACAAAAGGGAAAACTAAATATGTTTCCCTGTTTTTACGTTGCCATTTTTGTAATTTGAATTTTTGTGAAGGTTTTCCCTATTTTTCACGTGGCAGTTGCGGAATTTGATTGCATTTAGCAATCAAATTGGAATGATTACAATGGAGTTTCGTAAAAGACGACCTGTCATCTTTAAAGGAGTATTACTCGCTGGAAACTTAAGAAAAATAGTTTTTTTTGCATATTTTTGGAGTGTGAATTTTCAAGAATATTTTAAGACCAACCGGACCCTGAAATTCTAAAAATTAGAATTAGAAAAAAATTAGAAAAATTAGAAACTACATATCTTGACACGGTGGGATTGACATCTTGAGTAACTTTCACACTATTGACTTGAATTTGCACAGTTAGCGTTTGAACAGTAGTCATTTTCGGTTCACGATCGAATTTTTTTTATCGGATGAACCATTTGCCAATAACAATGACTTCAGCATGCTGTTTTTCATGAAAAAAATGAGGTTTTCTTTGGAGAAGCTGTCATTTTTCGTGTTTTTTTAAATTTCGAAAAATGGATCGTGAACCCTTAGCCAGTTGGATTTATTTGAAAAAAAAAAACATTTTTTGTTTTCGTTTCAGATTACATTTGAGCCTGGTAGAGATCCCGCCGTTTCGGGCCTCGCCGCTGGAGGACTGCAACTCCAACTGCAGCACCTCGAACACTTTGGAAGATTTTCTTCCGAAAAAATTACATTGTAACCACAAACATGTGTACAACATGCTGGGAAAAAATTAATTTATTCCAACCAATGTATTACTAGAAAAAAAATCATCATTTTGACCCTCCAAATTGGGCTTCCAGAGAGGGATACTCTGTTAAACACTTTTTATTGAAAAAGATAATAATCCTCACCAATTTCATGCTAAGCCAGTGCGACAAAAAATTCCACGTGATACATGTTGCACTTCGTCTCAAGAGATGAGTATCGAGAAAACAAGAGGTTTCAAGACGAAGTAAAATATTCAAACTCATCGAACCTGTTACAACTAATTGGTAAAAACCACATCAGACTTTCCGACTGAAGGTATCTGAAAGAAGGCGACAAAGCGGCTTGTCCTTCAATGGACAACCGGCTCCAAATCCTTCGTGCGATAAAGTAGAGGCGGTCGGGTAAGGAAGAATTCTGTCACACCTTCGCCGCTAAGGTAGAAGTCTTCAACGACAGACGTCGTTAAGGCAGCATCGATGTTGATTCGTGTCTACCGAGATGTTACCATACGAATTCTGAAGTTGCCACTGGAGGATTTCAGAAATAGCGGGAATAAGAACTATGCATTGTTGAGATGAGAACTAATAATAATGAGACCTACACATGTGAGGGTTTGCATCATGTTAAAGTTTGCATTGAAGGAATGCAATGGAAGGTTTTTAAAATATTTTTTCGTTTCTTTATTTTGATTGTAATCCAATATTTTTTATCGATTGAGGTACAACCTCAATCAATGAAAAAAATGTTCTACCAAAGATGAAAAAACTCATTTGTATGATTTTCGTACCCTGAGTCGGCGGAAAAAAATGTGAGCAATTGAAGAAAGGTCGATTTTCGTTGCATTCCAACGATGCAAACTTCAACATGATACATGTGGCCTATAAATAATTGTATTCAGTTGTGATAAAACATATATTTTACCACTAGATTAATTATATTTCACTGTTTTCCAATTGACAGTCCGATCAAATTTTCCCCACGTACTCAGGCGAAGACAATTTTCTACGTTTAGTCTCAAGACTTCTTAATTCATCCTTTTTTGTTTCCACCCTGGAAAAAACATTGACTAATCATCTAAGATTTTGATAGTTTTCTCGTTGTCAAGACACTAAGCTTGCTGAAGTACTTTTTCATTGTCCATTTCCATTTTTACGTAATGTTTGGTATGTTAGCGTCCAAACCTTTTTCTATTATCTGTTTATACTCTTTTGGATTAAGGGCACAATTTTTTTTGTCACATGAAATTGTAAAAATATCCTACAGAACGGAGCAATTTGCACATGTTAATTTAGAAAACGATTGATACATATTACAATACATATTACTTGATTATTTTGGGTTTCAAGATTGCTTGACGTTTTTGAAAGCGAACGTCATCACTTTTGCATTAAAGAGAGACTGACCATTGGTCCCATATCTAAAAATCTCCAACACCAAAAAATTGCTGTTCGTCAAATAGGGTATTTTACTTTATATAAGTAAAATATTAAGAATGTATAAATAAGGTAGTTTTCACAATAAGCAATCGAATAATGTTGGTTTTAATTTATAAAAACACAAAATAAATTTGTTAATTATTTTTTTAAAACTTTTTTTATTTGTTAAATGAACATTCAAACGGTAGCCGCCATAATGGATTTCGACGTGACGGCATTGACATAGTAAACAAAGAAAGCGGTAGACATATTACTCTCTCACCTGTGAGAGAAAGCGGCAACAACTATATATTCTCGGTTGTCATAGTTAATTGCAAATTTTCAAATAGTTATCTGTACTTCAAAAAAAATCAATTAGTTTTTTTTGGACTGACTTTCGATCTCCTCTCGCAATTTTTAAGGGGTTATATACGGTTAAAATTTTCGAAAAATCGATTTTTTTTTTAATTTCGTTTTCGTAATGTACATGTATTTAAGTACACACACAGAAAATGTCTTGTCAATCCAGCGAATATTCTCGAAGATACACGCACATTTGTAATGACGTGGCAGAGCGTTCGAAAGTGCTTTTGAAATTTTAAACGCGTTTTTCTCAAAACTGTGTTTTTAAAGTCGGTGAGCAAGATTTCTCGGAAACGACTAAATCGATCAGTCTGAAATTTTAACACAATCTTTTCAAGTATATTTTTTAGTAATTAATCGAAGGTTTTTTCTCACCGATAAATATCTTCCATTTTATAAACAATTTAAGGCCTAAATTTTGGTCAAAGATCGATTTTTTTTTCTTTGAGAAGTCGCTGTTTTGTCAAAAAATATTATTTTGCTTATTCCTTCGATCAATTACAAGATAATCCATTATATTAACGATATTTTTTTTCCATTTTAGATGATCCAGTCTAGGATATCGTGTTCACCGCAAACGCCTTTTTTTAGAGGTGCTCCCGGAGATCAGCTATGGCAGCTTTCAAAATAATTATTTTTACAAATAAAAAATGTTAAAATACAGTTAAACGACACCATAATATGTGTACAAATTTTTACGTTAAGGGGTTACCCTCACTTGCGATTTTGAAAAAATCGATTTTTTTATTGCATTTTTTTGAAGTGCAATTTGAAGTGCAGTTTTTTTTTGATGCCCGGAATAGATGACTCTATGTAAGTTTACAAAAAAAAATATTTTCTTCGTGGAAACTGAAATTGAAACTTTAAACGCGTTTTTCTCAAAATGGCATTTCTGAAGTCGGTGACCAAGATTACTGAAACACTAATGAACCGATCTTCTTGAAATTTTGCAGGCTTATTTAATACATAAAAATGTAGTCTTTACTCGTTCGATTTTTTTTTCGAAAAAAAATGGCCATTTTATAGTCGAAAAACGGCCGTTTTTTCGTTAAAATCGAACCATTAACTTTGACTGTCCGCCATTTTGTGAAAAATGAATATTTTTTAAAATCCTTCGATTGAAGACTAGTTTATACTTATATTTGACTAAATCCATCCGCATTTTTTTTTCAGATGATCCACTTCGCCGCAATGTTGGTCACCGCAAACCGTGTATATAAAATAGATTTAAAGGTCTTCTCAAGAAAAAATTTTGAAAAGTCGATCTTTTTGGGCCTCTTGACTGTATATAACCGCTTAACCGAGGCTTCCTCATATTTTTATCAATCGGTATTTTAATCCACAACTTACCCGGCGTTCTTACACTAGTATTCTTACATTTAGGAACAACACCCCAACGATAGGGATTGTAACTCACTATTAACCAAAAAAATGTACGTATTCACAATTGGCGCAGCGTCGATGTTTGCTATTACTAGCGTTTTCGCGCGGAAATTTGAAATGTAAAATTAAAATGCTTTTTCATGGCACTTATCGAGTTCATAAAATAGAAATAAAAATTCTAGTAGTTTATTATCACCAAAGGATCAAATTGAGATAGCTTTGAACAAAGGGTGCAATACCCTATCGCCAGAAGACCAAACAAATAATGGCTTGAAAAAGAACCTAAAGATATGATCCAATGTAAACGTCTTCTAGCAGAACACCATTTTTTTCAAATGTGAACTATAATCTCCGCATGCTCGTCTCACCGGTAAGTAGACCTTTTTCTATACACCAAGCTTTCGCCATATTATGTTGCGAAGATTTTTCCCAACATTCAAATATTTCATCCACCCAGTTACGGAAGAGTGTATTTATTTATTCGTCTCGTTATATATCAACCGTAAAAAAAATCCAGTCGAGTGTTTCGTAATTGAGTTGCACCGAAGTCTCGAGGAATAAGTAATGACAATTAAGGTACGAGAAACGGTGCGCGCGGGATATTACGAATGCACTGTAAATACGGCTAAAATGCAGGCGACGAGAATCTTGGATACTCTAGAACGAGGACGGGCGCTCGCCAAGGGTGGCTATGCGTTGGTGCAACGAGTAAAACGACGCCGAGCAAGGAAGAACGTGAGATTTCTTAATCTCTGGAAAATGGGTACGTGGATGCAGGGAGGGCGGCAAGGGACGAGGACAGGAGTGCAGGATGAAGAGATCTCTCGAGTCGGGGAATTCACCCTCTCGAAACAATGGACCATCACCCGTTTGCCGGAGTACACTACGTTCTATAGGGCCGTATACTTCTCATCGGGCATTTCGCGCGACTGAGCTTTATCGAAAATACTTGCGAAGAAAAACTATTATTTTATAATTAAATTGCTCAAATTAACAAACCAACTTTTCCGTCGACGTTTTTACAAACTTTGATCGAGTGTTTGGAAATGTCCTGCCAGACTCAACTGTCACGAACAAAAACACAAGACTCGATGGAAAAAAGGAGTTCGAGTCAACGGTAATTGTTGTATATAAAATAGAATTTGAGAAAATGTAGAAAATTCAGTGAAAAGAGAAACAGCTCGCAATGACAAAAGTGTATTGAATTGAATATTGAATACAGCTACGGAGACAAATTGTATATAAATAATACTTTTATTGATTCTTTTTCTAATAATAAAGGATTATCACTGGTCGAAAACTTTTACGTGTCAATATAATTCAATAATCAAAGTGTCACGAAATCACTATACCAATCATTATACCATCAGAGGGAGAAACTATTTCAGCTGGGACACCACTGTGACGGGTAAAAAAAATCAATGTTTTTTGCATTTTCTCAAAGTATACATATTCAAGAATATGTGAAAAAATGTTCAATTCAAAATATCGTAAATTGACCGAGTTATATTTACAGTTACAAATGTTCATAATTCCAGTAGCTTTCGTTGTTCGTAACCTTTTTTTTTATTTAGTATTTTTTAAGGCCCCAAATATGTCGTAATCAAAAGTTTCGCCAAAACTACATTTTTTTTTAACACCCGCCATTTGGTGAACTTTTTTTTTCGAACAACGAGAACTATATTTTTTATAGATTATAAAACTTTTTTATATCCAGACCAACCATTGTCAGGTTATCGATCCGGCCGTTGGACCACATTTTTTATACAGAGGCTCTATTATATCTCCATAACGTTGTTAGTTTTTAATATTGTTAAATGAAAATCTACACGCAATGAGATAAATGCATGCTTAATAACATATATTTTTTCCAAATTAAAACAAATAATCTAGTAATAAAAAAAAAATCGAAAAAAACGAACTTTTTTCGGCCCGTCACAGTCGTGTCCTCCCTTGAGAAAGCCTTGCTAACGCCATCCCAGTTTTCACAAACTTTTCCAGTACCGATACGAATCTTCATTCGTATCGATAAAAGTTGACTTTTCAACGATAAATATACGGCTTAGCAAAATATAAAAATGAATCAGAGTCTTCTCACTATATGTCATTTGCGAGATTTCAAAGACAATTTTGTGAAAATGATGTAAAACAGAACATTTGAATCAACAAAACGAAACAATAGAAAACATGACCCGTCTTTATAGTATCAACAATTGATGGAATAAAGAATAATTTGCCAGAAAATTTCATATTCTGGTAAAACTCTGCTTAAGGGGTCTTCTCACTTTAGACGCCAAAAAGGCTATTTTCATGAATTTTTTTGATAGGTTTATATTATAAATATTGATACAAAAGTTATTACACTTAATAAACACACATTCGAAATACATACAAAAAAATGATTCATTTAAGTCACTATTTGTAGACGAAAATGGTAGTTAAAAAGTAACCCAAAAAAATGGATCCCTACGCTGTTGATGAAATCTCGGAGATAGATCAACCGAAACAAAAAAGTCAAACGGTTTTAGATTCAGTATGTTAATGGCTATAGCGCATATCATACGATTTTTGATATATGCAAAAATAGCAAAACGGCGGACATTTTCCGAAAAAACAAAAAAAACGTGTTTTTTCACCGTTTTTGGCAAAAAAATAGTAAATATCAAAATTAAAAAAAAAATCATTGATATGCGCTATAGCTATAGTTGTAAAGAATATGTGGTTAAAATTTCATAAGGATCGGGTAAGTAGTTTCGAAGATTTTATCAAGTCGTCGAAAAACGTTGTTTCGAGAAAAACGCGTTTAAAGTTTGTTTGGGTTACATAAATACATAAATAATTTTTTTTTTAACGTATTTCGAAAGTGAATTTATTAAGTGTAACAACTTTTATATCAATATCTATAAGGTAAACCTACAAAAAAATGCATGAAAATAGCCTTTTTAGCGTCTAAAGTGAGAAGACTCCTTAATCGTTAGGTTATTCAAACTCTGCTTAATCGTTAGGTTATTCAAACTCTGCTTAATCGTCAGGTTATTCAAACTCTGCTTAATCGTAAGGTTATTCAAACTCTGCTTAATCTTTAGGTTATTCTCACTCTGCTTAATCGTTACGTTATTCAAATTGTTAGTCGAACAATTATATATCCAGCCGTGGCGTTCACATTGCCAACGCTATTTTCGGGAGAGTTCCTTCAACGTGAAATTCCGACAAAATGATACGATAAAATTGATAACTGCTGCCAATCACAACAATAATAACTGACGTGTCGTCAGATCCTTTGTTTTCGAATCGTAGCAAAAAACTAACGAGTTGTCAGAGAAGAAAATGTGCTCGTCTCGTGGTACTGATATTCACAGGACCGCACCTGAAAAAGCTTGCCCGGAGAGTGGAGCATTTGAGGGCATCTATGACGTCAGAACTTAGGGGCGGAGGTTCCAGTTACGTCACCGGCCCAGGCAGCAGCCTTCGCGCCGCAACATCGATCAGTCACGAGCCGATAGCAGAGGAAATATAGTTAATAGCGTAGTCACTCGTGTCACAGTACCCTAAATTAAATTTACCATCGTCCCATGCAATTTAATTTTTTTTCGTCCTCTATATGTGCTCTAACCTCCCTCCCCCCCAGCCCATACCCATCTCTCCCATACTTCCTTGCCATCCTATAACCCGGAAGGCCATCGCCCCTTGAACTATGGAGAACTTTGGAACTTTTGAAAGTGCCGCCATTGCTATATTTTCAACTCAAGATGTTAATAATGATTACTGGATCAATAATTCTTAACCATCTATAGGTTACTTGAGGAAGGAACCACCATTCATTCGATACCCTATATAACAAAAGGTTGACAGTGGGGTAGGCTACCTAGCTGTTTCATATGGCACGATCACTGATGGTCGATCCATTTCGTACGAGATTATCAATAACGAGCAAAGAAAAACAGGTATAAAGCAGCCTTGTATATCGTAAACTTAGATTCGTTCGAGTTCTAATTGATTCTATCGACAAGAATTTCAGTGTCTCGAGTTAGTAGATTGGAGTATATCACGTGTTAAGACATGAGATTCGGTGATGTAGAGGCTACCATGAGGGCGTTGGTCTTTGAAGGAGAGAGACTTGCGGCACGTTTGTCACTTTGCTAATTATTGTAAGTTTCCATTGATATTGTGGGAGTCTCCAATGATAGCGTGAGAAAGCTTGGTGGAAAATGAAAAAGGTAGAATTGCGCGTGCAGAAGAATATTCATTGCTAGAAACAGTTGCGTGAAAACGACTTGTTGAGGACGATTGCATACCCATCAATAGAATCACAATCTTTTTGGCACGTTTTGGATAATAACTCTAGGCTCTTGGAAGTAGTGGCATCATTGAAGTTCAGCTAATAACAACTAAACAGGTATCAAGTTTCGGCTTTGGATAGAACGACTGGTATTGAATACTATTTGTCATGGATGAGACTGAACGGGCACAAGTTTTCATTGTTTGCTGACATGTCGTATTGTTCACGTTACGCAAGAATTATCAGCAATTAGGACTCCGCCATGCTCAGTAAACTGAGAACTAGCTTTCGTCAACCTTGTTATTACGGAAATTCCAAATAAATGCCGCAAAAAGAACTACGAGTATAGTTAGTATGGTCTTAAGTATTCGCCATTATTCGGGGTCGAATAAACTGTGCAAATAAAAACCAGGAATAGTTACGATAGAGTTCTACACTACTAATATCAATTAAAATCCAATACATCCTAATAGCAACTTCAGTAGCAATTATGGATTGACGGATCGTTCTTTTTTGTATTTCCCCGTAGCAGAAATTTCTTTAGGAGAAAATAACGGGCTTTGTGTCGTGGTAAGGTATTATCATTGAATCTTTTATCTCGTCAGTATCTTGGGCGAGGTTATTAGATTAGCGATTTTGAACGAGAGTCAATATCTCCTAAGCATCGTATACCCTATACACCCGCAAGACTCGAAGACAGGAAACCACCCCTGCTAGGAGCTCGGAAAGAGAAAGGAAGGGAAATGGAAGAGTGGTGGATAGGAACAGAGGACAGGAAGGACGGAGTAAGAACTTTGAATGTCAAAGTTCATATACGTGTAATCGCTGATTCCATTGTGCACGGTACTAAAAGGGGTATCCCATGTTAGGTTTGCGTAGCCGAGAACCGAACTCCAAGCAAACAGAGGAAGCAAGAGGTCGGTATATAGCGAGTTTTGATAGCGTTGGAGAAGAGGACTTAGAGCTTCCGGTTCTGCTACGGTTTTAGGGGCTGGAGCTCGAATTAAAGCGGCTTTGTTAGATGGATCACACCCGATCTTCGATAGTATATGGTGAAGTGTTCCGTGGTCTCATCCTCACTAACAAGACCACCACTGTTACACTCCACATTTGCGAGTAATTCGAGTGCATTAACCCCTTGACTATGAGTGACACACATATGGATACAAAGTTGTGACAAAATTGTGAGCATTTGAAAAAAACAAGTTTCTATTATGCCGATTTGTATGTTATTTGACAAATCATGGTTTTTGACGTCGTTGAATAGGAATCTGAAATCAGATTTTCTAAATTCAAAATGGCGAATCCAATATGGTGGATGCAAATTTTAAAAATTGTTTGATTACGACGGAAGTGAGTATCCTTAAGGCCCTTGACACCACTGAATTCAGAACTGAAGTTAAATTTCTAAAACTCTGGATGGCGGCTCCAATATAGAGGGCACAAATCCGAAAAATTACATTTTGACGAAAACTTGTATCTATAGATGTTTGCGGTCGCGAAATTCGAATGTGAGCCCTGACTCTAAAGATCTGACGCTTGGGTACATTATGACAGATCAACGTTAAGTAAACCATTTATGGCAACTATTATCCATAATAAGAAATGGAAAAGAATATTTTTAATGGTTTCATATCCCGCTGCCTGCCAAACCCAGAGGCACGAATCGAGGACGTGGCGGTTGTTGATTCCGATTTTGTATTTATTTGTAAGTTTGGTATTTATAAAAATGGTTTTTTTCGTATTAAATTGTTTGTATTTCGTTTTTTTTATTACATTTTTATTCGTTTTCTTTATCTATTGTTTTTTCTTTCATTTTTTGTATGCCCAGAATGTTT
This sequence comes from Ophion slaviceki, assembly GCA_944452715.1. NCBI lineage: Eukaryota > Metazoa > Arthropoda > Insecta > Hymenoptera > Ichneumonidae > Ophion > Ophion slaviceki. Next base: position 25,424,712 of record OX101785.1, on the reverse strand, counting down.
GTATTTTTCAATTCAGTATCTTCAATTTTGTGCTTGAACAACAAATGAAGAAGAATTTCGGTATTTTACTTGACAACACGAACGACGTATCGAATTTTTAGGGTATAGTGTTAAATCTTACCCTAAACACCAAAAAATACAAACTTCTGTTGTAGTTGAACTATTTTTCGAAGTTTCAGCCGTCATATTGCAACTGTCATTTCCAATTAAAAAAATCTGATTTCGCATCAGATTCGAATTCAGCGACCTTCAAAATCGTAGACTACTTAATTTCGTCGAAGGCAAACTTCTTTTCGAATTTGCATCCGCGATATTGGATCCTCCATTTTGAAATTTGAAATCCTGATACCAGATTCGGCTTCAGTGACCTCAAAAACCGTAATACTGAAATCATAGACTAAATCTGCCAAAAAAATTTGTGACACAAAAGTGGCACGAAGATCTCGTTTTCTTTACACTTCTAAGGGCTTAAACTCCCGTTGCAATACGAACGCTCATTTTTGTCATCTCAGGGTTTATATACATGTGAGTTGATTTAGAAAATAACTTTTCTTAAGGGGTTATATGTAGTTAAAATTCTCGAAAAATCGATCTGTTTGGGCCTTCCAACTGTATATAACCCCTTAATTGTGATATTTTGACTGTGACCGAACAGAACGCTTTCTTCTCTATTGCTGGACGAAAAAAAATTGCCTCCCTTTTCTGCGCAGTGCCTTCAACACCAATTGATTGACATTTTGATACGGCCCTATACACGCAAACATATATATTATAACACCATTGAACAGGATTTTTGTATCTGCATGATGGATGCACGCGTCTAATTACTATTTCCCCAATATGGAACAAAACTTCGTCAGTCGGTAACAAGTACTGCAATTAATTTGTTTCCTAAGTGATTGAGTTTTGTTGATCTGGATAAATTCCAGGGCCTGCTCTTACCAGTTCTACGTGAGAGAAAAGTTTTGACTTTGTTAATACAACCGGCCCTCTTCGGGATATGATTGAATCTATGATTTGGAATGGGAGAACTTAAACGTGGTGTTTCATCTGAAAAGCGGTAAAAATCGCATCATGCTTCAAAAACTTCGCCGTCGTGCCTGCAATGGTGTTATTTCGAAATTGAATGGGACTCGTAGACGGCAAGTTATTCGAATTGAAAAAATGCGGTAAATTCTTCGATACGACGAAAGACTTCGTATTTAAAAAAGTTCCACAAAACCGGCACTGTTTTGCAGTTGAGTTTTGAAAATTGCGAGTATTGCTTTTCCGCATCTTGTCAACGCATGTTACGTTTGTCCATATGTTCCAATCGCAAAGACACAGTATAATCATAATGTTGGCATTATCGGGACCTCCACAGATGCAACAAGCCCCCCACTATGTGCTGAGTATCGAACGTTATGGCGCATGGTGGGAGAAGCGCCAGGCCCCAGCGTCAACCTCGAAGCATCCTAGACAATTAGAGAGGGCTTTAGGGGTACTGCAATCAACTACCTCAGCTGCGCAGAGTCGGATTATGACGCGGAGTATATATATATTCAATTAAAGAAGTTTGGATACGCAAACCAAGGTTCTTAGGTGTAAATCAATGTGACCCAATTTCACCATTCAGTTTGCAGCGATATCTACAACCCGAAACTGTGACGTCCGATTCACCGGACGTAGTTGAATACCCTTTAGCACTGACGTACTTACTGTTTGTGTGCATCGAATCGGTCTGTGTGGAGTATTTATATATTTAGCGTGTGCGAAGGGATAGTGGAGAAGAAAGTAAACTCGCCGACAAAATGCATTAAGGCAACCGGTCCTATCACGAAATGTATGGTAAATGGTATATTTATATATACAGGGTGTCCCTCTTATCTCTGCCACCCGAAATAACCCGGTAATTATCGACGTCACAATAAAATGTTCCAAACAAAAGTTGTACGGTGTGAAGGAGGCTATCAAATGCGGCCATTTTTTTTATTTCGGTGGAGGCGCTGACGCACAGTGAAGGTCACCACCACTTTTTAAAATGGAATGGTACATTTTTTTCAATCATTTTGTGTCAAAGTCTTTCATGGTCAAAGTGGTTCACGGTCAAAGCCGTTCAAGGTCAAATTACTTCAAGGTCAAAGTCGTTCAAGGTTATCCAAGGTCAGTATCGATAATACAAATCTAAATATCTCGGATCACTATCAAATATTTGTCAGTGATCCGAGATATTTAGATTTATATTTCATTTTAATAGGTGACCTTGAATGACCTTGAACGACTTTGACCCCCTAATGTTTTTTATGTGGCTTGAGGTGCTCTACAAGATAGTTGAAAAAATGTACCATTACATTTAAAAAAGTGGAGGTGACCTTCACGGTGCGTCAGCGCCGCCACCGGAATAAACAAATTGGTCGCATTTGATGGCCCCTTTCACACCGTACAACTTTTATCTGAAATATTTTTTTGTGACGTCGATAATTACCGAGTTATTTCGGCTGGCAGACATGAGAGGGACACCCTGTATACACACACATGATAATGATTCAATTAAATATGAGTTTTCAATGTGGATAACTACGTTCCTCAATATTTCGTTTCAATCAGACCTAGAATATACTTAATGCGAATATGATTGCACTATCTCGTGTAAATGGAATTTTATCGTGACCACTTTACTGTTATTTTTTTGTGTATAAATCCTATTCCCACGGATTATGCTATGCCTTTATGTGTGAAATTGTAAAAAAAATGGTAAAAATATTAATTTGTCAAAAGTGCTGATGGACAGGAATCGATTTAAAAAACATCAGAGACGTGGAGCGCACAATTTTTGACGTTTGCGTGAGAACCTGACAACAAAAAGGTATCCAGCTTCGAATCATGATGACGCAGCTTACTGTCCAAGATCCGACATTAGAAAGAACTTCAAACAATATTTGTTGGAAATCGTGTAATGTTTTGATTATTGGCTTACGCGAATGAAGAAAACGTTGAGTTGTTTTAAGAACCCATAAGAATGCAAAAATATGGAGTAGTATTTAAAAAAAAGAGTCTGTGATGAAAATCAAAATTAAAAAACACAATTTCTATGTATAAGCCAGCTCTGAAGAATCAGGCCATCTATTCGTCGAAATTGAATACTCTTTACACAAAAAGTAATATCTGAACTGTGCGGAGGCGAAAATGTATATTTTTTCTAGGTCAAAACTACAACACTTGTTCAAAATGCAGCCGTAGCTTTTAATATCAGTTGACCTGGAAAAAGTTAACGGAAGTTTCGTTCCGCTTTTATCTTTGAACTCGTCTATACCACACATTTCATGTTGGAGCCTACTGGAAGGTCTGAAAAATCAACCTTTTTATTGCTTTAATCGATAGAAAAACTATCCAAGAATATATTTACAAAGTTACACAGGCCAATTGCAAATATTTTCGAAGATACAAGGCCAAAAGCAGAGAAGTGATTGATATTTGATATTGATGTTTCCTCCCATTGAAAACTTTGAAGCGCGTTTTCTCCAGTTTTCATTTTCACGATTTTTCCAAATTGGCGGGCGTGATAGCAAAAAAACTAAACAACCTATTGAATCAAACCAAACTTATTTTCTTCAGTGTAAAAATCCCTTCTAAGTGGATTAAAAAAGTGGTTGAAAAAGTGTATTTAAATAATTTTTATAGCACGTTAAAGTGTTTTTTTGAACACATTTTTTTTACCTGGGAAAAGTTATAATTTCACGATTATTTCAGCTTTCTCTTGATTCACCCAGAAGAAAAAGATATCACAATTGAAAACTTTATTGGTTTATTTGGTTCAGTCGAGAATTACGAGCTGCATCTTTCCCGCCGATTGGGGACTGCAGTGGCAAGGCGCACATGGAAAAGGCTGATAAATCTGCAGTCATTTATTGTTTCATGTTGAACATTTTTTTTATACATTTCAAATATACATGAAAAGATACGTCAATGTTTACTGTACTCACTTGTTTTTTTTTCCTTCTAAAAAAATTCCCGAAAAAACGCTTTTTTTGTATTTTCCAATTCAGGTTCCCGCCTTTAATAGCAAACTTGAATTTAACCCATAACTCGCGAAATATAAAGATTCGACCTAATTCAATTTATCGAGTGCTTTTTATGTTAGAACATGAAGAAAAAAATCACCAGTAGCTATTTCTTTACAAAATAGCGTTTTAATGAATATATGTTTTCATCAACATTATTTGGCTACATAATAGTTCATCTTGGTGCGCAAAAAAGCAGATCACGAGTATCACTGTGGTCATTTTTTTCGCTTTCAACGCTCAAGGCACTGTCACCAAATGGAAGCAGGGGAAATAATTGATTTTCTTTTAGGCGCAAAGAGTACGAAAAAGGAGAGCGAAAGAGTGGTGAGGGGGGTGGGGGTACGATAATCCAAGCACCCAAGGAGCTCGAGAAAAATTCTCGAGCCCTGGGTACAAAGTGTCTGGCCTTTCGTGTACGAAAGCAGCCCCCTTCGTATTACATGGTACCTTGTTACACACAGGATCTCAAACGTGTTTGCAGGAATTGCACGTGAACACGCAAATGATTCGCGGTGAGTACGTTGCAAGCCGATCCCCTGTACTGTATAAATCAACGAAAAGGTCAAGTTCCTCGGCAATGAGATTATTTAGCGAGCTTTACGAAAGTGTTGACTTATTCTTTGATTGGCAAAGATTATTCTCCAAAAAGGAGAGATTAAGTCATTTTCGCTCTCATAGTTGGATAAAGGCATAACTCATTACGACACTAAAAATTAAATACCAAAAATGCAGCAGTGCATTTTAAAAGCTGCGCGTCCTAATAAATTGTTTTATGCCTCGACTATTAATGCTGTTGAAATTCACATTAATACTCGCTTCCTGACGTGCATCCTGGCGAGAAGGCGAAAATACAGCAGTGCATAATTTCGCGTTGTTGTTTAATATATTCCGGCGTATCGGACTGTTTTAACAATATTCAGATTTTTCCGCGTACCTTTGACATTAAAAATCTCAAAATATCCGCAGGTAGGAATATATAAAATAAATAGATTCGGAGGTCAAGCAAACGTACAGAAACTCGAATTTAGTCTCTGTGACGTTAATCACGGTAATAACACAAAGGATTTTTTTTAATTCAAAATTCAAATTCGTTCGCATGCAACTCTGTACGTGCGAACAAATTTATGGGTGCCGGGCTACGTCACTAAAGTTCAAATCCACCCCCCCCCCCTTTGGTAGCGCCCTAACCGTTCCACGGTCAAAACATACGTCTGTTTTTCTATCCGCGTTTATAAAATTTATGATCGATAGGTATACCGGAAGGAGCGAGGATAAAAAACGCATGAGGTTTTGCAATTTCTTACAATTGCTAAGGATTTAGGAATAATAAATTAATCGCCGATAAGCGGTTGGATTATTTTTTTAGTGAATTTTAACGTTATTTATAAAATGAATGATATTCATACGAAAATTGAAGATACCTAGATGTAAATGCATTTATTACTTTAAAACAGCTTATTGTTAGATGAACCTTAATAGGGGACTTTATTATAAGGTTGAAATTCGTTGAAGTTCGATGAAAATGATTTTGTTTAATTTCAAAAACTTCTTTTCACAGTTTTGAGCTATGAAAATTAGTCAACAAGTTTTTACGATGGTCATTTAGAAATCTACAAATGAAATCTGCGAAACAAAGTTTTTATACAGTAATATAGATAACGAAATGTGAATAGAAAAAGAAAGTTTTCGTTTCATTCCAACGCTGCAACCTTCAATACTATGCTTTAGTTCGGTGGAAAAATGGAATTTCAAACTGTCAAGATTACCAACAGCTGACTTGGTGTCCTATCCCGCAATCTGTTTCCAGAAGATCGAATAGAAAATAAGGTGCACCTTAAAAAATTGCTCCGCTCTCAATGAAAAGCAACTGAAGTTTATTGGAAGAAAAATAAATGAGTCGTTTAAGGCAGGAAAAATCGATTTTGTTTGCTTTTTCTCAAAGTATACAAGTTCAAAAATATGTGAAAAATGTTTCAAGTTAAAATATTGAAAATTGACCAAGTTATAGACGATTTAGTGAGAGAAAGTAGCGTAACGATTTACGTATACAAAAACGTTCAACCCCGTTTTTCTCGAAACGAACTTTCGCGACCTGGCCAGAATCATAACTCTAGCTATAATTGCCCGATTTTCAATTATTAAAAAAAACTCCTTAATTGCAGTAGTTATTGTTCTACGTAGCCGTTTTTGTTTAATTAAGTATTTTATAAGCTCCCGAATATGAGTAAAAATTTCGCCAAAATTGCATTTTTTTCAACACCTGATATTTTGTGAAATATTTATTCTTCATAAAATGGCTACGTACAACGAGAACTACATTTATAAAAATCGCCAAACTTTATTATTATTTCAGACCAACCATTGTCAAGTTATCGATCCGGCCGTTGGACCACATTTTTCATACAGAGCCTCTATACCCCAACAGCGATGTTAATTGAAAAAAAAAAACAAAAAAAAATTACACGAAATAAGTGTAAATTTACAAATTCCAAATTAATAATGTAGTAGATAAAAGAATCGTAAAAAACGACCTCTTTTTGTCCGTCACAACCTCCCTTAAGGACTTGAGTAAACCTCGCGAATAAACAAAAACTTTTTACATCATCATATAAACCTTCTTGTAAATCGTGTATGTGTTTGTTGTAATACGAGAATTAATCTAAGAGGAATTGATTTTTCATCGATACCATTACTAAAACCGAAGCACTTATATAGGAATAAAATACTGATTTTCCTTGGCGTAAAGAAATAGGGGGGAAAAAACTAACCAGCTCGAAGGATGGACACGTGGTCCGCATGGGCAACATCCGCTGCTCGAGCGTTTTCTTCGGCGTGCACACCAGTCCTGACCCATTGTCGAACCCTTTATCTGTGTCAATGATGATACCTCTCACGCGTTGCCCCGATCTCAAGGCCTTCTACTCATCACCCCTTAATCATCGATCGGCAGTGATTGGTTCTGTTCACTTAGTTTAATATTGTCATTCATCAAATATAACTCTTTCAACACATTGTCGTTGATCGATATCCACGAAGACTCTGGCCAGCGCTTAATTTAGCTACGCTGCATTTTTCAATTCTCACGGCCGTACGTCTTTTCGCCAATCCGTTCCAGACACTTTATCAGATTTTCACGAGCATGCCCAATTATGTATTCAGTATTTCGCGAGGCCGGTTTTCCGAGTTTTCCGCCTCGGCAGTGGGATAAAAAAGAACGATGTGTCAGCGTTTATCGTTCCTAATCTAGGGCAAGCTGAGCAAAACTTTAATCGTTAAAACTTTAGGCAATTGTGGTCGAATGCGAACAATCAGTGGACTTTTCGCGGTAGCTCCGTCTCACCCTCGTTTGGACCACGTTGACCCATTTTATCCACAATCATTTGATACTTTCGTTTTTGTCAATTTCCAATCGTTTGACGTAACCTTTTATTCTCTCTGTTTTTCAATGAATACACCGGCACAACGCGCATCCTCGAACAAAGTACAGCTCACCACTGCACGAGTGTCTCAAGCTTTGAAGCACTTCAGTGTACGTGTGCGCGTCAAAACATTATTGCTGCGATTATTGCTGCGTTACGAAAATTTGACAATTAAGTCTTGCGTTACGAGTCCATTTAAGACAACAAAGTCTCCATCAGACGTCATTTGGTGGGAGAGGAGAGTTCTCCATCGTAGCCGGCTTCGTATAAACGCGTGCCGCCCGCAATTTTTCATCATCCTTAGCGTGCAACGATGACGGCGTCTTTCGATGCGTAGATTCACATGTTCACAATCGACACGTTCATCACGGTTCAATGGCAAGCCTGTTCTTGGCGCGATTTCGATAATAAACGAAGGAACTCTTGCAACGAGCTCGAATCGATTCAACCGCGTCAACGGACATCATCAATGTCATCACTTGAGCACATGGACACCACGTTTCCGCCTTCCCCTCGAACGAACACGCGGGTTCAACGGATTACGAAAACTTTGCAACGAAACGGAGATGATGGCAGCAGCGAAGTAACGGAGAGATGACGATGATGGTCTGCCGGAGGTTTTGCGTGTTCCTGAAGGTGGCAGTGGTAGTACGGGTGGTGGTGGTGGAGTCGCGCGACGCGCCCGTCCCAACACTTCTACGCTCAGGAGCACAGCGAGAGAGAGAGAGAGAGAGAGAGAGAGAGAGAGAGAGAGAGAGCGCGAAAGAGATTGGGGGGGGGGGGGAGGGGAGAAATCGAGAGTAGAAAGTCAGCCGCCAACCCCCGGAAGTTCAGAAGATCACGCGGAGGACGAGGAATGGCGGCTCCACGAGGTAAAAAAGGAACAAGAATATTGAGGGTGGCTGGATGATTCGCTGAAATGAGTTACGGCTGGCTAGTCCTTGAAGGAAAGCATCTACTGGGCAGATTTGAAGATGAGCGCGATGCAGACGAGCTCTGACGAGAACTGACGAGGCAGAGAAAAAGTGATGCTGGCACACGTGAATGCTGATGACGGCCGAGCTTTAGGGTGTCGTCATCAAAAGATCTATCCAGTTGTCCGACAAACGAATGTACTGATTGCCCCAAACGACCGGAACTGAACCAAGCGTGAACTTCCATGCGTGACAGTCGCAAAATGTCGCGCCCGAAGACGGTAACCGGTTTTTGTACAATTTCTGATGTACCAGGCGATTAGGGTAATGGCTCGTCGCAAGTGGCGTCATGAATATGGAGGTGTCGGTGTAACTGACGACACGGAGAGAGCTCATATGCTGATGGAATATGGTAATTGATACGGAAGAGGTTGGAGGCTTGGTGTAAGTTACATCCGAGTGTGTATGTCGAGAGGCGCATGGCTAACACATTGGACGAGTGTTGCCCTCTCTGCTAAAAGTGCTCAAGCGTGAAACCATTTGTCGGAAGTTGAAGCGGAAGAATCACGAGAAAGAAATTCTTGCTGGGCTTCGTTCGTCACTGACAGCTATTGTGACAGGTGAAATTGCCAGCTTGTCACGCTTTGCAGCTATTCTTTTTTTCCAAACAAGAGATTATAGTCATTTTTCTTGTTGTGATCGGGCGGACGATTTGACTGGAAATCTTCGGAATAGCCTATTGATGCGCGAGTTGACATATTGATCCGCGTTTTCCCCGCGGCGCACTTCCAGATACTACGATGCTGCCACCCGTAGGATGTTCGCGAATGAGCTTCAGTAGCCAACGGTCGGGAATTTACCGACTTGCCAAATCGGCACCCACCCGCAGAGAAAACAGTTGGTAAGACAGGGAATCCCGTTTTCACTCGTTGTTATCGTTGAATGAGCTTTCAGCTTGAAGCTTCGGAAGGTGTAAGCGGAAAGCGATTTTGTCGACAGCTTTCCACCTATCTTTCGGGAAACAATAGCGTGGGTGTAGTTCTTGCAATATATTGGCTTCCACGGAGGTGGTGTACTGTTGAAAAAAAAAAATACGAACCAGATGATTCGCAACACGTTGCCATTTGCCCAGCAAGCAAGGAAAAGAAATGCCCAGCGTACACGCTATGCCTTTGCTGTGCAAATTCTCTTTCTTGGCCAATTTGAGGGATGAAACTTACGTCGTGAAATGATAACGGCCAACAGTAGGTTTTTTTCATTCTACTTCATTTAACATCATTATTTTGATAATTACATTTCAACTCAGTTCCTACAGACCGTCGAATGGCATGATCCCAAAAACCCTAGGTATTTTGGCATTCATGATTGTTCGGGTCGGTGGTACTGCTTTCATCGTGTTTCAAGACATCTGCTATATTCCAAGATTTTGAGAAAATGTGAATTTTAGTGAACGTGAAACTGACACTTGTCACATAAAAGTAGGAAAAAAAAAGATTCGCATATTTTCTGATGATGCCTAAGACATTCATTTCAACCCGATGCATTTTCCGAAATGAGACGTGAAATAATGGTATCGAAGTTTGTACATATTGAAAATATATTTTTTTTGTTTCGCCGTTTTTTTGTGCATAGTTCGGCAACGAAAATCACTGAAACATTTTTGAGGATTCTCATTATTAGAAAAGAAGACAATCAAGTAGAATTTTGTATGCATTCCAACAATGTAAACTTCAATACCATGAAAAGTGAAAGGTAAATAGTATTTTCGCGAAGACAAAATGTACTTATAGGTCTTCAAAGAGTGCTCATATTGTGAGCCAAAAACTCGGAAGTGGAACGTTGGAAGCACATTACCTGAAACATTGATACGTCTCTTTTCCAGACACTATATAAATAGTTAAGATAAATAGTAATATTTCGGGTGTTGGTTTTAGCTTTCCGATATTGCACTCGCGAATTTTCGAACCGCCCATCAGCAATCTTCAAGTGTTTGCAGATGGTTATTTTCAAGTTCGCCACCCATTCATATTAGCACGATACAGTTTGACACAACAACATGATTCTTTTTCGGTATGCAAGATACTTCTGCCGATATGCAGTTACGTTTAATGTGAATGTTGTGATCGGTGGAAATACACGAGCGACGGAGTTCACCATTGTCCCGGACAGATGCACTCATCCATCATCCAGTCGTCGCTCGGCAGCCGCACCGTACACCTGTCATGGTCGCACATGCCGTTATATTCGCATTCGTTTCAATATTACTCCCAAGTATTTTCAACGGCAACATAGAGCAGAGACGGATGAACTGGTAGTGAGCCTGATGTCTTTTAGTCATGAGCCTAATCTCACATTGATGACGCACCGAGGTGCATTCTTGGCAGCTTACTGCGATGATATTTTCTGTCAATATCGGGCCAATGTTACGACATCTATACACATATTCTGGATAGCCTTGGATGATAGGGTTTTCTGCCATATTTTTTTCACAGTTTTGATTTCGATGATACTTGGATATTATCGACATACTGCTAAAATGCAGAAAGCCTCTCTTCCATCATACCCTCGAGGTAAGATTGACGGGTAAGGTTAGCGATGAGCTCTTCCGGTCTCTCGGGTGCTCCGCACCGGAAACGCGTTATCGTCTAACGAGACACAGAGAACATCCCCTGTCCGGAAACCAGCGAGGCAAATCAAACTTGCCAGATGTCCTACTGGTCCAATTTTAGTGTTTCGACTCTGGGGATGTTATACGGTACACGGAAACTATCTGACCTTTGCCTTTCAACTTCGTGTACCGCGATAGTTATCGACCTCGTGTGTATACATTTATCGTATGAAACACGGTCAGATTCTCGCGTAAATGCGGAAACGACCGACGCTAAGCTAGTTTGATGTTTCAGTAACAGGACGCCGGAATATAGCTGATAGATCTCCGGAAATGTTGCCATCGGCGGTATTGTTGAGGAAGTACGGGGGATGTCCTTACTTTTTTCCTTTACTCACATAACCTGAAACCCGGTCGTAGGATTGGTGAGAGCCACCGTGGTCCTGTAGTTGTGCATATCAGAAGTACACTGTCGTCGAATATCCATAAGTCGAATATCTATAAGTACGAATATGCATAAGTTGAATATCCATAACTCGAATATCCATAAGTCAAATATCCATAACTCGAATACCCATAAGTCAAATATCCATAACTCGAATATCTATAAGTCGAATATCCATAAGTGAGTCTAGAGTATCCTGAGTATATGAGTGCCAGAGATAGCGGGAGGTAGAGAAAAAGTTAGTATTGAAGGTAAGTATAGAGTAGAAGTGAGCGCCAGAAATGGCGGAAGAATGAAAAGAGGATGATCGGTAAAAGTTCAAGTTTGTTTGGGTTATATACTTTGGGGTTATATACTAAACTCACTTATGGATATTCGTACTTATGGATATTCTACTTATGGATATTCGACTTACGGATATTCTACCCCAATCTCAGAAGTATACCACATCTAACATCTACTTTATATAGAGAACATCAACGTTCTTTTTGTATCAGTTGTACTCGCTATTGGTAATGTTCTAAAAACAACCACCACTTTGGATTCTTATAAGGGCCACTTTCAAATACCTCAAATAGCACATATATTCTGTATCATTTTCTTTGGGACATGCGTCAATTGTCAACGCCTAACGTCCTTCACACTTTTCAATAACGACCGTCCATCTATGACACTGTATTCAGCTGCTTTCAGTATTTTTCCAACACACCCACACATCGGCCAATCTATTTCTCGGACTATTGAAAGCCCAAGTAGTTATTCGCAGCAAGAGCATTGTAAAAACAAAATGAGTCTTTTTCGTGACCAACGTTCCCACTCGAACAGGAGTGTCAGTTGGCACACGAGCATGTTCGTGCTTTCTCGGTGCAGAGCTGTGTTTGCGTCAGTCAATAAAACGTGCCGTTTCACGTGCTCCGACAGAGGTCTTTTCGTCAGTCATATATAAAACATTTTACCGGTGTGAAAGCTTTCTTGGCTAGCTATAAGCTGCATGCGCCATAGAAAGGGGCATTTGATCGTGTTGCTTTGTTGACAGATTCGAGACGGGGGGGATGAACTATATCCGGAGCAGACTGCCTCGTCCGAGGGAGAAATTTGATCAGAGGGTCTTAGGCTAAGCAAATGATGCACTCATGCTAACCAAGTTGTCGTCTGCTATAGTTCAAACAAATGTTTGGTGACTGTAGAGGACAATGTTGGTGCTACGCTTGATACATGTAAATTAAGATGATAATATGCATCAAAAGATGATTAAGTCGTACGCAACTTCAACCTCAATCAAGCAATACTTTTTCTAACGATATAATAACGTAAACAAACACATTGTTGTTGGCGATTCCAGATTCTGGGTTGTCTTGTAACTGACGTTCAATGGGTTATTTTCTTAAGAACATAATACAATATTGAGTCAATGATTCACTGATCAGCTAGTTACTGCAGTAGATGAATAGTTCAGCTTGTCGCTACACTTTTTCTACTAGACTGTAATAAGTATTCAACATTTTGGTATAGTTAATTGAACGAGCGTTGAACGAGAAAATGTTCGAGCGTGATGTACCCTCACAATGTGGCTGCTTACTACGAAGTTGGGTAGCAAATTTCTCAATTACCCGACGTAGGGGGAGGTAGGGTGAAATAAGGCTCCGGGTAAAACCGCAGCTTGCATGCGTGACGAGCACATGTATACGAGTTGACACCTCACTTGGGTCAGAGGAAGCGATCCGTGTCAGTACGTGTTTTAACGCTATGGCTGCCAAAAACAGTTTTGAGTGGATCCACTCAAAACTGTTTTGAGTGGATCCACTCAAAACTGTTTTTGGTGACCTAGGTGAACTGTCATACCTACCTACACGACCTAGGTGAACTGTCATACCATAGGGGAGTGTTATTAGCGTATTCAACTTCCAATGTTTTTCGGATATCTTTGATTGGGGTTTGAATCATCGAGCAATACACAAAAAATTGTTGCTTAGGGCAAAATAAACGAGGCATTATAAGACGGTATCACATTTTACCTCTTCTTTACGGGGGCATTTTAATTTGATTATTTTATTTTTTACTGCGTAATTACACAGATAGCTGTCATCGAGCGCATTAGTATTCCCTAAGTAGGTACCTACTTGTTTCACCAGATTTATTGCAAGTGCTTTTTCTTTGTTTGCAGTGATAATGGTTAATAATTACAAGAAAAAAACTGATTGGCAAAAATGGGACGAAGGGACATGAGAAGAGCGGTGTCGGCTGTGCCAATAAAATGGGTTCTCTCAGAGCTTTACCTACTTATTGTGTCATCTTCATCTTCATTTTGACCCTGAGCGTTTCCTGCTTTGCCCCAAACACGGGGTAAAACGAGAAATATGCCACTTATTCTTTAGTTCCTATAAGCTAAGAAAATTTGTCGATTAAGCTTCAAAGTACCAATTAATATAATAAATAACACTATAACTATAGTAACTAATGAAAAAGTTGGTCGATTTCGTGCATAAAAATATTTTTGTCTTAAGTATCCCATTTTGCCTCAGCTTCCCTCACCCAATTGCAATACCCTGCATTTCCTGTATTTCCCTCCAGATATGAAAAGTTTTTCCTCGCTTCGTTTGCCCTTACGCGACTGCGAGAGACAGTCGAGATTGACGTGGACTTCAATGTTGTTCGATGTCGGCTTTCCACCATACTGCTGCGTATCTTGTTAACGGCTGAATAGCTACAAGCTAGTGATACCAGAGAACATCCGGCATGAAACAATGGAACCGTGGAATCCTTCGTTCTGCGAATAGCTGTAGTTGAAAACTTTTCTCCCCTATCTGACCGATTCGGTCTTTCTGGAAATCTCGAAAATTTAATTAGTTATGATTTAACGTGTACGCAGATCATATACTCTCGCCTTGCACGGAAGCGGACGGGGCACGGAATATAACAATTCAATTAGAATATTCTCTTTGAATATTGTGCAATTTGGATTAGTGATTGCGGGTTTCATTATTTTCTAAACTTAGGGTATTTTTTATCACTACTTTTAACTGTTACATGGTATTTCTTATTTTTATTTATTAATCTTTAAAAATGGCGAAGGTATGACACGGTCTTCTAAACTGCATTTTCGAAACTGGCGTGACGTATAGCTAAAAACTAATCTACCGATTCTGATGAAGTTTGGTATAAATCTTTCTAACCTTATTGCCTAAAACATGACCCTAAATGTTTTTGGAAGTAAAAAAAAGTCTTTTTGATCGCAAAATGTATTCGTTTTTTCGGGAAATTCAATCTTTTTATTTTAAAGCGTACCATTTAATCGATTTTCAACATTTCTAACTTTTTCTCAGTTCATATTCTGCGAATGAGAGCTCATGACAGAAAAATGTTTGTTGGTTTGTTTTAGATTAAGGGGTTACCCCCACTTGCGATTTTGAAAAAATCGATTTTTTTATTGCATTTTTTTTAAGTATAAGTATCCGGGCTCATACTTCTGTATGGGCCCGGAATAGATGACTCTATGTAAGTTTACAAAAAAAAAATATTTTCTTCGTTTAAACTGAAATTGAAACTTAAAACGCGTTTTTCTCAAAATAGCATTTCTGAAGTCGGTGACCAAGATTACTCGAACACTAATGAACCGATCTTCTTGAAATTTTGCAGGCTTATTTAATACATAAAAATGTAGTCTTTAATCGTTCGATTTTTTTTTCGAAAAAAAAATGGCCGTTTTATAGCCAAAAAACGGCCGTTTTTTTTTGTTAAAGTCGAACCATTAACTTTGACTGTCCGCCATTTTGTGAAAAATGAATATTTTTTAAAATCCGTCGATTAAAGACTAGTTTATACTTATATTTGACTAAATCCATCCGCATTTTTTTTCAGATGATGCAAACCATGTATATAAAAACATTATTTCATTGACGGCCATTTGCCACTAAACAATGTAATATTTTTCAATAAAAAAATTACTGAAGGTTCTTCAAGATGTGTTCTTTAAGATGGTATATTGATCGATTAAAAAAGTTTTGTAGTTTTCTTTAAAAAAATTCATGAAAAAGGCCTTTTTTTGCGCTACAAGTGGGGGTAACGCCTTAATCCCGCCGACGCTACGTGTCACGCCGTCTGACAACATCCGCCGCAACCCGTTTAAAAGACCCTGCGATAGGTCCGCCATTTTTGAAGATTCATTTTCAAATTTAATTTTTTTTAATTCAAAACATACCCTATGTCTTAAAATTGGTGAAGAAATCTTGACTTAAAAAAGAAATCATGAAAATGACGATTTTTTCCTCACTTGAAAGTATCTCGCCATCTGAGAGGCATCTTAGCTAGATGCAACACTCTCGAGAGAATTATATCAGTGTGTTATGTATTATATGGACGAGGGGCTTGACTATCTTGTCTAGAAAAAAAAAACACGCGAAGACCTGCTACACCCCAGGCAATAAAATTGTTAAACCGTTTTGTTGAGCAGTGCCTCAACACCTATTCATACAGCCATATATAGTGTGCACTGAAATATGAGATAAAATCGGATTTCCCATGGGACCATCAAATTTTTGGCTGTTATGGTTTTAATTATCCGAACGTCATGTGGATTCAACACGTGCTCAAATCACTTCGTTGTACAACAACGTCGATCGAAAGTTTGTTTGGGTTTGGCGAAGGGGGGGTAGTAGATGGGTGTATCTATATACGGGCGAGTAACTATTATAAGTTTTGAGATAAACGAAGCTTATTCGACATCCTGCATGTCGTAACGTGCAACAAACCAACTGAGATACCGTTACTCGCTGAAGTGTCCCAGTCTGAAAATACTACCTGATGAAGTGACTGAGCGCTTCGAAATCGCAAATCAATGACGTCGCACAATCATAATCCGAAGAGTCGAAGTTCCACGCGTATGAAGAAGGCCGGAGACAAAATAATTATGCACGTCCAAACAAACGCAAACAGAACAAAAAAAAAGTTTTCTCTCTAATTGGAAAAGTACGTGAAAGAAAGATAAAAAATGCTTGATTTTTAGAAAATTTATTAGTACTCTCATAAAGTACATGAATGTCGAGCTTTTTGAACGTGAATTATTTTATTCCCTAATTGACCTTTTCACAACTTTGTAGTGAAAAGTATCCAAAGTGTAGGAGAATATAGTAACGAAACTCTCAGGTGGACGGAATTTAATATTTTTACGCATAATAATGAAAGTACAGAAACACGCTCAAAATTTATGTCTGATCAATTCCCATGTATTTAACTTTTTAGTAGATTGTCCATTAGGGTGGCCCAATATTCAGCTCTATTTTTTTCCTTTTTCTCGCCATCCAATTATCGTCTTTAAAGAGAAAAAAATGTCCCGAAAGCTGCGGGCTGTCAAAAAATATTTAGAGGTCGCTCAAGCTTCCGAAAAATTTGAATTTTCATTTAAAAATCGATTTTTTTCGTCCATTTCTCACCCATGAATTTTACTGTATAATTTTTTAAATAACCTCGCTAAAGCTCTAGCCGGCCAATGAATATTTAGTGGTCGCACGACAGCTTCGAAATGTCCAATTTTCCCAATTTTTTTTACTCTTCTCACTCATAAACTTGACGCTTTGTAAAATTCTCAAAACAATTAATCCTTTTTTCTTTAGAAACGCATTTTTCAACACACTTCCTCACACTTCTAACCGAATAAAACGACCTATAATTTTGTTTACTGACAAGAATTGTAAAGAATTATTTTATGAAAACAAAGATTATAATTCTTGGGTTAGAAGTGTGAGATAAATTTGAAAATGTGTTTCTAAAGAGCAAAGAATTAATTGTTTTGAACATTTTACAAAGCGTCAAATTTATAAGTGAGAAGAGTAAAAAAAATTGGAAATTTCGAAGCTCTTGAGCGACCACTGCATATTCATTGGCCGGCTAGAGCTTTCGCGAGGTTCATTTTCAAATTATAAAGCGCAAAATTCATGGGCGAGAAGTGGACGAAAAGAAATCGATTTTTTAATGAGAATTTTAATTTTTTAGAAGCTTTCGCGACTCTCCATATTTTTGACCGCTCGCAGCTTCCGCGACAATTTTTTTTTTTAAGATGATGATTGGACGTTGAGAAAGAGGGGAAAAATAGAGCTCAAAATTATGCCACCGTAATGTACATGCTTACGGGACGATCTTTCCACCCTTATCGTTCATTAATGGTAAGGCTCTCCCAAACGCGTTTGTTTTTTAATATCCTTTAACTCTCTCCCGCGGTCTCTCTTTTCTTCTTGTACATCAATGTATATATATACGGCCGTATACATATCAGAATCACCTGGCGTAAAGTTCGCTCGGATTTAATGGATCAGTGATGGCCTACGTCTCCGCTTGAGCAATCAATGGAGCTTTGAGTGTGGCACTTCGAGAACAGTCCAATTAAGCATTGAGTATGTTTATTTATCATTAATACTCCTCGAACGACATCTGCTCTACGTCATTTGTTCCAACACGTGGAGTGGATTACTCATTAATTCGCGATTGAGGATCGAAAAAAATAATTTAAACGTCAGTGCAGACTGCCGCTGGAATTTTTCACATCTCGATTTGAACAACAGATAAAATTAAGTTTCCCTTCAGTGTGACTGAAATCTTTTTCTCGCAGACAGGGCAGAAATTTAAACGAAATAGTTGGAAATTTTCGAAAAACATTCAAATGCCATCTACAATCAAGCCTGATGAACAACTAGAGTGCATTGTATGTTTTAAAAGTCCATTTTTCATATACGCTCGAGGCTATTTCGAAGATAACAAAAGTTTCAATGACTTTGTCACGAAAATCGTCGATAGCAAAGAAAAAGTAAGATTAGGTGTGGCAATCGGTTATTTACGTTGACAAACCGGGTGTTTTTTGTACACCTCATTGGCAGTTTAGGGGCTAAAAGCTACACAGCTGACAAAGTACGTGGTCCAAAAACGAGTGGGATAAAAGAAGGGCAAGAAGTGGTGCGTCTGGTACAAAAAAATTGAGCAACCAGAGCTTGTTCGTTCCAAGTATACCCCGTTTAATTATCAAGCTGGGCGAAGGGTCCACTTCAGACATGACGTCAGTACGCTTAGGTTTAAGTATGTATGACGGATGTAGGGGTCAAAAAAGTGGGCAGCGAATTATATCAGAGCTACGGAGGTACTTATACCGCGCCCTCATGTAGGGAATAAGAGCGTGAAAAAAGGAAAAACATTTTAAATACCTAATACGAACACGTATACGTAGATTTTATAGAGAGTAAGAGGCGGGATCTAGGGAGAAAGACCTTGCAAGTTATTCGCCAATAGAGAAACGAAATTACATTATAAACTCGCGAAAGGCTCAAATTTAAGGGCCTATACCCGTGTGACACTTTCAAAAAATCGATTTTTTTTGCCTTTTTCGACAGCTTATACTTTCAAGAATATCATTATCATTCATATCATTTATATTAATATCATTACATCTTGCAAAAATCGATAGTTAAATCTTTAAATGCGTTTCTCTCGAAATGAGATTTTTCAAATTTGCTGACATTGTAACTCAAAGAGCAATTATCCGATTGACTTGAAATTTGAACTGAGTACTCTTGAATATATTTACTCTACAATGACGTAGGATATTTTTGATTGGATGAAAATTGACGATTTGGCATTGAAAACAACGACCATTTTATAGGCAAGAAAACAGACTTTTTTTCATAACTACGCCATTTTGTTAGATTTTGATATTTTTCGAAAATCCTAGGTCATTGTACAGGAAATACCTTCCAGTTTAACGACATTTTTTCCTTTTTCGGTTTCAGCTACTCAATCGGCCTGAATCATGTCTGCAGTGGAGGAACTTTTTTTTTGGCGCTTCCGAAGGCAGCGCATAAGTCGCTTGGATCTCAATATTTTTCTATGGAAGAATTATGTAATATTGGTCAAGCGTAGCCAAATATATTCTTAATTTTCCGAAACATTCAAATGGGTACTTTTCTTCCAAAAAATTCCCGCAAATCACCCAAATTTTCAGCGTTCACACTGGTATAGCCCCTTAAAGCAGGGATGCGAATATGTTTTGGAGATGTTTTCTTCTCGTGCATTGCACGATTGATTTTGAATGCATGAATTAAACGCGATGACTTCGAAGGCTGCTGAACCATGTGGTTCCGGAACTTCTTTCATTTCAGAGTTCTTTGCTTCCTAGCAAATGAGACTTTTTCCGACTCTGCAAAGCGACTCTTTTGTGAGGGCAATGAAGAAGAAACGTGAAAGAGAAAGAAATGTGAATTTTTTGCATTGTACCGTTTTCGAGGCCTGCTTCAAAGGGAAATGAATGTTGGGTGTTGAACGTGGACGTGTAATGGGATACCATCGACAAAGTGGAAATCGTATCTGGGCGGTTTTGCATGAAACGGAGTGCGGTAAATGCAGACAAAAAATGGAGAGCTTTTTGGACGACGGTTTTTCATCACGAGTTGCAACAAAACGTTGTCAGTAATGGAAACCGAACATAAACTACGTTCTCAATTCGATTCGCTTGAAATGGCAAATGATAATTAACTCTACCGTCGAAGCAGACATTATGCGTCAGAACCGGGACGATGATTTATCCAATGCTATTCAAGATTCGCCACCTTTACCATCAAGTGATGGACACCGTAATTATCGATGTTGCCGATGGAAGAATGGAAGAATGCGTTCGCAAAAAAAACTCTGAAAAGGAAATGATAAAATGGTGAACATCGTTGCTCCCAAATGGTGAACATCATTGCTCCCAACGGTGAACATCATTGCCCCCAACGAAAATCAATGAAAAGCTTCCCGAAGGCTATAATTAACGTTGACCGTGAAAAATTGCTGCATGATGAATCGTATATACCGTTCACATGCTCCCGTCTATCTGTACAATCGGAAATGTGTTCCCTGCTGCTTTGGCATACGCATGGAGAGTGTATGGAACGGTACTGTTTTTTTTTCTGTTGTATAATGGAGGTGAATCCATTACTCTCTCTGGACGATGCATATTTTATATGAATACAAAAGTGGAAAGTCGATCGATCGAGAGAATGAGAAAGAAATGGAGAGAGAGACAGAGAGAGAGAGACAGAGAGAGAGAGAGAGAGAGAGAGAGAGAGAGAGAGAGAGAACGGTATTTGTTTTTTGTTCTAGGACTAGGGTCCTGTAAGGGTGTTTTCACTAAAACGGAGCGGAGATTTGTGAGATCTAGAGTGGAGCAGAGTTGCGATCGCGCCTACGAAAAATGAGATCTCTCCGCTCCTCTCCGCTTGAATCATGTCCGATTAAGGCCTTAGGCCACAGTAACGGGTATAAAATCATGTGCGAATTTAACAATTTTTTGTCGCATTCACTCATAAAATTAATTACACATCTATTCAGTATAAATATCATGATGTTCGAGAAGTTTCGACTACTCGAAACTTCTCGAAACAGCTTTTTTCCAATTGGCGTGACAAATAACCTTCAACAATTTTTACTCGATTTACTTCAAATTTAAAAGTTATGTTCCTCATTGCATTTCACAGAGAACATACTCTGCGTATGTACTGAGTACATACCGCAGTACATACCGTAGAAGTACATTCGGAATTTCTGATTAATCGAAAACTTTTCATTTTATGAGGACTTTATGAGCAGCTATAACGAAATTTTTCACTAAAAATTCACGTCTTAAGTTCAAATACCTACAACTTTTGAATAAAACAACATTTTTTATTCCGTACGTGCTTCTCTAGGTATTCTAATGTAGATTGACGAGCATTTTTGTTTTTTGTTCTAGGCAAAAAATTGTGGGTGCTAGATGTCACGCCGCGGAGCGCCTAAAAAAAGATAACAAAAGAAAATATTAGTAGTCGGCCATTTTGTATGTCGAAAAAAATATATATTTTTTCTAACAGCTTGATATTCATACTAAATAGATGTGTAATTAATTTTATGAGTGAACGACTTATACATACGAAAAAAGATTGTTAAATTCGCACATGTTTTTATACCCGTTACTGAGGCCTAAGGCCTTAAGTTAAGCGGAGAGGGAATGTGAAAATAACGAAATATTATTGGTAGTTTACGAGACATCTCTTCTCCTATCCGCTCCTCGACGATTTAGTGGATTCTGGCCCTGAGAGCATGTAGCTAGTGGAGAGGGGAGAGAGAGAGAGAGAGAGAGAGAGAGAGAGAGAGAGAGAGAGAGAGAGAGAGAGAGAGAGAGAGAGAGGCAAGATAGGTACGAGAATGCCCTGGTTGTGCACTATGTAGCACGAAACTTCTACTCCCGAAGGGTCATGGTAGCAAATGGAAATTTTACATTAAAGCGTAGACCTGGTAACGTGAAATTCATCCGACCGGACACCCCGGCATTTCGCTCGACGAGCTTTCCGGCAATTTGTAGGGGTTTGTTTCGTAACGCCTTTGTCGCGAAATGTCACAATATTCAGCACTGTCGACAGGATTGAGCATCAGGGAAAAAATCCATTCAAATCCTCTTGGAATCCGATTTCATTTCTATCGATCGCTCCTACGGGCATGCCCACATCACATTGTTTTACATCACGCAACATTCATTCGACGAGCATTACGAAAACATCTACGCGTCATGAGCAGAATGATATTGGCGTTGGAAAAATAACGCGAGGAAATAGGAATTCAGTATAACAACGTGCACAGCATAGCAGTGGGGTTTTCAATTTTGCAAGTCGATGTGTTTCACTTCGTTACGCGGTGTCAATGGGAACCATGAATATATGGCTTGGATGCAACGTTCGTTGGATGAAGTCGCCCAAAAATATTGACGAACGACTGATGCGCAGCCAGACATGGATTTTTCGAATCAAAATCATTTGGATGAAGATCTTTCATGAAAGATGTAGTTCCCCGTCAGGGGTGTTATGTACCGTCCAAATCTGCCATCCAAAAAAATGTTGAGCCTCTAGTTTTTCTTTACGAAGCCGGATTTTCGGCAACGAGCTTTCTGCTCAATCGAAATGTGGATTGTACAAATGCCTACCGGCCTCTAGTGGAAATGTTCATTACCTGACGGAGATTCAGCACCCAACGATGTTCCTCGTTACCAATGGTACGTCTACACAGCCCTTTCATCCTAATTCACTATAAGTGCATGCTATAACTAGATGTATGACTTCCCATTGTTGTAAAACTTGGATACCAGGGCTGTGTGCGTATCCTCAAGGTCTCAGACGCCGTATTCTAGTGTGACATCCATTTTCAAAGTGATTGTTTAGGAATTAAATTTAGAGAAACGGTCAAATATACAGTGTCAATATTCCACAGTTATATTTATACAAGTTTAAAGTAATATATTGAATTCTTGCAAACCATTTTATTCGAAATTGTACACGATATTCGATGTTGCGCAGGTAATGTCGCGAAATTTCGTTATCGTCGGGCGTTGTGATTGCGGCCGATCTTGTCATCTCAAACAAAACGATTAAAAAAAGTCTATTCTTTACGAATGTGGTTATCATTCGGCTCTTTAATAAAAAAAATTAGGAAAAAAGTACGAAATTGGGGCGTTTGGTAAAGAGTATTATGATTTTTACAATAAAATGTTCACTTCTGACAGCCCGGAAAAATAGTAATTATAAAGCAATCAAAAAGATGGAGGGTTGAACGATAACTAGATTAGTAAAGAATAGAATTTAAAAGAAATTGTTTGCTTCAGGTGACGAGGACGACCGCAACCGCAACGCCCGATGATATAAAATGTTTGCGACATGATCTGCGCAAAATTGATACGACGTTTTTTGAGGGTTTAAACAATATGAGAAGATCCACGCTGTCTGAGATACGATTTGTCACGTCCCGATACGGATTGATGCCGGAAATCCAAAAGCGTTGTGACTTTGTTTGCGGTACCTCAATAATATTCGAATACCAGCGTAGTTTAAAACGTTAAAATCCGCGCAACTTTATCAAAGAATTTTACTTATTTATTCATTTTACTTGTGGTCAGAGCGAGTGGGCAATTCCGGCGGTGCTTCAAGCTGCGCGTGCGACGCATTGTTTACGCAATAAAGATAAAATCAACGTTGCCTTTAACGTTTCCGAGCGACATTCAACGTCATTCGATGGTCTCTGTCATGACAGTCGTCGATTTTATCTTCGAACAAGCGAACGATTCCGGGCAAGGGTATGGTGCGTCGTCAAAAGCAGCTTGAGCGACTACAAGCTCGCACTAAGCGTTCCAAGATGAAATCGATGCTTCGAATGGTTTTTGGGGCCTCAAACAGACAGCCCTGAAACTATCCACTCAATTCCTTCTCGATTTCATCTTATTTCCGACCAGAGCAAGTGGACAAGTCGTGCTGCAAGCTGCCAGTACGACGACAGGATAATTATTTACGTGATAAAGTTGAAATCGACATTGCGCCTGACGTTTCTGCGCGTCTTTCAACGTCCTTCGATGGGCCCCGTCATGTCAGTCGTCGATTTCATCTTCGAACAAGCAAACGATTCCGGATAACGGTATGGTGCGTAGTTAAAAAGCAAGTTAAGCTACTATCAGCTCGCACTAAGCAATCAAAGATGAATCGATGCTCCGAATGGTTTCAGAGGCCTCAATCAGACATCCCTGAAATGATCCACTCAATTCCTTCTCGATTTCATCTTATTTCCAGTCAGAGCGAGTGGACACATCGTGCAGTGATGCAAGCTGCTAATACGATGACAGGACAATTATTTACGCAATAAAGATGAAATCGACATTGCGCTTGACGTTTCTGCGCGACTTTCAACGTCGTTCGATCGCCCCCTCATGGCAGTCGTCGATTTCATCTTCGATCAAGCAAACGATTCCGAAAAAGGATACGGTGCGTCGTTGAAACCTAGCTCAAGCGACTAACAGCTGCAAAGATAAAATTGATGCTGCGAAAGGTTTTTAGATTTTCAATCGGACATCCCTGCAATGATCCACTTAAATTCGCTCTCGATTTCGTCTTATTTCCGGTTAGCTACAAGCTGCCAGAACGACGACATAATCATTATTTACGTGATATAGATGAAATCGAATTGTGCTTGAAGTTTTCGCGTGGCTTTTAACGTCATTCAACCGTCCTTGCCATAGCAGTCGTCGATTTCATCTTCAATCAAGCAAACGATTCCGCGGGAGGATGGCGCGTCGTTGAAACGCAGCTCGAGCAACTTCCAGCTCGCACCGAGCGATCAAAGATGAAATCGATGCTCCGAATAGTTTTTGAAGCCTCAATCGGACATCTCTAAAATGATCCACTCAAATTCTTTCTCGATTTCACCTTATTTGCGATCAGAGCGAGTGGACGAGTCGGGCAGTGCTACAAGCTGCTAGAAACACGACATAATCATTGTTTTCGTGATAGAGATGAAATTGACATTGCACTTGACGTTTTCGCGTCGCTTTCAACGTCATTCAACTATTCTTGCTATGGCAGTAAACGATTTCATCTTCAATCAAGCAAACGATTCCGGAAAAGGGCATGATGCGAGCTGGTAGTCGCTCAAGCTGCGCTTCACCGAGATCGATATATTACCTTCATCCCAGACACAAAGTACGAACATGAAATGTCATCGGGACTCTACTCACTCTAAAAAGACCTCGGAATCGCTTCTTGGCAACACCAACCTCGGCAAGACGAGCGCCTTCTTCCTCCGCGTCTTCAACGTTTGTATGGAGTATTGCTGGAAGTCGAGAGCCTGAACCGGCGAGTGAGGGCTGAGTATGGTGATTTTTCGATCGCTGCCACCTGGACTGGTAAGGGAGAAAATTCCACTGGGCGGTGGTAGGCTCAGATGTTGCGGTAGCTTTCTCTCCAGTCCCGTATTTGCGAACAAGCCCCGTCTCACCTCGGCGTTAAGACTCTCCTCGCGGTGAAGCAGATTTTCGCTGCTTCTCGACTCGACGCTGAGGACTCGTCGCACGTCGCGTTTGCCCGTCGAGGACGTCAAAAAGCTGCGGTAATGAGTCTTCGAGGTCGAGGTCGATGCGACATGAGTCTCGGACGACGAGGTGAGTGACTCGAGGGAGCGTGAATCCTCGCTGTAACGATCGTCGGCGCTCAAAAAGTTCCTCGACATTCGTAAGCTTTCCATCGATCTTGCGGCAACTTGGCCGGTGACGCCTGCCGACAACAAGTGTTGTCGAGGAATGGACTTGACCTCGGGCTCGTAATCTTCCTGGCTCGAGCTCGATTGAGGGCTTCGATTGGAGGCCATGAAGAGGCCCAACCGCGTTTCCGTGTACTTGGAAGAGCTCGATGACGCGGCGCCTTGGTTGTCGTCGTCCATCATCTCGCCTGAATTCAGCTGTATTCTCGTCATGGTCTCGTGGCGTTTGTGCCCCTCGGACCTGTTCACTTGAAGACTGAATTTGGCCACTTCCGACGTAGAGGCCTCGCTTCTATTTGATTTCTCGGCAATGACTTTCCCGAGCTTTGACTCGTCGGAAATTTGAACTCCGGCTTCGTCGATCGGGATGGACTCCGTTTCCGCGTCATCCGGTATGTTCTCCATCTCATTCTCCGACTCGCACTCGAACGTGTCCGAGTCATCGAGCGACGGTTCTTGATGCACTACGCGAGTGCTGCTGCTGCTGTTTGATGTCATTCGACTGCTCGTCGTACTGACGATCTTCGTTGTAATCACCTTTTTATTTGAGCGTGTCAGAGACTCCCTCATGTCCTCCGTGTCCTCGTCATCCATACTGACCACTTTCTCACTTTGTGTTGTTTTATTTTTCCGATGTTCTCTCACGTATCGCTAATGAATCAGTAGTTAACGAGTTGCCTCGAGCTCGTCGGGACGTTCGGCGAGGGGACAAAAACCGACCGAACGTTAATGCTTCAGCAGCGATTCGTCAGAAAACCATTTGGACTGCCTTCGAATGCAAGATTCGCAATGAAACTCGGGGATATCGTTTGCACTGTGAATCGCGAGACACTACACCGAGTTTTGACACTGTACCATCCTTTAGAGGAGTCGGACCAGAGAGAGCTTGACTTGTCAATCTGTTGATCTATTTTTAACGATCCAGAATTGTCAGATCCCGACGGATCGCTCTGTTGTTTCACTTGCTGCTTCGCGCGATGTCATAGATGATGGATCTCTTCTTTCTTTCTTGGTATTTCGTTCGATATTGTTAGCGATTTAACTGTAAAAGCAAACGATCAAAATTTCAGCATTCGTTGAACAGGGTTGACATACAATTGAGCACTTGGAGTCTCACGCTTCCTCTTTAGCCGTTCTCAGCCAATACGACGTAAACTAGTTTCTTTTCAATTATTCATACACACATACATCTATGTATTCGTATATATATATACACAGGTGCATGCACGCATATGCGAATAC
This sequence comes from Ophion slaviceki, assembly GCA_944452715.1. Classification (NCBI taxonomy): domain Eukaryota; kingdom Metazoa; phylum Arthropoda; class Insecta; order Hymenoptera; family Ichneumonidae; genus Ophion; species Ophion slaviceki. The sequence continues at coordinate 25,397,977 of OX101785.1, read as the reverse complement.
ATATTTACCCCCTAGATATTATCGACTCAGGGGATCCGAACAATGAAAATGGTTATTGCCAAGAGCATAACGGAGATAAGGGGGATCCTCGGGGGAGAAAGGCCTTATCTTTCCCGCCCACGCTTACTTACTGCATCTTCATTCCATGTCAAAGAGCTCGAAGAGCATAATATCGACTTTAATTATCTTCCTCGCACACCAGACTCCGATTATCGCTTTCTGTATAGTTTCTACCTTTGGTATCCTCGAGCAAGTCGTCCTTGAAACTCTTCAGTATCTAGTTTTATTAAGAGTCAGGGAACTAGCCTTCACACCAAGTATATATATATATATATATATATATCTGATCGGCCCATCGCGTGAGCTCGGTTACTCGCTCACCGATTCTCTATGATTTCACCTCGCTTGTGTTAATCTCTCCATTTTATTTCCTTTGATAGAATAACGTATGTGCAGTAATCACGTATTTCACGATCACGCGAGGTACAAATGTTAAATTACTGTGCGACCAGCTCTTTCTTCCCCCGATGTATATTGAAAACGCTGTAGCCTGAAATAATAATGAATTCGATGGACAATTTACATGTGACAAATTAAGGGGTCTTCTCACTTTAGACGCTAAAAAAAGGCTATTTTCATGAATTTTTTCGATAGGTTTATATTGTAGATATTGATATCAAAGTTGTCACACTTAATAAATACACTTTCGAAATACATTGAAAAAAATTATTTATTATGTCACTATTTATAAACGAAAATGGTAGTTAAAAAAATGTCCTAAAAAATTATAGGTCTGCGCTGTTGATGACATTTCGGACATGGATCATCCCAAACAAAAAAAACCAAACGGTTTTGGATTCAATATATTAATGGCTATAGCGCATATCATACGATTTTTTATATATGCAAGATAACAAAATGGCGGACATTTTTCGAAAAAACGTGTTTTTTCACCGTTTTTGGCAAAAAAAATAGGCAATATCAAAATTTAAAAAAATTCTTGACATGCGCTATAGCTATAGTTGTAAAGAATATGTGGTTGACATCTCATAAGGATCGGTTCAATAGTTTCGAATATTTTATCAACAAGCCGTCGAAAAACGTTTTTTCGAGAAAAACGCGTTTAATGTTTGTTTGGGTTACATAAATACATATATTTTTCAAAAATGTATTTCGAAAGTGTATTTATTAAGTGTAACAACTTTTATATCGATATCTATAATAAAACCTATCAAAAAAATTCACGAAATAGCCTTTTTTAGCGTCTAGAGTGAGAAGACCCCTTAAGGAGTCTGGAGACTAAAATCGAAATGCTGTAAACGATTTAAATTTATATCACCGAAAGATAAATTTAGGATGCTTTGACTATCCAAAAATTATTCCGTTTGACACGACAGTTTCAGAGATTTTTAATGTTCAAGTTGAACCCTTATTTATTTCGTATACACATGGCACCTTGTAGAGTCTAGTTACAGGGCTGTAGGGGCTAAAATAATACTTGGATTTAAATTGAAAAATTAGCAAACCGCGATAATAGTGTTGGGAATGTCGTGTCAAAAAATTAATGATGAAAAAAGATGTGAATTTTTAGCTCGAAAAATTTGTTTTCGCAAATGAACGAAACTTGTAGGTTAAACATGGCAACACCGCGTTAACTGGCTCTGTCGAGTGAGACACTGACAGTCAAGCATAAACTGGTGGTTATTACAAAGTCGGTGGGTGCTTAAAACGTACATAGTATTACAGCAATTAAACTTTAAAATAAAATGTATTTATTCGTCTGCTCGACATTTTTAACGTTTTCGCAACTTTATCGAATCAAAAACTCTTTATAAAACGTTGCATGTTGAACATTGTTCACCGTGTAAGTAACCTGGGGCCGACGACGCTTCAGCGATAGTCAGTCGTGCCAATGGCAGAAACGGCCGCTATTGCCAAGTCTATCGGTTTTTTTGGTCTTGAATAAAATTGCAACATATTGATGTTAGATTGCAAAAATGATAACTATTAATATCATTTCCCGGCTTAAAAGTATTTTTCAACAACATTATGAGTTGGCTAATGCCCAATAATAATTAATCTTCACATGAAATTTTATTGGCAAGAAGTTGACAGCCTGCCGAAAAATCATTGTATTTTCAGCCGCACTCTTGCAGCCAAGGAACGGTATCGAAACTCCTTAGCGGTTGAGTCCCATTATCTGATGTTGCTTCGTTTATCAAAACACCCGAGCCAAAAGTCAATGATCGATTCAACCCTGACCGTTGTACTTTTTTTGTGGATTTCTTCACATGTTGCGGTCTCGAGTAACGTTTAAGCGAATATTAATGCCTTGATGAAAGCTCAAAAGCGACCGAAGACTTGCGATGTTCAGTCAGGATAAAAGAATAAGAAGAGACGCGTCTGCGGGGTGGCTGGAAACGTTCCCTTCCCATGAAACCGCGTCTCTCGACCAGTTAACGACTGCGAGACTCGTTCTCACTTTTTTATCGTTTCCTTTATTGTTGTCTTGTCCTGACGTTTGTCGGTACACCTCACACGGTTCCACCTGCTACTACCGTAGCCCGAACGTATAACGACGGATCAAGGAAAAAGCATTTTGTGTAAATCATTCTTCGTTCGTGTAGCCATGATCCTAACTTGCGGCGTTCGGAGCAGCTGGTTGTGATATTATTCTCGCGCTGTTAAATCATCCGTTGGAGGCGTCTGAATTCTCGTAAAAATTTACCTCACCCACCCTGTATTTTTCATCATAAAATATCATAACACGACAGACAATCGCGAAAAAAAAAACGGAAAGAAGAAAAAACTTAGCGAAGCCTCACAACCAAGAGATTTATGGGATTCAAAGTTATGAAATACTTTGCCAGCATTCCTTCCCTCGTGGAATTGATAGCCAGAAAGTTTCGGATGAATGCATAGCAAAGGGATGAGTTTTATAGAGCTTATTGAGCGCCGTATAACTCCCCCAAAGTGTGGTATCCATTTTCATAAGTAGAATGCTCGATTTGTAGTTCGATGTGCCGCTATCGGCAAATTCCTGGATGTTGTCTGCTTGATAAATGTGTCGATGAGGTCAAACATGAATTTCGGCGAAGCCCCTTAACGATCTGATTTATGATGACTAAGCATCAATCTGTACATTGTTTCCTCACGTCAAATTTCACCATTTCCCAAGGAACTATGAGCTCTTACAGACTCAAAAGTTTTGTCGTACGTGGAATTGATGAGTACGGGCTATGAAACTTGACCATTTCAGCGAAACTTAACTATTTACGAAAATAATAAATTGCAGTTTTTCTTATCGTCCGATCATCTTTCGCCCAGCCCAAAGCTTCATCGTCGTTTGGAAGTGTCTATTTTCTGCGTTTGCGCAGCCCTTTACTCGGATCAATCACACGTTAGGATGTCATCTGGTGGATGCCTTGGTGATTCCCTCATACATATTCCGGTCTCGAAGCCATTACCGAGACCGTGACTTTTGCGGAGCAATTAAGATAAGTGAATCATTCTCTGAATCTTTCTCCGATAATTGTCAGTCTGGGGCCAAAGTGACAGGTGGCGAAACGATCGCATACTCGTCACCAGTTCAATCACTTTTCAACCATGCGATTGTTCCTTCACATCCAGCATACCGGATAACAGTAACGATGTTTAAAAAACACATTACAAGACTCTAAAGATGCATGTCCGTACCAAAATTTCAGACAGATTCGTGCCTCGTGCCCTTCGTTTTCCGCCGAGCACGATGGACATTTTTCTCAAACGAAGTTACACTGCATCCGAGGAACGAGCTTGCTCAGAGGGATGAGCAACGCAATCCCGCCGAGAAACGTGACGCGCGAGAAAAGCGAAAGAAAAATCCAGATGGAACAACGCATTCACTAAAAATACTTCTTCGTCCTCTTGGTGTACCTCCTCACATGCTCTTCCACATTCCCAACACACTGACATCGCGAAATTGCGTTGATGACGTTTTTTTTTCTTTCGAGCGACGATGTTTCTTTCTTCCGACGGGATTTATGTGCACTTTGATGGGGGACCACCGGTGCGAGGGCGTACACGATGTAGCTAATGGGTAAAAGAGCTCTCAGACTTACATGGCCCATATGAACGCCATCCGTACGACATCGGTGACGACGCTCGGAGGCCCGTAAAAACACGATACTCACGGTAGATCGCAAATAGTGAAGCAGACGGAGTGTTATGCTAAGGTGAGACAGCCTCCACGAGGGTTTCACAATTCTAATCTTAGGAGAATGGGAGTATATACGATACAACCGACAATATTGTTCTTGGCTGCTCCCATTCTTCGTTGATGTTACGAGCCTAAGGGGGTTCTCGCTCGTGTTCTTGACTGCACCGCTCTAACGACTCAATATCCAAACACCGTTCAACCGTAGAGAAAATACCGAATAACTGTAACATCGGTCGGTATCATTACACCCCCAACACCAGACGGAAATTAATCCGCACACCGGATCGGTTACATGTTCGGGGCGAACGTGCCACTAGCAGGTTTCTATTACCGTTGTGCGTCTGAAAGCTTTCGGCTTTCATTTGACGCAGCCAGTGAATAGCATGATAGTTTGGCACTTGCGTCGCTCTACGACACATTTTGGAATGTATGTCGACTGCAGAGAATCGATGCTTTTGCAGCATGCGCTCGAAATATTGAATTACGTACACCTGCAACAATTTGAGCCAGGCCAAAAAGGGTAAAATTCCATTACCAGCACTTTCTGCCAACTACCTTGGTGACTCAACTACCCTAACTTATCACATCGCACCTAACTTCACGTTGAACCGCAACCTAACTTTCGGCAATATCTGAGCTGGCGACTCGCGAGGATCGTACACATGCTGCCCATACATTGTTGTCCCGAGGCATCGATTCCTCCTCGGGAAAGAGTCTCCGAATATTCGAGGCGTAAAACATACTGCACGCAGCTGGTCTCGCGTGCGTTCACCTTTGCAGAGACGTCGAGTCCGTTCTTGTTGATAGATAATTAGTCCCGACGGGCAGTCCATCCAGACCTAAAATGAGACGAGAAGCCCCGGATGGAAGCCAATGGGTATGCTGTGAAACCGAACGAGAGTCGGAGATACGGAGATGCCGGGTAGAATGGAGACTCTGCGGAAGAGGGAAAACCTCGCAGTGGCAAGGAACGCAAGCACGCACGGTTTCGCGTGCCAATAAAATTAGCGGGATAGCTTCGTCTATTTGTGAAGTTTTCCCGGGACACATTCTACTAAGGTAGTAAATGTGTAGCTTTCACGAGAAACCGAATTACTAATAATAATGCGGACTCGGTACAATTCTACCCCACGTTTCTCAAATTGAATTAATTGTATGAGTTTCCGTGCATGCTGTGGGATCTCTCCATCTATGAGATATAGATATAAGTGTGGATGTGTGGGTGTATTCAATTTATGAAAGTACTTGTGTAGTTACTCCAACGAGAAGTACGGGAAGCCTCCGTCGCCGACGGAATGCTAAACTCTCTATAAGTCTTATAAGCCCAAACAAACCCAAAGCCCTGCTGTACATTGTTCCGGTAAATGCATAAATGTTGCCACCAAAATAGCCGACTCTTCGATGGATATTTGAATGATCATTCTCAAACTGTTTTCTCCTCCACAAAATAGGACTAGACAATGCAGCAAAATAGAATCAGTGTAGGTTGAAAAAAACTACATTCGAAATGTGTACAATTGGTAATTAGTGGCTAATTAGGGAGCGACATTTCAGGTGGGTAGAAAACACCGAAACGGTCAATGAGGCCAATACGTTGCTGAAGAGCCCTTTATAGACAATCCAGACTGACAACAATATTACAGAATGTTTTGAAGATTTCGATGTAGACGCTTGCAATTCAAGTGGCATAGTGAAATAATATTTAGTTATAGAAAGTTTGTATTTGTTTGCGGCGACTAATCTCAGGAATTGCTTATGCGATCCACGTGAAACTTCCACTGATGTGTTGCGTATACTTTACCCAATGACCTGGGATATTATACTGGGTCGAAAGAGAGTGACCTAATGACGGTAAGCGTGAGCAACTAGGCTTGAGTCGAGACGTGGCTGCTAAGTACAGAGATAAACAAACAATAGTGACAGGTTGCCCATGCGTCGTTCCTAATACAATGCGTGTATTAGGATGGACCACACATTCGACGCATTAGTCCGAAATGTAGAGGTCCTCCTGTTGATCAGTCGCAAAAGAATTATCATCCGTAAAGAAAGAGGAAATAGATAAATTCGCGGGAGAAAAATGAGCATCCAATCTGGATTGAAGGCAGGGTGAGACGTTTGTGTGGAAATGACAGGAATTCTGTGACCATAAACCAACATCACTAACATCGGCCCCTCACCCGTACATCCGTTTCGTGGCGTATCTGGGGTAGACAGTTCGTTGAATGGGTGAGGGTGTAGAAATACGAATGGGAAAACAAGAGACACACGGCTCTGAACGAAAGACATGAATATCCCAGGAGGAATTAACCTTGTTTACGGTTGGATAGATAGGGTCGAGGATTTCCGTTGCAGGTATTCTGTAACGCGCAACGATACTTCTGAAATATAGAGGCTACATGATATCACGTGACTGGGAGCCGTTGGGTCATGTGGCCGATATTTTCAAAGTATCTCAATTCGATTGCCCATGCTCGGTCAATATCCCGGCAATGGAAATTATGGGACATAACTACTCGAAGAGAAAGATCGTCGACAAATAATTGTTAGTGTTCTATCAGCCAAAAGTCTATGCGTGAGTTAAAATTTGAATCGTGAGTGGTTCGAAAGATGTACACTGGAAATTAAAAGAGAAAAAAAACAGCTTTAATGGAGAGGGCAACGATGATAGATAGTGCTTGCACCAAGTGGCTCAGCTCAAAGCCATTTCCACTTCAACCGATCAATTGGTCGCGTACGTTGATGAATTTCCAGCCATTTAGATTGTACGAGAATCCTCGACCTTTTCAAAAACCGCACAAATGCATGTTTCAACCTTGCGACATATCCGATTTCTGTTGGTGAGTATATTCGTTGTATGATGAGGTACCGTGACTACTCTGAAGGATGTGCACATCTCCTTCTTAAATTCCCAACCGCAAGCTGTTCCCTTCACCTACAACCGCGACATCCCTCGGCAACCCGAGGATCACGAAAAAAGAATCGCTCCAGTATGTCATGTCGTGGAGCTCCTATCGCGCATGGATATCCGTGACCTTTTAAGGATAATATGAAGCACATCACAAGACTGGGATTTTCCAGTTTCACTCAAGGGTAATCCAGTGTAATTCACTCGACAGATTTTACTTCCAGCCGTCTGATTAGTCCTTGCCTCCTCACAACTGAGCCACCCAGTGAAATATTTCTCGAGAATGCCCACGAATTCAAATAACGCGAAATAATTATGTAGTCCCGTGACGAGTTGTATGAGTTTGCCAATTTCCGTGGATGCGCAATCTGAATTCAGTGAACAGGTCCATTTATCAGCTGCGACATTAAGCCGTATAAGCCCAAAAAGTTCGACACGATCAGCATTGCGTGTTCGGCTTCAGTATGACATCGCTATCTCCTATTGTTCGTGACCAGGTGAGGTTTCGTCGTGTTCCGAGGCGAAGATAAAACGGATTTTTATTCCAGACCACCAACGCATCATGAATAATTAATCCTCCCAATTATTGTCTCTGAAACTTTGCCCGAACGATCTTACAACAGAACACTGAAAATACTGCAAATTGACTACAAAGAGGAACTAAAGTGCAATTTTTTCGTGGGAAGGGAAATTGGCATAGTCGATTATAGGATCAGTCTTGAAAGTGTATCCATACGGTCACAGCGGTAATGGGATTTCCAATAATTACTAATGACGCTAACACTGCAGATTCAGCGTATAGAGCGGATGAATTTCGAATATCGTATACGTGTGGTATCCACCTATCTTTGCAAGCCTCGGTTTTATTGATTATTGAACTAGAGGATTCAAGCTGGTAGCCATCTCCGTTCAACTCATACTTCACCTGAAGCTTTACTCACACGGCAAATTGAGCACACACGAAGTTAATTAGGCCGCAATCGTGCTGGTCCGTCTCGTGAGAACCTTAATCTATCCCGTCTGAATACAATACCTGTGTATTCATGAGTTCGCCCAAGTTCCTAAACTACTCGTTTACTCATGCTATTTCGAATCGCCGCTGTCTACGAATTTATTCAGAGTTAGTCCTAGACCTCTAGACTATATTTACGCACGTAAATAGGATTAGACGTGCTGAGCCACAAGTCCGGGATTTTTGAAAAGTCATGTAGACATCTCAGCGTCATTCGCTGAGCCATAACGAGGAACGTTAACGGACAATTTGGAAAATTCAGCTCTTTCAGAATGACCAACACGCTATGAAACAATTATCGAGCCTGCAAACTCAGACACAATAGTTACAGTTCGAAGAACGTAAGGTCTATTGTACATGACGTTCCAATAAATTGCACGATCGAATTCAGCGAGAGCTGAGATTTGGTACAAAAACAAGACGCAACAATTTCTAGCTTTAGCCGCACTGTCAACTGGTTCATGTATGATGTATCAACGGGGTTCCACTCTCCTGCAGGCTTGTACAAACACCTGCGATACTGAAGCAAGCGGCTGATAATGCTAATCAAAGAGTTTTATCGCGCTAGGTAAATGTCTACACGTAGGATAATTCCGGGGGAGTTGGCCATAAGGGAGAGATGGCCGATAGAAATTTTTAATAGAACCGCGAATTTTTTATAGATTTCACCAGTTACTGCTTAAGGATAGATATACACCTAGATGATCGAACAACAAAGTTTAGAAGCTATGAACATTCCGTCGACCGTAGAAGACCTACACTATGGGCCTGGTATCGATGATTCCATGTAAGTTGACAAATTTATGGAATCCCCAGGATTTATTCATTCTCAAATTTTCAAACGCGTTTTTCTCAAAAGCACGTTTTTCAAATCGGCACCCAAAATTTCTCGAAAAACAATGAACCGATTGCCTTCAGGTTTTTTATGGTTATTCTATACACCATTATCTAGTACTTGTCATAGGATTTTTTTTTCCGTTACTTAGTTTTTGTTTTATAGGCAAAATAATAACTAATTTTTGGCCCAATAATCACTATTTATGTTCAAACGTCCGCCATTTTGTCATAAATCGTCATTTTCAAAATCGGCTATGACAAGTACTAGATTATAGTATCTAATTTAATAATTTTTTTGGTTTTTTTTTTCAAATGATTTTTGAAGAAACGCCAGTGGGTACCGTTTACACAGATTTTTTTACGACGCTCCAAGCACCCTACAATATCCTTGTATATTTTTGATATTTTTAAATAAAGTTAAACATATTTTTGAATGTATATAATCTTAGATAATTAAAACCCCAATCCGAAATTTCAAATAGTTTTCCTTGAAAAAATTCACAAAAAGGACCTTTTTCCGGCTCCTAGGTGTATATCTCCCCTTAATTCGCTTCGCGTCGTGCGCAGGTGTAAATGTACGAGCAAAAGTTTGGCAAAAAAATGTTCGGTAAGTCAAATCCTTTTTAATTATTCTGTCTACGGCTGAATTTTTTTAAGGTTTCATGTTTTACATTGTGGTGATGTTATATTGTTGAAGTAATCGTTACTTCTGTATTTTCTTGAGTAGTTCACGAACAGTGCTTTGTTATAACCTTAAGATTTCGCGTGTATTGTTTCTACTTGTTTACATTTTAGATGTAGCCATCCGTCCCGGGAGATTAGGAGAGATGGCCACGTACAGTCGGTGTATGATGGCTATAGTATTAGTTGTAATGTGTTCAAGTAATTCATTTGTTCTACATTTGTTTAAGATGTCTAATAAATACAAGAGAAAAGCCATTGCTCTACGAGGGAACTGGACTGGAAGATCATTAAAAGCAGCTATTATTGCTGTAAAGATGATGAATTGTCGGTTCGTGCGGCCGCTAGAACCTACGAAATACCTAGGAAGACCTTAGAAAGACCATATAAGAACAATGACAAAAAATGATGCGGAGAAAATTATTATGAAACTCGTCTCATCGAAGACTGGCTTCAGTGGATAGTGTGCCAACTTTGGGTACACAAAAATTATACTGATTTTGGTTATATGTGTTCTAGATGTGGCAAAACAAATCAGAATCAAAGCATAAAACCAAAGAGAAAACAGAGCATTATGCTGGGTAACTGGCCATCTCACCTCTACTCCTATGGCCATCACACCCAGATACTCCGGGAGAGATGGTCGATACTGGTTTTAAAAAAATAGTAATTTTAAGGTTGATCTAATGGGGGTTTGTTTTCATTTCGTAAATTATCTTGCAGTCAAATGTTTAAAGTTGAATTACAACTGAAGATAAGGTAAGAAACGTCTGTGCTTTTACTTTGACGGATCCTTGAAAAAAGGCCAACTACCCCGGACTTACCCTATTCCTATGCGCAACTGCACAACATCTAGCTGTATATCCGTCATTTGTATTGAGCTACATCGAAAATCAAATAGAAACAAGAACTTTTGGTTCATCTGACCGATCGCCCGTCCATTGTGCGCTCGAAACGGTTTACCTGCACCCTTCTGTAGCTCTATTGCTACATATATGTGTACACACATACGCACGAACATCGCGCAGCTTCACATGCAGTTTTACGGATGTATGTCCTGCTCATGACGCTTGAATAGGGGGATAACCAATATGCGTGAAGCAGTACATTGCTCGGTAATTGCTTTAGATTTTTCTCAAAAACGCTCGTCCATGTGTCATTTCTACTGAGCTACTGGGCAGTGATTGACATGGGTCACTTATGTAGTTCTCTATAGATGGAGGAGGCGCCTAATCCTCCCAATGCCAACGAATCCGTGTACATTTCAGTTGCAATGAAAGTGCACTCAGTGGGTACGTGCCTCCTCCGTAATAGGCTGAGCGATGGGTGTAAGTTACTAATACGATTGGCTGAGTATCGAACTCCTCGTTAAGACTTACCAATATGCAAAGTGGGTTGCAAGTGGATTTGCATTTTAGAACAGTAACCGAGACGCGTTGCGCATCCTATCGTCCGCATGGACCAGTTAATGCCGTCGTTTATATGCTGCGGGCCAATCGGCATCGAGGGACCAGTGACTGCTTCTTGACCAAGGATAGTGACATTTCATACGACACTGGCGCGAACGGTCGCGATAAACGCGATGAATAGTGGCTATAAACGCTTTCCCCGTGTCTCAGCAATACCGTTGGTGCTATTTTTTCCACTACGTGCGCATTTCCACTGACTACTCTATCACCGACGAGATCCCTCTTTAAAGCCGGAGAGGGGGGGGGGCATTTTTCGAAGAGACGGAACAGTCGCAATTCTCTCGCGTTATTGCATTGTTCAGACGCCGGGGGCTCCACCGTATCGAGAAAATATCATACAACTCGCGCCGGCGGCACCATAAAAAATAGCGACGATCGGAAATGAAAAGCGGAATGTCGGTACATCCGGAGAGCCGCGGGAAAGAATTCTTCAGCGGCGAATGCAAAGTGCTCTTATAAACATAGCGCAAAGGACTTTCGTTCCAACTTTGTGATAGACTTTCCGCGTGTAGCTCTTGACACCTTCAAATTTCGTGACGTTGAAGTTTGCATCGTTGGAACGCGACGATAATTGATTCTTTTTCACTGCCCAATTTTTTCGCGACTCTATCTTTTTTCGATCTATGACCTCAATTCGCAAAAAAGGCTTTGGATAATGATAAACATGGATAAATAAAACAATTAAGAAAAAAAGTTGTATTCCACTGATACAAACTTCAGTCATCGAATTTCTTGTCTCGTTTATCATTCGTATTTTGACTTATCAGCAGGAAAATTCATGTGGTAACCTAGTCATTGAGTCCATCCTTTCGAAGCGCCGTGGAAGATCGTCGACTTTCTCTTGGGAGGATATATCAAATTTAGGAAATATTAATAATTTTGGTACCTTCTGCTTAAAGAAAATTATTTTTGGAAAATTAAAAAAAACTACTTTTTTAATCCACATTTTGCAGAAATGTTGCGTGAAATGTTGATTTTTTTGTAAATGCGTGCCATTTTCTCAAATTGGCACTTTCTTCATTTTAATTACCGTCACATAGAAACTAAACATGTTCTAACTGAAAAAATGTTTCAACTTTTTTGCAAATCAAAGTCTACGGGAAGCTAAACTGCACGCCGATTCGCAACTCCCGCGGCGACCTTGCTGCAACACTCTGCCACAGCTCCGCCATTTTGATGATGAATTCGTTAAAAAAAATTGTTTCCTATACTTAAATGTACTATTAAAGTATACTTAAAGTTTGATAATTGTAGAATAATTATTTCTTAGTTTAAAAAATCCCTCAATATTGCTTATTTATACGAGCTTTTAACCGTTTCTAATATAAAATTCCAAATGGAACCAGCCCCATTGTGCCAGCAGGTCAATTGATACAAATCGATGAATTTTTAAGAATATTCAGCCTTCGAGTTTGTTATAACGGCCTGGATAATTATATTAGCGAGGAAATGGGAATTCTTTTGCATGCGTATTGCCCAAGCTTCGCGCCCTCATCTTTGATCCCCGGGGAAATCCACCGAAGAGGAAAAACAGGCGGAGAATCGTAATTGAATCCTGGGGTACCCGAGTTATTATATTAGACCCAGGAGCACAGCCCAAGAGAGTATCAAGATTGTGACGTACGTATGCACAATTCAAGCACAGTGTGTCAGAGTTTGACGCATGAGCGGGGCATTTTTCCATTCTCTTCCATGCATACGTGCAGTGCCGTTTGCTGGTTCGATTGTGAAAATAATCGATCCGACGATGTACTAACGAAGAATGCCTATAGTTCTCTCCAACATTGGCTCTCCGTTTCGGGAGTCGTTCGACACGAGCATGGCAACGCCGTTGTTACGTACGCTATACGAGATCGTCAGAAGCGTTTATTTCAAGCTCACTTTCATCGACAAAAAGTGAACATTGTTTATTTAAAAAATTACTTCAATCGACTGAATGAACTACCTCTGTAGATTATGATGTTGAAGTTTGTATCGTTGGGATGCAACGAAAAATAGTTGTTTCTAATTGTACTATTTTGCGTGGGAAGGCAAATAAGTTAACTGAACCGCACATATCGAACACTCGTAGTAATGTATTAGCGATAAATTAGAAAGAGAAAAACGTAAGCAGGCAAAACGTGGTGCACGCAGGGACAACATTTTTTACAATAATCCATAGCAACGTAACACTCGAAAAGCTACGGGATGTTTAGTCGCAATTGTTCTCGTATGCAGGGCCACCTAGTGCGGCGTTACAGCGTAGGTATCCAAGACATAAGGCAGCTCTGAGTCGATCCCAGCGCCTTATTTCCAACATGTTCAATTTTTTTCAGCTGTGGAAATCACTCAAACGTTTTTACGTATTCTTATTAGATATTTACGACCCCAGCTAACAAAATAAGAAGCCTCTGGATAGGTATAATAATTTAAAAAAATGTAATATGAGAAGAAAAAAATCGTTGCTTTCCAACGATGCAAACTTCAACATCATCGAGAAGTCTAATTTTTACAAAAAGGCGTTGTAACCTCATGGATTTTCGGGAATACCAAAAATCTCACAATTTGTGACGAAATAAATGAGAAGAGAACGTAACAATCCGACGAGTCAAAAATGTTTATAAAAAAATAAAAAATGAACGGAGTACGAAAGCGTCATTCGACAGTGAGATATTCCGTCTCCATAAATAGCACGCCAGTCCTCCGCAATTTCGTACTGCCAACCGTGTGGACAAAAACGAATAAAACAAAAATTGAAACGAGAATTTCGGCCAGGACCGAGCCATTGTGTAAAGTCGATTGCGCATGGTTTCACCCTTTCACTTGCTACGACGAGATGCATTGAACGCATAACAGAAGAAAAAAACGAGTAAAGACGAACAAAAAGGTAAAAAACAATGATTGCGGAGCGGTCGCGCGTTGCCCTTAATCGCATAATAAATACAGTCCAACTATAGCGATGGAAGCGAGAAAAAGCTAAAGCGCGTAACGAGTTGCGATAAATTGAATTATATGGCGAGGAATTTCGAGTGGAACCGTTTCAATTTGGCCGGGATCAAAGCGTAAAAGCCTGTCGTTGAACAATGCAATGTTAATTAAATCCTGTCGTGTTGCCCATAAAGAGCACTCTCGTATAGAATGCCCCGCGCAGGCCTCGCGTGTTACCCATTCGCAGACAGCAAATTAATTCCAGGTTTGCCTAATTTCGCCGTAACGCATCTCGCGTGTCTTTCATGGTGGCCAACAAATTACATCTGTATCAACGATCATTGCTGGGCATGAAGGGAAAGCGATCACGCGAAATAGCCGCAAACTGGTGATCGCATTTGCATGTATAATCAAACGGATACGCGAAACGATACGTGAGTGACGTACACCTTGTAACCGTAGACTTTGGGTGTAACGAAATTTTTCAATGACACGCCGAGTGGCCGTTTGAAGTAGACCGTTCGTGTGTGCGGTGAACTCGAGGAGCAAACTTTTGCTCCAATGATGCTCGGTTTTGTAGCATTGAGGATAGCATGTCGCGTATTGCGCGATCGAGTAAGGTTATCGATCGGCTCAAATCCAAGGCTGAGAGCTAGTTTCGACTTATCGCCACATACCTCTTACCACCCCATTCGTATGAGTGCTAAACTCGGGCGTAACATGGCCTATCGTGCGAATTTCGTATTTGCGGACCCAATATATCGCTTGGTTATGCCTGCGGTAACGAATGACGCCTACGACGAAATTCGAATGACCGTATAACTCACTGGTACTAGAAACCCACTTTCGGACATACCGCTCCAACCCTATTCCGCCCTAGTTGCAGCGTGCCCAAATTTACATAAACGTTTGCTTTCGCACAACGAATGAACATGCATATCAGAAGACCCGGCAGCATCCTCAGCAGGGGCAATTAACCTTCCGTTGACACACTGGGTCATGTCGGACCGGTCGAATTTTGAGGTTGCCATTGGGCCAGGTCCGAATGCTGTTACCAGGCTGACATTTTTTCTGGAAGTCCATAACCTGTTCGCTGATCATCCTGTGCAGTTTTGATACGTACGGTTTTTACGGTGTTGAAGTTTGCATCGTTGGAACGCGACGAAAATTCTTTTCAATTTCATATTTCCATCATTATTCAAAATCATATTTTGCAAATTTGTCGTAGATCGCTAAATAAGAATGCTAAAATATGTTTCCGCGATTTTCCTAGCTCAAATCTGCCCAAGGAAATTCGAGCAATTGAAAGAAAATCATTTTCGTTGCTATCCAACGATGCGAACGTCAACGTCATCGGTTTTTTTAGGAAAACACAAAATGAAAACATGACTTATTTCGTGGGCTAATCACATTGCGCTTGTGAAGACTTTCCCGTAATTTTTCAGTAGATTTTATATAGGGTCATTCCGGGAGAGTTGGCCATAAGGTAGAGATGGCCTATAGAAGTATTTTATAGAACCGCGCACTAAACTTCACCTTTTAATGGTTGATTCGCTTCGCGTCGTGCGTAGGTGTAAGTTGTGGGTACCAATGAAAAGCTGCCTCTTGCACTCCAGCGCGTCAAGTGACTCAATGAAATGTCTTATAAAAATTTGTAATAGCATTCAAAGTATCCATACATATGTACGGAGAAGAACTTTTCAATAGGGCTGTTTCGGCGCGAAAATTCATTAAAAAAATCCCGGTAAAACGGATCTCACCCCTTAATAGCAAGTGGATGAAGTAGCATCCGGGTAAAATTGACCCGGTGGGTAAAACCCGTTGCCAGCGATAAGTGTGTCAACGAAAGGTTAAGAAGGACATTTTCAGGCATTGAAAAGCATCAGATATATATCTATTCAACTTGCTGCATGAGAAGTAGGCAGTGGTGTTCTTTGATGCCTTCAATGTTAAAAAAGTGTCGTCAAAGTGCTGCAGCACCCTTTGATATACATTTTTGTGTTTATACGGAGGCAAAAGTCCATGTTAGTATATATGTGTATGTGTCTGTGTGTATGTGTAAAGGGGGAAACTAAATAATTGAAAAGAAAATTTTTTGAGAATCGAGGTAGCTCCATATACTTTACATAGTGACTTAGACTCCGATGGTCTTCTGTATATATAAAGCTATGCATATCTATGTATTTCCTGAGTTCCAACGTACCCTCGCGGGTTTTTACGTATTACCCTTCCCAATTGAACTCTTGCCTACCACTCCCTACCAGCACTTCGTTCATCTAGTCTAACTTCCACTGTGCCCACAGTCTTCTGAAGGGGTTTCGGGAAAATTGGAGAAGTGTTACCATTTCATTCAAATATATACAGTAAAGTCTTTGTCATATACTGAACTAGCTGCCTTACCCGGCTTCTCTCGGGTGCAAGTCCATTTTTCGTCGACTTATCCGAGAGCCTCCTTGTATACAATGTTCGCTGTTCTTCTCCTCAACCTGCAGCATTGTTAGCCGGCAATACGACCTCCCTCGAAGGACTACTACGTCACCAATAGTGGAGTAATTTACGTTTGGTTGAGGGAGACCGAAATCATGCAGGGACTTGTCCACTGGCGACCTTACTATTTTACTGAGTTCCGCCAAAGCCAAATCGTAGATAGTATCACTGAAATTTATTTTGTCTTCTGAGCGTTCTGTACGGGTGCGATGCCAAATATCCTTTGACATGCTCTCCGTGTGTGTGTTTCACAGCGCCAGTGGATCTGATGCGTGACAGTGTACCAATATTATTGAGAACAGATACCTAAGAGAGGGAGCAGAGCAACCAAAGGCGGCTTCGGTCAGGGTATCGCTTCAGTGAGAGTCGTCCTCCAGTAAACCCCTTGTCCCTCAACTCGCTCCAACCCTAAGAAATAGGGGTTGAAAACTTAAAAATCGCTGTATCTCGATAATTAATAGCCCGATCAAAAAATGTTTCAAACAAAAGTTATTTGGAATAATAAAATACGTATAAAGTTATTGAACGTACAATCCCCTATCTTTGAAAATAGCGGCATCAAAACGATTCGAAAGTCCTTGTCTGGGTCAGTGGTGCTCTCGTGTTTTTGTGCCGCTATTTTCAAAGATAGGGGTTTGGACGTGAGATAAATTTATACGTATTCTACTATTCCAAACAACTTTTGTTTGAAACATTTTTCGATCGGGCTATTAATTATCGAGATACGGCGATTTTTAAGTTTTCAACCCCTATTTCTTAGGGTTGGAGCGAGTTGAGGGGCAGCATTTTATTGCGGTTACTTTCAGTATGCAACCATCTACCTTCAGTTAAAAATTCATATTCTACGCTAAAAAATGCTGGGTTTTCGTCTCTTACTAGACTACCACCAGCGCTTTGCACGCCAGCTGGAATGAACGATGCACGACACCATTGGCCGTTCGTAAGTGTTCAAACGACGTTGGTCCCTTCACGGCGTGAAGTAGCATTCTTAAGTAGTAGCACTCCGCGTTATTAGGGTGCATGCTGTAGGCACGTCCGAGTGCACATGACTTTTTCACTCCTGGATACTTTTCATACCCTGCTTTCTTCGTTTGAATATTTTGTTGTCCCACGTACAATAAGATGGCACCTAGTTATATGTCAAAGTCTTGGCAAACGAATCTTTAGCACACAGCTTGAAGAACGCAGTCAAACTTGTGTCCCTCGGACTGTTGACTATATTGGCGGCGTTAGATTCTGTGAAGTAAACTCGTTGACCGTTTTCGAGATGGGTGGCTAGCCTAGCCGCAGTCGGCTCTCTGTCGTGAATGTCGAACGACCGAATGTCGCGATGCACTTCCTTTTTGCACCTGCACTGGTGCCACTAAGTGCCGTTTTTCTTTTCGGTATTATGAAAACGTTATATTGATCATTTATAGGTATAGAGAGATGGCACCCTCCAAATTTTAAATCGATCGTCTACAGCGTTTCTATTGAATGTACAATTTGAAAAACCCTCTTTACCATAGATAGATGCCTACGTTCATCTCTGAATGGCAATTTCACGCACGAAATAGTGTGAAAAAATATTCAAAATGTTACGAAAAACTATCAAATTACTCAGTACATCATGACAATTTCGTCACCAGTGTCATAATGTTAAATGCCTTATGTTAAAAAGAGTTTTGTCAATTTGAATATTCATAGAAACAGTCTAGACGATCAATTTGACATTTGGAGGGTGCATTCAGTATATGATAAAGGGTTTACTGTATACATTTTAATCAAATAGTAACATTTCATTAATTGTCCCGAAGCTCCTTAAGGGGTTAGGCCACTCTAAAGGCCGAAAAATAGGCTTTTTGGGGATTGTTTTTCAGAAAAACTACAACATAAATCGAGATTACAAAAAAGGGTGTTTATCATACATATCAGTGACTGTATACAATAATTTTCTTGAAGCGATTAATTTCAAAATGGCGGCTGTGCAGCTTTATCTCAAAACTGCATTTTTTAAGTTGCCCGGAAACATAACTCAGACAATTTTCAACCGATTCACTTGAAATGTTGAATATATCTTGAAAAAGATATGGAAGTACGTAGGATATTTTTTATATTGCATAGTAAATTTGTTATTAACAATTATCTGACGAAATTTTTCACTTTCCACAAATTTGCCTAAAAATCGTCAGATAATTGTTAACAACAAATGAACTATGTAATATAAAAAAAAAATCCTACGTACTTCCATAGACAGTGTATTTTTCAAGACATATTCGACATGTCAAGTGAATCCGTTGAAAAATGTCTGAGTTATGTTTCCGGCCAACTTAAAAAATGCGGTTTTGAGATAAACGTTGCACAGCCGCGATTTTGAAATTAATCGTTCCAAAAAAATTATTGTATACAGTCACTGATATGTATGATAAACGCCCTTTTTTGTAATCTCGATTTATTTTGTAGTTTGTCTGGAAAAAAATCCCCAAAAAGCCTATTTTTTCGACCTCTAGTGTGGCCTAAGGCTTTAAGCTACTCTATACCGCATTTGCCGAGAGTATGGGAAAACCCGAGTCTGTAGAGGCGGCCCTATATTCTTTTGATTCTTTGGTGCACAGACTTTTACTCAAGTATCTGCACCTAGGTCTCAGGAGTATCGATCTTCTCCGCTGACTGGTTGATGCGTCAGCCAGTGCACGGCTAATTGGTCACCGCTCCGAGTATCGGACATGCACAACGTTGCTTAACTCGAAGTACCGCCGGAGCCGGGCTCCGACCGCCCATCCACCATACAGCTATACATAAGACTGCACAGAGCGAACTTGCGTTACCTGCTGTGCTCTGTCCGGTGTACGACAATTGATTGCATCCTTTGATGAGCGGATACGCTTCAGAGTAAATTGTACTTCGTTGAAACAATAACTGGATCGTGTGATTGATCGTCGATTGAATCAGACACTATGGTTTGTAGTAATGTCATCTACAGCGACGACTGACGCGCAAAAAAAAAGTCCCTACGATAATGATCATTCTATTTGTATGGGTGAATTGCGTTTTAGCGAATGTGCACGAAAGCTCATTGCAGTAACTTGACCCAGCGCAAGCAAAGCGTACACAAGTTGCGCGGATATAAAGCATGTAGCCAAGAGAATCGATTGAACAACGTTGATTCGCAGTTTCAACTCGACAGTTGACTTGGCCGCGTAGCACTTTTATTTATTTATCTGTTTGTTCGCTCGCTGTGGCTATGATCGCGAGCGTGAAAGTGAAAATTTAACCATTTCACGCAGCCCCCCATGTTTATACTCAACTTTAACGTGGATCGCGATGAAAATCGAATTGACGGGCTACACCTGACTCGCCGGGAAAAAAGCGGAATTTTCGTGAACATGTGTGCAGGTTTCTGGGAACATGTGTGCAGGTTTTCCATTTTTTGTTTACATCAAAGAGTATGGTTTCAAGTATTCTCCACAAAAATTATACTAAAAAATATTTATAAATGTAGTAGATGCAATAGTTTTTGCAGACCGCAGTTCGAAAAACGTTCTTCGCGGTGGCCACTGCTGGTCGAAAAGAAATTATCCGAAATGAAAAAATCAAGGTAATTTACTTTTGAATGAAATGTTCTAGTCCTTGGACGGAGGATTTAATAAAATAGTGATTTTTGAAAAAAGAAATGGCCGCGGTCCAAAATGAAGGAATCGATTTTCGTTGATAAAAAAAAAAACTATGCACCGGAAAACAATTCCTTTGAGCACTGCTTTTTGAGATATCGTGGTCACCGATCTTGAAAAAGTAATTTACAGATAAACACGTTCAAATCTCGCCGGTTCGCTCAACCTACCTACAAACGCCCACAACTCTCTCAATTTTAAACAGATCGACATTAAATTCTCAGAGAATATTGTTAAAATCCTATACTCTGTCAATCCGTCGAAAACCAATAATCGATATCTTCAAAAAATTCAACTAGGCGTAAGCCCTCAAACGAAAATGTAACATGATAAAGTGAACACACCAGCGATCGGAAATAGTCTTCGCTACTGTTGGAATGTCATGAAATATGTTTAAAAAAATGTTTATCCCGAGATTTCAGTAGATTCGATACCACCATCAAACCGAATAGCATTCAAAAGATCATAACTATCGCGCCATTATCATAAGAAAGAGTGAGAGCCTAAAGGACGCAAACACAGAGTGATATCGACGATTTTTTTTTCTCAAGTTTACCGACTTTTTATTTAATCGAGAAAATGCTGTTCCACAAGAGTATGTGTACTCAAATAATATTGATGAGTTTTTTCGTCTGAAAGATATAAAAACTTGAATAACGATAATAAGAAAAGTAGGGTGGGTTCGAGCGCCTAATAAAACATCGATTAAAACTCGTTTACCATAGTTGGTTTGCTTCACACGGTACAAGTATTGACGCCTACAGACACAGGCGCATTTATATGCGTGTGTGTGCGTGCATGTGCGCGTACATGTGTGTGCGTGCGCGTGTGTGTGCGTGCGCCCGTGCGTGTATGTGTCTGCGCGCGTGTGTGTGCGTGCGCGTGTGTGTGTGTGTGTGCGTGTGGTGTCGGCGTGTGTGTGTGTGTGTGTGTGTCGATGTGTGCGTGTGTGTGTGTGTGCGTGTGTGTGTGTATCGATGTGTGCGCGTGTGTGTGTGCGTGTGGGTGTCGGTGTGTGTGTGTGTGTGTGTGTGTGTGTGTGTCGGTGTGTGCGTGTGTGCGTATGCGTGTGTGCGTGTGTGGGTGTGTATGTGTCGGTGTGTGTGTGTGTGTGTGTGTGTGTGTGTGTGTGTCGGTGTGTGTGTGTGTGTGTGTGTGTGTGTGTGTGTGTGTGTGTGTGTGTCGGTGTGTGCGTGTGTGCGTGTGTGCGTGTGTGCGTGTGTGGGTGTGTGTGTGTCGGGGTGTGTGTGTGTGTGTGTGTGTGTGTGTGTGTGTGTGTGTGTGTGGGTGTGTGTGTGTGTGTCGGTGTGTGTGTGTGTGTGTGTGTGTGTGTGTGTGTGTGTGGGTGCGGGTGTGTGTGTACAGTCAAGACGTATAAAAGGAAAAATATTCACTGGCATAAAAGGTGTCTGAATGCGGCGGTAGGTCATGGTGGTATGTACTATCGATCATATGCACACACACACACACACACACACACACACACACACACACACACACACACACACACACACACACACACACACACACACACACACACACACACACACACACACACACACACACACACACACACACACACACACACACGTATATATATATATATAAAAGTGTGTGTCTCGATATTTTCTTTTCCGTGGCCTGTCAATTTTTTACAATACGTCGCCTTATCTGACGGCATTCTGCCCTTAATGAAAGAATTCTCTTAGTAAGAATGTTCTGAATCCTCGGTGTGCACAAGTGCAACAAAAGTTGAATAAAAGCCCCGTTGTATTCCGTGAATTCATAGGAACGAACAGACGACCACGGGATGTTTCCACCGATGAACAACTAACGAGCGAGTATCGCTTCGACTTTTGCACACGCATCCTGTCGCATTTTAACGCTTTCGAAGAATCGAGAGACACGGTCCGAGCATACTTGTATATTTTCTCCCTCGCGCACTTTGCACGGTGCACACGGCATTTTGTCAGCAAGCATAGCAAGATGCGGCCTGGAGAGGTTTACTCTTGAATAGGCAAAAAGAGCCGAGCACTTTGCGCCATCCGAGATCGCAATGTTGCTCCTGTTCTTTGCGCATGCCGTATCGCGCTTTTTCGGTCACAATAAGGAGATCCGCGAGGAATTTATGCCCGAGTTAAACGAGCGTGCGAGCATGAGGGATCAAGTGCGACGACACGAGGCTGAGCGATACTTCTTTTTCCGCTCGCTCCCCGACCACGCATATATCTTGGTATCAGCAGGGGTCTCCGAAGACGAAGATCATGCTGGATAAGACGAGGAGCGAGAGTGAGAAAAGAAGGATGAACGAGGGAGAGGGGGCAGAGACGCGGAAAGAGACAAAGAGTGCAAAGAGAACGATGAAGTGTCTAATTAGTTTCTGCCATTGAATATTGTACGGATAAGAGATCGCGGTTTATTCGACCAACTTTTCACATTATCCTTATGATACTTAGCTCGGAATTTAATGAAGAAAAGTGCTGATTGCTGGACTGCTCATTATTTATTTGCCACTACCGTGAAGTAGTATTTTCAATGCGACGAGCAACGCAATGATCTCTGTTCGACTGGGGTTATTTCTGAAGGCAGTATTCTAGTCTAAAAATGTGAAGAATCGATTTTTTTGGAATTTTCTCAAAGTGCAGACCCGTAGGAATATGTGCTCAAAGGGAAATTTCGGAATTCGCAATGTTTACGCCAAAAAATGAGACCAGAATAGGATCGACCAGTCGGAACTACAAACTTCAGAAGCTTTACAAGAAGCTAGAACTGCTCGCAGAGAAAGACGAGCTTCAGAAAATCGTATTTTCGAAGTCGCGGAAGGTACACTTTACGAGGCAGGAATGGCCGATTAATATAACGTAACTATGACATGCCATTATACTACTTAGTCAGTTGCGATTGTCTGAAAATGTACTGAAAACTTAAAAGGCGTTTTTCTCGAATCTACTTTTTTCAACCTGATTGACATAATATCTCGAGTTCTATTCAAATTTCAAACTTGACTTAAAATTTCAAATTTGGAATGGACGTTCAGTATATATACCTCTATCGCTCGTAGCTCAGGCATTGTGAAACTATTATTATTACTATTTTTACAAAATTAGAAACCTAAAAAAAATCTATTAATCAACGTTTTTTATCACAGTTGTTATAAAAAATATTGTTCTTTCTTTGCCAGAATGCCAGAATTTCTTTGCAGAACCTGCCATAATGACATTCTTATTCACACAAAGAATTGTTTTTTTTTTTCTGTTTCGGATGAATGGAAGCTTTGGAAACATGTCAAACGCTACGACCCTTTTTTCACGGCCATATTTAAAGGCTCATAATGGTTTCAATATTTACTTTTTTTGCACAATTTTTTCTTTGCAACTTCTTGAAACGTCATACGAGACTAAAAAATGAATAGTAAAATTGGTATTTTCAATTTTTAAAATCAAATCCGAAAAAATGCTCGAAATTGAGGCTTCTAGAATAGAATACGGCCTTAAATCTACGCATACTGCCGACTATCCTCATAGCGTTAACGGAACCGCAGTTGTGGACCACTGTATTGACCGAACATTTTTTTTTATATGCCGCAAAAAAAAACTCGAAAATGATTCTTATTTTCGAGTGTTATTTTTGCGGAATTTTGCGAAAAAACCAATATTTTATATTATTTAAAAGAATAATATAAAATAAAAAATCTATACATTTTCAATATCTTGTAATTAAAAAATAAAACTAAACAGCCACAGTGGAAAAAACTGAAGAGCCACAAACTTTCGGCTCCATACGTGAATACTGAACAGATACTTTGTGCTAAAGAGACGCGACACTATATTACAACACTTCCAGATGGTTTTTTTTTTTTTTTTCATTTTAATGAAGCTTAGATCTTCGTCTAGGTCCTTTTTAAATATTAGGACAACATTTTATGAAGTGATGAAGTTGCAAAGAATTTCGTGTCGTATTTCAGCCCGATCTCGAAGTTAGTGACAAGGTTGAAAAGTGTATGGGAACGAGATTGAGAGTGCGCAAGAAAAAAAAACTACAAGTACTTCGAAGACAGGGGGCGATTAATAGCTAAATCAATCAGTCGATTGAGTCTTACTGTGAGGCGGAATCATGATTCCGTTGAGAATATAAAAAAAGCAATCTGAGCAACCCATTACCATAAAACGTCAACCGATGAAAACCACAACATCACTGCTGCCCTGAGGGACCAGAATCTTGGTACACCTGACAACGACCCAAGGCGCGGAAAACGCTTGCAGAATACAAGCACGAACCAGCCATGCACGGGGACGTTGCTGATGCCGTAAAGCAGATATATGAGAATTTGACTGACAGTAATCTGCTTGAGGGGCGCCTCGGAGGGTTCGCACGAGACAATAATGAAAGTTTTGATAAATTGGTTTGGAAAATTGCCTCGAAAATTCAGAATAGCGAAGCAAAAGTCGTGTGGGCTGCTACTCAAACTGCCACGTATGTCTCCGATGAAGGTGCGAATGTGTACTTGAAAGTCTGAGAAGCCATGAATATCCGCGACCACTAAAGAAGAGCGAATAAGAAGGAGACAATAAAGACAGCAAGGCTGAATCCATGGCGCAGATGCTGAAGAATTGCTATACGAGTTTTTTTCTTCAAATCGGTCGATAACTTTACGTCTAATGATCACTCGAAGGCTGTTTGAACGATTCACTTGGAATGTGGACAACGTGAACTTCGTTTCTTTGTCTTAGGATTCAGTCAGCCAAATCTCTGCAAAATCATTCAACCCCAATCAATGTGCAAAAAAGTGATGAATTCTCACGTTTTTTTTTTGTTTACACGGTCACCATTTTTTTATATCCTCGAAAATCAAAACTGTATTCGGGTAATGTTCGGACCCCCCCCCCCCCGTATCGAGCTGAAATTTTGCACAAAAATGAAAAAATCAGAGGGATTAGCAAATTTTAACCATGGAAAAAAAACGCGAAAATCAAGTATTTTTCGGCCCGTTACACTGTGACGATCCCTGAAACAAAATATCCGAAATGAGAATTTTTTTAAAATCATTTCTCGGTCATCAGATACTTTTCCCAATAGCATTCTGTAGTCTATTCTGCTACTATAGTAACAGTAAGTACACTCCTACTAATCGTGACAAAACATATGTAACTCGGATTTTTGGGCGACGTTTTGATTGAAAGGTAGGTCCTTATTCATTTGCCAATTTTCGACACGGACAGTAATATTTCATGAAGCTCGTAGAGACTCCGTTGTACTCGAAATATTTGGCATAGCGTCATTCCACATGGCCTATCGTGTGCGGACCTCGCGTTAATTAATTAATGACAGATGCGAGATCTTCGCGTGGAGTCTCATCTCTACGTCTCCCCCCCCCCCCCCCCCCGCCCCTCTCTCCCTATTTTAGCCGTCCAAATTGACCCTAGCGAGGAAGAACGACTGTACGACTTCTATGCGTCGCGTCGTCACAAAAAAATAGTAGCATTATCTAAAGGAAATGTATCCTTCCTATTCATCTTACCTTCCTACATTTCCAGTTGTCACGCAACGTCATATTTTATCGGTCTTACTTACCGTATTATGTAACCTCGTAAATAGGCCTCCGAAGTAACTCTCGTGGCGCAGCCCTTGCGGCGAGTTTTGGCAAAACTTGGATTGGTTTTCGTCTGCTAGTGCAGTGTGCCGGTCGCCATTTAAATCAGGTGTTTGAGTGAATGACTTCACCGCGTGTGATGTTTACGTTGTAAAAACCGCGTTTCACGTCATATGTGAAATTGTTGACGCATGTTTGAGGAAGAACTTTTCTCATCACAGTCCTTTTCTCATCAGCAACAATTTCGCGAACTTCCGATCATGATGACTATCGAAAGTTTTCTGCCTATATTACAACATCCTTTATATAAATTTCCGATGCAAACAATAATTTAAACAGAGATTTTGTTGTACGGCAGAAAAAAAATTGTGTGCAGCCAATGTACGCAATTTCATTAACATTCTCTTCGTCACATCCCGAGCAGAAATTTGTTCAGGGTGAAATCCGGACCGGATCAGGCTGCCACAATAGCAAATCCGGGCCGGGTCAGGCAAATTTAGTCCGGCCCTGATCAGGGATGTAACGCTTTTGCAAATTCAGGTCCGGATCAGGCACCTTATCAGGCTCTGATCAGGCGCTTCATCAGGCTCGGATCAAGTAACTTATCTTGTTGCGGATTACGAAATCTATGTATACTTATCCATGCGAGTCGGCAACGTTCAACATGTGGCAAGTAAAAAAACGGAAACAATTAAAACATGCTCATTGGTATCTGTCGATCGGAAAATGGTGTGTTTGGATACGAGCAACAACGACACGGAAGAAAAGATCTGGGTGATGTCTCTTCTCCACTGATAACAGAAAAAAATACGAGCTTCGTTTCGCATTAAATATATTACAAAATATAAAATTTAAGAGAATAAAAATACGTATATATTTAAAAAATGCATTTCTAGACTGACTGTATGGTTGTGCATTATAATCAATCGTAAAAAATGGATTAAATTGTTCTTCAAACTAATAGTAATCTCTATTTTATCATTTTATTGCCAATATTTTAGCTTGTCCGGCGCAAATCAGGGGTGCCTGATCAGGGCGCCTTATTAATGCCTGATAAGGCTCCTATCCGGCGCAAATCAGGCGTGCCTGATCAGGGCGTTTTATTGATCCCTGCTCAGGCCCCTGTCTGGCTCAAAGAAGGCGTGCCTGATCAGGGCGCCTTATTGATCCCTGATCCGGCCCTGATGGATCCTCAGGCAGCCTGATTAGATTTCTGCTCGGGATACCTATAGATATGCTTTTGGGGCGAAAGAAAGTCATGAGGATACATTGAAATCCGCAAGTAATCGTTATTGGTTCCATCACACTATTTTATTTTATTTACAAGCACATTCCATTCACAGTGTGAGATCTACAATCGATGATGCTTGCTCAAGCCTAGCTCTTTCGAGTTTGTGCCGGTTTGACTCAACCGCCATGCGCCAATCCAAGTTTTACCACCGGCAGCCGTTGCACGGCGCCACCACGAAAGTTGCTTCGGAGGCCTATACTTCTGGTGTTAAATTAACCAACGTGCCTCTCATCGATATAATAGTAGTTCTTCCCACTTTTTATTTAAGCGTAGATTTTAAGGTTGTTGCTTATAAATATTGGGGTAAATAGATATTAATGGAAATTTTACTAATCATTATAGTATATTTCCTGAGTATACTGACAAAAGGACAACAGAGGTTTTTGCACTCGTTCATTAAATACTAGCCGGAGTTACCCTCGCTTCGCTCGGACAAAGCCAGCCAGCTCCCATCGAAGGTGAATTGAAAGAAAGAAAAATGAATAGGAAGTCCCTTCGATAGTCCAGAACCGTCTGGAACTTTCTGGAACATTCTCGCACATTCCGGAACCGGAAGTCCCTTCAAAGGTCCAGAAACTTCTGGGACATTCTAGAACATTCACGAACATCATGGAACATTCTAGAACATTCTAGAACATTCTAGAGCATTCTCAAACCTTCTGGGACATTCTGGGACATGCTAGAACATTCTGGAACATTCTACAATATTCTGGAACATTCTCGAACCTTTTGGAAACTTTTATAATATTCTGAAACATTCTACAAAATTCTAGAATATTCTGTCCGGAACATTCTAGAACATTCTGGAAAATTCTACGACATTCTGGAACATTCTCGAACCTTTTGGAAAATTCTATAATATTCTGGAACATTTTACAAAATTCTATAATATTCTGTCTGGAATATTTTGGAACATTCTAGAACATTTAGGTTCTAGCCAATCTCGGCCACTTCGGCACTCGATCCCCAGCTACTTCACCGACTTCCCAAGACAAGTTCATGGGTGCGATGCCCTATGTTGACACCTATATCTCCGAACCCAAGCCCTGCAGTTCCAAACCGAAACCTTCTTCATGGATGGGGGTTGGAGGGCGACCATGCCATATAACCCCCATGGGGCTGCGGGGGTGGGTTGGGACAAATCACGCTTGCATTCGTTATATATATTGATTACATTTAAAGTTCACGTTAATCTCCGCTTGATCGCATTGGTTGTATGGGGCAACGTCGTTACCATTCAAGTTTCTCGCGTACAGCCTCCGCTTATGTGAAGAAAGTGACCCAAAAAACGAATATTGTGTGCAGGATAGTGTACGGAACAGTATTACGAGAAAAACGACAAGTTACGGATCTAATTAATGAGAATGTATGAAAAATATTGCTGTTTGCGAAAAAGTAAGGCTTCTCGAGAAGTATGTATTGATGTGGAAACGTCGGAACTATGGAAATAAGCAGAACCAATCAAAGACCTCGAGCACCAATTTCAAATTCGTTAAAGTCAATTGCGAGTAAGGGGAACTTATTCATTCATTTATTATAATGTATTCCCTTTCTTGACAACGCTGACGAATCGTCTTTTCCATCGGAAACTTTGAGGTGCACTAATCTTTTTTTCGGATTCATTTGTTGCCTCCTTTTGCTCTGGCATAACCTTTGAAACCGCCGACCGGCACAAAACGCGTCTAACACGGCTGTTACCTATGACAGTCACTGCAGTCAACCTAACAGCCTCGTGTCTATTTTGATCGAATTTTGAACCATCAAAAATTAATTTTCTGATAATTCCAACTCGTTCAAGTTAACATATATGTAAATTATAATTACGATTATCTGCCGTACATTTGAAAATTGTCTCTATATTCATTTGTATACATCATTCATATTTTGCCACAATAAGTTGGCACCGGTGATCTTACACGGTGTATTAGCGTAGAAACTTTTTTCCCACCCCCGCAGTTCAAAAATGATTCAGCGTCAACCTTAATCTTC
The DNA here is from genome assembly GCA_944452715.1 of Ophion slaviceki. Classification (NCBI taxonomy): domain Eukaryota; kingdom Metazoa; phylum Arthropoda; class Insecta; order Hymenoptera; family Ichneumonidae; genus Ophion; species Ophion slaviceki. The sequence continues at coordinate 25,368,961 of OX101785.1, read as the reverse complement.
AAGAGCCATTTTGATTGAGCGTTGTCTGCACCGAAAAAATATTACTTAAAAAAACGACTTGCTATTCATTTGCAAGAATGTATCCAGCCAGACGAACTCACCAATGATTCTTGAAGACAGAGGAATCAAGATAGTTACTAGATAGAAAGGTGATTATTCCTGACTCAAACGAGCAAAGGAATCAGAAATTTCATGTATTATAAAGGCTCAGACGCACGTAAACCTGAAGATAAAGATACCTCCGTGTGCAACCGTGATTTATGGTCTGAATCATCCTATCCTTCTTTTCTCGATCTTTGTGTACTTGTCTTTCGTGGTTCAGCCGCAACAAAAAAGGCCAAATGGAGCACATCGTTAAAGACCCTCCCGGTGTTTGAAGCATATAACGACGCTACTTCAATCGGCGAGTTTCGACGCGTTTCAGTGACCTGCAGTGCCTGTCTCATTTATCGCGGATAACCGAAGACAGTGGTCAGCCTCACGTCGTGATCAACGACGAATGAGAGTGTATGATTTTTTTTCCCATTCTTGCTCCGCGCAAGTCTCGTATTCTCCTTTGACCATTTACGGGCCGGCGTAGTACCGTCTTGCCGGGCAATTTGAAATTTGCCATTTCGAAAAGACACGAGTATCTTTGGTGCGTTGACATACCGGATTTTGCTTTCGAGAGGGGAGAGAGAGTTAGAGAGAGAGAGAGAGAGAGAGAGAGAGAGAGAGAGAGAGAGAGAGAGAGAGAGAGAGAGAGAGAGAGAGAGAGAGAATTGTCGCCCCATTTTCATTTTATAGAGGCTATTAGAGTGGTTTATGTTGGCATTTAGCCGAATCTAGTTTCAGGGTAGCTTTTATACACGCGTGTGTTACCAAACGAATGGCCCTGCATTCTCCGCCATCAATTCGTACTTAAAACTGGCATACGATGTAAATCGCTTTGAGAATCTGTTGCCTCCGCTGTTTCGCCATTCTGTGTAACACTTGCAATCCTGATAACTTTGCCTGATGGACGGAGATGTTCTACAATGGGGCTTTATTTACGATTACGATCGGTGTTAAGCGGGATAATGGTTGTATAGGATCTGATTGAAATAATAAAGAATTCGTTACACTGTCGCTGTCAGTATTATCATTACGGCTGACAAAAGTCATTTTGACTTAATAATTAACAGGTTACTAACATTTTCTTGTGAAGCAAAGGAAAATAACTCTGGTAGGCATCTACCATTCAGATTCCACCTAAAAATCAGGTCTAACATTGTTATGGTTTTTTTTTTCTTCAACAGGCTACATCTACCTAGGTGGGTCAAAGTTACATTTTCCAAAAATATTTTTATTAGACAGTATTACCTTTTAGCTATATACCCTGAAAATTTCATTAAAATATCCCTAAAATGGAATGAGTGATGGATTGTTTGCAAATTTACAGGAGATACGATGAGAAACATTCATATACCGTCAACGATGTCACTTCTTAAAAAATCGATCTTCATTTGTTCATAATTACGCAAAAATGACGACTTTTTTCATAGATTTTGTATGCTCGAGTTTCCATTCGTCGCCACGTCGGTGAAACAATAATTTGAAAAATCGACGATCGTCAATGACTCGTATTTATTGTTGAGGGGTTACGTGGGTTTGAAAATATTAAAAAAAAAAAAACATCTTTTGAAAATGTTTAATTTCAAAATTTAATTTGAAGTTTTTTAATTTCAAATAAAGCTATCATGAGTTATCTTGACCACCACGAGGACACTTTTTTTTAGGTGTCTCCGGAAACCCGGTCCCACAGCCTGAATTTCCCAAATTTTATGAAAATATTGTTAAAATGTTGCTCTTTCATGTGCTTAACATTTTGAATAAAATTATTTATATATTCAATTTTTTTATAAAGAAAATATGCTTTTTTGGCCTCGAAACCCACGTAACCCCTTAACTTGAATAACCCATTTAGTTTTCAGATTTCGGATGGACCGTTCAAGCTGGAAAGTGTCCACGGCCGAACGTCGCGAAAAAATTGCTTCATCTGCCGTCGACCGTGTTTTTGTTGTTTTCCCGTATTTTTTGGCGATTTATTTTAAGGCCCTAAATATATGTACGTTTGTGTTTAACAAAAATGCATTTCTTTTTCACCAGCCAGGAAAAAAATTCGGAATTTTCAATTTTTTTCGGGCCTCTAGGTAGATGTAGCCCCTTAAGGATACATATCGATGCGGAATGTTGAAATACGGCGAGGGAAGACCATTACTTTTTCGTTGCTTTCAGCAAGTCGCCGTAAGCTCAGGAAACCATTGGAATGTACGGAGTCTCCGCATGCCCGCACGTAATGTCTAATTAATTGTAGCAAGGAAGACAAAAAATGATGTCGAGATTCCATCGTCAATAAGAAGAGGTTCGTAGAGAAAAAAACAAAACAAAAAAACTTGAGTGAAATACAAAAAAACAGTATTTCGACAATAGATCGAAAGTAAATGCGAGCTGCATTTTCGAGGTAAATTGCAACAGACTGCACGTTGGACCTCAACTGCAAAGACCTCACTGTACAGTATGAACTGTCACGAGAAAGTGGCTTGGATCCCCGGGGGGTTCACACTGGAGAACGAGAGCATACGATACCACAAAGAGCGATAGGACGGAGAACATAGTTTTGTTGGGCCATCTGCCAAAACTACACCAGTCTGGTGGAGGAAAGCCGCGAGGAAGAGAGCCATTACACGTAGATATACATGACCGTGTGTGTACCTTCGTAAATGTGTGTGTTCACTCGTATTTCTGTGAACGCGTGTGCTAAGAAAGTCAGAGGTCACCGACGAAATTCAGCCAATTCCCGAAGAAAATCGTTCGAGAAAACTACGGGGCCAAAATGTCAAGCAAGGCTATAAAAGAGCGCAGAAAAAAACTTCGATAAACCAATGTGCAGAGGATGACAAAAGAGAACAATTTACGTAGGGCGAGGGAAGAGACAATATGCCAATAAAAAGTATTCCGAAAATCTCCGTAATACGCTAATAATGCTCTACTTTATGGTCTGGCGAAACATTTTTTTTTATCGGCGTCACGTGGGGGATTTTACAAACGTTACTTCGTAGCGTGACGATTGATAATTCACGTTTCCAATTCTACGAACAGAGCATTTGATAAATTCATTGTGAGACTGTAGATTGTTGCCAAATTTATAAGGAAAATAAACATCATCAACACGTTCGAATTACACGGATTAGCAAAAAAAAAAAAAAGAAAAATGATTCTTGGTGCAGGCCAAAATTATGTGATTTTTTGTCAAGTGACTACTGGTGTGATCTAATCTTATCTGTATTTCAAGTTACTACACAGGGTTGTCATATTAATTTCAATTTCATGGTGAGTATCGTTGGCAGTTGATTTAAGACTTTTTTCTTTTTTAATATTGTTTGGTACTATAAATTAGTTCAGTGATATGTCAACGGCAGGAAGCGAAGACGAAACTGTTCGAACCACTCTAGTATATTTAATTATATATGTAGAGAGTACGATATTCAAAAATTTAGAAAAACGATAACAGATTTTGTGAAAAGTGCTTTTCTTTTTTCTTATTTCGGGATAGAAATAGGGGACCAAGATAGATTTGGAGAAAACATTGGCTCCTTAAGTAAAGAGCAAGGAGAACGCTTCCAGCAAGACATAAAAATCATGGAAGATAGGTATCAGGGAAAATGGGACACACACACACGATGGCTGATTACGTTTGGAGTTTGATGTGCAATTGCCCTGACAAGCCTTACTCAAGAAGATCACGAAAAAGGAGTTTACTTAATGTAAAAAATATTTAATAAAACTTACATTTTTCAATAAAGTTAGATTTAATTTTGAAATAGTATCCCAGGTAGGAATTGACGATGAAAAAAGGGCTCGCCAAGCTCTGAAACAAGGCTCAAATTTTTTAATTCAGGCTGAGCACCAGCCTGATTTCAGGCCTAGCTGAACCTCTGAATGATAACGCGGTTTCAGGCTCTTGCATACAGGCTTGACCAAAGGCTGGTAGAAAAGCCTATACTAAGCCTGAAACGACGAAACAACAAGGTTCAAAACGAGCCTTAATGAAGCCTTCACGAGCATTATGAGGCCTGTTTTTAGTTTTCTATATTCTACATTGGGGTAAATTTAATAAATTTGTAAAGAATTCATTTTATTTATTATGTATATTTATTATTCATTATTTGTTATAAAATATATATAAAAAATATTTTAAAATAATACTTTATTTTATTTGTTGTTTATGGGACACGTAATACACAGAGTGTACGCAAACTCCAGAAAGTAAGTATATACGAAATCTGTGTGTGACGAGAAAAAAACTTTTTTGTGTACCTCATAAATATCGATAAAAGAATATGTTTAAATGTTCTGAGCTGCCTCCTTCGCTTTCGTTTTTCGTGCCTTCGCACCCGACAAATTTATTGCTAAGGTTTTTTTTTTTCATAAAAGTACAGAAAAAATATTATTTCAAATTTATTTTATTTTATCACAACCTGAAACAAGCCTGCATCCAGCCTTGATTTTTTAGCCTTAAAATTCACCGGCTGAATAAAGCTTGAAATAACCCTGAGTTTAGGCTCAGCCGCCAGTCTTGGTTCCAGGCTGCTCCAAACGATGCAATGAAACCTGGCCCAGGTCTGTCCCACTCAGGCTCGGTGAAACAAGGCTCGCACAAGTTTGTTTCCATCGTCAGCCTTTTGATTTCCTACCTGGGATATTTCCCGGTTCTTACGTAGAATATGAATATTAAGTGTTGAAACAGCATCAGTATAGAGATAAGGTTTAGAGAAAAAAAATACAGTTTTGCGGCGTCGCATGTTGAGCTGTGTTATCTTTCACCGTGGTCAGCGGGAAGTGCGACATCATGAGAAATATCGTTTCTACAATCCGATCAACGCGAGAACCTCATCTCATCGCCGATCTCAGTTTGGCCAACACTATTCTTATCTACGACTTATCTACGTTTACGATGAGCTAAACGCAAGACGAAAAATACTGACACAATGTTGACAAATGCAATCATTGAATATTTTGCAATACGTATACTTTTCTTATTTTTTCACAATTATTGATTCGGCATTGATTTGAAATTTAATTTAATTTGAATACAGCACAATTACAAATTGAAAATCATTTATTCACCATTGATTGATATCTTATTTATTCACAACACAATTAGCTTATTGATAGAGTATCAATTGTGTGAAATTAGATTTTCGGAACCACTTTTTCATATTAGTACAGTCGTGCTGCCGCTGAAAAACCCCGTAATCGGAAAAAATTAGAAGGTCAGTTTTTTTACAGGTTATTATGTAGGCGCCGCGGGTGCTCAATCCAAGTTAGCCTAAAAATCGGGGTGCAGGTTTTTTTTTAGGGGATGAAGGGGGATGGGGGTGGATTGATGCCAAACAACCCCTACAAGGTCGGCGCCGTGAGACAAAATGTGCCGAAAAATTCGAGCTTCAGTTTTGTCCACTGCGCCGAAGTCGTGGAAGTACATTTTGGGCGTGAAAAGGTGGGGTGAAATTTTGAAAAATCAGTTTTAATTCAATAACTCTTTAGGAAAAATTCATACACTTTCTATTCAAATGGGAACGTTGTAGCCCTTGAAAAGACGCGTCGATCGAGTATTTGATCATCACTCTCCGATAATATCTTCTAAAGAGATCGTCTAAAGAGATTTCCCAACTTAAAGAACTCACGGCCGCACGCACATACTTTGGAACACACACTTGTGGAACAAAACTCGGAGCACTGGTAATCTTAAACGATTACCGGTGCTCCGAGAGTTCTGATCCTACCTCATAATAAGAGCTTACGACGAAGTTCACTTGAAATCCCTCAAGCTTGTATACAAGCAATTGTTTATCTCATCACCGATAAAAATAAATCTAAGCTTTATGACAAATAAATAGCAAATGGAAAAAATACTATTCCGATACTCGTTCGTTCAGACAGAAAATTATTCAAGGTAAACATGTACATTTGCATGCTTAAATGATATGAGTATTAATTATATCAAATTACATCCATTGAAAATAAATAAAGTTCACGATATAATTTTGTATTTTTCAGACTACATTTGCAAAGTAGCGATTATTCTTTGCTTTCGACCACTACAAATTTCGCCAAGTACGAAGTTTGTCATATTTTACCAAAACTTCAACCATTACGGTATATTCTTTCGGAATAAAAGATTTTATGAAAATGCTATCCCTTTTTCCGTGGCGCATGATGAGAGAACAGCCGCCTTAATTATTACTGCAAAAAGACCCGAAGTTCCAAGCGTCACAAATCCATATATATATATATATATATATATATATATATATATATATATATATACACACACACACACACACAGATATAAACATATATGTGTATTCACTTGCCTGAAGCTCGCAGTATGACTTTGAAGAGAGACATTTTGCGCGCTGAAAACTTCACTTATTCATGCGTCCCCTGTGTATACAGCTTCTCAGGTGTTCATATTGAGAGACAGAGAGAGAGAGAGAGAGAGAGAGAGAGAGAGAGAGAGAGAGAGAGAGAAACATAGATGTCAAAAAGTATTCCACGTAGTATTTCTAGAATTGAATCGCTTCTAAAAAGCCGAAATCGAAACAGCCGTCGACAATAATAAAGCGATAAATTCACAATTTACGATACGTTTTGGCTACCATGCGACTTAGGATGGCGCAAATTTGAACTCTATGTCTTTCCATTCTCTCATCATCCAATCACCTACTTCAAAGAAAAAAAAATTGTCGCAAAAGCTGCGAGCGGTTAAAAAATATTTAGAGGTCGCTCTACCCTCTCAAAAATTCAAATTTTCATTAAAAAATCGTTTTTTTTTCGTTCGATTCTCACCCATGAATTTTACGCTTTATAATTTGAAAATTAAGCTTGCGAAAGCTCGAGCCGGTCAATGAATATTTAGTGGTCGCTCAAGAGCTTCGAAATTTCCAATTTTGGCCAATTTTGTTTTACTCTTCTCACTCATGAATTTGACGCTTTGTAAAATTTTCAAAATAATTGATCGTTTTTCTTTAGAAACGCATTTTTCAAATTTACCTCACACTGCTAACCCAGAAATGATGATATTTGTTCTCATGAAATAATGCTCTAAAGCTCTTATCCGTAGACAATATAATAGGTCCCCCGGTTTATCGGGTTAGAAGTGTGAGGTGAATTTAAGAAATCTGTTTTTAAATAAAAAAAGGATTAATTGTTTTGAACATTTTACAAGATGTTAAATTTATGAGTGACAAGAGAAAAAAAATCGGGACAATTGGAAATTTCGAAGCTCTTGAGCCACCGCTAAATATTCAGTGGCCGGCTAGAGCTTTTGCGAGCGTGATTTTAAAAAATTATAAGCGTAGAATTCAGGGATGAGAAGTGAACGAAAAAAAAATCGTTTTTTTTATAAAAAAATTTAATTTTTGGGAGGCTTGAGCGACCTCCGAATATTTTTTGATCGCTCGCAGCTTTCGCGACAATTTTTTTCTTCTTTAAAGTAGATAATTGGATGGTGAGAAAAAGGGGAGAAATAGAGCTCAAATTTGTGCCAGCCTAATGTGACTGCTGAGTCTCAAAAGTTTAACTGTATATTGATCGCCCAATTGCACTGACGCGTACTTTTCTGAAAAAGTCACCCTATTCCGGGACACCTAAAATATTGTCAATATTCAATATGACGTAAATAATCAAAGATACACAACGATCTTGTTTCGATGATAAAAATATTATTCGATAATTGATATCAGCAAATCATGATTATTATTAACGAAAATAATTCGTCGAACACATTTTGTTTTGGCTTTAACCTACAACGTAGGTCCCTAGGGCTAAAGCATAAATATTTCATCGAGCTACCAAGAAAGAAGCGTCGAAGAGAGCTTTTTTGTGAAAATGGACTATGTAGGGATGTAGTCGAGCGTTGATATTTGTCCCTATCCCGTCCTTCATCATTCTCGTCTTTCTCTCTGCAAAATGCTCTGGAATTGCGTGCGGAGCAAAGTTCCCAAGAGTTTGAAACTCGGGAGGTCTTGTCAAGTTGCGACAACTCGAGTCTTGGAGTGAGGGATAAGCTCATTGACTCGGTTGAATTTACTCTGGAGTGAAAAAAGATCTTGGGTTTGGAAAATAGGGAAGACGACGAAGTTCTCAAATTCGTTGGCCGTGGAGGCCTGCATCCTGGAAGTCTGGAGTACTTGGGTCGAATTTGGAAAAAAAATTAGAAAAGGTGAGTTCGTGAGCAGAGATGGGCTAAAAGTAATCAAATGAACACCTAACAATTACACTTACTACTGTAATTGATAATCTAATTACTTTGCAACATATTACTGAAGTAACTACTTACCACAAGTAGCAAGTGTAATTAATTACTGTGTAATTTAAGGGGTTAGGCTACAGTAACGAGTATAAAATCATGTGCGAATTTAACAAAAAAAATTCCAATGAAAAAGTGATTCACTCATAAAATTAATTACGCATCTATTTAGTATGAATATCAAGCTGTTAGAGAATATATATATTTTTTTCGATGTACAAAATGGCCGACTACTCGAAACTTCTCGAAACAGCTTTTTTCCAATTGGCGTGACGAATAACTTCAAGAATTTTGACTCGATTTACTTCAAATTTAAAAGTTATGTCCCTCATTGCATTTCGCAAAGAAGTACGTACGGAATTTCTGATTAATCGAAAACTTTTCATTTTATGAGCAATTTATGAGCAGTTATAACGAAATTTTTCACTGAAAATTCATTTCTTAAGTTTAAATACCTACAACTTTTGAATAAATCAATATTTTTTGAATTCCTTACGTACTTCTGTAGGTATTCTAATGTAGATTGACGAGAATTTTTATTTTTTGTTCTAGGTGAAAAATTGATGCTAAATGTCACGACGCGTAGCGCCTAAAAAAAAGATAACAAAAGAAAATATTAGTAGTCGGCCATTTTGTACATAAAAATATATATATTTTCTACAGCTTGATATTCATATTAAATAAATATGTAATTAATTTTATGAGTGAATCACTTTTTCATACGAAGAAAAATTATTAAATTCGCACATGATTATAAAATCATGTGCGAATTACCGTGCGAGTTACCGTGGCCTAACCCCTTAATTGAAAGCTAATCTGATACAAATCAATCGATTACATATTAATTGTGTAATCGATTAATGTATATTTATCGTTATGATAATTGTGTAATTAATTAAATTGTGTAATCGATTACATATAAAATTGTTAAATTCGCACATGATTTTATACCCGTTATTGTGGCCTAACCCCTTAATTGAAAGCTAATCTGATACAAATCAATCGATTACATATGTAATTGTGCGTGTTACAAAAATCTGAGTCACCGTTCTTGCAATTCGCGAGTGCGAGTGGACCTTACATGTGGTAATCCGTGCACGTTACAGTAGTGCGCGCTATTATCGTGTCTACCAGGCACAAAAGTTGTGTGTTTCTAAAGTTGACAGTCGCGCACATGCCACACTTGATCCAACTTTAAAGGTTAAGATGATATTTTCTCCTATATTATGCCATGAATAATAACAACGTAATTAGATTACAAATAATTTGAATCACATTCTCATCAGATTACATTGTAATTAAGGGGTTAGGCCACAGTAACGGGTATAAAATGATGTGCGAATTAAAATTTTTTTTTCGTATGAAAGTGATTCACTCATAAAATTAATTACACATCTATCTAGTATGAATGTCAAGCTGTTAGAAAAAAAAATATATATTTTTTTCGATGTGCAAAATGGCCGACTACATATATTTTTTTTTCAGGCGCTCCGCGGCGTGACATTCAGCATCCACAATTTTTTACCTAGAACAAAAAACAAAAATTCTCGTGAATCTACATTAGAATACCTAGAGAAGTACGTACGGAATTTAAAAAATATTATTTCATGCAAAGGTTGTAGGTATTTGAACTTGAATTTGAATTGAACTTGAATTTTTTGTGAAAAATTTCGTATAAAACTGCTCATAAAATGAAAAGTTTTGCGATTAATCAGAAATTCCGTACGTACTTCTCTGCGAAATGCAATTAGGAACATAACTTTTAAATTTGAAGTAAATCGAGTGAAAATTGTTGGAGTTGTTTGTCACGCCAATTGGAATAAAGCTGTTTCGAGAAAAACGCATTTAAAGTTTTACATATGCCTCTGACCGTGCCAGAGGTGGGCTTGCGTTTTACTCTCAAAGTCGGTGAAAAAAAAAATGTTCTTGCTATAAATCGAATAGTAACTTATTCTTATGATGATAAAGCACCGTTTTAAGGATGTATGGCAACTAAGTTATTTACTACTGTTCGAATTGAAACTCACTGATATTGTAAAGGAAAATATCGAGAACTTTTTGAGATTAAAAAAACAAAATTTGCCCACGTGAATGCTGAGATAAACGAATTCAAAGTTGGGTCATTTAACACGGGGAACATAGGACTGTACGTCCAAAATTCCCTTTACATTGGCAAAAAAGGTGTTTCCGCAGTACTCTTTTGTAAAAAAAACTTTTGTGCGGTATCGCTGTAATATGCATGATACGTTAAAAAAAAAATCGACATGTGCCCATATATTTTGCGAGATATTGCGAGATAAATGGGACCGTTTTCGTATTTCTTTAGCTCGTATGTCGTAACCACGACAACGTCAGGGAAAACGTACATCAAATCAGCAACTAAATTTGCAGTTAAAAATTGAAAATTCTTCTTTCTGTACCGCATGTTTTACTTTGAGCTGTGGTAAATCTCCTTTTTAGCTTCAATGAATACTACAAATATTTTATTTAGTCTTTAAATGCGATTTTTGCAAATTGCATAATCAGTTCTGTAACGACTCTGGAGTAGCTGCCATACATCCTTAACGAGAAAAAAAAATCGATTTTTTTGAAAATTCTACTGTGGCCTTACCCCTTAAATACATTACAACAGATTACACAATATGTACTGAGTAATTTAATTACAATGTAATAAAATGCAATTCAATTATATTACTCAGTAATTGAACTACCCTGCAACCAGATTAATAATCAAATCACAATGTAATTTAGTTATGCCCATCACTGGGCGAGCGAGCCTAGACTGAAGAGAAATCTCGAAGAGGACCTACAAGCGTGTTCATTCGGTTTTCAGCGTCGCGAATATTTTACCCGCGTCAACTTGAACCTACGTATTCCGAGCCACGCCCGGTTTTTATCCCTCAGCCCGTTTCCCATGGGCACCATTTCACGGCGACACACTAAGTCAAGAGAAATTTCTCGGCCTCGGAAAAGCTCCGGTTAAACTGCCTCACCGAGAGAGGGCACTGCCCATAACGGAGACTTCGCAGGGAACAAAAAAAATCTGGCCGATGATTAAACGACCTGTCTTCGAAATCATTCTTTACGGTAAACGTAATTACAGGTGTTGATTCACTTACTCGTTTTGATTCATGTGCGCGGAGACACTCGTTTATTCGTGAACATTATGGCAAGTCTCCTTTGGTATTGGTTTGTAAGTCATTCAATCGGAATGTTTGTGTCTCTATTTGGTGGAAGGAACTTTGCTTGGGGTGAATTTATTTACTATCGGAGAAAATCCATTCCAGCATTGAATTTGGTGAGATCGGTACCGAGGAATTTGCGACGACGTGACTGAACATCTTTGGCAAAAACAACTGCGTAAAGTCTAGAGAAAATTGATAAAGTTACGACTCCTCGATTGGAGTGATATCGTCATGCGTTATTTGCATGCACTTTCATGGGATTCTCATTATTGGTGCTGCCTACGCATGAATCTTGTGCATAAAATGTACATACGTTATTATCATTCATAAAACAGAGTGCTCCCCACGAATGACGAATACATATGGAGCGTTCCAGATTAACTCACGTGGTCATCGGCCTGACCCCCTCGGATTCAGTTGACAAATTTTTGTCGGGCATATTTTGGTCCAAAAAAGAGGCTATTTTTCAGATTTTTATCATTTGTTTTACCCCATGAAATAACTTTTTTTCCATAACTTTTGAGTAAAAATGAATTTCGACCAGGTTTAAAATTCTGAATTTTTTTTCATAAAATCTAGAACTGAAAAGAAATATTTTCATCACAGTTCGAGAGTGGGCCGAGAATAAGTTATATTTTTTTCTTCAAATTTTGAAAATTAAATATATCAATGATGTTTCCCTGTAGGGAAAAAAGACAAATAAATCATATCGTGGTGAAACAATTTTTTTCCTATATTTTGAGAGTAAAACGCTGAAAATTCGCCTTATAATTGAAATAACATTGAAAAAAGCTATTTTAGTTGAACAAACCATATATTTATTATACAAAGTTATTCAACAAAATTGAAACAGTTCAAGTGTAAAAAGAACTTTTTTTCTACTGTTATCTCCAAAAAAAAAATTCAATTTATGGGAGAATCCGAAATTTTGTATGGGATGTCGAAGTGCCGTGATCTTTCACAATTACTGTACCATCTGAATTGGGGATTAGACAGTGAACTTTTTGCAGATTTTCCAGTTTACGGACATTTTCAAAAGATTTTTCGATAGCTGGTTTTTCTTTTTCATAAAATTCTGCATTTGAATACTGAACAATTATATTTGGAAGTCGTCCAGCTTTGATTGCCCAGTCATATAGTTCTGTTTCAGTTGTTATTTGCTTATCATTCCGGCGCTGTAGACTTGCTCTTGCAGCTTCTCTTTTGACAGTTCCGCCGATTCCATCGCAAGGACCTCTGCCATGCGCAGTAGCAAATAAATACCACTCCGCTTTGATGAAAATAGCTTTTTTCAATGTTATTCTAATTATTGGGAGAATTTTCAGCCTTTTACTCGCAAAATATAGGGAACTTTTTTTACGAGGATTTGATTTTTTTTCTTTCCTACAGGGAACCGTCATTGAAATATTTAATGTTCAAAATTTGGAATTTTTTTTTAATTGAAAAAAAATTATTCTCGGCCCACGTTAAAACTATGATCAAAGTACTTGTTTTTAGTTCTAGATTTTATGAAAAAAAAATCAGAACTTCAAACCTGGTCGAAATTCATTTTTACTCAAAAGTTATGGAAAAAAAAGTTATTTTATGGGATAAAATAAGTGGTACAAATCTGTAAAATCCAACGTCTTTTTTGGACCAAAATATGCCCGAAAAAAGTTCGTCAACTGAATCCGAGGAGGTCAGGCCAATGACCACGTGAGTTGACCTGGAATCCCCCATATACAGTCGAACCTCGATATAACGAATCTCTAGGGAAAATCATTATATCGCGTTTTCGTTATATTTAGGTTTCGTTATATCAAGATCGCGTGCCTTAAAATGTTCTTAAAAAAATATATTAGTACTACAAATTTAGGGATGTTTTTTGAAGAAAGAAAGTTTTTAATCCGATCAATTTTTATAACCATTTAGCAATTAGAGCATAATGTATATTATTATGTTTTTGTATCAAGATTTCGGCTGTTTGTTGGAAGGGAATGGACAAATCTTCGTTATATCGAGGTTCGACTGTTTACTGATTTGATGAAAAACCCTCCGAGTCGCTTTTTCCTGCTCAGTAAATATTACTTCGTGTGAACACATAAAGTGAATAGTTATTGCTCGACCATTCATGTATCATTTTCACGGACAAAAAAGCGTATTGCTATTTTGTTTTGTGTGCCAGGTAAAAACGAGTTTACCACCACCAGTGTCCACTCATAGTCACCCCGTTCGTAAAATATTTTCTGTATCGTTTAAGGGGTAGCTACGTTGAAAATTAAAAAAAAAACGTTCGTCGCTCGAGGCAATTCAAATTGAAGAGAAAGATCCAGCATATGGTGCAGGAATCGCAGATTGAAAATAAACTTATGATTACGGCGATAAAACTGATGGTAAAACTGTAAACGCGTTTTTCGCGAAATTAATTTTTCGAAACGGTGTACACGATTTCTCGACGTCCAATGAACGGATTGACTTAAAAATTTGGTACACTCATTCAGTGTAATAGTCGTTTTGTCTTGACCGACGTTTTTCTTCTGAACATTTTTTAAATTAGTTATTAAAAATAATGACGTCATTTTCGTCGAAAAAATCGAAAAAAAAATTCAACACTTTTTTTGATGATTAAAACACGATAACAAAAACACGGTCGGTCAAGTTTATGCCAATATTATCTATTTTAAGAAAAAAAAACTCGTTTCCTTGTTTCAGATCAACCGGATGGGCAAAATGAAGTACACCGTTGAGCCCCTCACGTTCAAAGGCCCTTCACTTGATCGTTTATAACTTCTTTTATTATTAATTTTTTTAAAATGAAATTCGTTACACAACTTTTAAATGTACAAACAAATAAATGTACAAACGATTTTTCAATCATCTTACTTATTCCTTCAAAATTAATTTCCTTTAATAACCCTGATTTTCGAGTCGTCATAGTAGCCTAGCCCCTTAAATGTACATAGTAGGGTGACCGCAGTTTAGGTCGAACTTGAATTTTCGAATTCCCCACGTAAAAACACAATCAAGATAATTTTAAAAAATGCGTGCAAAGTTTGAAGGCGTTAAAATTTTTTTAATGGTGCCTGTAAGGAGTCGAATTTTAAATGACAAAACACGTGTATTTTGCTGAGATATAACATACTTATTTCTTAAACTCGTAATATAGTGGTGGAAAAATCTAAAACTAGGCGCACATATTGTACACATATTGATGTTTAAAACGTAATTTTTATAGATTTTTGCAGTAATAATTTCCACAACTGTCGAAATTTTTGTGGTCCACAAAAATGACGTCGGGGCTGACTTTGTAAAGCGTGTATTTATTAGAAATTATTGCTGTAAAAATCAGTAAAAATAATGTTTTGAACATCGATATGTGTACAATATGTGTGCCTAGTTTTAGATTTTTTTCACCACTATTACGAGTTTAAGAAATAAATATGTTGTATCTCAGCAAAATACATGTGTTTAGTTATTTAAGGGGTTACCCCACTTGCGATTTTGAAAAAAATCGATTTTTTTTATTGCATTTTTTTGAAGTATAAGTATCCGGGCCCATACTTCTGTATGGGCCCGGAATAGATGACTCGATGTAAGTTTACAAAAAAAAATATTTTCTTCGTGTAAACTGAAATTGAAACTTTAAACGCGTTTTTCTCAAAATGGCATTTCTGAAGTCGGTGATCAAGATTACTCGAACACTAATGAACCGATCTTCTTGAAATTTTGCAGGCTTATTTAATACATAAAAATGTAGTCTTTAATCGTTCGATTTTTTTTTCGAAAAAATGGCCGTTTTATAGCCACAAAACGGCCGTTTTTTTTCGTTAAAATCGAACCATTAACTTTGACTGTCCGCCATTTTGTGAAAAATGAATATGTTTTAAAATCCTTCGATTAAAGACTAGTTTATACTTATATTTGACTAAATCCATCCGCATTTTTTTTCAGATGATCCACTTCGCCGCAATGTTGGTCACCGCAAACCATGTATATAAAAACATTATTTCATTGACGGCCATTTGCCACTAAACAATGTAATATTTTTCAATAAAAAAATTACTGAAAGTTCTTCAAGATATGTTCTTTAAGATGGTATATTGTTCGATTAAAAAAGTTTTGTAGTTTTCTTGAAAAAAATTCATGAAAAAGGGCTTTTTTGCGCTACAAGTGGGGGTAACGCCTTAAAATTCAACTCCTCACAGGCACCATTAAAAAAAATTTTAACGCCTTCAAATTTTGCACCCAATTTTTAAAAAATACCTTGATTGTGTTTTTACGTGGGGAATTCGAAAATTCAAGTTCGACCTAAATTGCGGTTACCCTACTACATAGTAACGTTTTTCTAGCCACTGGTATATGACATGAAAAAAAGTTATAAGTAAAAATTCAGTATCTCTTATAGTCAGTCAACCCATAGCGTGTCTACTGTATTACTCGAATGTACGTATTCACTTTCTTCTACGGCACCTAGCATAAGCAATAAAAAAAAAGAGATAAGTTAAAACTCGGCCGAGCTTACTCTTCACTGACGTATAACTTTTATTTACAAAGAGGCGAAAATATAGCGTATACGTGTATATGTGTGCGGAAATACTAGCCAAACACTTTGTGCCACATTCAAAGATAAAGTAGGTATAAATGTACGAGAAAAGTATCAGGAGCCACATCACGATTCTCGTGTACGCAAGCTGTCAAACATAACAGAATATCGTATTTTTTACGCTTAAGCCGCACTCGTCTTTACAAACGAAGGATAAACGATACACGTGTGAGTACGTCGTTCATATTTTATCGACTGTCAGATTCTACCACGAGCTGAATAAAGCCTCTGCTTTTTCATGTGCCCGGTGAAATTTAAGAAACGCGGGGAAAAAAACAATTCGTTTCACGAATTCTATCGGCTCTACGAGTTCTTTCGTAGTTACTGAGACTATCCATTTCGATCTCCAAAATCTCGATGCTCCAGAATACTTTTTTCGATTGGAAAAAATATACCACCAAATTCTCGTAACTGGTAATATTCGTACAATCGCCAACTTTGCATTTGACAGAAAAAAAGACAATGGCGAAATTGAACATCAGCTATTGCTGACCAGGCGAAATACCGACGATAGTGGCGGCCTTTGAGCCTTCGATAGGCATGATTTTCGCGATTACTCTGCGGGACAACAAAAAAGAAATTCTCGCCACGAAGCTTACAAGCTTTTGGAAGATTTCAGCGGCCTCCGAGCCCAAAGAACGTCCTTTTTTAAACACTGACTTTTGAGAGAGAAAACACTCTACAATAATTGAACTCTAAGTGGGGTAAGGTTCCACCCCCCCCCCCTGCAGCCGAACGAGCTAAAATTTTGCACAAACCTTCCTTTTTATACTTCAAGACAACCCCTAAAGGGATTTTTGGCGACGCGCAATAGTTTTTGGGTTTGGGTTTTTTTGGGTTTTTGTTTTTTTTTGGTTTGTGTTTGAGTTTGGGTTTGTTTATGTTTGTTTGATTTTCGTAATTTGGGTTTGTTTGGGTATTTTTTTGGACAAAACAGAGCGCGACAACATATATAGGTATGAACGGAGGTGGCCTCCAAAAAACCAAAACCAAAAACCAAAACCAAACCAAAAAAACCAAAAACCCAAAAAAACCCAAACCCAAAAACTATTGCGTGTCGCCAAAAATCCCTTTAGGGGTTGTCTTAAAATATTAAAAGGCATATTTGTGCAAAATTTCAGCTCGATCGGAGGTGGGGGGGGGGGGGGGGGAACCTTCTCCTGTAAATCTCAACGAGGTCGTGAAATCCGATAAAAATTAATGGTGCTGTGGATCTAATGAAAAATGTAATGTTATGAATGCTACATGAATCGCTGTAACGTCTCGGGAGATAACCTCGCAACTTCGTGCAAAAAATTAACCGTTACTAACTTCAGGTGGAATAAAAAGTTGGCAAAGTTTAACATTGTTTCCGAAATTGTTCGAAAAAAGTTTTTTTTTTATAGAGGCTCTCAGTTTACGTGGGCTGCTGCTGACGTGGCTACGCGTACGAAGCGAGACTTTCGATAAAACGTCGCAGTACCGTATATGCAGGGTATGTAAATAATACCTGCACTTCGGCTATAGTGCTTTTATTTAATTAAGGCCTTAGGCCACAGTAACGGGTATAAAATCATGTGCGAATTTAACCATTTTTTTCGTATGAAAAAGTGATTCACTCATAAAATTAATTACACATCTATTTGGTATAAATATCAAGCTGTTAGAAAATATATATATTTTTTTCGATGTACAAAATGGCCGACTACTCGAAACTTCTAGAAAGAGCTTTTTTCCAATTGGCGTGACAAATAACTTCAACAATTTTCACTCGATTTACTTCGAATTTAAAAGTTATGTTCCTAATTGCATTTCGCAGAGAAGTACGTACGGAATTTCTGATTAATCGGAAACTTTTCATTTTATAAACAGTTGATGAGCAGTTATAACGAAATTTTTCGCTGAAAATTCATTTCTTAAGTTCAAATTCCTACAACTTTTGAATAATACAGTATTTTTTGAATTCAGTACGCACTTCTCTAGGTATTCTAATGTAGATTGACGAGAATTTTTGTTTTTTGTTCTAGGCAAAAAATTGTGGATGCGAAATGTCACGCCGCGGAGCGCCTAAAAAAACATAACAAAAGAAAATATCAGTAGTCGACCATTTTGTACATCGAAAAAAAATATATATTTTTTTTCTAACAGTAACATTAATTTTATAAGTGAATCACTTTTTCATACGAAAAAAATTGTTAAATTCGCACATGATTTCATACCCGTTACTGTGGCCTAAGGCCTTAAATCAACACCGAAAAAGCATTTGGGTAAACGGGCCTGGCAACTCGCTGCGAATAATCATATGTATGAACCAATAATATTCCGGTCACAGAGCAATGATATGCGACGTGTACTATCAAAGGATATTAAACGGGGAGCTTTGTTCAGCCACCGAAGAGAATTTCTACTCTGCAATAACTCCCAACTTTCTCATAATTAATTTTCGTCAGCGGGACTTTTTTTGCACTGGCTTTGAATACCTACTCCGACAGCCAGATGAGATTAGTGGAAAAAATAAAATGTCAGCGAGAAAAACAGAGTGATAGAGGAACAAAGTTATAGCTGAATCTGTCATCTAATTAATTTTTTTCCTCCCCGTCAGTTACTCTTTCTCTGATTTTCACCGAATCAATAAGAAGAATGCTCGTTTCCAATGTGGAATAAGTCCTCGTAAACTTGTTATCGGAAATAAAGCTTTCCCTTGCTCTGCTTGTTAATGCTTCAGTTGAGATAATTTGCAACTCAAACAGGCCTCTGAATATATTTTCTAAAGGCATCACAGTCACCGCTGTGACGGGTCGAGAAAATAGTTTTTTTTTTGCATTTTCTCAAAGTATACATATTCAAGAATCTGTGAGAAAATGTCAAAGTTATAATATTTAAAGTTGACCAACTTGCCGATGACTCGGTGCGAACAAGTAGCGCTACGCTTTACTTATAGGTGCTAAAACTTTTGATCGCGTTTTTTTTTAAGTATAATCATGCATTGTCACCTCTTACAATTAGATGCATATTTGCGAACTTTCAGAGCTCTAAGTAGTCGGGGAGTGGGTGAAATAACAATTTTCCGGTTTGCATCTCACGGAACGTCAAGTTATTTTTTTTAAGTTGTTACCTCTTAGATGCATGTTTTCAAACTTTCAGAGCTCTAAGTAGTCGGGAAGTGGGTGAAATATCGATTTTCCGTTTTGCATCTCACAGAAAGTCAAGTTGTTTTTTTTTTAATTTTTTTTAGTTGAATCATGCATTGTCACCTCGCAGATGCATGTTTGCAAAATTTCAGAGCTCTAAGTAGTCGGGAAGTGGGTGAATTATCGATATTCCTTGTAAATTCCTCTTGTAAAATAAAGACTTTTCTAGATAACCAAGCTAACTAAAGAAGAAGATAGATAACGAAAAAAGATAACTAAATAGCTAAAAAAGAAGACTTTTAAAAAAAGACAGACAACTATCTTCTTTTACGATAGTTATAGTTACAGTTAATAGTTAAACTTAACTAAAAAAAAGGAGATAGATAACTAAAAAAGATTTCTAGATCACTAAAAAAGAAGACTTTTCTAGATAACCAAATAACTAGGAGTATTTTTTATAAAACCGGGTAAAAAAATTATCATTTGCAAAAATGGCATGCGAAAAACCAAAAGCAGATGATTTTTATCCCGAAAACCGTGGAACTTTGACTAAACTTAAATTCCAGCATATAGCAGGACATGATCTGACCTATCGACAGTTGCAGAATTATCCATTCATAACAGAACACCCTGTATAATGCGTATATCGACAAACGATTATTTGCGACAGAGAAATGAGAAGAAAAAAAGAACGCACAATCCGGAATTGATGAACGATAAAAATGAGTCACGGAAAAAGGCGGGGAAAAGGTTAAATCTCTCAACCATTTCGCACCGAGAACGATATGCATTTATACCAGACGGGGAACATTGAATGCTTCGTCCATACCTCGTTTTCATGCGCGGCCTCTTTTCTTTATTTCCAACTGGTTTACGATACCAGGGAGAAAAAAACAACCATTTTCCGTATGCAAATCGCGATAACATTCGACCCGAATCACGGCGATCGATTTATGCGAACGCTAGAACTTTATGCGGGAGCATCCTCTGTGCACGGCACATACAGACATGCATTGACCCATTAAACTTTTTCAATAGCTAAAGTGCAATGACACTAACGCGACGATTTACCATGGGGTGAATGATCTTAAAGTACCACTCAATTAACGCGATCGTAATAAAATTAATGTATGCAAAATTCAATGATCCGAACTTTTACGAGTTTCCATTTTGTTCAATAATTCTCAAATACACTTTCGACACAATTGGAAAAATTTCCGCGCGCGTTGATTGGTATGAACAAAAAACTTTTATTCCGTCTTTTGATCAACGTTAATCGAGCTGTAAGTACGGCGATGAAATTGGTGATGTAACATTGGACAATGATCCGCTGGAAAATTCACGCCACTACCGTACGTGCCTATACAATGTCGTAAAGAATTTTTTTACTTAAGGGGTCTTCTCGCTTTAGACGCTAAAAATGGCTATGTTCATGATTTTTTTGATAGGTATATATTATAAATATTGATATAAAAGTCGTTACACTTAAGGCGTTACCCCCACTTGTAGCCCAAAAAAAGACCTTTTTCATGAATTTTTTTAAAGAAAACTACAAAACTTTTTTAATCGATCAATATTCCATCTTAAAGAACACATCTTGAAGAACTTTCAGTAATTTTTTTATTGAAAAATATTACATTGTTTAGTGGCAAATGGCCGTCAATGAAATAATGTTTTTATATACACGGTTTGCGGTGACCAACATTGCGGCGAAGTGGATCATCTGAAAAAAAAAATGCGGATGGATTTAGTCAAATATAAGTATAAACTAGTCTTTAATCGAAGGATTTTAAAAAATATTCATTTTTCACAAAATGGCGGACAGGCAAAGTTAATGGTTCGATTTTAACGATAAAATACGGCCATTTTTTGGCTATAAAACGGCCATTTTTTGTCGAAAAAAACTCGAACGATTAAAGACTACATTTTTATGTATTAAATAAGCCTGCAAAATTTCAAGAAGATCGGTTCATTAGTGTTCGAGTAATCTTGGTCACCGACTTCAGAAATGCCATTTTGAGAAAAACGCGTTTAAAATTTCAATTTCAGTTTACACGAAGAAAATATTTTTTTTTTGTAAACTTCCATAGAGTCATCTATTCCGGGCCCATACAGAGGAATGGGCCCGGATACTTATACTTCAAAAAAATGCAATAAAAAAAATCGATTTTTTCAAAATCGCAAGTGGGGGTAACCCCTTAAGGCCTTAGGCCACGGTAACCGGTATAAAATAATGTGCGAATTTAACATTTTTTTCGTGTCAAGAAGTGCTTTACTCATAGAATTAATTACAAATCTATTTAGTATGAATATCAAGCTGTTAGAATTTTTTTCGATGTACACAATGGCCGACTACTAATATTTTCTATTGTTATCTTTTTTTAGGCGCTCCGCGGCGTGTCATTTAGCATCCACAGTTTTTAACCTAGAACAAAAATAAAAAATTCTCGTCAATCTACATTAGAATACCTAGAGAAGTACGTACGGAATTTAAAAAATATTGATTTATTCAAAAGTTGTAGGTATTTGAACTTGAGTAATGAATTTTCAGTGAAAAATTTCGTTATAACTGCTCATAAACTGCTCATAAAATGAAAAGTTTTCGATTAATCAGAAATTCCGTACGTACTTCTCTGCGAAATGCAATTAGGAACATAACTTTTAAATTTGAAGTAATTCGAGTGAAAATTGTTGAAGTTATTTGTCTCGCCAATTGGAAAAAAGCTGTTTCGCGAAGTTTCGAGTAGTCGGCCATTTCGTACATCGAAAAAAATATATATATTTTCTAACAGCATGACATTCATACTGAATAGATGTGTAATTAATTTTACGAGTGAATCACTTTTTCATACGAAAAGAATGGTTAAATTCGCACATGATTTTATACCCGTTACTGTGGCCTAAGGCCTTAATGAGTATTTTTACTGCAATTTTAAAATTTGTCTAGACGATGTTATACGTTCTGCATCATTTACAGTCAACTGTGTAGATTTTCGCTGGCATGATCTTGACGAACCTTGCAATTTCGGAACACTATGGTGGCCACTACAGTGGCCTAAGGCCGTAATAACATACCTTTTTCCAAATCCCAAATAAATAATCTAATAGAAAAAAAATCAGGAAAATGATCTTTTTCATGGCAGGTGAATGAAGTACAATCCAGGTCAAATTGATCCAGTGTGTCAAAATTGTGGCCAGAGATAATTGTGTCAACGATACGTTAAAAGAGTACATCTAGGATCATGATGCTCAAAGAGGTCGTTGCGCAAAAAAAAATCAAAAATGCGCAACGTGTTGTCTTTTCGAAGTATTTATTTTCATTTCGTGAAAGCGGATGATTTGCGGTGAGTGTATTTTTGAAATCGGGTTAATAACACCGTATCCGAAATGTTTCTTCTAATGAGGATGAACGTTGCGGACGTCGGCTATTTTTATCATCGTACCATCTGTTCAAATTGCCTTATTTTCCAAATTTAATACAGCGACGCGTAATTCGTTTCGAATTTAAGTATCCTCCAAAGTATTTACCGTTGTTACATTAGCTCGGCTCTAAATCGTCGAATGCTAATCAATTATGGTAATAAAATTGAGTTCCATCGGGCGTGTATAGCGATAAAGCGATGGTCCGATTTACGCTTGCACGTGCATGAAAAACGACTCGATTTATCTGTTCGCGGGGGTATAACCGCGCGTCGAGACGCCACCGCAGCTCTTAAATTTACGAGCGCAATAAAGCTAAAGAAACTCTAAACAAAAGCATTAAATCGTATCGCTTCAACTATGATAATTGGAGCTTCCACCTCACTTCGTATCTTCCAAATGTTTTGTTCTCTCTGATTTATTGACGATTAATTTGTTCTTCATTATCTTTTCCAAAATACATTCGCCCTGTTGAGCCGAACACGCCCTAATTGAGTTTGCAGACGGCGAAGCACTAGAATTGTAGCAAGGGACTTTTCGATGAAACCCAAATGAAAATATCTGATTCTTATCATTTGGTTATACTAAAATAAAATCAACTTTTTTTTAAGGAACCTCATGTAAGTCGGTTGCCCAAATATAACCAATGTACAAGTTACGACTGGAGAAAAAAAAAAATTGTCATCAAAACACGCGCTGGTGATAAAATACTTAGTTTAGCCGAAATAATAGTACGAGAGGTACGAAAAAGCTTCTCAATGCGATTCTGCTCCTCCCTCTCCGTATTCAATTTAAAAGGGTTCTCGATAAACACAAACACTGCCGAAACACAATTTTCCATTCGAAACATTATGTTCGGAAACAACTCGATGCTCGGTAATGACGTTGAAGTTTGAACCGTTGGAATGCAACGAAAATTCATTCTTTTTTATTGAACAATTTTTTTCCTGTAACCAATTTAGACTCAAAATCACTCAAGGCGGGAGGAGATCCCTTTAGACGCCCGAAAATAAGTCATTTTTCATGAATTTTTTTAAAGGTGATAACACCATCGCATCATTTAAAAATGTTGACATTATCTCATTACGACTTTAAAGTGTTAAAAAAATATTTTTTAAACAAAATAAAATGGCGGCGTTATGAGATATTCCTTTAGGCGTCTTTTGGAAAACTGCTCTTGTTGTAGTTCAAAAAGTTATCGATCGATCTGGCTAAAATTTTGGGAGGTTGCTGATTATAAAATCATTGGAAGGATGTGCCTAAAGTTTTAAGGTTATCGCGTAAATAAATTACTTCTGTGGGATAAAAATTGTCGAGAAAATGGTAAAAAATATGAAAATTTGATGACAAAGCCTACTTAATACTTGATTTTACACTTTTTTATATTTTTATAGGTATATCCTTCCAATAATTTTATAGCGAGAAACCTCCCAAAATTTCAGGCAGATCGATCAATAGCCTGTTAAGCTATAACAGAAGCAGTTTTTCAAAAGACGCCTAAAGGAATACCTCATAACGCCGCCGTTTTGTTTTGTTTAAAAAAGGAAAAAATTGTGTACTTGAAAGTTGTAATAAGATAGGTGTCAAACTCTTAAAAAGATGCGGTTATTTTATCACCTTTAAAAAAATTCATGAAAAATGAGTCGTTCTCGGGCGTCTAATGGGATTTCCCCCCTTAAACGTTTTTACGTATCCTTTATTAGAGATTTACTGCCTTAATTGGTAGAAAAAGGACTGTAGATAGTAATGAAAATTAATAGCAAAAAAAAGAAATAATAATGAAAGCGATTAGCTTTCATTATTTCTTTTGCTTTCCAACGATGCAAACGTCAACGTCATTGCTCGGTATCATGATTGATGACATTTCATATCCCCCAGAATGCGCGGTAATATTCTTTAGAGAATGTAACGTTTTCCTTCTTCCTCGCAATGGATGAATCTTGTTTTTCATCTTATATATATATATATATATATATATACACATACACGCACGCACGCACGCACACGCACGCACGCACGCACGCACGCACGCACGCACGCACGCACGCACGCACGCACGCACGCACGCACGCACGCACACATATATGTATGTATGTATGTGTGTGTGTATTTAGATGTATTACGCAATCACACGGTCCCGTGTGTACTGCGGAAGAAGTGGACAAGACGAGGTCAAAGCTGGAAATCCTTTGATTCCTTTCATCCCAAGTTTTTCTCATATCCAACAATGAGGAAATAAATATACTGAGGTCCGGAGTTTGAATGACGTTCATCCGGTATGCTATGGAAAAATCCGTATACATACACATAGACATGTATAAAGTGTCTCGATGTGTTTCTCTTCGTTTCTCATTCAATTTTTCTACCCCGGTTGCGTCGAATTTTTTCACTCATTCATCTCCTCGTCACGAAGATCCTGACTGATTTTCTTTCCTCCCCTAAAAAAAACGCAGAGCATCCTATCGCGCGACGAGAACGAAAAAATTGCTTTTCAAATGTTTACCCTGTTTCTTTTAAGAATTGACGAACGTCCGCAAGATCCTGTTCATCTGCTTCTACATTTGAGGACTCAATTGAATGCACCGAAAAAAACGATGGTTATGGATAACAATGGGGATCATATGTGTGTGGATAAAATCACATTTTTCGTTCGAAACAATCAGAGCCAATGATTTTTCTATCTTTTAATTGTAGAATATAGTATCTACATTTCGTTTTTTTTTTGTTTTACATCAACCGGATGGCCAAAATCGAGTACACCGTCGACTCCTCAAGTTCAAAAGTCCTTCACGAAAATTTTCATAACTTTTTAAATTATTAATATTTTTAAACGAAATTTGGTTCACAACTTTGTTAATATACATACAAATAAATGTTCAACCGAATTTTTCAAGATTCAAGAGAGAAAAAACATTCGATGTGGCACAAAAGGTGAATGGTGGTCTTTCTAAATGAGCCTCCCATCCAAACATGTGTTCTTTTCCAGATATCTATTTACATACAAAGCACAAGTACAAATGTATCCAGGTCTATCAAGAATTTCGATCGAATTTGTGGGTTCAGGAGCCAAAGAAACAAATTGTGGAAAAAGAGGCCGAAGGAATTGAAGAATGTGAGCGATGATCCGATCGAAGAACATTTCACCCTCCTGAGCAGTTGTCCCTTTATCGCTCCTCCTTATAGTTTCCCTTTTATCCTTATTTCAGCCCGTTTATTTCCTCCCACCGACGTCAACGAAATCGATAAGTCTTCAGAAATTCAACTCCTCTCATGTCTGCCTAACAGACACGATTTCCCCTGACTACACATTTTCCACTCAATTATTAATTTTTAAAAATTAAAGTTTACTTTCATGCTGAGAAATACTTAAGTTGCGCATATGCGCAGTCTTGTCAATAAGTCTCTGTTAAAAGCAGGGACAAGCGCAATTGTTCGACAAAATCCGCTTTCCAAACGAACATACGTGAATAAAATAATACGTACCTAAGTGGAGAGTTCTTGAATTTGATTATTTTCAATCTATTTATAAGAGAGTGGCAAGTAATTTTTGTTAGAGCCTGCAAATTATAACATCCCGTGCGGAAATTGAGTTGGGGCTGTGATCGGGCCCCAATAATATTCCCCTAACTTTATTCGGGCCCTAATCTGGAAGCCACATGAGGGCCGTTGGCGGCCGGTCACACTTTGTCAACAAGGGCCCTCAAAGGCGCAACAACCGGGGCCTTATAAGTTGCCTCAATGGCGCCTCATCAAAACCATTTTAGCGCCCTGAAAATGCCTCAACGGCGCCTCATCATAACCATTTCAGCGCCATAAAATGTCCGTATCAGTGGATATACGTGTATGTTCAATGCGTCAGGGTACATCTGTATTTGTTTTTATGTACTTGTTCAGGTGCATAGGTGTGGGCGTGAGTACATGTGTATGTATGTGTGCGCGCGTAGAAATGTGATTGCGTATTTGCATGTGAGACTTTATGAAAAACTGCCATGACAAAATTAATACAAAAAATAATCCATTCTAAGGAATGGATGTGTAGTAGAAATAAAAAAAATATAAGGGTCTACTGAATCACTAGAATCTATTTCCATTGAGGGAAACATCTGGAAAACAAAGACCAATTTATTTACTTATCCTACACAGTCAGATAAAGTTTATGAATGGGAAATATCAGCGAAGTCTTCAGAAGAAATAATTTTCCCTATGATGAGTATTGAGCGGAAATTAGTTGCTATAAAAATGTCGAGAAAACCGATTGCGACTGTTCACATTTATGCGGTAGCATTACTCCATGTATGAGTGAAACCATGAGTAATTGTTTGTATCTATGTAAAAGGTTTCTTTAATTTGATAAATAAATACTGTCTGATGTTTGTCTGCATATTTGTGTTCATCGTTGATTTTTTATTTGCTAATGCCCTTACGCTTTTTCCCAATTTGCGTTCGATAATATTATTCGATCGATGTATATAATCGATTTAAATAATTGAAATACCATTAACCATGTAGCCTAAGCTATTAATACTGGTGTATCGCTATAATAGTCAGATCTGGGCCTATTGTGGAGATCTCTACTTGTTTATCCCTATACTGGCCAAGTCTGGGCCTATTGTGGAAATCCCTACAGGTTTATCCCTATAATGGCCAAGTCGGGTCCTTTTGTGGAAATCCCTACAGGTTTATCCCCATAATGGCGAAGTCGGGGTCTATTGTGGAAATCCCTACAAGTTTATCCCGATAATGGCCAAGTCTGGGCCCATTGTGGAAATCCCTACTAGGGAAAGCACTAGGAAAGCCCTGAAAGGCCCTTATTTTTATTATGGATGCCCTATCAGTTTTCCACACGGCATATATAGTGTTTTGTTAATTTTTTTTTAATTCTTCGAAATTTAAACATTTTTATTCTCCGATTTGCAGTGAATAGTCAACTCTTTGATTCCATAACGTATAGGAAGGAAGAGACAGCGGATGAGCTTTGAAAAAAAGAAACGAATAAAAAGTGCCCCTCAGAAATCCGCACTCGATGTTCATATTGAAAAATAACGTTGTGTATAGGAGGGAATGGTAAAAAATTGTGTTTTCCTTGAAAATCTAATTATTCCTTTTTCAGCTCTAGCTCTTTGTATTCAGCGCTCCGATATACCTTGGATGAAGGTTCGATTGTGTTCTATATGAAATCGAAATCGAATCAGGACGCTCGTAAAAAAAAATATAGGTGAACGGATCGCTATCTCAGCTCTGCGGAAAATCCCGGAAATCCACTATCCCTCTTCGGATATGTATTGGGATACTGGGTAATACATACAGATGGGTCATGTATGAGAAATGACGAAACTGGACACTTTGCCCACACGTAGTCGAATTTTTGGCAGCAATGCCTCGGTCGTGACAATGTTATCAGCATGGAACCGAACATTTGCGGATCCAGTATGAAAACATCGAAAAATAGGGCGTAGAGTGAAAAGCGTTTGTGATAGAAGATAGATTGAGTGGAATATCTTTAATGGTATGTTATCCAACGTAGCCAACATATTGGTAGCATGATAAAACTACGTCCTGGGATGTAAAGGCGTTCATCGAAACGCATATAAAGTCTTTTCTTCATTCATTTTTATATATTATTATGGGCCTCTAAGCGGTTAAATTTGTGAAAATCCCTTCATGATGTTAGTCAGTCTCTACATTATAACACTACTGATTCAATTTCATATTCATAGCTTCATCCAATTTTCACGTCTCCAACGTTAAAGATGACGGATTTCCCATACGATTATTTTATTCCTTTTTCACCCCCGTTGGGGTTGTTTTTCCAAAAAACGCTGAAACACGTTTTTCTCTATTTGTAACCAAGAGCATAGATTCAATTTTACATGTCTCTAACTTCAATAATGACGGGACTCCCATGCAAACTTTCATCCCCTTTTTCACCTGCTTAGTGGTTGATTTTCAAAAAAACGATGAAACGTGTATCAATTTCTAATAGAGAGTCCAAATACAAATTTACGCGTCTCTAACGATAAGTTTAGCGGTTTCGAACTCCCATACACCAGTTATTCAGCCTTTTCAGCCCCTTAGGAATGAAATCTGCAAAAATCTATTCTTAGTAGGTGCTAAAGTGGCAAAAAGAACCTGTTGTCCAAATTTCATGTTTCTAGCTTTAGTAGTTTTAACGCGGCGATAATGAATCATTCAGGACATGTTATTTTATATGTATAGAAGAAGAAGATAGAAGATTGATTTTGAATTGACGCAAGGAGTGACTTCTGCATAGGAGCTTTAGACGTGAACGTATATGAGCTGAAGCAAACTTACAAGAGTCTGCCAAACGGTCACTACTCGCAATGGGACATGCGAATACAATCAAACCTCGATATAACGAATCTCTAAGGAAGTTCGTTATATCGAGATCATGTTGTTTAAAATGTTCTTAAAAAAAAATTAGTGGTATAAATATAGGGATATTTTTTAAAGAAAGAAAGGTTCAAATTAGGGCCATTTTTACAAGCAATTAGCAATTAGGGCACAATGTATATTATTATGTTCTTGTATAAAGGTTTCGGGTGTCTATCGGAAGGGAATGGACAAATCTTCGTTATATCGAGGTTCGACTGTACATCATCAAAATATTTTATTAGCCGGGGCAGTTTCAAATTCGCAGATTTTTAATGGCGCAATTGTTTTCATAATTCACCTGTGAATTTCGAGCTTCGACAGGACTACCCCAACGCGTTTTCGATCCCACGTGGAAATGAGCATTCTGTTAGGTTGAAGGGAATGAGAAAATTGGTTAAGCTGATACCTAGTGAGAGAGCCATTCCTTTATAGTGGTCCTTTTTCGGGCTAGTAATAGAGTATAGAAAAATAAAAAGCAACTTTTGTCAATTTATTTATTTTAAGCAAGACAGGTATAGTATCAAATTAGTAATCAATACGAAAACAAGACAGTTTCTAACACGTCGAAAATCACCGTTCAAAAAAAATACTGTAAAAAATTTGAAAAAAAAAAGCAAAACCTCGTAATATTTTTATACAGTCAGGTGTCCACTCTACGGTGAAAATTCTCTGAAATATCACGTTTCAGTGCACGATGCACTAACTGGAAAGAAATTACGCACTTCGGGTGGATATGTCACTTTTGTCTCGTGGGCAAAAAGATAAGTAATTTAATTGTGGGCAAAAGTGCCCTCTATCAGAACTTTATATTGGAAAAAGAAAAGATAATTGATGTATGACAAGACAATATTTAATTTTATATCAGAGGGACGTTACAGATTTTCGATTGTCATTGAAAATATAAAATAAAAAAGGACTGCTTCTTTGAGAAATGAGGGGAAAAAACTCTGAAGTATTAATTTGCTTCAGTTAAATCGTCAATGACAAACGCTTAGCTGTCCATTCGATTTTATCGTTATGCGAAGATTCAAGACGCGAGAAATGAGCAACCGCGTGAATGTCGCGTAAGGAAAGAAAAAGGGGAAGAGAGAGGGTAAAGATAGACTTGCAGAAATACCGAGCATAATAGATGCGTTGGGAAAAAACAGGATGGCGACGAGTCAATTTTCTAATGCAATGCAATCGTGCCATTCCGCCCCCCTCTCCCTCCCACGCTCTGTCTCTCTCTCTCCTCTCTCTCTCTCTCTCTCTCTCTCTCTCTCTCTCTCTCTCTCTCTCTCTCTCTCTCTCTCTCTGTCTTTCTCCGATCAAAAAAACAAACTAGCCAATATTCAAAAGAGGCAACAGTAACTGCAATAAATCTCATTAAAAATTATTATTGAATTGTTTCAGGCAAAAAATCCCTTTAGAATTTTCAAAAAATCGATTTTTTTACATATTTCGAAAGTATGATACCCAAAGAATATACTGACCAAAGGAAAACTCGGAATATTGAATATTTGCGGAGTTATCGTATATATTCTAGAGCGCGGGGACAACATGCCGTCAGGTAGCCAGTAAACTCTAAGCGCGAATATCTCGAAACTACTTTTTCAAAAACTGCTCGTGTTGTAGCTCAAAAAGTTATCGACCGATTTGGATGAAATTTTGGGAGGTTACTCTCAGTAATATTATCGGAAGGTTATACCTAAAGTGTGAAAGGTAGCGTGTAAATAACTAATTTTTTTTGGGTCAAATATGTCGAAAATATGCTCGAAAATTCGAACTTTGGAGTAAAAAGGCTCCCAAATTTTCAACTTTGCACCTTTTCATCATTTTTCAGGTATATCCTTCCCCTTAATATGTCAGTAAACGAATGACACTTATTAAATGTTTTTCAGATCAACAGAAAAAGAGTGACAACTGCAGCACTTTTCGATGTCGCGGAAAACGGGCGTCGGAAGACCCTTAATAACGCCGCTATTTTGTTGGCCATCCCAAAAAAAACATTTAAACTTGACAGTTATAATAAACTCATGTCCAAATTTGAAAATGATCAGATTATTTTGTCCCCTCTAAAAAAAATTCCCGGAAAATACCTATTTTTCACGCTCCTAAAGGGATTTCTCGCCTTAAGCGAAACTCTTATATGTACTCAAGAATTTAATATATCCTATATGGAAGAAAGCTGCCATCCGTAGTTTTTTTTCTCAACCTTGCCAACGCGACTGAGCAGGGCAAAAAAGAGGAACTTGCCGATAAACCAAAAAGAAGTATAAGTAACTATAGTTCCGTTGCGCAAACGTAACATGATTTCAGTCCCTTAATGAATTAGGGGATTAGTTATTTAAGGGCCTAGTTATTATGACATAACGTTGAAATTTTTGAAAATATTGATTGGTGATTTTCGACCGATTCTCAAAAGATAACATTTCCAAAATATTATCTGAAAATGTCATGTCGATCTTGCGTTTTTAAAGCGTTTTTCGCAAAATGTCTTTTTCAAAATCGGTGAGCAAGATTTTCAAAAATTACTGCACCGATCAACTCCAAATTTTAGAAGCTTCTTTCAGACATCAAAGCGTAGTGTTTGAAGGAATGAATTTTGTTTTCCATCCATAGTTTGTTTTTACTAACGAAAATAAAGTTTTTTTTTTGCACCAAAAATCGATACTTTCACTTTGAGCAGCAGCTATTTTGTCAAAAATCAATATTTTATTAAGGGGTTACCCCCACTTGCGATTTTGAAACAATCGATTTTTTTATTGCATTTTTTTGAAGTGCAATTTGAAGTGCAGTTTTTTTTTGATGCCCGGATAGATGACTATGTAAGTTTACAAAAAAAATATTTTCTTCGTGTAAACTGAAATTGAAACTTTAAACGCGTTTTTCTCAAAATGGCATTTCTGAAG
This sequence comes from Ophion slaviceki, assembly GCA_944452715.1. Classification (NCBI taxonomy): domain Eukaryota; kingdom Metazoa; phylum Arthropoda; class Insecta; order Hymenoptera; family Ichneumonidae; genus Ophion; species Ophion slaviceki. The sequence goes on along the minus strand of OX101785.1, from coordinate 25,337,045 downwards.
TCGGTGACCAAGATTACTCGAACACTAATGAACCGATCTTCTTGAAATTTTGCAGGCTTATTTAATACATAAAAATGTAGTCTTTAATCGTTCGATTTTTGTTTCGAAAAAAATGGCCGTTTTATAGCCAAAAAATGGCCGTTTTTTTTTCGTTAAAATCGAACCATTAACTTTGACTGTCGAAAATGAATATTTTTTAAAATCCTTCGATTAAGGCGATGTGCCACATGCCTCCGACCGCTTCGAAATTTTGACAAAAGAATTCTCCCAAACGGAACAACCGATTGGAATGAAATTTGTTGTGTGCATGCAGGACACTTGCTCCGAGGGGATGATGACCTCCGTTATCAAAAATTTCCAAAAAAAATTTACAGTTTGTGGTTACCCTGCGAAAAATGGTGAATTATTAACCATTGCATCGCATTTTCGGTAATTTTCCGAGCGTCATCCTCTGGATCATGAAAAAGCACACATTTTAAGCTTTGTTTCGCCTGTTTTCATGAACAAATGGCGGAGAAAAAGCATTTTGAAATTTTTACATAAATGTAGCAAAAATGTATCGACTAAGCTCAAAATATCAGGTACCGGAGCGAGCGTTCAGTTCATCCGTTTTCTCACTAGCGGCGCGCAGCTCGCTTCGTTTTTTTTTACCGACCGCGCTCGCCTCCTTCCGGAACAATTTATTTTTGACAGGTCGAAAGCCTGAGCTCTAACCTCGCACATTTGTTTGAAATATATTTCAAACGATGTGTAAAGTAGTGTGTGATAGAGTGGAGTTTATGTTCGTCGCGTTTTGGTGAGTGTTTATTTGCCGTGAAAAAAGAAACGAGCCCGGTGGTCGAGGGCGACGCCTCAGGACGCCGGCACACCATCGACGAGAAATCCCGACAACGAAGCCCGACAAGGAAATAATCGACGAGAAAACTGCTGCGGACTATTGCACGAAGAAGAAGATCGAGGTACATCGTGACAGCGAGAAGCCGAAGGAAAAAGCACCCGAAGTCAAGGTACGTACATGCTATCGTACTTTGGGTACTCAACGGCTTCGGACGAATTGCCAAGGAAGCATCCTTGATGAGGAATCTCTCCGCTTGGTATATTCCAAACGGATTCAAACGTGAAAGCGACAAGAATTTCATATTCGAATCAGATTAGAATATACCGAGCAGAGAGATTTATCGCCAAGGATGCTTCCTTGGCAATTTGTGCTTCGACACAAATTGGTTCATGCCGAAGCTAGATTCCAATTCGATTTGTGCTTCGGTACAAAGAAAATGGAAAAATTAGCTCGAATTGGAATTTAGCTTTGGCACGAGTCGATTCGTGACGCAGCACAAATTGCCAAGGAAGCACCCTTGGTGAGGAACATCTCCGCTCATTATATTTCACATGGATTGAAACTTGAAATCGACGAGGATTTCACAGTCGAATCAGATTAGTATATAATATATTCTAATCTGATTCGACTGTGAAATCCTCGTCGATTTCACGTTTCAATCCATGTGAAATATAATGAGCGGAGATGTTCCTCACCAAGGGTGCTTCCTTGGCAATTTGTGCTGCGTCACGAATCGACTCGTGCCAAAGCTAAATTCCAATTCGAGCTAATTTTTCCATTTTCTTTGTACCGAAGCACAAATCGAATTGGAATCTAGCTTCGGCATGAACCAATTTGTGTCGAAGCACAAATTGCCAAGGAAGCATCCGAGCGAAGGGATGTATCGCCAAGGATGATTCCTTGGCAATTTGTGCTTCGACATAAATTGGTTCATGCCGAAGCTAGATTTCAATTTGATTCGTGCTTCGGTATAAAGCAAATGGAAAATTTGCTCCAATTAGAATTTAGCTTTGGCACGAGTCGATTTGTGACACAGCAAGAATTGCCAAGGAAGCACCCTTGGTGAGGAATATCTCCGCTCAGTATATTTCACACGGATTCAAACGTGAAATCGACGAGGATTTGACATTCGAATCAGATTAGAATATACCGAGCAGAGAGATTGATCGCCAAGGATGTTTCCTTGGCAATTTGTGCTTCGACACAAATTGGTTCATGCCGACGCTAGATTCCAATTCGATTCGTGCTTTGGTAAAAAGCAAATGGAAAATTAGCTCGAATTGGAATTTAGCTTTGGCACGAGTCGATTCGTGACGCAGCACGAATTGCCAAGGAAGCACCCTTGGTGAGGAATATCTCCGCTCGGTATATTTCACACGGATTCAAACGTAAAATCGGTGAGGATTTCACGTTCGAATCAGATTAGAATATACCGAGCGAAGGGATGTATCGCCAAGGATGCTTCCTTGGCAATTCGTCCTTCGACACAAATTGGTTCATGCCGAAGGTAAATTTCAATTCGATTCGTGCTTCGGCACGAAACGAAAAAATAAATTAAAGGAGTTCACAAATATTAATTTTCGTTGCGTTCCAACGATCCAAACTTCAACCTCATAGCCTCTCCGCAGAATGCAGAGAACTATTGTAAATTTAATCCTGAAACTAAGTGTGCAATATTTTGGCTAATTATGTTAGTTTTAGATGTCAAGTACGGGGGGGAATTTCATTACAATTTTGAAAAAAATAGAAAAGAGTTTGAACAAAAGTTCGTATTTTCGACCATAATTTTTATATATTACTCCGAAAAATAAAAAGAACAGAACATTTCTTCATTTTTTTAAGTGTTTTTTGGAGCGCTGTATCTATGTGAAAAATGGTCGTACCGAGATGAAAAAAAGACTTTGAAGCTTCAAGTTTCTAGTTTCGAGATCTTTTGGCAAAATTTATTTGTGAGCTACGGTTATCGCACAATCATAAAAAATAGCTGAGGAAAAAAATTTCCAAATTTATGTTTTTTTCTCAAGGGTTCACGGGCTAGGTCATTTTTTTCCACAAAATTCAATGTATAGGTCAGTTAGCTTGTTGATTCAGCTTTAATTTGGTTGTTTTGTCTCTCTACATCAATTTTTTGCTGAGATATCTGACTCTAAATAAAAAAGATCCTGTTGTCTCTGATCATCGATACCTCAGCAACCAATGATCGGAACGGGAATTAAACGGCAGCTTTGAAAACTTGAATAAGTTTCCTATCTGCCCCTTTCGTTCATCTTTGAGAAAAACATTTTTTCACCCTTATCATTAATTTGAAAAAAGGACAAAAAGTGACTTTTTATAGTTTGTCAGTAAATCTACTACTACTTTACAAATATTGATGGAAAAACTAATGTTGCCGCGTTTTTTTTCAGCGTAATGTAGCCCCAACAGCCCTGTTAATTTTCAAATTGACCCATCGAACCGTTTTTCCGGACTGATGTTTTACAGAACAATTAAAGGCACAAGTGTATTTTTCCTGAACATCGTGTAATCATCTTCAAAATAGAAAGACAAATTATCTTCGACTTTTTTCACAACTTTGCACCAGTTTCTTGTTTAATTTAAGAAAAAAAATTCGAAACATTTCATTTTATTTTAATTCCCTTTAACTTTGTAAAACATTTCAGGAAACAATACTGACTCATTTTTTACACGATTCGGCCTTTGCGTACTATAATTAACGCACTCATCTTTAATTGCATGAATTAAAAGTTGATAACCAAGCTGTATTCAATAGTCGATCTGAGAACATTTATGCGATTAACTCTTGAAATTTTCGACGAAGGTTATTAGGGTTCCAGAAAACAGTTTTTTTTTTAACTAGGCATGAAGAAATATTGATAAAAGTTAAAGTTTACAAAAACTTTAGATTCATTTTTTTTTACCAAAATGTAGAAAAAAGTTACCAATAATAAGATTAGTTTCCAAAAAATTTTAATTGTTTTTTTCTTCCAAAAAAATATTAGTTTTCAAAGAAACTGTTTTTTTGTAACCCTAATAACCTTCCCAGAAAATATCGAGAATTAATCTCATTTAAGTTCTCAGGTCGACTAGTGAATACAGCTTGGGGGTTTTTAATTAACTTTTAATTAACGCAATTAAAGATCAGTGAAATTATGTTGCGCAAAGGTCGAATTGTGTAAAAAATGAGTTTGTATTGTTTCCTGAAATGTTTTACAAATATGAAAAAAAAAAAATTGAAATTTTTCGAATTTTTTTTTCTTGAATTTAACAAGCAACTAGTACAAAGTTGTGAAAAAAGTCGAAGAAAATTGGTTTTTTCATTCTGATGTTTACACGATGTTTAGGAACAATACATTTCTTCCTCTGTTTTGTAAAATTTTAATAAATTGGTCCGGAAAAACAATTCGATGGATAAAATTGAAAGTTTACAGGGCTCTTGGAGGTACAACAAGCAGAAAAACAACCGGGCAACATTAGTCTTTATCAATATTCACAAAGTAGTAGTACATTTACTGAAAAACCATAAAAACTCATTTTTTGTCCTTTTTCAAATTAATATTAATCGTGACAAAAATGTTTTTTTTCTACAAAATCAATAAAAGGATCTTGTAGGAAATTTTTTTAAGTTTTCAAGGCTGCCCGTGCGATCATTGGTTGCTGAGATATCGATGATCGAAGACAAAAGGATCTTTTTCATTCAGTCGGATATCTCAACAAAAAATTGACGTAGAGGGACAAAAAACCAAATTGAAGCTGAATAAACAAGCTAACTGGATACATGGATTTAACTGAAATAACATTCTCGAGAGCGTTGACCCTTGAAACAAAAACCAAAAAATTTAGAAACAAATTTTCTCTCGCTATTTTTTATCGTTGCGCGATAACAGTAGCTCACCAATTTGTTTTGCCGGCAGATCTCGAAACTAGAAACTTGGAGCTTCATGATGCTTTTTTCATCTCGATGCGACCATTTTTCACGCACTTGAAAAAACACTTTGAAAAATTGAAGAAATTTTTGTTCCTTTAATTCTTTAGAGTAGTCTGTAAAAAGTGATATATTTGTTCAAGGGCAGTTGTTCAATTGGCAAGGATGGTCGATAACGTCACAATTTTTGTTGTTTGCAGCAACTCGGAAGCGAGGGACTCAACGGGGTCGGCACGAAAATATCATCGGAAGGCGTGAGATTGTTCTCGATTGTGTCGGTGACAAGGAATGCAAGACAGAATGTGCTCTGCCTCTGCTCTGCCTGTAAGGCTCATGAGAAAATATGTTCTTTATTGCTCGAGCTCTGTCGTGACCGACGAGACAGTGTTTCTTCTCTGTTGCTCGATACCGGTGAACGATGAACAAAATTTCGCCGATCAAGCTTTTGGATAAATCTCCGCCGTCGGATGCAGCAGCACGGTACCCATGTCTTTGTGAGGCGAGCGGTGGACAAAGTGCATATGAAGCGTGGTCGAGGTATTTGTTAAAATTTATTAAAACGGATGGCAAGATGTCACCACCTTTCCACAGGGCAAGTCTTCAACAACTCGGAAGTTAAATTGTAAAAAATGTATGAAAACTTCCAATTTTGGGAAAGTCACCATTTTCTTTCAAATTCGTTCGGGTGAAAATCACGCAAGGAAGGAGGACACTACCGTCACTGCCCATTTTCGACCGTTTTCTTTATTAAAAAAAAAATACAGCAATAAAATATATAATCAAAATAACTTTAAGGCTTCATTAGGTATATATTGAAGTATGTAAAACGAGTTTATTTGAAAAGAATAGAAAATCACGGTGCTCGGGTTGCTATAGCACTACTGGTTTTCAGTCAACCCCCTCCATGCTGTTGAAGTTTGCATCCTAGGAACGCAGCGAAAGCTCTTGCTCACATTTTATTTTTTATATTTTTATTGTTATAGAAGATGTTTTTTTTAAAGATTTATATTGTAGATCGCTAAATAAACATCTTTAAAAATGGTTAGAAGATTTTTGTAAGCAAAGTTTGCTAAAATAAATTTAAGGAATTCACAAACATTAATTTTCGTTGCGTTCCAAAGATACAAACTTCAACCTCATATTCTCTCCGCGAACGCCGTAGAACTATCGTAAATTTAATCCTGGTACTAAGAGTGAAATATTTTCGTTAAATATTTATTTTTAGAAGTCAAGTACGGGGAGAATTTTCAAAATAATTTTTAAAAAAATAGTAACGTGTTTCAAAAACAGTTCGTGTTTTCGACCATCATTTTTATGTACTACTCCGAAAAATTAAAGGAACAGAAAATTTGTTCATTTTGTTCGTGTTTTTTGAAGCGCTGTATCTATATGAAAAATGGTCGCATCGAGATTTAAAAAAAGCCTTTGAAGCTTCAAGTTTCTAGTTTCGCGATCTTCTGGCAAACATTTTTTGTTAGCTGCGGTTATCGCGCAATCATAAGAATAGATGAGGAAAAAATTGCGAAATTTATGTTTTTTTTTCAAGGGTTCACGGGCTAGGTAATTTTTTTTCACGAAACTCAATGTATAGGTCTGCTAGCTTGTTGATTGAGCTTTAATTTGCTTTTTTTGTCTCTACGTCAATTTTTTGCTGAGCTATCCGACTTTAAATGAAAGAAGATCCTTTTATCTTCGATCATCGATATCTCAGCAACCAATGATCGCGATTAAAGGGCAGCTTTGAGAAGTTGAATAAATTTCCTACCAGTCCCTTTCGTTGATCTTTCAGAAAAACATTTTTTCACTGTTAACATTAATTTGAAAAAAAAGGACAAGAAGTGATTTTTTATAGTTTGTCAGTAAATCTGCTACTACTTTACAAATATTGATGCAAACACTAATGTTGCCGCGTTTTTTACAAGCGTAATGTAGCCCCAATAGCCCTGTTAATTTTCAAATTGATCCATCGAACCGTTTTTCCGGACTGATTGATCAATGTTTTAGAGAACAATGAAAGGCACAAGAGTATTGTTTCTAAACATCGTTTAATCATCATCAAAATGGAAAGACCAATTTTCTTCGAATCTTTTCACAACTTTGCACTAGTTTCTTGTTAAATTTAAGAAAAAAAAATCTAAAAATTTCAATTAAAAAAAAATATTTCTTTTAACTTTGTAAAACATTTCAGGAAATAATACTGACTCATTTTTTACCCGATTCGGCCTTTGCGCACTATAATTTCACTAATGTTTAATTGCGTTAATTAAAAGTTGATAACCCCAAGCTGTATTCAATAGTCAATCTGAGAACATTTATGCGATGAACTTTTGATATTTTCTACGAAGGTTATGAGGGTTCGAGAAAATAGTTTTTTTTTTCAAACTAGGCATGAAAAAAAATTGACAAAAGTTAAAGTTAACAAAAACTTTACATTAATTTTTTTTACCAAAACGTAGAAAAAAATTAATTTACCAAATTATTTTTTTTACCAAAGTATTTTTTTACCAAAAACGTAGAAAAAGATTAGTTGGAAAAAAATGTTAAGTGGTTTTTTTTTTCAAAAAGGGATTAGTTTTAAAAGAAAGTGTTTTTTGTAACCCTAATAACCTACGCAGAAAATATCGAGAATTAATCTCATACAAGTTCTCAGATCGACTAGTGAATACAGCTTGGGAGTATCAACTTTTAATTAACGCAATTAAAGGTAAGTGAAATTATGGTGCGCAAAGGTCGAATCGTGTAAAAAAAGAGTCAGTATTGTTTCCTGAAATATTTGACAAATTTAGTAAAAAAAAAGAAATGGAGATTTTCGATTTTTTTTTCTTGACTTTAATAAGCAACTAGTCGTGAAAAGTTGTGCAAAGAGTCGAAGAAAATTGTTTTTTTTTCATTCTGATGATGATTACACGATGTTTAGGAACAATACACTTCTTCCTTTGTTTTGTACAACTTTGAAGAATCGGTCCGGAAAAACGGTTCGATAGATCAAATTGAAAATTTACAGGGCTACTGGGGCTACATTAAGCAGAAAAACAACCAGGCAACATTAATCTTTCCATTAATATTTAAAGTGTTGTACATTTACTATAATATATAAAGTAGTAGTACATCTACTGAAACACCATTAAAAGTATTTTTTTGTCATTTTTCAAATTAATATAAATGGTGAAAAAAATGTATTTTTTTTTGTAAAAAATCAACGAAAGGGTCGTGTAGGCAATTTGTTTAAGTTTTTAAAGCCGCCCTTACAATCATTGGTTGCTCAGATATCGATGATCGAAGGCAAAAGGATCTTTCTACATTCAAAGTCGGATATGTCAGCATAAAATTCACGTAGAGAAACAAAAAACCAAATTGAAGCTGAACAAACAAGCTAACTGAGCTATACATGTATTTAACTCAAATAACATTCTCGAGCGTGTGGACTTGAAAAAAAAACTCAAAAAATTTGGAAACAAATTTTCTCTCGCTATTTTTTATTATTGCGCGATAACAGTAGCTCACAAATTCATTTTGCCGACAGATCTCGAAAGTAGACATTTGAAGCTTCATAATGCGTTTTTTCATCTCGATGCGACCATTTCTTACATTCATACAGCGCTTCAAAAAACACTAGATTAACACTATGTTAGACGAGAGAGCTGGAGAAGTTTTGTTTCCATAATCTAATGCGGCCTTTTGGTCGAAAATAAAACTATTTTTAGTCGGTGAATTTGTCCCCATAGATAATAGGTTTACAAGAGTTGAGAATTGCGACTGCCGGCATGGCATCGCCAAAGATGCTTTTCAGCGCCGGAAACTTAAAAAAATAGCTCGAAAACCGCTTTAAAACTGTTTTTTGCTATAAACGAATATTCATCATATTTTTGGAGGTTATAAGAATGTTTTAAAAGTGTTTCCAAAATATGATTTTTCGAACATTTTCCACCGGCGCCCTCCTTTAAACATATCGCGATCGTAAAATTTCACCGCTCTTCTGTAGAGCGAGACTCCTGCGATCGCCATTGCTGGACAATTCGATCCTTGGAGGAACCTGCCGAAGATGAATCCCGGCAGAGAGAAAAAAATGCTAAACGTATTTATTTTCGCAATAATTATAAGATTTCACCACTTTTTCGCAAAGTGAGACTCGGTCGATCTCGTTCGCTCGCGAATTTGGTCGGCCGCAGACAACCTGCCGAAAAAAAGTCATGGCAGAGAGAAAAATTCCGAACGCATTTGTTTAAACAATGAGCATTCTAAAATTTTGCAACTCGTTTGTAGAGTAAGTCTCGAGCGATCTCGCCCGCTCGAGATTTTGGCAGAGATCGAACTTGTCGACGATAAGCAGCATCGAGATTCAAAATAGTCCTCGAGCGTATTTGTTTAAATCAATTAAAAAGGGATGGGAAAATGTCAGCACCCTTCCACAATACGAGTCTCTAGCAAACACGCCGTTTGCTAGAAAATTCAACCGTTATGGAATTTACTCCGATGACCGTCGTCGACAAAAGAAATTGATTTGAGGCAATTTTTTTAAACAATTGGCGATCGAACAATTTCACCGCTCTTCCGTAGAGCGAGGCTAGCAATCTTTATTGCGCGATAAGTTGACTGAAAACTAGCACTGCTAGTTTTCAGTCAACCCTCTCCTTGCTGTTGAAGTTTGCATCGTTGGACCGCAACGAATGCTCGTGCTCACATTTTATTTTTTATATTTTTATTGTTATAGAAAATCTTTTTTTTAAGATTTATATTGTAGATCGCTAAATAAACATCTTAAAAAATAGTTAGAAGATTTTTGGCTAAAATCGAATATTCATCATATTTTTGGAGGTTATAAGGATTTTTTAAAAGTTTTTCCAAAATATGATTTTTTGAAAATTTTCCACCGGCGTCCTCCTTTAAACATATCGCGATCGTAAAATTTCACCGCTCTTCTGTAGAGCGAGACTCCTGCGATCGCCATTGCTGGACAATTCGATCCTTGGAGGAACCTGCCGAAGATGAATCCCGGCAGAGAGAAAAAAATGCTAAACGTATTTATTTTCGCAATAATTATAAGATTTCACCACTTTTTCGCAAAGTGAGACTCGGTCGATCTCGTTCGCTCGCGAATTTGGTCGGCCGCAGACAACCTGCCGAAAAAAAGTCATGGCAGAGAGAAAAATTCCGAACGCATTTGTTTAAACAATGAGCATTCTAAAATTTTGCAACTCGTTTGTAGAGTAAGTCTCGAGCGATCTCGCCCGCTCGAGATTTTGGCAGAGATCGAACTTGTCGACGATAAGCAGCATCGAGATTCAAAATAGTCCTCGAGCGTATTTGTTTAAATCAATTAAAAAGGGATGGGAAAATGTCAGCACCCTTCCACAATACGAGTCTCTAGCAAACACGCCGTTTGCTAGAAAATTCAACCGTTATGGAATTTACTCCGATGACCGTCGTCGACAAAAGAAATTGATTTGAGGCAATTTTTTTAAACAATTGGCGATCGAACAATTTCACCGCTCTTCCGTAGAGCGAGGCTAGCAATCTTTATTGCGCGATAAGTTGACTGAAAACTAGCACTGCTATTTTTCAGTCAACCCTCTCCTTGCTGTTGAAGTTTGCATCGTTGGACCGCAACGAATGCTCTTGCTCACATTTTATTTTTTATATTTTTATTGTTATAGAAAATCTTTTTTTTAAGATTTATATTGTAGATCGCTAAATAAACATCTTAAAAAATGGTTAGAAGATTTTTGGCTATAAACGAATATTCATCATATTTTTGGAGGTTATAAGGATTTTTTTAAAGTTTTTCCAAAATATGATTTTTCGAAAATTTTCCACCGGCGTCCTCCTTTAAACATATCGCGATCGTAAAATTTCACCGCTCTTCTGTAGAGCGAGACTCCTGCGATCGCCATTGCTGGACAATTCGATCCTTGGAGGAACCTGCCGAAGATGAATCCCGGCAGAGAGAAAAAAATGCTAAACGTATTTATTTTCGCAATAATTATAAGATTTCACCACTTTTTCGCAAAGTGAGACTCGGTCGATCTCGTTCGCTCGCGAATTTGGTCGGCCGCAGACAACCTCCTGAAAAAAATCATGGCAGAGACAAAAGTTCCGAACGCATTTGTTTAAACAATGAGCATTCTAAAATTTTGCAACGCGTTTGTAGAGTAAGTCTCGAGCAATCTCGCTCGCTCGCTCGAGATTTTGGCAGAGATCGAACTTGTCGACGATAAGCAGCATCGAGATTCAAAATAGTCCTCGAGCGTATTTGTTTAAATTAATTAAAAAGGGATGGGAAAATGTCAGCACCCTTCCACAATACGAGTCTCTAGCAAACACCCCATTTGCTAGAAAGTTCAACCGTTATGGAATTTACTCCGATGACCGTCGTCGACAAAATAAATCGATTTAAGGCCATTTGTTTAAACAATTGGCGATCGAAAAATTTCACCGCTCTTCCGTAGAGCGAGGCTAGCGATATTTATTGCTCGAAAATTAGACCCTTCGAGAACCTGCCGAAGATGAACCCTGGCAGAGATAAAAATGCCGAACGCATTAATTTAAACATTGAGCATTGTAAAATTTTACCACTCTCTTGTAGAGTGAGTTTCGGGCAATCTCATTCACTCGAGATTTTGGCAAAGATAGAATTCGTCGACGGTAAACGGCATCGGGATTACAAATAGGGCTCGAGCTTATTTGTTTTAATTTAAAAACATGTGTAAATGCCAGCATCCTTCCACAAAACGAGTCTCTAGCGAACCCCGTTTGCCAGAAAGCTCAAGCGAATAAAATTTTCACCGATGACCGTCGTCAAAAAAATTAATCGATCCAAGGCAGTTTGCATATATAATGTAAACTGTTACAATGTTTCACCGCTCTCCTGCCGAGCGAGCGTATGCTTCCAAGCGTACCATGGTCGCTAAGCGTGTGTGCATACGCGCTTCGCGATCCTCGCCTTTGCTCTCTGCGCGTGGTCGGCGTAGCGCAGATAACACTCACACACACGACCGCGCTTAGCGATCGTCGCCTTCTTTCCAAACACAGCCGGCGTATGGAACATACACACTCACACACACACGTGCGCGCTTAGCGATCGTCGACTACGCGGCCTCGACACTTCGTCCCAGTGCGAAGTATCGGGGCCAAATTCGCGAGCGTTGCGCCATCCGTCGGTAGTAACTCGTAGCTAAAAACTGCGAGATCTGCGCTACCGACGTAACGAGAGGCCGCGTCGAAATTTTCCGACGTGTGGCACATGGCCTTAAAGACTAGTTTATACTTATATTTGACTAAATCCATCCGCATTTTTTTTTTCAGATGATCCACTTCGCCGCAATGTTGGTCACCGCAAACCGTGTATATAAAAACATTATTTCATTGACGGCCATTTGCCACTAAACAATGTAATATTTTTCAATAAAAAAATTACTGAAAGTTCTTCAAGATGTGTTCTTTAAGATGGTATATTGATCGATTAAAAAAGTTTTGTAGTTTTCTTTAAAAAAATTCATGAAAAAGGCCTTTTTTTTACGCTACAAGTGGGGGTAACGCCTTAAATCCTTCCTCCAAGCACTAGATAGGTTCATGCGAAAAGTAAATGCGTTTGACTTTTTTTTGTTTCGGATGATTTGTTTCCGAGTAGCAGTGGTCACGGTGAAGGACGATTTTTAATCAATGGCTTGCACAAACCATTGCATGTGCCACATTTATAAATATTTTTAAATACAAAAATTGTAAAAGATACCAAAAACCATACTCTTTCATGTGAACAAAAAAAAATGTGTAACATGCTCATGTTTTCCCACAATCAATTTACGAAAATTCCTCTTTATTATTGCCACGAGATTGGTGTAACCCGTTAAAAGTTCACATCCTACAGAATTTACGGATAATTTGATCAATAGTTTTATCGGGAGGCATTGTATCAGTACCTCCGTACGAAAAACGACCCCAATTTACGGCCACAAACATTAAATTATTACTATTATTATGTCGTTGTTACTATTATTATGGTTGTTCCCTTGATGTTGCCCTTATTCCAAAATGTGGCAAATATTACTGAATAAGTACGAGCATCGTGACGAAAGCGATCGTTATCTGCATGCGTGTTTGTGAACCGAGGCTTTTATTTTATTACCGCTAATCCTATTTAATTTCAATATTTCGTTGGTTATTTTCGTGAAATTCAGAAATAAATTAAACTTATCGTTTGATTTTATCATCGCTGGTTCAATTTCATTTTGATATTTAGAGAAACAGTCGGAAGGGCTTCAACGGAAAATGTATGAAAGCATTGGGATGAGGTTCCGAAAACCCCCAACCTCTAATCAAGCTGAAATTTTCCACAAACCTTCCTTTCAATATTTTAAGGGGAGAGTAGGCGTTTCAGCGTGAAAAAAAAACACTTTTTTGCGATTTTTTTTTCATCTATATAGATAGAGTAAATTTATTGAAACCTTTTGTACATTGTTGAGTGTCATTTCAAGAACATTCCGTGAAATTTGTACGCGAGAATATCCACAAACAAGCCAGTGCCGCGTTTTTCTCGAAACCACTTTTTCAAAGTCCGTGTTCACTGGCATTTGAAAACTACATGACCGATTTATTTCAAACTTGGTACGCATTTTCTACGTATAAAATACTTCCCCCCAACGGTTAGTTTGAGATTTTTTTTTACATTGAGGGGGTTTTCCACCCCCACAATGGCGGAATTTTTCGTGAAAAATAGCACTTTTCACTTTACATGACCACCAAAAATTTAGAAATGAAAAAAAAATTATCAAAGACCGTTGGGGGAGGATTCGATGATACTTCGACTAAATTTTAATGGTCCTTGATTTTAGATAATTTCTAGCTGAGATAAAGTGAACACCGCAAATTGTGTTTTTTCAAATTCGTTCTTGGAAAAGCTCTGTCACCGGCTTGTTTGTGGATATTTTCGCGTACAAATTTCACGGAATGTTCTTGAAATGACACTTAACAATGTACAAAAGGTTTCGACAAATTTACTCTATCCATATAGATGAAAAAAAATTCGCAAAAAAAGTGTTTTTTTTTCACGCTGAAACCCCTACCCTCCCCTTAAGACAAATCCGAAAAGGATTTTTGGCGACGCGCAATAGTTTTCGACATATTGAATTTTTTAAGTATTTTCTAATGCGCGCCGACTATATTTATATCAGCTACGTCTCCGTTAATACCTATATATGTTATCGCGCTCTACGTTTTGTCCAAACAAACCAAAAACCTAAACAAACCCAAGCAAACCCAAAAAGTATTGCGGGTCGCCAAAAACCCCTTTAGAGGTTGTCTTAAAATATTAAAAGGGCGGTCCGTGCAAAATTTCCGTTCGATTGGAGGTTAGGGGTTTTCGGAACCTCACCCAAGCATTGTACTCATACTTTTAGCCTCCACATTTAGCACAGGAAAGGAATGTAATTAGCGCACAAAGTTTATCGAGGGAAGGAAATCTCCGTGAAAGGGCATGGGGTTGCGAAGAAGTCTCTCATTTCGAGTAGAGTGCCCTTCACTTCCTCTTTCCGGATTCGGGTATCATTTTTAATCGTTGTTGTAGCATCGTCTCATTAAAAAAAAGACATTAGCGCGTGAGAAATAAAAAATCCCACAGGTACACCTGATCCTGCCAGTTTTTCCACGAGCCTTTTCAACGACGCGAAATCACGTGGACTTTTGGTCACGCATTTCAAAACTTCAGCGTATTCGACGTGCAGGTAAACAGGCGATAGTCCTTGTTATCGATGGTGGAAAAATGTATCACGTGTAACGAGACACATCATTGAGCTTGAACCTGGAATGCGCAGGCCTTCAATTTTTCGCAGCGCGCTGGTACACACGTTGGTTAACGATTTTGTCATAATCGCGTACATTTTCAACACGCCGCGACTGTTGACCCCAAGTGCTCAATATTTCCGAATATTTGACAAACGACATGCAAAACCGACTTGTCACATTACAGTCGGATACTAAAGATAACAAGATACTAAAGATAACGAAAAAAAAATTATTGAATGAAAATATATCCACAGTATATTTTCAGATACACCCCGAAAAAGGAAGGGCAGCGTAATATTCACACGAGAAAAATAGTTTCCATTCATTTTATTTAGTTGAACAATTGTCACGATTTTTTTTTGGTAGTGTATTGAGAGTATCTCAGTATGTTGGATAGAAAAACAGAATTTGTTCCTTGTGGCATTGAAATTTCGATGAATTTTACGTGTCTTGATTTATAATGACATATGACAGTGAAGTTTTCACCTTTGGAACGCGACGAAAATTAGTTTTTCTGAGTGCCAAAATATTTTTGCCGGCGAATCCGAGATACGTCAATCACTCAAACGTTTCGGAGGAACCTTACTAAAAATCTACAGCATAAACTAGCCAGAAAATGTGTTTGATAATAATCAAGATGAAGAAACAAAAAATAGAGAAGAACTTTCGTTGCATTCCAACGATGCAAACTTCAACAGCGCTGTGACATTGAAGTTTGCGTCGTTTGAATGCAACGATTTTTTCGCTCTTTTTCCATTTCTTTATTATTATGCTTACCGAAAGCCTTCTCTTTTTGCAAATTGACTTTGTAAATCTCTAATAAGAATTCGTAAAAACATTTGAGTGATTTTCTCAGCCAAAAAAAAATCATCAATCAAAAACAATTATTTTTCGTTGCACTCCAACAATTATGATTTATAAACACGTGACCTCAATTTCAGCGGAATTATTTTATTTTTCAAGCGAATATATATTCCTTGTAATTCATGAATTACAAGAAATAGATAATTATTCAAACTGCAGTACTTTTCCCGAAGTGCATACAAAAAATCTCGATAATATTTTACGTTCGACAAAAAAAATAAACTTCGATCGTACCATGGGTAAAAAATGAAATAAAAACAAAGCCAAATTAATCTACTTTCGGGATGTACCTGTAATTTTGCGATGCGATTTTTTTCGTACTCTTTCCTTATTTTGGTGGCGATCGTAGAATCACGAAAATTCCAGGAGCATATGGGCTCATCCACTTTAGCACTGATTTTTCTGTTTTCAATGACTACCAAATTCGCTTACACCGTAGTCATCGAAAATAAAAATAAAAACTGCAAATAACACGTTTAAGCGACGGAGAGATCGTTGCTTCGCGGAGTGCTCTGCGACGGAATTATATAACGCATAATTTTGATGCAGGCGGGAATCGGGGTACCGTAGTGCAATTTTTTTTCGCTGCTACGAATATATTCCTCGACCGACAGACCGCGCGGTAATTTTTTTTTTACTTTTTTTGTTCTTCAGATAAGTTTTTCGATTGAAATTATCGAGCAAGAAATTAAGGTCCCCGATGTGTTTGTTGATTCGATCTTTTTTTTTCATTTAAATAAAAAGGAGCACGATTTTCGAGAAGCGAAGGCGAACGGGACCATCGAATACGACTGAACGACGCGGCGCGTGGGTTTGGACTGAGCCCGTGAGACTCTGTGTTCTCTCGCTCACTATGTACACGCACGTCTACTTTGCGCGCCGGTGTGTTCGCTCTGTCTCTCTCGCCCTTCTTACGCCCCGCGCTTACCTCTTCGCTTCGATTCATGTCTCTTACAGACCGGGCCTGAATCACTCGAAGATAATGAGAGGTTTCGATACGTCGTTGCTGAAGGTTTTGAAGGTTTTGCCTCTGTCGATCTATTATGCTATCCAAAATTTGGATAACATTCCGAAAAGCACATACCGCCCATTAATTTGGAATTTTGTGTATCCATGTGTTTTGACTCGCCAAGCATGAATATGATAGTGAAGAAACCCGCAAATTTGATTTTCAGGGTCAAAACCCACAAAAACTGATTTTTTAAAAGTTTTTCTATTTTATTTCAATAAATGTGGATCTTAGAGAAAAATGTTTCCTACAAAAGTTGTAGCCTATGAAAACATTGATATTTAATGTGATATACAGATTTTGTCTAAAACCATTCGGTTTCGAGAAAAATGGGAAAATGTTCCAAAAAGAACATTTTGCCAAACTCCATTACTTTCGATATTACTAACTTACACACTTTACCGCGGGAAGATTATAGTTTAGTCTTTGAAGTGCAGTTTAGTCTTTAAAACCAAATGAAACCCAAACAAAAAAGCAAAAAAATAAAATAAAATTCAAAAAAGCAAAAAATAGAATGAAATACAGCAATAAATAAACATGAACTTTAAATACTAAACTCCAACCTTCCCGCGGTAAAGTACGGAAGTACTTATACGTATCGAAACTAATGGAGTTTAGCAAAATCAACTTGTGGGAGCATTATCCGATTTTTCTCGAAACAGAATGGTTTTAGACAAAATCTGTATATTACATAAACTAACAATCTTTTTATAGGCTACAACTGTTGTAGAAAACATTTTTCTCTAAGATTAATATTTATTGAAATAAAATAAAAACACTGAGAAATCAGATTTTGTGAGTTTTGACCTTGAAAATCAAATTTGCGGGTATTTCCACTATCATATTCGTGATTGGCGAGTCAAAATGTATAAGTACACGAAATTCCAATTTAATCGGCGATATGAGCTTTTTGGAACTACACTCCAAAATTTGACTAGACACTATAAAAAAGAGGACCATTTCAAATCTCTCACGTTGCTTCCTTGTGTATTTTGGCATTAATCGTTATGCAACCTGTTCTAGCGAGAAATTTTGGTTTGATTTTTTACTATTCATGAAGGAAACCACGTATTCGGAGTAAACTTTTCTTTATTTTTGCCACTCCATAGAGTTATTATTCTACGATATTAGAGTTTGCATTGTTGGAACGCAACGAAATTTTAGTAGCCCGAACTTTTTGCAACAAATTTGGGCTATGAAAATCTACAGGTCAAATCTGCCAACCAAGATTTCTGATGACGACGACAATGAAAATGAAGAAAGAATTTTCGTTGTATTCAAACGATGCAAACGTCGACATTGTATTACTCTATACTTTTCCATAAAAAATCAACAACGTGTCGAAAATGCAGCGTCAAATTTTCATTAAATTTAGCAGTACAACATTTCTTAAGCACCTTTGAAACGGAGAAAATCCATAGCTCGGAGTTTAATTGAATGGTCTTAGCATAATTTTTGGAAAATTCCAATTATGCAAGAATGAATCTCATTTACGTTCAATGTTGGACATATGCCAATTCCGTTTAATTTTAGTGCAAATTTTTAATGCACTATTCGTGACTTTCCTTCGATATAACAAAAAAAGCACAGTAAATGAAAATTCCAAGTGCAAAAGATGGAGACGAAAATGTTTCAACCTTGAGAAAAATGTCAGATGATGTGATATCGTTTATCAACATTTCATCTCTCCCTTGTTATTTGTGTTCAACTTTTTGTTATTTTGGCATATCATGTTAATTTATAAATCCATGCCAACCCGAATATTTGCAGTTTGCATTTATCCGGTTTGAATTTATCCAAGTTTATCTGAAAAAATAGATACATTTCAGATAAATTTGAAAGCCTATCGGCTTGCTTCCCGAATTTTTCGCAAGAGTTTAAGGGCTTGCGCCTAGTTGAGATTTTTTGAAATATCGATTCTTTGGTTTTTGACGAACTTGCCAAATACAATGTTCCAAAAATATTCTTCAAAATTCTTAAGTCGATCCGTTCAAAATTTCAAACGCGTTTTCCTCAAAATGACTTTCTCAACGTCGGTCACCACGATATCTCAAAAACCACTGCACCCCCACTTGCGATTTTGAAAAAATCGATTTTTTTATTGCATTTTTTTGAAGTATAAGTATCTGAGAATATGTTCTGAAAATTTCAAGTCGATCCGAACAAAATTGACTGAGATAAACTGAAATTTAACACTTCGTGTAAACTGAAATTGAAACTTTAAACGCGTTTTTCTCAAAATGGCATTTCTGAAGTTGGTGACCAAGATTACTCGAACACTAATGAACCGATCTTCTTGAAATTTTGCAGGCTTATTTAATACATAAAAATGTAGTCTTTAATCGTTCGATTTTTTTTCGAAAAAAATGGCCGTTTTATAGCCAAAAAACGGCCGTTTTTTTCGTTAAAATCGAACCATTAACTTTCACTGTCCGCCATTTTGTGAAAAATGAATATTTTTTAAAATCCTTCGATTAAAGACTGGTTTATACTTATATTTGACTAAATCCATCCGCATTTTTTTTCAGATGATCCACTTCGCCGCAATGTTGGTCACCGCAAACCGTGTATATAAAAACATTATTTCATTGACGGCCATTTGCCACTAAACAATGTAATATTTTTCAATAAAAAAATTACTGAAAGTTCTTCAAGATGTGTTCTTTAAGATGGTATATTGATCGATTAAAAAAGTTTTGTAGTTTTCTTTAAAAAAATTCATGAAAAAGGCCTTTTTTTTGCGCTACAAGTGGGGGTAACGCCTTAACATTTTACGAGCTTCCGTTACATATCGAAAAGCAGTGCTCGGCCAAAAGGAACTTTTTCTTTTCGGTGCATAGTTTTTCTTTTCAACGAAAATAGAGTGTTTCTTCACCGTCAATCGATACATTAACTTTGGACAGGAGCGATTTAAAAAAAATCAATATTTGATGAAATCCTTCGTCCGAGCACTAGATAACTTCATGCAAAACCTATATGCGTTTGATTTGTTTTATTCGGAGTGACTCCCCGTCCGATTATCGGACAAATAACCGTATGTTATTCGTCCGGATAGCGGCTCAGTTCACGCCGTATTTTCAGTAGGCGTGCGTATTATTGTGATTCCTGTCACCTAGCATCCGGATAAATAACATACATGTAATCGTCCGCATAGAATGTGTTAAAATGTCAAACAAACTATCCGGACGAATAATTTACACGAATTCGTCCGAATAAAGTCTTTATAATGTTGCTTCGGTTTGTTTGGGTTCGTGTTTGTTTATTTGTTTGTTCATATTATTGTGTTTGTTTGGGTTTATTTTTTTTATATTATTGTGTTTATTTGTTTGGGGCGTTGTACAGCGTGAATTGCCGAAGCGTTTTTTAAAATTTCGGTTCACATTTAAAAACATTTTTCAATACAAAATTGCGAAAGATACTTAACATGATACTCTCGACTGTAAAAAAATTCAAAACCTGCACACGCTTTGCTAGAAAAAATTCGCGAAAATTCCACTTCTCCAGCCCCGAGGTGCAACCCGAAGAGCATCTCGCGGCGCGAGAAGAATCTTCCCGTAAAAAAACCCGAGCAGTTTTCCCGCAAAAAATGTGAGTGCGCCATGCTCGGGAGTTTCTCAATTTTCGCCAAGTGGCGATCTCTTAGTCTCTGCTTGTTTGTACCGAGATTTCTGCAAAGCGGAAAAGTAAGAGATGCGCGTCCTTGCGACTTCTCCACTACTTTTATCCATATTTTCCATTTGTAAGTACCGCGGTAACAGCTGTTTCTCCGTTCGCCGAGCCGCGGATAAAGAAACGTGAAAACATAGCCTACTTGCAATAAACGTAACGGTAGCATCAGAATGCAAAGAAACTTTGTTCGAAAGAGGGCCGCGGGAACTTGAATTCCTCACTGTGGTGGCACGGTGGGCAATTCTTTTTTCACTTTTTTTTTGTCGCGATAAAATTGATGCTCCACAAAAAGAGGAGTGCGCAAGAGAATTCCATGAAACTGACAATAACACATGAAAAAGAAACCGCATATCGATCGTGAACAATCGTCCATACGACTGTCAACGTATGCACACGTATATGTGTGCGTGAATAATAGAAACGGGAACGTGTCTTTTAGTGCGTTACGTACTACAGTTGAAGTCGAGAGGGAAAAATGTTGACGCGAAATAGCGAGGAGTCAAATGTGACGAGAGTCTCTTTCATGGAGTACATTAAAATGATATAAGGTAATGCTCGAAAGAGACGGGAAAATCCTAACACCAGTGTCCTGGTAGATTGAAGGTACACGTCGAAATGGAGAGGCTGGTGCCATTTCTTCGAGCTTTTATCGTTATGAGCTACGGAAAAAAATGTTGCTCCACGAGGAGTAAAGAGAAAGTACGTCCTACGTGTTTACTGTATCGACTTCGGTTTATTGCTTTAAAATAAAATCGTATTGCTTTCGTATGAACTGTTTCTTCGTCATTTTGGGATGAACGTCTATTGAAAACTTAACTTTCAACGAATACATTTTTATTATACACGGATGTGAACTTGAGAAAATGGTATTGGGCCTTTAAAACTTCGTTGAACATTAACGGGCTACATTAAAAAATGGAATTTTCCAAAAATATTTTTATTCAACAGTATCACCTTTTAGCTATATTCCCTGAAAATTTCATTGAAATATTCCGAAAATTGAATGAGCTGTGGCTTTTTACAGTCGGTCGGGCGAGCGGTATCGGCACCATACTGCCGTCATATGGAAGACGGCGGCATCTACAAAGAAAAATCGAAAATGCGTTTTTGATACCGTTGGAATCAGTATAAAATTTTCCATCATTCTGTATAATAAAACGCATTTTCGATTTTTTTTGTCGACGACTTCGTTGAACATTAAGGCGGGATATACATTTACAACGATCAAAAAATCGATTTCTTTTTTTTAAACAATAGAACTATATATGTACAATATTGACTATATCTATAACTATATCGAAATTGGCGTGCAGGATAACTCAAAAACTATTAAGCCGATTGAGTTGATACTTGGTAGAAATGTTGATAATATTGGTACTTCCTACTAGACGAAAATGGTTTTTGAAAAATAAAAAAAAAAAAACTACTTTTTTAATCCACATTTTACAGAAATGTTGCGTGAAATGTTGATTTTTTTGCAAATGCGTGCCATTTTCTCAAATTTTCATTTTCTTCATTTCAATTGCCGTCACATAGAAATTATACATGTTCAAACGGAAAAATGGTTGAACTTTTTTGCAAATCAAAGTCTACGGGAAGCTGGACTGCACGCCGATTCGCAACTCCCGCCGCGAGCTTGCTGTGACACTCTGCCACAGCTCCGGCATTTTGATGATGAATTCAATTTAAAAAATTGTTTCGTATACTATACTATTCTATATACTATTAAAGTATACCATACCTAAAGTTTGATAATTGTAGAATAATTATTCCTTAGTTTAAAAAATCCCTGAATATTGCTTATTTGTTTTCTGCCTAAATGTATATCCCGCCTTAAGGGGTATACCAGTGTGACACTTAAAAAAATCGATTTCTTTGTTGCTTTTTTCGACAGCTAGATGCTTTCAAGAATATCTTTATCATTTATATCATTTTATCTTGCAAAAATCGATAGTTAAATCTTTAAAACGCGTTTTTCTCGGAATGAGATTTTTCAAATTTACTGACATTGTAACTCAAAGAGCAATTATCCGATTGACTTGAAATTTAAACTGAGTACTCTTGAATATATTTACTCTATAATGACGTGGAATATTTTTGATTGGATGAAAATTGACGATTTGGCACTGAAAAAAACGACCATTTTAAAGGCAAGAAAACAGACTTTTTTTCATAACTACGCCATTTTGTTAGATTTTGATATTTTTCGAAGATCCTACGTCATTGTACAGGAAATACCTTCCAGTTTAACGACATTTTTTCCTTTTTCGGTTTCAGCTACTCAATCGGCCGGAATCGTGTCAGCAGTAAAGAAACTTTTTTTGGCGCCTCCAAAGGCAGCGCAGAAGTGGCTTGGATATCAATGTTTTTGTATGGAAAAGTTATGTAATATAGGTCAAATGTAGCCAAATATATTCTCAAGTTTCCGAAACATCTAATTGAGTACTTTTCTTCCAAAAAATTCCCGAAAATCACCCAAATTTTCTGCGTTCACACGGATATAGCCCCTTAACGGGCTACGTCTACTTAGGTGGGTAAGAACATTGCATTTTCGAAAAATATTTTTATTCGACAGTATCACCTTTCAGTTATATCCACTGAAAATTCCATTGAAAGATTCCGAAAGTTGAATGAGCTTCTTAAGGGGTTACCCCCACTTGCGATTTTGAAAAAATCAATTTTTTTTATTGCATTTTTTTGAAGTATAAGTATCTGAGAATATGTCCTGAAAATTTCAAGTCGATCCGAACAAAATTGACTGAGATATGAGCGTTGAAAGAGAAGAATCCGTTGTGAAATTGAAACTTTAAACGCGGTTTTCTCAAAATGGCATTTCTGAAGTCGGTGACCAAGATTACTCGAACACTAATGAATCGATCTTCTTGAAATTTTGCAGGCTTATTTAATACATAAAAATGTAGTCTTTAATCGTTCGATTTTTTTTTTCGAAAAAAATGGCCGTTTTATAGCCAAAAAACGGCCGTTTTTTTCGTTAAAATCGAACCATTAACTTTGACTGTCCGCCATTTTGTGAAAAATGAATATTTTTTTAAATCCTTCGATTAAAGACTAGTTTATACTTATATTTGACGAAATCCATACGCATTTTTTTTTTCAGATGATCCACTTCGCCGCAATGTTGGTCATCGCAAACCGTGTATATAAAACATTATTTCATTGACGGCCATTTGCCACTATACAATGTAATATTTTTCAATAAAAATATTACTGAAAGTTCTTCAAGATGTGTTCTTTAAGATGTTATATTGATCGATTAAAAAAGTTTTGTAGTTATCTTTAAAAAAAATTCATGAAAAAGGCCTTTTTTGCACTACAAATGGGGGTAACGCCTTAATTCCTTGAGAAAATTAAGAATGGCTTTTAACAGTCGGCCGGTCGAGTGGTAGCAGCACCGTACTTGCAACTTTAAACACGTTGTTCTCGAAACACTGTTTTCAAATTCGGTGGACATGATATCTTGAGAACCATTCGATGGATTGTTTCCAAATTTACAGGAGATACGATGAAAAACGTTTAAAGGTCATTGACGATCTCACTTTTCTAAAAACAAGCTTTATTTTTTAATGGTTACGTAAAAATGACGACTTTTTTCACAGATTTTGTATACTCGGGTTTCAAATAGTCGCCGCGTTGTTAAAAAAAAATATTTAAAAAATCAACGATCGTCAACGACTCGTGTTTATCGTTAACTTGAATAACCCGTTTAGTTGTTAGATTTCGGATACACCATCTAAGCTTGAGAGTGTCCACCGTCAAACGTCGCGAAAAAAATTTCCTTATCTACCAACGGCTGCTTTTGTTGTTTTTTCCTGTATTTTTGGTGATTCTTTATAAAGGCTCTCAATATTGTAAATATACCTTTGTGTAAAAGAAAATCCGTTTCTTTTTCACCGACCGTTTCCCAGAAAAAAATGTGGAATCTGGCCATTTTTTTCGGGGCTCTAGGTAGATGTAGCCCATCAATCTGCATTTGCAAGCACCTACTTGCGTTATTAAAAATCGCGGATCAGTCAAAAACCGTGTCCCTTATTTATTGCACATTTTCTCAAAGATTGAACATCCC
This sequence comes from Ophion slaviceki, assembly GCA_944452715.1. Classification (NCBI taxonomy): domain Eukaryota; kingdom Metazoa; phylum Arthropoda; class Insecta; order Hymenoptera; family Ichneumonidae; genus Ophion; species Ophion slaviceki. The sequence goes on along the minus strand of OX101785.1, from coordinate 25,312,882 downwards.
GAAGCTTATGATGTATCGCGGCGGAATATCAAATTTCCAAAAGTTTTTATCCCTTCTCACGTCCGACATAGGTCGTTAGCGAAAAGAATGTGAGGATCGCTTTCGAGATTCGAAGGCTACAAAAAGGTGAGTAAGTGATGTCTGCCAACTGAAGCTTAGACAGTGAATTTTTCTCAATTTTACTTCGGTGTTTTGAGAATATTCCTCAAGGGGTATCATAATCGGAATAAAGCAACCTAAAGAAGCATCAAGCAGCCTAAAGAAAATCCGATCATTAATCAAAATGTATCGCGCCAAAAATAACTCTGTATTGTTATTATAAGAAATAATATGCAAATCTTACCATTCTCAAAATTACTGAATAGTTTGGTGGATTCTGACGTCAATCTGATCGGACGTAATCACTAGTAGGAAAATGAGGGCCCTGTGCAATCAAAGCCACCCTTCGTGGCTGGTGAAGTGCCGCAACTACATCAACATTTGGAATCTGACCACTTCAGTCTTTTAATTTTCCCCAATCAGCACGGTGCATCTCCGTAAGTTAAAACGAAAATCCAGGTTCCGTCTTACGAATTACCATCACGAGAAGTTGACCAGGCGTGTGCCAACTTTTACCCAGCTCGCTTGGTCATTGGGGTGATCGGGTAGGCGATGGGTACTAGAGATTGCTGTGATGGATATCGCTGTATAAAAAGGAAATGACAAAACGCGAAAGTCACGATTATTAAGGGGAAAACTCGTTGACTTGTTCGAGTTGAGTTGATGATATAGGGATGAAAAAGTTGGAAAGACCCCGGAAAAGTACAGTTGGAACTACTTTTCCCCATTCTTCCTTGGACTATTTCTATTTTTTTTTGTCATTAACTTTTATCGCTGTAGAACGCGATAACGAACATAGTCTTACTTTTTACCATCCAAAATGCTGCAGATACATTGAAGACGTATTTCCCCTTCCTCACAGTTTCGCTTCTTTTCTGTCTTTCCCTTCGACTAATCTTCTCTTCGAACCGAAGGGAAGCATCGCGCAAGGGTGTAAATAAATCCGTGGACTTGTGAAGAAAACTTTTCGACCCTCTTGCTTGTTTGATCTTATATATATATATATAATCTTTGGATGATCTTTTATGGGTACTTGAGGATTCAACGCGAGAAAACCGATCGTGAAAGCCCTTAGGCGCTTCCAGAAGGATGCTTACAGAATACACAAATATACAGATGGTTTTCCAGCCTACGCATACATGCTCAGGTGTCATTCAACCAAGATTCCCATCCTTTCACAAAGATCTAACGTTTTAGCAGAGACCTAAAGATAAATATTTTGGGAGAAATAAAGCAAAGGGAGAAAGATTAAATTTTCCTTTCGAATAATTCGACTTAAGGCGGTATTGTAGTCTAGAAATTTGAAAAAAAAATATTTTGTTGCATTTTTTGACAGTATACGCTCAAGAATACGTCCAAACGATACAGAACGAAATTCCCAATATCTACGCCAACAGACGAGACCAGAATAGGATCGACCGGTCGGAGCCACGAACTTCAGAAGCTTCTAAAGAAGCTAGAATTGCTCGCAGAGAAAAACGAGCTTTAGAAAATTATCATTTCGAAGTCGAGGCCGACACACATTACGAGGCATTGTACTCAAAACTTTAATTGCGTTTCTATCGTAATCACTTTTCTCATCCTGGTTGACATAAAATCGCGAGTTCTATTCTACCCATTGACTTAAAATTTGGAATAGACGTTCAATATATATCCCTTTATGGTCCCTACTTCCGGAATTGCGAAATTATTATTACTATAAAAAAAAAACTTTGAAAAAATAAGGCGAAAAATCGATTTCTTTTCAGTCGCCATTAAATTTTTTTTTCTTTGGCACCTGCCATGACATTCTTATTGATAAAGAAAACTGGGTTTATATTCTGTTTGAGATGAATGGGAGCTTTGGAATCATGGCAACCGCCTCAGGCCCTCTTTTTCACAATTATATTAAGAGGCCCGTATCTTTCTCAATTTTTTTTGCACAACATTATTCTTGTAAGTTTTTGGAAGATCGATAAAAAGACTGTAAAAAATTGATAGTGGATTTTTTTTATCAAGCCCTATAAATGTCCGAAATTAGGCCTTTAAGGTCGTTGGAAGACGTATGTCGTTCACCGAGTCAAAAATGGTGTAAAGATGCATTTGGATCACAATACTCAAAGGATATCATCACGTTTTTATCTTTCGTTGCTTACAATTAAGGGCTTACACCACTGTAAACGTCTAAAATTAAGTGATTTTTCGTGATTTTTGTTCGTGTGGAAGGACAAGTAAGAGGATAATAATATTCAAGCATGTCATTAGTCATATCTTCAAGTGTTAAAAAAATGTATATTAAAAAATTATACAAAATGAAGCCATTCTCGTGAGGCATGTCAAATCTGAGACGCTCTGCGGCACGCAGTATAACTGACGCAAATTTGAATGTGGACATTTTTTATCCTATTAATTTACATGAGTATAGTTAATGAAACGCGTAGGGGATTTTTAAAATATTAATTTTTGTGTAATTGGGAAGCATTTAAAGTAAAAACTCTATTTTCGACAGAAAAAGAGGATAGTAATTTGTCAATAACGAATGTTTTAATTAACTCATGGAAAATCCCGTACGTATTTCTCTTCGGAATGTTATTTTAAAGATGTGCTCAAAATTTGGAGTGAAAAGAATGAAAATTGTTGGAGTTAACCTGCGCGCCGTTTTGAAAAATTGTGTTCCGAGAAAAACGGTCGACGTTTCGCATACGGGCCAACCACTTCCACCGCAGACCTACACGGGCCTGTGGACCTTTGTTTTACAGGTACCAAACTTTTTGCCCCTTATTAGAATATAGATATATAGATATGGTTCAACGCATCTCTTGAGCCAATTAAAAAAAGAAAATCAATTTTTTGACAATTCCACAGTGGGTACCCCTTAAGGTCTTAGGCCACAATAACGGGTATGAAAGCACGTGCGAATTTAACGATTTTTTTTCGTATGAAAAAATGATTCACTCATAAAATTAATTACACATCTATTTAGTATGAATATCAAGCTGTTAGAATTTTTTTTTCGATGTACAAAACGACCGAATACTAATATTTTCTTTTGTTATCTTTTTTTCGGCGCTCCGTGGCGTGGCATTTGGCACCCACAATTTTTTACCTAGAACAAAAAAAAACAAAAATTCTCGTCAATCTACATCAGAATACCTAGAGGAGTAAGTACGGAATTAAAAAAAATATTGTTTTATTTAAAATGTGTAGGTATTTGAACTTAAGGAGGTTGGAGCGCTTCAGTTGAGGCAAATGACGGTTTATTAATTTTTTTTTTCAATGAACCTCAAAAAAATGCATACGCGGTACAGATTCATTCTGTATATGCTTTTTTTAAATATCATTAAAGGGGAAAATTATGCCTTTTAATATTTTTATTATGTAAAGTAGAAAAACTTTTGTGTTACTACCAACTTGAAAAAGTATAACATTATCGAGGATTATTATGAAAAAAAAACTACGACAACGAATGTTTTATACAATTCACAATGAAATTTTGAGTAATTTATAATTATGCTTGTTTATATATACGTCACGAGCTTATTGGCCCATGGTTTACGATGGGCAAGATGAGGATTCTTTTTTTCTAAATGTTTACAAAGGTTCAGTTTGCTTTCGTCCGTTGTTAGAAATAGTTTATCTTGGTGCTAAATAACAAAAAAAATTACATAACCTTTAGTGTGAAAGTCTTGCCCATCTAATCGCACGTTAAATGACATACATTAAACTATTTTTTATCTCTGGGGTTTGGTGGTGGAAAAAGTTCAAAAAAATTTGTAAAGACTCAGTATAGTCTAAACAATAACGTATATTTTTTATTCAATTTAACCTTGGATTGTGGCTAACGCTCCAGCCTCCTTAAGAAATGAATTTTCAGTGAAAAATTTCGTTGTAACTGCTCATAAACTGCTCATAAAATGAAAAGTTTTCGATTAATCAGAAAGTCCGTACGTACTTCTCTGCGAAATGCCATTAGGAATATAAGTTTTAAATTTGAAGTAAATCGAGTAAAAATTGTTGAAGTTATTAGTCACGACAATTGGAAAAAAGCTGTTTCGAGAAGTTTCGAGTAGTCGGCCATTTTGTACATCGAAAAAAAATATACATTTTCTAACAGCTTGATATTCATACTAAACAGAAGTGCAATTAATTTTATGAGTGAATCACTTTTTCAACGAAAAAAAAATGTTAAATTCCCACATGATTTTATACCCGTTACTGTGGCCTAAGGCCTTAAGGCGTTACCCCCACTTGTAGGGCAAAAAAAAGGCCTTTTTCATTAATTTTTTAAAAGAAAACTACAAAACTTTTTTAATCGATCAATATATCATCTTAAAGAACACATCTTGAAGAACTTTCAGTAATTTTTTTATTGATAAATATTACATTGTTTAGTGGCAAATGGCCGTCAATGAAATAATGTTTTTATATACACGGTTTGCGGTGACCAACATTGCGGCGAAGGGGATCATCTGAAAAAAAATGCGGATGGATTTAGTCAAATATAAGTATAAACTAGTCTTTAATCGAAGGATTTTAAAAAACATTCATTTTTCACAAAATGGCGGACAGTCAAAGTTACTGGTTCGATTTTAACGAAAAAAAAACGGCCGTTTTTTGGCTATAAAACGGCCATTTTTTTTCGAAAAAAAAAAATCGAACGATTAAAGACTACATTTTCATGTATTAAATAAGCCTGCAAAATTTCAAGAAGATCGGTTCATTAGTGTTCGAGTAATCTTGGTCACCGACTTCAGAAATGCCATTTTGAGAAAAACGCGTTTAAAGTTTCAATTTCAGTTTACACGAAGAAAATATTTTTTTTTGTAAACTTACATAGAGTCATCTATTCCGGGCCCATACTTCTGTATGGGCCCGGAATTGATGACTCTATGTAAGTTTACAAAAAAAAAATATTTTGAATGAAATATTTTGAATTTTGATACTTATACTTCAAAAAAATGCAATTAAAAAAATCGATTTTTTCAAAATCGCAAGTGGGGTTAACCCCTTAAAGAGAAGTCCACGGTACTTACAACAAACGTGCATGAATAAAGACAATATGGTTAAACGAATCGTAGCTCGTTGGTAGTCATTATTTATTTGCCAGCCAAATTATGATTGCTCTGCCAAATAAGTATGCTTATGTATACTATTTTTCACCCTGGCGCCTGTTAAAAACATCATGAACGTTTCTACCATTACAAACGGACACAAACATTACTTGCCAGAAGAAATCACAAATGTTCACGGCGATGATTCACTTTTGGGATATATGTCCAGCAGATGACTGGTACGTGGAGATTGAAGACATAGATCAATAAGTCAGAGTTATAAATAATTCATACCATTCCCCAAAACAATTTGGGATGCCAATTTTTAGTGGACTGAATTAAAACGCACGATTATAATTTCGTACGAAATTTCTCTAGGCCTACAGGGTTTCGTCGTTAACTTCCGTTGGTCCAAAAGCCTCTGGCTGTAGGTCGATCGTTCCTGGAGCCCTGATATTTCGATTACGTTCCTCGTTTGCCGTTTGGTTAGCCGCTATCGTGCATACCCCGATGTGCCCAACTAAATTGTTACGTCAATCTCTCTTCTCTCGGCCCATGTTTCCAATGTAATTATAGCCCGGCGTAGGTGAAGACTGTTTCCTTTGTTCTAGTTTTCCGTGTCACTTTCATGATGTCACAATAACGTGCACTCGGATCCCATTTGAATATTGTGATTCAGACATCAAACAAACGATTTAAAGCTGCGTAGAACGAGCAAGTGCGTTATCTCAAAAATGTTTGTTCAAACACTGAGCTCACCGTGTTGCCACTTCACGACGAGGGATATTAATGAAGAAACGCAAGAGAACGAACTGGTGACCCGCGAAAACGGAATGCAATGAGTATTGCGGTTTCGCGAGTCGAATCTGTGAACGGAATTTGGAGATTCCACTTCTTCGTTCAAACTGAATTCATCGCTGCGAAGTTATCTCGGCAAAGAAATATCCAGGTGCAATTGTCGATAGGATTTCACGGCAATAACGACACGTACTTATATTGTAAGAATAAAAACCAGTTTTCTTTATCAATCAGACTGTCATTAATGCAGGTACCAAAGAAAAACAAACAATTTAATGGCGACTGAAAAAAGAGTTAATTTTTCGCCTTATGTTTTCAAAGTTTTTTTTTTTGAATAGTAATCATTTCGCAAATTCTGATGGCTACCTGAGAAAACAAGCACTTCCATACATTTTGCTTGTTAAGGGGGAAGACACTTTTAGGTGAGAAAAAAATGACTGATTTTCATAACGTTTTTTAAAAGGACAGATTTCTTCACCATTTCGAGACTTAGGGTGTGTTTTGTTGCTACTTTTGATACATTATATTTTTTATTACATATATCTGATTCATGTAATTACATGATATTTTTGTTTTTTATTCATCTTTAAAAAATACATGATTTAACTTTTGAAAATATTTTTTTTAAACAAGCGTTTATTTATAATGTACTAAGAAGTAGAAATAATTTTTTTTTACCACGTCACCTATATGTGACTAAATAAAAGCTTGGAGCGTTCAAAATTTAGACATGGATTGTTCAATTTACATAAATCCGTTAACGTATCGACTGTATTTAATTTAGTGTAAAACAACCTTCGATTTCTTAAATAAAAATCCTGATTATACACACGTTTATAATCACTGATTATAAACGTGTGATAATAATTACTCTAATTACTATTGTGCCACATTAAATGCGGTCAATAAAACTGAATTGATCAAATTTGTCAAACATTTCAAAAGTTGAGCGCCCCAAGCTTTCATTTATAGTCAGATATTATAGGTGAGTTGGTAAAAAAATTATTTTCCACTTTTTAGTACATTAAAAAAAGCTTATTTTTGGAAAATATTTTTCAAAGTTGAATCACGCATTTTCACCTCTGGGATGCATGTTTGCAAAATTTCAGAGCTCTAAGTAGTCGGGAAGTGGGTGCAATATCGATTATCCGCTTTGCATCTCACACGAAGTCAAGTTGAATAAAAGCTTGTAAAAAGGCAGAGGTATGGCACAGTTTTCCAAATGGGTTGTGGCGGATGTTGTCAGACGGCGTGACACATAGCGGCGGTGGGATTAACCTGAAAGAAAACCAACGAAGATTTTCCTTTCCTTAACACTCATACTCAGAATATAAACCAATAAAAAGTGAGGAATGTTGAAAATCGATAAAATGGTACGCTCTGAAACAAAAAGATTGAATTTTCCGAAAAAAATGGCCACATTTGGCACAAGAATATTTTTTTTATTTTCAAAAACATTTAGGATCATGTTTCAGATAACAAGGTTAGAAAGATTTACGCAAAGTCGCATCAGAATCGGTCGATTTTTTTCTCAGCTATACGTCACGCCAGTTTTGAAATTGCAGTTTAAAATATACCATACGTCCACCATGCTTAAAGATTAATAAAAAAAATACCGAGTACCAGCCAAAAGTAGTAACAAAACATACCCTCAGTCTAAAAAATGGTGAATAAATCTTTCCCCTTAAAAACAAATTTGCTGTTCTTTAATGACTTTTTGCAGTAATTTTTTGAAAAAATTTGCCGATTTTTTTCGTAATAATTTGAAGATGCGGAATTTAAAAATGATATATTACAAAATAACCTAGTGTCGACCATCGTGATTGAGAGATAATTCCGTCTAGACGTGTTGCTCTGCCGTCCGCATAAAGTAACATAACCCGAACACTTTGGGTTCTCAGTCATGAATATGTTTGAGGTTATTCATGTATATGCATCAGCATCGAGAGATAACACAGGCGTTTCGCGCATGACTTACCAGAGCAAGCAACCGTTCAAAGGCCCCTACATTCGGCGCAGGAAAAATATATAGTATTATGTAATATGCGCTATATAGCCCCGGCGCTTGACGCAATTGCCACCATGCATCGAATTTCGGTAGGTAATGCTGAATCCCGCATTTTAATGAGTTACGTAAGTGTATGCAGTTATCTGTGCCAGGCTGCAAGGGATTATTTATTTCGACGGGTCTGCGGACAATGCTGTCGAAAATACTTACGTGGCACAATCGGACCATCCATGCCGAGAAAATCATCCCGCGTAGAGTGAATTCGAGATAGGCATTTATTTAGCTCGCAGTTGATCCGCACGGGCATGAAGCCAGCGAAGAAAATTCAAAACCGTGCCAAATCTCAACGCCATAGCCCAACTTTTTCTTTATTGATTCATGTTGATGCTGTATTTTGATGATATATTTCCTGAGTTCCAGACCTTCCGGGGTTTTGGATATTACGAGTACGGGGAGAATGTGGAAAACCCGAACCGGAAAGCCCCATGTTCTTCTGATTCTCCGGTGCACAGACGTTTTACTAAAGTATCTACACCAAGGTCTAAGGACTATTGGTTTTCCGCTCACTGATGACGCGCCAGCTGGTGCGCTGCTAAACGGCCACCCCTCCGAGTATCAGCCATGCTGCTTGATTGGAAGGACCGCCGGAACTGAACCCCAACCGCCCGTCTAACAGTGTCGGTCTGTGTTTTAGTAACGGGCTACATCTACCTAGGTGGGTCAAAAAATTGCTTGTCCAAAAATATTTTTATTCGATATCGTCTTCTGGCTATAATGCCTGAAAATTTCATTGATATATTCCTAAAATGGAACGAGCTACAGCTCCTAACAGTCGACCGGGCGAGCGGAGCAGCACTATACTTCAAACTTCAAATGCGTTTTTCTCGAAACACTGTTTTCGAAGTCGGTGGACGTCATATCTCAGGAACTACTTGATAGATTGTTTCCAAATTTACAGGAGATACGATGAAAAATATTTAAAGGACGTTGACGATGTCACTTTTTCGAAATCGATCTTCATTGTTTTTAAACCACGTAAAAATTACGACTTTTTTCATAGATGTTGGATCCTCGAGTCTCATTTCGTCGCTACGTTGCTAAAAAAAATAATTTAGGAAATCGTCGATCGTCAACGACTCGTATGTATTGTTAACGAGAATAACCCGTTTGGTGTTTATATTTCAGATGGACCGTTTAAGCTGGAGAGCGTCCACCGCCAAACGTCGCGAAACAATGTCATCGTCTGCAGGTGGTTACGCTTTCGTTGTTTTTCTGTAATTTTTTTTGTAAAGGCTCTCAATATTTGTACCTTGGTGCTTTAAAAAAATGCGTTTCTTCTTCGCCAACCGTTTCCCAGAAAAAAATGGAATGTGGCCATTTTTTCGGGCGTCTAGGTAGACGTAGGTCAATGTTGGTGAGTCTGGAGGATGTCAAAATGGGACTAAACAGGCGAAGAAGCTATGAATGAGTCGATTATACGAAAGGCGAATAAATTACTACAGATAAAAAAAGCATCATTCCATTTTGAAGAGGAAGCAGTTAGGAGCCATTGACATCAATTCCAATTCTAAATGATTATTTCAAAGTTCAGCATAGCCGAGATACCATAACTGACGACAACAATTCATAGATGATTGCAGGTTTGTTTCTGACAACACCCAAAATCTCGGCACATCTCGAACCGTGCGAAACCCCAATGCACAGAACAATTGACGTAAAGGTCACGTCAATTGCATAGTTCCAAAAACCTTCGGGACAAGAGTAATTGCACAACGCCGCTATGTAAATCGATCCACAGTATTGCCAACCGACAAGTGTAAATGTCAGGCGTTCCCAGGGCGCCTTCTCACCGTGCAAGTTTGAATGGCTCACGGATTGGTATTCGAAAAATGGATAGAATGCTGAACTGGTCGAGACTGTGAATGCCAGGCTCCGCATTGAACATGGTTTCCTCAGTAGTGTCCCTAGTCTTCAATCTTCATTTACTAATCTACTGTATTTGTTCTTTAAAATATGTCTGAATAAACCCAAAGACATGCAAAGATTCAATACAGTTCTGTCATATTCATCATCACCTACAAATGATGACTATCTATCATCTCGTCTATTATCATATATTGATGACTATGATGACGGTCTATCCATGATATAATTATCCATAATCACCTACAGATGAAAAGGAGCTTTTCCAAACGAAAACATCGGCCCATTTTGCCCAAGGTTCGTTCGAAACAGTATTCTGCAGCAAGACTCAATTATGCAAAAAGATCGTTAAAGAAAATATGAAAACTTGTACGCGGAGGGAAAAAATGCAGCACTCTCCGCATCGCTTAACTCGCTAAAGAATTGCTCCAGAAAGGAAGCAGGGAAGGCTTCCCACTGCCTCGTATTACCCGTCCTTGTCTGTAGTCGAACGAAAGATAAATAAGGATACAGATATGGATTAAAATATTGAAAAGTCTTCTCAAAGACTCGTTCTCCTTCTGGATGAGAAAAACAAATCCTCAGGTAGTTAAATGATGAGGAGTGTGCTCAAAATTAGTAGGGGGAAAAAATTGATACCGCTTTTCCATTTCCTCCGCTGATTCCGAAAATCAACAGCCCCATGGTGACATCAAATGTACTGCGCTGTACGAGTGTATCGACATTTCTTCAAGCAGTTAATTGGCTCGTGTTATTATTCCCGAGCGCAGGGTTATCGGGTTACCAGATCGCTTTTTCATACCGGTTGAGGGGGTTAGCGTCTGTGGCTTGTGGAAGAGTGACATCGGACGTGTACACGAACCACGCAGTATCAAATACGCGGTTGCAGTCACCGGATCGTTCACCATAGTATATAGATGTTCGAACGTTAAAACGGCCTAATGGTCCCTGCTCGGTCACAAACGATACGCCAATTTAATTTTACGTCGTGCACATATGCGTATAGTGCATTACGAAGCTATGTACGTTCTCAGTGGAGGATGTGATATCGATCGAAGCCTAACTGCTCGTGTATAGCGACCCGGAGACTTTGCCCGATTCTGGCCGGAAACCAGAGAAATACACAGCTCACGGTCTGTCGGTATGCATCTCTGTCAGTCTCTCTCCCTCTCTCTTTCTCTCTTGATTGTTTTTTTTACTTTTTTCTTTTACTTCCGTCTTTATTTCTTCTTTAACCAATCAATTGCTTCTCTCTCTCTCTCTCTCTCTCTCTCTCTCTCTCTCTCTCTCTCTCTCTCTCTTTCTCTCTCTCTGTAGACATGTATCCACCTGGACTTTTGCAACGCACTCCAATTGAAGTAAACGCCGATGTAGATTGGCTTGAATCGTTACATGAGCGCAGAGATCTAAAGTGGTTTAGACCTAACACAGGATTATATCGTCACACCAAAACCAAAGACCAAATATTTATTACAAATTAAAATTTATTAAAATCGACGTATCTCGCCTATTTGTTAAAATCTGTAGAATAATTGTTCGTCTGCCAAATGTCTGTTTACTTCAATGAAAATGCAAAACGATAATTGGAAGAACTACCTAGAAGTATTCACCGAAAAGCACGTAATTCATATTTCCATGAGGTTTTTTCCGTTACCTACCGGCTATGCTTTAAGGGGACTTCTCACTTTAGACGCTAAAAAAGGCTACTTTCATGATTTTTTTTGATAGGTTTATATTATAGATATTGATATAAAAGTTGTTACACCTAATAAATACACTTTCGAAACACATTAAACATTTTTTTATTTATTTATGTAACCCAAAGAAACTTTAAACGCGTTTTTCTCGAAACGCTTTTCGACGGCTTGTTGATAAAATCTTCGAAACTACTGAACCCATCTTTATGAAATTTCAACCACATATTCTTCACAACTATAGCTATAGAGCATGTCAAGGATGAAAAAAAAAAAATTATGTTTACTAATTTTTTGCCAAAGACGGTGAAAAAACACGTTTTTTTTTAAAAAGCTCCGGCATTTTATTATTTTTGCATACATGAAAAATTGTATGTTATGCGCTATAGTCATCAACATACTGAATCTAAAACCGTTTGATTTTTTGCTTCGGATGATCCATCTCCGAGATTTCATCAACAGCGCAGGCCTACAATCTTTTTAGGATATTTTTAAACTACCATTTTCGTCTATAAATAGTGACTCAAATAAATGTATATATTTTTTTAATGTATTTCGAAAGTGTATTTATTAAGTGTCACAGCTTTTTTTTTATATCTATAATATAAACCGATCAAAATAAATCATGAAAATAAACTTTTTTCAGCGTCTAAAGTGAGAAGACCCCTTAAGGTTTGCAATTTGCGTATTAGAAACGACTGCTTATTTACCTACAAAGATTACGATAACTTGCAGACTCTGAATGGAAATTCAATATTCACGATAACAGATTCAGTATGCTGGGGGAAATGCCCCGTCAATTTCATGATCGATGAAATATCACTCAAAATTACCATATTAAGGCGGTCCTCTAGTTTCTCGGGTCGAAAAAATCGATTTTTTTTTCTCGTAAATCACATCTACAACATGTGTAGAAAATGTGTGCCAAAGGATTTTTCGATATTCGAAGTGGTTCACAAGTTACGGCCCTGGAACGGAGCAGGTATACGGAGCAGGTATACTTTCAAACACGTTTTTCTCGAAACACCATTTTTCGAAACGGTGACCATGATATTTCAGAAACTACTGCACCGATCTTGTTCAAATTTATACAGCATCTTTAATATGTTATAAGCCAGCGATTGAACTAGGATTATCACGATTGCTTCGATAGTTTTTTTTGCACGAGCGAAAAACTTAAGAAAAAAATGAGTAAAAAATAGAATGTAATTTTCACAAGTGTATAAAAAAGTCAATTTTTGTAATTTAGAATTCACTCTAGTTCAATCGCTAGTCTTAAATATGAAGATTAAAATGCCGTTTGGTTTTTTGATTTCAGGTAAGCAGAACAGCCGCAATCTTGGTCACCGTCAAGCACCTCTTTTACTTGATGTCTTCCGGTCGGCCACTATAACTTTTATTCTATTATATATTTTGACTTCAAAAACTTTGTAAAGCTTATTTAAATGTTAATAAAGATTATGCAAAAACAATGAGATTGATTATTTCGATGCTTTGCCCGTAAAAAATTATTGAAAAAGCCGTAAAAAAACAGCCGAGAAACTAGAGGACCGCGTTAATCAAACATTTTGAAAATAAAATATGCTTAGATTCGCAACGCGGTATACATTCAGGTCAATTGTCGGCGTGAATTTCGTTGCAACTTTAACAGCATAGAGAATTGCATGTTGCTCGAATTCAGGGAAGTTTTCAAATCGACTTGACAAAACAACATATTGACTTCAGCAAGATCCTTCCCTCAGTTACATTTTACGCAATTGATTCGGCAAGTACCGAAAATATTCCTAAATCAAAGCTCCTACATTAATACTCTGTTGAAAAAGGTTATTCGTACACAATGTTCGCCTCACAGCACTAGGCTATGAGAACAAATATTCAAGATTTACTAATATCCTGTTATATTTATGATTTTCGAGAGGTCATTATCATTAGGAAAATTTCGTGCATACGTTATCATTTATTTTTTGAATACTTAGGTTTCGAGATAATTTCAGCATAATTTGTGTAGTGTAACAGTGACGTATCGGAATTTAAAAAAATACAATTTATAGATAAACAATATTCAAAGATCGGAAAGTGTGCTCACAAGATATCGAGTCGTTAAATTTTGATTTCCTCTGCCCAAGGTAAGTCGAATCGAAAAGATATTTCAAGAAAAACTATTATCAAAAACTTAAAGTGCACGGTTTTCCAATTCAACGACTTCCTACCATATCGTGGGGAACTAGACTTTTAAATTTAACCGCGTGGAGTATTACGGACGGTAAAGGCGTAACGAAAATGCATTTGCAACGGCGGATCTGTCAGAAATTACCAACGGCACCGGGTAAAAGCACTTTCTGCTTGCGCAGCGAATCGGGGCAGTTTCCAAGCTCGTCCAATCGATGGAGACACTTGTGCGCCACGAATTTGAGGCTTTACATCGCTGTCGCAGAATTTCTACTTTATCAACCGTGTGGACCATTCCGACGCGCGGAATATATATTGCGCGTTAAAATAAAACGTATAATTTATAAATTAGTCGTAAATGCATCGTTGTAAGATTGCAAAAACTCTTTCCCATAAACTTACCGAATTTCGTGACCGACGACGACTGTCCAGCCTCGCCGTCGTCTCCTATCCTTCCTTCTGGTCACTTCTGCCACACTCAGACGCTCCATAATTGGCGTTTTTTTTATCACCGTGTTTTTAACAAGATATTATCATGGGGATAAAAGCCAGTAATTTCAAACAAGCAAATCGCAATTATTTATTCGCAACGTACGTGTATACTGTTACTTTAAATTGCTCCAATATTCTCCAAGCACTATATCCTTTTTTATCATTATTTGTTTCGGTCTTTGCCAAGTTTCCAGTCAGAAAATCTCAATTTATTCTCATCCTTGTACAATTACAATCTTTTTACGAACTAACGTTATTCGTTCTTACATTAATTTACGTTTTTCGATCTTTTTTTCAATTATTGCTGTACTGGTGTTTCACATTTGCCGGAACGTGGGAGACACTTGAATATCTTGCGATATCAATCAACACAGATTATCGTTATCACATTTTTACCTCGCAAAACTTGTCGTTTGAAAAATTAATTTAACAAAAACTGGACACTGCATAGTCATTCGATCTATGAAGCACAGATGCACTGACGGCACTAACAAACAGATGTTAATAATAATCCGTTGGATCAAAAGGTTTATTTACCGAGATAAATACGAGAATTTCGAGTATGAAAGTTTTGATCGAATTTTTCGCAAATTATCGCATTTAATTGTAACGAAACGGCGTGTGAACGAGATTCGTAGGTTTTCCTTGGAATCTCGGGTTTTTCGGTAAAAACGAACGAGTCAATAAGCATGCGAACATCGCGACGTTCCAAACAGCACTGAATGTCGTATTGTATTTATAGAGCTACTCAGATTATTTTGAACGAACCGTTGCTTTTCCCACGTGCGTAAGTGTATGCGACATCACGTCTACGCGACACCACAGTGATCATCTCGCGACGTCGAAAGGACGATTTACGAGATGAGAATGAGGGCGACATATTTCGCCCCAGAGAAATCGCGAAAACGGCTGACTTAAGGCGGGATATACATTTACAACGATCAAAAAATCGATTTCTTTTTTTTTCTTTAAACGATAGAACTATGTATGTAGAATATTTTCTCAAAGTTTCAAAGCGAAATTCGGAAAACTTCAAACGTTACAGCCTGTCAACGCTGTGCCTCACCGCTCGGATTCGGAGCGGGCGTGAACTTCAAACGCGTTTTTCTCAAAACTGCATTATCGAAATTGGCGTGTAGGATTACTCAAAAACTATTGAGCCGATTGAGTTCGAACTTGGTAGAAATATTGATAATATTGGTACCTTCTACTTGACGAAAATTGTTTTTGAAAAATTGGAAAAAAAAACTACTTTTTTAATCCACATTTTACAGAAAAGTTGCGTGAAATCCTCATTTTTTTGGAAATGCGTGCCATTTTCTCAAATTTGCATTTTCTTCATTTTAATTACCGTCACATAGAAACTATACATGTTCTAAGTGAAAAAATGTTTAAACTTTTTTGCAAATCAAAGTCTACGGGAAGCTAGACTGCACGCCGATTCGTAACTCCAGCGGCGACCTTGCTGTAACACTCTGCTACAGCTCCGCCATTTTGATGATGAATTAATTAAGGGGTTACCCCCACTTGCGATTTTGAAGAAATCGATTTTTTTATTGCATTTTTTTGAAGTTTAAGTATCTGAGAATATGTCCTGAAAATTTCAAGTCGATCCGAACAAAATTGACTGAGATATGAGCGTTGAAAGAGAAGAATCCGTTGTGAAATTGAAACTTTAAACGCGTTTTTCTCAAAATGGCATTTCTGAAGTCGGTGACCACGATTACTCGAACACTAATGAACCGATCTTCTTGAAATTTTGCAGGCTTATTTAATACATAAAAATGTAGTCTTTAATCGTTCGATTTTTTTTCGAAAAAAATAGCCGTTTTATAGCCAAAAAACGGCCGTTTTTTTCGTTAAAATCGAACCATTAACTTTGACTGTCCGCCATTTTGTGAAAAATGAATATTTTTTAAAATCCTTCGAATAAAGACTAGTTTATACTTATATTTGACTAAATCCATCCGCATTTTTTTTTCAGATGATCCACTTCGCCGCAATGTTGGTCACCGCAAACCGTGTATATAAAAACATTATTTCATTGACGGCCATTTGCCACTAAACAATGTAATATTTTTCAATAAAAAAATTACTGAAAGTTCTTCAAGATGTGTTCTTTAAGATGGTATATTGATCGATTAAAAAAGTTTTGTAGTTTTCTTTAAAAAAATTCATGATAAAGGCCTTTTTTGCGCTACAAGTGGGGGTAACGCCTTAAAAAAATTGTTTCGTATCCTTAAATATACTATTAAAGTATACCTAAAGTTTGATAATTGTGGAATAACTATTTCTTAGTTTTAAAAATCCCTCAATATTGCTTTTTTTCCTGCCTAAATGTATATCCCGCCTTAACTTTTTCACGTTAAACAGCGCTTTCATTTTCTTTACCATGGATATTATATTATAAAGCATTATGGAACCATGTTTCTCGATCGACGCAGCAGCGAACAGATTCAACTTGAATATTAATTACTAGATTCACAAAAAAAAAACAATAATTGTAGTGGATGCATCGACAGCATTTGAATCGGATCAGCTGCCGTATTTTTTATATCATTGATATATTGTATTGGGCTCATATTTACAAAATACTCGTTTCGCCAGGTTTACACATCTATTTTTCGAATCTGAAAACTTTTATTCGAATCTCAAGTAGCTTTCATTGAAGCGATATGACGAAAAACAAACCGCTTGACTGTTAATACCCTTGATGTACATCAAACTAAATTTAGAGGTTAGGTAACTGTGAAAATTTCAAAAGTCTCGTTCATCGCTTGAGGCAACTCAAATCGAAGAGGAAGGTTCGACATATGGTGCAGGAATTGCAGATTGAATGTAAACGTATGGTTACAACGATGGAATTGCTAGTGGAACTTTAAGGGGGGATATTCCTTTAGGTACGGAAAAATTAGCTGATTTTTAGGATTTTTTTAAAAGGAAAGATTTACTCATCATTTCTGAAACTTAGGCTATGTTCAGTAGCTGCTTTTGGCTGTTACATGGTATTTTTTTAAATTAATCTTTGAAAATGGAGGCGGTATAGCTAAAAAATTAATCGACCAAGATTGATTAAATTTAGTATAAATCTTTCTAACCTTATTGTCTAAAACATGACCCTACATGTTTCTAAAAGTTAAAAAAAAACGTTTTTTATTGCGAAATGTAGCCATTTTTTTCGGAAAATTCCATTTTTTTTCTTTCAAAGCGTACCATTTAATCATTTTTCAACATTTTTCACTTTTTCTTGGTTCATATTCTGCGTATGAGTGTTAATGAAAGACAAATCTTCGGTGATTTTTTTTTTCAGATTGATCCCGACGACGCTACGTGTCACACCGTCTGACAACATCCCCCATAACCCGTTTAGAAGACCCTACCATACCTCCGCCATTTTTTAAGAACAATAAAAAAAACTACGATGTAACAGCTAAAAGTGGTAATAAAACATAGCCTGAGTATAACAAATAATGAAGCAATCCGTCGTTTTAAAAAAAGATAATGAAAATTTCCGTTACCTAAAGGTATTTCCCCCCTTAAAGTTTCACTAGCAGCTCCATCGTTGTAATGATAAGTTTAGCTTTAATCTACGATTCCTGCACCATATGTTGAACCTTCCTCTTCGATTTGAGTTGCCTCAAGCGACGACCGAGCGTATTGAAATTTTCACAGTAGTCTAACCTCTTAATTTAGTTTGATCCACATAAACGGAATTGACAATTTTTCGCGAAGCTATGTATTTTTCAAAACGGTGCACACGATTTCTCAACATCTAATGAACGGGTTGACTTGAAATTTGGCACACTCATTCCGTGTAATAGTAATTGACTGACTTGTTGCAGTTGTAGTCTTGACTGACGTTTTTCTTCTCAACATTTTTCTTCATTAGCTATTCAACAATAATAACGTCATTTTCCCTGGACAATCCGAAAAAAAATCAATTTTTAATGATTGAATCACGCTAGCAGAGAAAGCTCGTTCAAGTCTTACAATAAGCCAAAATTATCCACTCTAAGAAAAAAACTCGTTTTTTTGTCTCAGATCAACCAGGTGGCCGAAATCAAGAACACCGTTAAGTCCCTCACGTTCAAAGGTCCTTGACAAGATTATTTATCATGTGTTGAATTATTAATATTTTTAAATAAAATTTGGTACACAACTTGGTTAATGTACATACAAATAAATGTCCAAATGATTTTACGATCATACTATTCCTTCAAATTTAATTTAGTTAAATAAACCTATTTTTTGGGTTGTCACAGTAGCCTAAGCCCTTAAATAGAAAAAAGGAAATGAAGAGTCTAGGAGCACGCTGAAGTATATATATGCGAATATACAGGATGTCCCAGAACTGAAGATAGTTCCTGAAATGGGGGGTTGGGGGTGAAATTCTGAGTCGATTGATATGAGTATGTATGGGTCTCAGATCAACCCCTAAATTATTATTAATTTCTAAGGGCGGGCCAATCAGGTGCGGCCGCCTATCGCTCACCGACGTGACACCATCGGGCTGGCTCATTGGCCCGACTTAAAAAATTAATAATAATTCAGGGGTTGACGTGAGACCCATACATACTTATATCAATCGACTCAGAATTTCACCCCCAACCTCCCATTTAAGGGACTACCTCCAGTTCTGGGACATCCTGTATATGCGATTCTAAGTTATATTTTCAAATCTCATAAACTACTATGCCTTTGTACTCAAATTATGTATCATGCCGCATCCATATACTGCTGATTCAAATAATATCATTATTGATGAAGCTTGAAAATGCAGGGAGTCTAATTGTATATGTGTCAAAGGAATACGAAAAGTCTCGTTTCTCTTATTTCACACAACTTTAGAGCAGGTCTCTTCATTTTTTCGATTATTAATATAAATATTGATCAATTTTAAACATAAATGTGTAAATCAGGCGAAGTTATACTTTTGTATCAGAACACTGAATATTATTTTGAAGAATGATTGGAAACAGCAACCCTAATTGCAATTTTTAATTATATAACACTTTTTTTTACACACACCAGCCCTTGTAGGGCTGGGCAAAGGTGAAGAAATCGTCTGACGTGGGTCGTGGGAATTCTCTGCTACGTAAACACGGCAGTGAAGTTTTATTTTTCACACCCTCGTGTTTTGACATCAATTCGAAATCTCATTCTTGCGGCAGCGAAGCACACGGCGTTAAAGCATTTTTGTGCCTGTCACGTGAGTGTGTCCGATCGAGTTGTTTGTTGGAAACCACGAGACACGGCGATGGAACAGTGGTGGACGCCATTGTGACAGGAAACCACCAACACCACGAGTATATTTGGATGTTTATGTTCAACATAATTTGATTTTCGGTGTCTTGGTATTTGACGTTTCTCGATTATTCAATCGCCGGAGAGGTTGAGCGAGCGAGACCACTAATACGAAATCGTAAAATTCCACTGGCTGAAAATAAAAGAATAAATTTAACAAAGGTCAATGCCCGGATTGGCGCCGACGCCCCCTAAAGCACACGATAATTGACATCGTCAGTTGTCCTGCGTATAAAATAAAATCGCAAAATTTACAATAAATTTCGAGTCGTACAATTTCAGCAATACAAAAAACTGAAAAACAACTTTATGCACGATTCTCGATGTACGTAAAGTACGCTAAGTAAAGAGTGCACTTTATTTTTATTAAAAAAAAAAAATGAATTTCGTACGTAAGAGGACGGTGCATGTTTGGAGAAAAATTAGCGAACGAAAAACGAACTTTTCCAACTACGAATTCATCGTGCATCTAAAGTTGGTTATTGAGAGATGGCGAGGGCGTGTAGGTAAAAACTGAAAAACACCTTTATGCACAATTCTCGTTGTACGTAAAATTCGCAAAATAAAGAGTGCCCTTTATTATTAATTTCGAAAAAAAAACGGAATTCTTCGTACATAAGAGGACGGTGGATGTTTTGAGGAAAATTAGGAAACGGAAAACGAAAATTTTGCAACTACGAATTCCTCGTGTATCTAAAGTTGGTTATTACGAGATTGCGGGGGCGTCTGAGTCACATGCGTAACGTACTGTTTGGCAAAAACACAAACGGCTGTGGAAGTCCCTCACTTGCGTGTACGAAATAATTCAAGGCTAAGAGAGGTATCAGGAAAAAACGATCTTACGGGACGTCTCGTAAAGCAGCTGTTGCATATCGTACGTATATATTTCTCGCTCCTTCGTGATCGTGAATAATTTCACTAGAAATGATAATCGCTGTCTTGAGTCGAATTCGCATACGCGTGTATCACGAATTTTCCAGAAATTCATTTGGCTCGATTCGGCAACTCGTGTTTCTAATTTTCTCAATCAGTTGTGGCTGGCACGTCATCGCGTCCGATCGGCGAGCGCGTTTGTCGCAATATTCCTCGAAGGTGTGAACTCTTGGCGTCACTGCTCCGGATAAGTGAGATTCGATGAAAGACGACCGTTATGAAGGCAGATAACTGTTGTATGAAAAAAATGTGACAGCGGTAAAAATAAATTCGGAAAATCGAACGCCCAATAAGTTGCTCGTAAATTCGTCTATACGCGAATATCTCATTGCACAGATTTCCGATTACTTTGATTGAAAATACCAAAACATATTTATTTTTTACTCTCAGAAACAATCCAAAAACAAAGAACTTGGGGCTTATAGCTGTGTCGCAAAATGCACCGTCCCCATCATAAAGTGATGCGATACACTAACAGAAAATTTTTATTGATATTAACTATCCGCGTGCATTTGATTTTTTTTTCAATTCGAATTAACTAGGCTTATCGTGAAATCAAAATTTTCCTATTGCATTCCATTATTGGAATTATTTATTTTTAATTTATTTATTTATTTCAATCAAAATCTATTTGATCTGCTCAAAAACCCATTTAGTTGAATCCATTAAATGTATCTATTCAATTTTTAAAAATTTAAATTAAACAGAATTTTCGTAGAGTCAACCATTTTTCTATTTGATTGAACCAATGATCTGTCTTTGTTGTAACATACACAGCAAAGGGGGGTGAGGGTAGAGAGGATGGAGAGAGAGGAATTATTTATGAGAGAGTTTTGTCGAATAACATGCTATGGATTTTTCAAACATAACCTACATATGTATACAGGGTGGACCATTTAACGTGACCACCCCAAATATCTCCGTTGCCTTTAGAGTGACGAGAACTAACCCAAACAAAACCAAAATATTTTGGTGAAAAATCGTTTCAAGGTCATGATATCATAGGTCGTTGTATTCGTCTGAATATCAGCTACATCGTCTTAATAAAAAAAAACATGCTCCCATTTGAAAAACCATTGATGACGTTGAGAACCCAAAAACTATGAGCTTGACAAAAATGAATTTTTCACCACTGCATTAGCCCTTCGAAATCAGTTAAATTACCTCGTGACGTGTTTTTCGTCACTCTAATGGCAACTGAGATAATTGGGGTGGTTGCGGTAAATGGTCCACATAGGTTGTGTTTGAAAAATGATCACAATGATATTAAGAAATTGATATAGTTTATGTGATACAACAAATAAATATAGGTATTCATTTGGTCTCTTATGCCATATCTGCGACTAATATGTTACAAGGTTCGAGGTTCGATTCCACATAGGCGGAATATTTTCTTAAAAAACAATCATTTCAGAAGGCCAGGAAATGACGAATTACGATACAAAATTATTGTAGTGAAACTCTCAATTAACTGTTCCATTTCATTTTGGATTTATGAAACATTTTATGCATATGGTAATCTTGACTAAATCTTGATTTAGTCAATTTCAATATATTTAATATCCAAAAAAATAGCTGAAACAAAAAAGTATCTTTGAAACAAATAAGACAGTAGGCCATGAGACAAGGAACAAACCTATTTGATTTGAATAGATCCTATTAAAAATAAATATTCTTTCGGCAGTCTATTGAATGTTTAAGGTATCTGGCCACCATGTAATTTTTTTTTCATTTTTTTTAATAAACCCTGAACTGTTTAGAAGAATTTAAGCCATAGTACGTATTGAAAAACGCAAAATTGACCAAGTTACAGTTATTTTTCGGCAGGAAGGTTGAGCCGCTGCGGAACGCGCATTTACTTACTTTTGCGATTATCTCAAAACTACATTTTTTGATCTGGTACTATCGAAATATCACAAACTATCGGTCCGATTGCTTTCAAATTTTTACACAATACTTTTAGATACATTATGTAAAATGTCACGTAGAATTTTTGCGATAACTTGATTAGTTTTTGTTTTATTATTGTTTTAGCTCGAAAAATTTCGGTGAAAAATACAAATTTTTTCTTCGGCTCACCATAATTTTTTCAATGGTCGAAAAAAAACCGCTACGCTACATTGTAGCGACACTACTCACGAATGAGCTGATTTTTTTTTCAGATGTGACATAACCGGGTAACGGCTGGGACAACGACCGCGCGTATCGTGCGGAGGGCCTCCGCGGCAATGTGCATAACGGCGCCATTTTTTAATATTTTGAACGGAAATTTATTTATGTTATTCTTAAAGCCCTTTCTGACGTGCAAAAAAATAAAAATATTCCGGCCCGTACTTTCGAGTTTATTATTTTTTTAAATATACCCATTTTTCGATCGGCCAAGGTGGCCAGACTCCTTAAAACGCGAGGATAATATGAAGTAAGATCTGTACGAAAAGTTTGCCTCATTGACCTCACAGATGAAACTCGATAGTGCAAGGCACGAGGATGGTACAATGCAGTACAATGCATTTTTCAGTATTGTGCATAATGGCCTGAAAAGCTCGGAACGAAGTCTCAAGAAGGATCCAGGGAAAATGGAATTAAAAGCTAACAAAAGGATGCAAGGAAGAGGAGATGGGCGGGGATCGAGCGAGGCACAGTGAAGGAATTCTATTGAATTTCCACGGGTAATTGGTGAACACGAAAGACGAGAAAGATGGCGAGAAAAAAAACATAACGTCAATGAAATAAAAACGTTGTGAAAACATTATTTTCTGACGAGAAATTATAAATAAACACGATCTAAGAGTATGAGAAATTCGAACGAAAGTCCAGGGAAGCTTAGCATAAAGTGCAAGAGATACGAGAGCCTGTATCAATTAAATTCTTCAGGGCAGAGGAAGTTTTATTTTCAAAAGCTCTGTCGCCCTCCATGAAAGTCGAGGTCGGCGTTCGTCGACTAAGCATCGACCTGAATTCGGAATTCGAATTGGCCAGCGTTCAAATATGCAAAATAATTAATGGTGATGGTGGTGGTGGTGATGTGGCTTTCCCTCTGGCATCTAAGCTCTCCTGTTTTCACGTTCCACCTCCGACGTCAATCGCGAGCAGCTGTGTGATCGACTAAATGTCCGTGGACCGAGGACCAACACGACCTTCCGAAAAGCAATTTTCATGTTTCTAACTGTTTACTCCGTACAATCCATTAAACGACACGTGATGAACACTCAGCGCGAAAACATATGCACGAAAGCAAAATGATATACATATGTAGCTCCATTCTACCATTCGGTTTTTTTTTGGATAAGTACAAATTCTAGTTTCGTTTTCCGCGGAATAGTTCTATGTTGTCAATGAATAGAGGACAAAATGCAACGAAGATAACGCTGATATGATTGACATATCGGGGCCGGGTTGAAATTCCGGACTTTGAATGCTCCGAGGGTTTAAAATTCCGAATTTTAATATTCCGAAATTCAATATGGGGCCGGGTTGAAATTCCGAACTTTGAATGGTCAGAACGCTCAAAACTCCGAAAGAATACTACCCCGAAAGATCAAAACTCTGGAAGAATTTTACACGAATGACCAAAACTCCGAAAATCTGAACACCGTCAAAATAATTCGGCTATGGAAGTTTTAAAAGCTTCAACATTTTCAATAAATCGACGAATTATTTCAATATTTGTTTTCATTAAGAAGCGATTTTGCGTCAATTTTGAAATTCGTCTAGACAATGTTATACGCTCTACATCCTTTACAGTCAACTGGGTAGGCTTTCGCTGGCACGATCTTGACATGGGGGCCGCGTTGAAATTCCAAACTTTGAATACGCCGACGGTTTAGAATTCCTAATTTTAATCTTCCGAAATTGCAAGGTTCGTCAAGATCATGCCAGCGAAAATCTACACCGTTGACTGTAAATGATGCAGAACGTATAACATCGTCTACACAAATTTCAAAATTGCCGTAAAAACACTTCTTAAGGCCTTAGGTAACGGGTATAAAATCATGTGCGAATTGAACAATTTTTTCGTATGAAAAAGTGATCCACTCATAAAATTAATTACACATCTATTTAGTACGAATATCACGCTGTTAGAAAAAATATATATATTTTTTTTCGATGTACAAAACGGCCGACTAATAATATTTTCTTTTGATATCTTTTTTTTAGGCGCTCCGCGGCGTGACATTTAGCATCTACAATTTTTTATCTAGAACAAAAAACAAAAATTCTCGTCAATCGACATTGGAATACCTAGAGAAGTACGTACGGAATTTAAAAAATATTGTTTTATTCAAAAGTTGTAGGTATTTGAACTTAAGAAATGAATTTGCAGTGAAAAATTTCGTTATAACTGCTCATAAACTGGTCATAAAATGAAAAGTTTTCGATTAATCAGAAATTCCGTACGTACTTCTCTGCGAAAGGCAATTAGGAGCACAACTTTTCAATTTGAAGTAAATCGAGTGAAAATTGTTGAAGTTATTTGTCACGCCAATTGGAAAAAAGCCGTTTTGAGAAGTTTCGAGTAGTCGGCCATTTTGAACATCGAAAAAAAATATGTTTTCTACCAGCTTGATATTCATACTAAATAGATGTGTAATTAATTTTATGAGTGAATCACTTTTTCATACGAAAAAAAATTGTTTAATTCGCACATGATTTTATACCCGTTACTGTGGCCTAAGGCCTTAATGAAAAAAATTCTTGATATAATTCGTCGATTTAATGAAATAATTGAAACTTTCAAAACTTCCGTAGCCGAATTATTTTGACGGTGTTCAGATTTTCGGAGTTTTGATCTTTCGGGGTAATATTCTTTTGGAGTTTTAAGCGTTCTGATCATTCAAAGTTCGGAATTTGAACTCGGCCCTGAAATATGATAATAATTGATCTACTGTGTTATCATCTTCATGGCCAAATAACAAATAATCCTCAGGATAGTCTGAACAGAATAATATTCATCGCTTTTTTCCGCGTCACCCCATCTTCCGGTTATCCCGTGTAGCCTAGTTACTTTCAGGGAAAGAGACGTCAGCTCAATTTTACTGAAATTTCTTGTCCGTTTAATGATATTCTGGTTCGGTCATTTTTTAAATAAATGCCTTCCAGTTAAGGGGGGTGATACATTTAGGCGAGAAAAAAATTTGCCGATTTTCATTATACTTTTTTAAAAGGAAAGATATTTTCACCGTTCCGAAAGTTAGGATATACTATATTACTACTTTTGGCTGTAACGTGGTATTTGATTTATTTAATATCTAGGAATGGCGGAGGTATGGCACGGTCTTCTAAACTGCGTTTTTAACCTTTACTTGACACTGTGGGGTTCGACCCACTTTTTTCTTATGCGAAAATGTATTGATGTGTTTTTTATAGAAGTGTGTTAAGTAAGGGTTATTTTTTATTTATGACTGGATAACCTACATGGTATTTTAAAGTGAACTCCTTAGATGATCTGACATCATTTCCAACAAAAAATATTCCTTAGTTTATTTATTACAACAATTTTTGTCGCTGACGTGTGAATCAACCCCAGTGTGGCAAGTACGTAATTCTACAGAAGTGTGACAAGTAAGGGTTAAAATTGGCGTGACGAATAGCTAAAAAAATAATCGACAGATTTTGATTAATCTTGGCATAAATCTTTCTAACCTTATTGTTTATAACATGACCCTAAATGTTAAAAAAAATTATATCAATATATTTTAGATTGCAAAATGGAGCCATTTTTTTCGGAAAATTCAATATTTATTTTTCAAAGCGTACCATTTCAGCGATTTTCAACATTTCTTTCTTTTTCTTGGTTCATATTCTGCATACGAGTGTTGATGAAAGAAAAATCTTCGTTGGTTTTTTTTTCAGATTAATCCCACCGACGCTGCATCTCACGCCGTCTGACAACATCCGCCGCAATCCATTTAGAACCCGGTGCCATACCTCCGCCGTTTTTGAAAATTAATTAAAAAAAATGTAACAGCCAAAAGTTGAATAAAACGTACCCTAAGCCTAAAAAAGGTGAAGAAATTTTTCCTTTTTAAAAAAATCATGAAATTCAGATATTTTTTTCTCGCCTGAATCTCCCCCCTTGAATGGTAAATTGACCAGGTGATACCGTGCAAATGAAGAGCGATAATTGACCGACCGTCGGTAAGTATGCAACAGACGAACTTTCCAATGTGACAGACTGATCAGTGAAGATCTTACTTGCCGCTCGCGGCATTCTCTTGTATCGTATTCTGTATTACCTCCACCGATATCATTGGGTTTGGCGTAGCTGTTGACTTTTTTTTCGAAACGAACTTCGTCTCCAAAATGATCGTCTACAATAATACAAAATGGAGCAAAAAAAAGATCAATGTGAAACTTTCATATTTTCGACTTTTCGTATTATCATAGACGAGCATTATGGAGACATAGTTCATTTCGAAAAAAATGTATGTAATATAATGTAAAAATGTGAAAAGCAAAGTTTCACCTCGAACTTTTTTTTTATCGTCTGTACGTGAACTCATGAAAAATGTATTATGTTACGCCGACGCTGTTAGCTCTGCGCATTGATTCGAGTCGGCAAATAAATGCGTCAGAAAACACATTCGTGATGGTAAGTTCCATGGCGGATTTTTATTTCCACCACACTGCCAAAAAAAATAATATTTGTTTTAAATAGGATCTATTTAAATCAAATACGTTTTTTCCTTGTCTCACGCCCTACTACGATTTTACTTGTTTCAAAGATATTTTTTATTTGTTTCAGCTATTCTTTTTAAATATTAAATATATTTAAATTGAATAAATAAATAGTCGGTTAAAATTTATCTTTATTTGCTTACAAGATACACTGTAAATCCAAGTGTACTATATGCATAAAATATTTCCTAAATTCAAAATGAAATGAAACACTTGATTAAGAGTTTTACCACAATGATTTTGTAGCGTAATTCGTTATTCCCTGGCCTTCTGAAATGATCTTTTTTTCGACGAAAATATTTCGGCTGTATGGAATCAAACCCACAACCTACCTACCGATAGCTACGCACGCTACCCCAATGCTGTCGAGTGCTTGTAACATCTTGGTCTTATAAATGGTATAAGAGGCCAAATGAATTCCTATGATTATTTGTGGTATCACATAAACTGTATCAATTAGTTGATATCATTGTGATAATTTGAGAGTTTTATCGAATAACATGCTAGAGATTTTTTAAACATAACCTTTATATATATATATATACACACATATACATATATACAGGGTGTCCCCCTTATCTCTGCCACCTGAAATAACTCGGTAATTATCGACGTCACAAAAAAATGTTCCAGCCAAAAGTTATACGGTGTGAAGTCGTTCAAGGTCATTCAAGGTCATTCAAGGTCAGTATCGATGATACAAATCTAAATATCTCGTTTTAATGGGTGTTCGAAATGACCTTGAACGACTTTGGCTCCCTAATATTTTTATACGGCTTGAGGTGCTGACAAGATGGTTGGAAAAAAATGTACCATTCCATTTAAAAAAGTGAAGGTGAACACTGTGCATCAGCGTCTCCACCGAAATAAAATAAAATTGATCGCATTTGGTGGCCCCCTTCACACCGTACAATTTTTGCCTGGAACATTTTTTTGTGACGTTGATAATTACCAGGTTATTTCGGGTGGCAGAGATAAGAGTATATATACCATTATATACCCTGTATGTATATAATTTCTCTCTCTCCACCCTCTCTACCCCTAACCCCCCTTTGATGGGTGTGTTGCAATAAAGACAGACCATTATTTCAATCAAATGGAAAAATGGTTGGCTCTACAAAAATTGCATTCAATTTATATTTTAAAAAAATTAAGTACATACATTTAGTGGATTCAACTAAATTGTTTTTTTGAATAGATAAAACCGAGTCACTGATTTATGAGGATTGAATAAAATGTTTAGTTATTAGACAATATTATATAGATTTTGATTCGAATAAATGAATGTATTTGAAATCAATATTTCCCATAATGGAATGCAATAGGAAAAATTGGATGTCACGAAAAATCTAGTTAATTCGAAATTTTGAAAATAAAATAGACGCGGATAGTTAGTATCAATAGAATTTTTCCGTCAGTGCATATCGTCCAAAAACTTGTGGGCGTCGTGCCGATGTGAAGAATCTCATCCTTGACGTGAAATGGATTTATTGAGGACATTTTATAAATGTACGAGCGCTAATGTGTACGAGTTTCGGTGAGATCTCGTTGGAATGTATGACTTCCGGTTAAGCTTACGGAGTCTATAATTGCCAATATGGTATAATAATAGTATGAGGAACCGAGGACGGATTTACTTTGGTACCGGCAGTTTTCCGCAACTTGGCGAATATTATTAATATAATACCGAAGCACGAGGTAAGAAGGACGAGTGGGCCCGCGAGCGTGCATAATGAATGAGATGACCGGCCAACTCGGGTAACCGCGAGCGAGTACCCGTCTCGTTGACCAACTAAGTTTGTCAGCTCTCGTTCGGTATTTTGAAGACGATTCGATGAACTCAGTCAGTTGGGAATTTTAAAGCAGTATTCGTGGCTAGAAATTTGAAAAAATAGTTTTTTTTTTATATTTGATTATTCTAGAGACCTTTTTGAATTCGTCTGTGAAAACCGTTTAATGATACTCATAAAATTAACTGAGTAATAGAAATTATACGTTATATAAGTTAATTATAAGTTAGCTGAGTTATAGAAATCGGCAACCACGATATTTCGATAATCCATTGAGTAGCAGAATTAAATTTAAATAAATTTCTTTCATATAACTCGTAAAATAGTTCGAAAAATAAGAAAATTGATGATTTTAGCCGACATTTCCCCCATGGACATTTATATACGCAAAAATATACTGCAAATTTATTTTATTAATAATTGTAATATATGTGAAATGTATGCCATGTATTGAAAATATATGTTGCATATATGTGCCAAATTGTAATTTTCGTAACGTTTTTATATATGAGATGTATATGCGTGGTATTACTGTATATCAATGTATCATATATCAATGATATATGTAGCATTTACCCCGCATATGTACCACATATATTTAGCATATATGTTGCATACACACTGCATACATACCACATAGATACTGCATAAATCGTACATATATGCCACATGTATATATTGTTTATATGTAACAGTGTACTTTAACTTTAAGTTAAGTTTTTTTAAGTTTTATTAAGTTTAACTGTAATAGTGTTTATACACAGCATATATTTCTGGTCAGGAATATGTATAAAAAATGTATGCGTCATATATGACGCATAAATGACGCATATTTGAGTCATATATGTCGCATACATTGTTGATATATTTTTCTGACAAAAAATAGATTGAAAATATATCGAAAATATATGCGTCGTATATGCCTCATATATGCATCATATATAGTGTTTATACGTAGCATATATTTTTTTGGTCAGAAAAATATATCGAAAATATATGGGTCATATATGCGTCATATATTGGGTACATATATGCTGAATATATACGTATTATTCTATTTTTCGTCACTATATATGCAACCGATATATATTTATGTAGCATACATTTTCTGCATATATTTTACATACATAAATTTCCATGGAGGTTAGCATGTCGGGATTTCGTATTTTTTTTTATTTGCTGATTCTGGCACTAAACATCACGACACTCATACAGATTAAGAATATGTTTAGTTGTTTTTTTTTGGTCCATGCAACGTTTTTGCATCAATTTTTTTTCCATCGCCAAAACAGCGCTCTAGACAACACTACTGCATTTGTGAGAAACATCGATGTCTCTACAAATGGACATTGTGACGAAATCGTTTCATATACTTGTGTGGAAATAACCGTTTGAATTTAGCAACAATTCAGGGAGACCAACGTGACGGGTAAACAAATTGATTTTTTTTTGCATTTCCTCAAAGTATAGATATTCGTATGCGAAAAAAATGCAAGTTAGAGTATTGAAAATTGATCAAGTTACAGACGATTTAGTGCGAGCAGGTAGCGCACCGATTTCCGTATTATAAAACTGTCAATCGAGTTTTTCTCGACCTTTCCAGAATTATAACTCTAGCTATAATTGAGCGATTTTTAATTTGAAAAAAAAATTGGTAATTGCAGTAGCCGTTTTTTAGTATTTTTTGAGCCCCCGAGTATAAGCAACAATTTTGCCAAAATTGCCCTTTTTTAACACTCACCATTTGGTGGAACATTTTTTTAACAGCCATCTACAACGAGAACTATCATTTATGTAGATTATAAACCTTTTTTATTTTCATTTTCCAGACCAACAGTCAAGTTATCGATCCGGTCGTTGGACCACATTTTTTATACAGAGGCTCCATTATACCTTAATCACGTTGTTAATTTTTTTTAATACAAATTGACACGAAATAAGTTCAATGGATGCTGAAGGGATAACACCACTCTAGCGGCAGAAAATAAGGCCTAACTTTGACCACTTATTTTGGGAGTATGAAAAAAGGAATAGGATTTCTTTTGAAAGGGTTTTTTAAACACATATTGAAGTATTTAAAAAAAATTATTATAATTTTCATACAAAATGGCGGCGACAGAGCTCATCTTGAAAAACGTGTTTTTTTACAAATAGCTTCACGGGAGGGCGGTTTTCTCGTAAAATATAAGACCTGGAACAAAAACAAAAAAGATTATATAAAAAATATTAAATAAAAATTATATATAAAAAATAATATACGTAGGGATTTTGTAAAATCAAATTCAGAAAAAATTGCGCACTTTGAAAGAAATAAATCGATTTTTTGCGCAAAAAATAAGCAGTCAATTTTTTATAAAAAGAGTTTACATTTAATCAAAAAACGGCTACGTATTCCCATAGAGAATGTAATTGTGAAGCTACTATCAAAATTTCAAATCGATCCATGCAATGGTGTTCGAGTAATCCGCCGTCCCCGTTTGAAAAAAGTGGTTTCGATAAAAACGCGTTTAAAGTTGTACGATGCGCCTGAAAAAAGTCGGAGGCGCTGCGGCAAAATCGATAATTGAACCTTAAAAAAAATCGCTACAGGACCAATTGCAGATTGTTTTTGAAAGACCCGAAAGTGTTTTTCAAGCAAAAAGAAACGATTTTTCCCAAATCCTAGAGTGGTGTTATCCCTTAATAACATACCTTTTTTCCAAATCCCAAATAAATAATCTAGTAGACAAAAAAATTCGGAAAAAACGACCTTTTTTTGGCCTGTTACAGAGGTGTCCTCCCTTGAAGTATTGTGAATAACGAAAATACTATGACCTGGAACCATAGCTCTTGCTTCCAATCAAATACAATTTCTGCTAGCTTTACGTTGAGCAGAAAACATTCGATTGATTAAATAATAGCTGTGATAAACGATGTGTGCAATTTCAAAGTAACCGGTAGAATATTTTCACGAGATCGAAATTTGCATTTTTCGAATGCCATGTGAATTATTTTTTAATTTTTTCTTGGCAGATTCAATCTACCAAAATCAGTTGAACATCTTTTAGGATTCTTGCTTGGAGATTTTCAACCTAATTCTGTATGGAAATAAGTGTGATTATAAAACCGAGGAAATAAAAGTATGATAAATAGTCTACAATGGGTTCCAACCAATCATGCAACACCATCTATTTTCACAGTCCTGCAGAACTCTGAACGCTCGTCACCGCCAAAGATTTACTAATAGCCGAGAACAGATCTTGTGCTCTCTTTATATTGCGGCTAGTAGAATTTCCATAGTCCTCGTGCAAGAGAAGCTCTTCAGCGTCCACATCAATTTAGAGCTCGCGCAACATGGGAATCCACTACCATGTGGTCCATTATGCAAATACCTACTCGCCTACTCAATACCTGGCAGTGAAGAAAGAGAGAGAGCGAATACAGTTGAGTATCTCTAACTGGAATGGCTTGACAATTAGCATTTCGCTATTACTTCTCCCTGAATAGTCTCAAGTTGCAACCCCCTGGGATTGCTTGATTGCAATATTGCCTCGTACTGTGTGCCAATGTTACCAGATAGATGGAGAGTGCCGAAAAATTATGCGACACGAAAACAGCTTTGTTCAATGAGTCGAGGACAAATTTCAAAATGGTGGAGAGTTAAAAAAGGATCATCTGTGACAGTGCTGGAGTATTTTATATAAGATAGATATGTAAAGGGTGTCTCAAAATGACCTGACATTTTAAATTGCTCAGCATTTTTTTTGTGGCAAACATAGAGTACTAATATTTGGCATCAGGAAGTATTGAGGTTTAGCCATGAAGAATTACACGATCGAGCAATGCATAGAAATTGTTATTTGCTGTATTGTTACTGCATAGTTATTGCAGACGAAGTTTCTTAGTCGTGTTGGCCACCACCAAGAATTGGCCACCAAGATCGTGGCGGAGATTCCGGAGCGCAAGGAAGCAATTAGACGCACCATGGCAGGAGCCTGAATCAGAAGGTCCAAAAACAGCGGTTTTTCGAGAATTTTTTTTGAAGGGAAAAGCAAGTGAGCCCAGTAAATATTGAGGTATCTTTTCATGTATGTTTGAAGTGTATGAAAAAAATGTTTCATCATGAAACAATAAATGACTGCAGATTTATCAGCCTATTCCATGTGCGCCTTGCCACTGCAGTCCCCAATCGGCGGGAAAGATGCAGCTCGTAATTTTTGCCTGAACCAAATAAACCAATAAAATTTTCAATTGTGATATATTTTTCTTCTGGGTGAATTAAGGAGGTACACCAGCTTCATACAATGTTGCCATGCTAAACCATGGTCAAATTTCAAAATGGTGATAGATCAATAAAATTTGGTGAGTATATTCTTTAGTATTATATATGTCAATACAATTTTTTTCAGATTTTTTCATTGTGCCGTTATCGAATAATTGAACATTGAAGTTCACGTGTATAAGCATAGCGTTTTTATAGATATAGGTATATATTCCGGGTATAAGAATAAACGCTTGTGAATTATTTGTAAGAAAACGGCACAACCAAAAAATCTGAAAAAATTTGTATCTACATGAATAATACTAAAGAATATATTCACCAAATTTTATTGATCTATCACCATTTTGCTGAAGCTGGTATACCTCCTTAAGAAAAAGCTGGAAAAAATCGTCAACTTATAACTTTTCCCAGGTTTGAAAAAAATGTGTTAAAAAAACACTTTAACGTGCTATAAAAATTATTTAAAAAGACTTTTTTCAATGACTCTTTTTATTCACTTTGAAAAGATTTTCATACTAAAGAAAATAAACTTTGGTTTGATTCAATAGGTCGTCTAGTTTTTTTCTAACACGCCCGCCAATTTGGAAAATTCGTGAAAATGAAAACTGGAGAAAACGCGCTTCGAAGTTTTCAATAGGAGGAAATATCAATATCAAATATCAATCGCTTCTCTGCTTCTGGCCTTGTATCTTCAAATATATTTACAATTGGCCTCTGTAACTTTGTTAATATATTCTTGGATAGTTTATCTATCGATTTAAGCAATTCGAAGAAAAAAAAAACAATTTTTCGGACCTTCTAATTCAGGCTCTCGCCTTAATGAAATTGGTCCGTAATTACGCCAAAATATTATGGAAAATTTCGTCAAACGAGTGAACGTTTGCAAACCGGGACGAGACGGCCACTTATCGCATAATGTGTTCCACACATACCCTTCATGTTTGTACCTCACATTAAAATAAAAATCTTCGTACTTTTTAAACAAATAATACGTTTTATTAATAAATTAAAATGTCACGTCATTTTGAGACACCCTGTTGAAGTGTAGCGAGGGCACGGGATGCTGGATATAATTTTTTTTTTTTTCGATTTCCCAGCTGGTTCGAGTGATTCGACTGTAAGCTGCTGCTTAGCACGCAACCCTCGCATGTGAAAAAGTCATTACCAATCCGTTGGATC
Source organism: Ophion slaviceki (assembly GCA_944452715.1). Lineage (NCBI taxonomy): Eukaryota > Metazoa > Arthropoda > Insecta > Hymenoptera > Ichneumonidae > Ophion > Ophion slaviceki. Next base: position 25,278,524 of record OX101785.1, on the reverse strand, counting down.
GATCAGCTGATTTTTCACCGGTATGTAAGACTAATCGTTTAAATGTGCCACTTAACCCTACGTTTAGGGTTACTCGACGACACGTAACACGGGAAATAGCTTTCCGGCTTTTCTGGCTCGAAAGCTTTCCGACTCGGGAGAATTAATTTTCGAGAGCCCGCCACTCGAAAGTTACAAGGGTTCTGAAGTCCGGTAACGGTATGCAGCACCGCCTCAAGCATAACTCTTCAAACTGCTGGCCACAGAATTCGGAAGTTACGGGATATTTGCAATTTCGTTCTGTAGGTCTTCCAAAAACGAAAATAAAACTGTTGCAACGCACGACTTCCGTTTGAGCTTACGAAGTTTGCAATTATCATGGTATTGAAGTTTGCATCGTTAAAATGCAACGAAAAAATATTTTTTGGCACTTCTTAGGCTACGGAAGTCACTGTAACACGTTTGAGAATCCTCATTAAAAATTTATAACCAAAAGCTCCAAAAGAAGAAATCAAAACGTCACGAAGAATTTTCGTTGCATTCCAACGATGAAGCCTTCAATACCGTCATTTATCAATATGGCATATCGCAATGAATCGAGCACGAATTTATTTTGATATGGGTAACTTGCTGATTCGTTCGTGTAAGTCATAAATGAAAAAAAAAATCATAAAAAAAACATCGCAAACTTTTGTACAATGCACATATGGAAGTACGATGTACGCCACTTTTTCGTGTTTCTTTCTACTGAATAACTCTATTTTTCCACATCCTCGTAGTGCGTTTGACGAGGAACAGCAGACATGTAAATTCTTGTTTGTCCCAACGTTTAGCATTTCCGTCGACGTTCGTGTTGAATGCTGTGACATTCAATCCTCGCCTGATGGCTCGATAATTGTCGAGGGGGAGAACAGTCTCGGGTGCGTTAACTCTACGAAACATGCACATATATGTACTTTGCATCAACGTCCGTGTGTGCGAAAACAACTTTGCGCAAAAAAGCATACCATTCACGTCGCCCGGTACGACACGTTTCGAATTCGCGAAAGAGAAGAAAAAATGACGATTGTGAAAGTGTCTCTTCCCTTTTTATTCAACTCTTTCCGTTTCGCTACTCGTTCTCCTTCTTGTGGTCTCTTGTTGTATGGAGAGCCGTGCCGTACAGCACACACAATATATGCAGAATTTTAGAGCGACGTGCGAGAATTTGATTTACGATGGTTTGACGGTGAAAAAACTTTCCATAGGCCTACAGTAATGTGTTTCGGTGTGGCTTCGTCGTGGGTACACAAAGTGTATGCCATGAAGTGTGGGCAGAGCCAGTCACGAATCGTTTAGACAAGGAGGAGGGCACAGTCAACACACGCGCACACGCACCCATATATATATGGTGTGTACATACATACATACATACATACATACATACATACATATATATATATATATATATATATATATATATATATATATATATATATATATATATATATATATATAGGGTCTCAGGAAGGTCGATGCAAAGCCTTAAGGGGGTGATAGATCACCTCCTTAGGAACATATCTAACCTAGGTTACCTTAGTCCAAAATCTAAGAATTTCGAGTTGTCATGGTGAGTGTGATTTTTGGAAATATTCCCAAAATTAGGTACTAACTCGTTCATAATGTTCAAACAAAAAATAATTGGTAACCAAAAACTTATTTGCGTCTTAGCTTAATGTGTATTCAATCGACAAACTCCAAGACAATCATCTGTATCCATACAACTAACTAAATGGGACGTATTGAATACTTAAAAACTTGTCGAAAAAAAGCTCTTATGTTAATGCTGTTTAAAAAAAATTGCATTAACATGAGAGGTGAACGCGTTAGTATCTAATTTTGGTAAATTTTCCTAAAACATACTTACCATGATAATTCGAAATCCGTAGACTTTGGACTAAGGTAACCTAGGTTAGATATGTTCCTCACGAGCTGACCTATCGCCCCCTTAAGGCTCTGCATCGACATTCCTAACACCCTGTATATATACATATATACATATATATATATATATATATATATATATATATATATATATATATAGGTAGGCAGAATTCATGTATATATATAACATATAATATAATTTGCCTACCGGTGAAATACGTTTTTTTTTCATTTCCCCATTTTATTTTTTCAGGCAGATGTTCTGGAGTTTGTAGTAGAAAACCGTCCGATTTTTTACTGCTATATATCTGTAGGTATATATAACCCCGTTTAATTCGACCCTAGCCGACAGCACGGACAGTCCGAATCTTTATGGAATAACAGGGAGAAAAATGACAGCAATTGGAATACATGCAAAAAACGAAGTAACTTTTTACTGCTTATATTATTGGAATTTGTATGTAAAATTAACATAGGTTGTTCTCAAGTTTATTGAGGCAGTGTTGTCGTCTAGACATTAAAAAAAAAAAAACGATTTTTTAGATTTTATTTTATCATTGTACAGACCTTTCCGAATAGGTACGTGAAAACCGTTAAATAATACTCGTAAAATTAGTCGAGTTATAGAAATCATAAGGAGTATGCTTGGGATGCGCGACCGAGAGCAACTTTGAACGCGTTTTCCTCGAAAGTATGCTTTTCGAATCGGCAACCACGATATCTCGATAACCAATTGGCCGATTGACCTCGATTTGGCATAGACCTTCAGTATACGGGTTTTTAACGTTGGTAGCGAGTTTTTTTTTCCTTTAGTATGACTCGTCGAGTGGTCAGAAAATAGGAAAAATTGATAATCAAAGTATAGTTTGGCGCGATTTGGTGGAAAGAAAATCGCTGAACCTAGTACCAAACATCACAACGCTCATACAGATAAAAAATATGTTTGGTTTATTTCGACTTCATGCAACGTTCACAACACTGTCGGCTTCATACAACGTTCACGACAAACGTACAAAAGTACACGATAATACATCTTTTATTTCTAATATGTACATACTCTTGAAGTATCAATAAATATGTGTATTTTTTTTTCAGTCAATTTTTCTTGTTATTCCATTCTAAAAATCACCTTCACAACAGCTCTGTAGACGAAAATGCTGCCATAATATTTGTGCAATGATAGAAAAATTGAACAAACTAAATACCTGCTGAGGCAAGTGCACATCGAAACGAAGGTAGGATATTTTCGTAATACATGCAAATGTTGCTGACTTAAGGGAGGACACCACTGTGACAGCTCGAGAAAAGGTCGATTTTACCGATTTTTTTGCCTACTGGATTATTTATTTGGGATTTGGAAAAAAGTTTTATTATTAAACATACATTGAACTTATTTCGTGTAATTAAAAAAAAAAAATGTGCACGAAAATAAAAGAAAATGGTTTCCTCGAAACTATGTTTGTGAAATCAGCGCGCAGCGGAACTCGAAAAACGTTCGTCCAAACGACTTGAAATTTCAACCGTAGGTTATTAGATTGCTTCAACAGTCAAGTACGAGCGCTTTTTTCGATTGATTGAAAATTGTTAAAATATTTCACTTTTAATATGAAAATTGTGGTCGAAAAAACAAACTTTATTTCAAACTCGTCTCTATTTTTTATTACATTTTTTATATTTCCCTCTTTTTTGCATTTCTCATTTTTTAATTGCGCTCCGAACCTGAACTACGTATACAGTGTAAGCCAAGAACTATAATTAATAAAATCATAAGCTCCGATGAATCGATATTGAAATCCCGATTTTCGTGTCCCACGTAGCAATTCATTGAACATATTTTCGCCATTTCCACCTCATGAACGGACCGACTATTCGCAGATACCGAGCGTACGAATTAAAAGCAATTTCTCATCTTTGCAAGCAGAAGTCTCATCTTTCCAATCTGTTCCCGAGCGATAAACACATGAAAACGAGAGAGTGGATGATAATGGAACAATATAACAAGGGAGAACTCTCAGTTCGAAACTCAGTAATTTCGTCCTGCTGCTGATGCCAAGGGAAAAGGAAGCAAGGGACAGGAAGACTGTAAACACCCACCAACCATGTACACATGAGCTACGAACGAATAGGGCGTAATACGTGGCACCTTCAATTTTCCATTTTAGAGGTTACGTCGTTCTGTCATGCAGCAAACGTAATATATTTGTCTGTGTACACGAGATGAGAGTCGAGTTTGGAACGAGGAGATAAGAGTAGTGTGGGGATAGGGGATCGATTAACCTTCGGTTCCCCGTTCTTCAGGAGAAGATCGAGCGTTCCGCCATCGGGGGACAGGTAATTGACCAATATCCGGGCTTCTCTAAGGACCCTCACATAATTACTCGGTTAACGTCCGTCCACCGTACAACCCTCGGTCCAAATATTCGAGAGCACGTAACTATCAAAGATAGCAGAAACTTCGTACCCGTAGATAGCAAACGAGGAACAAAAATGTGAAAAAATACGTGTGAGCAAATGAGCCTACTAGGAATTAGATTCGACTGTGAAAATCCGGGCCGACCAGGTAAAGCCGAATCTACTGGGAAGTAGGTCCGGCTGTGTCTGTTCGGACAGCTTTTTTTCCAGTGGACAACCAGGCATCCACTTTTCAACGGATTTTGCTGTGTCAGTGCCAACCGATGTTTTACAGTTATAGAGACGTGACTGAATGATTAAGGCCCTAGGTCACTCTAGGATTTTCCAAAAATCGTTTTTTTTTGTTTGGTCGTTAAAAAGGTACATTAGTACCTATAAAATTATTTTCCAAAAAATTGTGGGTGTGAAAAATCTCTAAGCACTCGATTTTCGAAGATTGTTAAAGGTTAAAGGTATTAAGTCGTTACCCCCACTTGTAGCGCAAAAAAAGGCCTTTTTCATGAATTTTTTTAAAGAAAACTACAAAACTTTTTTAATCGATCAATATACCATCTTAAAGAACACATCTTGAAGAACTTTCAGTAATTTTTGTATTGAAAAATATTACATTGTTTAGTGGCAAATGGCCGTCAATGAAATAATGTTTTTATATACACGGTTTGCGGTGACCAACATTGCGGCGAAGTGGATCATCTGAAAAAAAATGCGGATGGACTTAGTCAAATATAAGTATAAACTAGTCTTTAATCGAAGGATTTTAAAAAATATTCATTTTTCACAAAATGGCAGACAGTCAAAGTTAATGGTTCGATTTTAACGAAAAAAACGGCCGTTTTTTGGCTATAAAACGGCCATTTTTTTTCGAAAAAAAAATCGGACGATTAAAGACTACATTTTTATGTATTAAATAAGCCTGCAAAATTTCAAGAAGATCGGTTCATTAGTGTTCGAGTAATCTTGGTCACCGACTTCAGAAATGCCATTTTGAGAAAAACGCGTTTAAAGTTTCAATTTCAGTTTACACGAAGAAAATATTTTTTTTTTGTAAACTTACATAGAGTCATCTATTCCGGGCATAAAAAGAAACTGCACTTCAAATTGCACTTAAAAAAATGCAATAAAAAAAATCGATTTTTTCAAAATCGCAAGTGGGGGTAACCCCTTAAAACATTTTTCATGTCGTGACTTTCTACTAACTATAAACGCGTTTATTTAAAAACTACATTTTTCAAGTCGGCCGGACTCAAGTCAAACAAATTTTAACCGATTCACTTGAAGTTGTAACTGTATGGTTAAAATTACATTTTCTAAGGCACTACGTAGGATTTTTTAAATTATATTGCATAGTTCCTTTTTTATGAACAATTTTCTGACGATTTTCTCATGGTATTTTATACTTTTTGTTTTAGAAATGCGCCATTTTGACAAAAAACAATATATCAAAAAATTCCTACGTACTTCGATAGCTATTCTTATATATAATCGGAAAAACTTTAGTGCCTCATAACTCAAATTTATAGGAGCTGTTGGTCCGGCCGTCGACTTTCCAGAAATAAAGGCGTCATCGGAAAAATACTGCACAGTCGCCATTTTGACGTGTATCGCGGTGAAAAAATTATTTGGTATAGTCAATTACGTGTATAATAAAATCGGCATTTTGTAATTTCGATTTATTTTATGGTTTCGCTGAAAAAAATCATAAAACATGCCCTTCTTTGGCCTCTAGAGTGGCCTAAGGCCTTAAGCCATATTGTTGTCTGGAAGAAGAACTCCAGAAAAAAATGAGGGAACGGTGCCACGATTATTCAATAATTATAGATTATAATGGTACGTAATAATGATAGAGAAAAATAATATGAGGAAACCACAATAATTTAATTTGTTGCCGTAGAAAATTTGATTGACAAGCAACATCACTTAAGTGTCCGCCTTCAGTTTTGTCGAAACTCATCATGTGATATAGCATTGAAAACTATTGAGTGCGTATTTTTTTTATAATGTTGGAGTTTTCATAGTTGGAACGCAACGAAGAACATTTCTTTTTAATTGTCCGATTTTGTTTTGCTGTAAGAATAACTCATAATTTTTTTCGTATTGTTATTGGAGATTTTCGACCTCAATTTCCGAAAAAAGAAGCCTTGGATGAGCATAAGAATAAAGTGATGAAAAATTAACAAAAAAAAATCGTTGAACTCCAACGATGCGAACTTCAACATCGTTTATATTTTTATCGGCGAAAAAACGGGTTTAAGGGGAAAACCACCCCTGAAAAGAAGGCGTGTCACGCCTTAATTAATTTTTTAAACTACCAAATCACCCTCGAGACGCTTTTCTTAGAGGGGTGGTTTTCACCCCTTAACACCGTTTTTCCGCCGATATAGAAAAATAGGTGTCCAGTTGTTTTCAATGCTTTATCACATATGTGAGTTTCAACAAAATCGAAGGCGGGCACTTAAGTGATATTCCCTATAAGCGGACAAACCCAATTCTACTTCGAAAGTAGATACAGCCTTGTTCGTTCAGACTTCATCGGAAATTTTATCCGCACAAAGAAAATGTTTATATCAAACAATAATATGGGAAACAATGCCATAGCCGTGCGGCCACTTCAATCGCTTGTTTGTTGAGTAGACATGGAAAATCTTTGGCATCGATAAAGGCGATCTACTTTGTTCTTCAGTTCATTAAATTTCATTTTATCTATAAAAATGATTTGAATCGCAGAAACGCATATTTGGTTGAGATAACGAACACGAAAACGAATCACTAGCATTATCCTTGTTTTGTACATTCTTTAAAAGGTTAGAAAAAAAAACTTTACTAATACACGTAGTGCAAATAAAAATGAAAAATAACACTTACAAGGAACATCCCTCAGGTGACATCCTTCGATTTTGTTGAAATTTGGATATGTTATAAAGCACCGAAAAGAAAGCGATACATATTTTTTTTATCGTCGGAAAAACGGTTTCAAAGGGTGAAACGAACCCTCGAAAATAGGGGTGTTTTTCGTTTTTCGTCGATAACGTTATCGTTCTCACCTCCAATGTATAGTGCACAAAAAAAATAAACATTGTTGCAATTTGAATTTTTGAAATATCTCGTATCGTTAAAACGTTATCGACGAAAAACGAAAAACATCCTCATTTTTGACGGTGCGTTTTAGCCCTTAAAACCGTTTTTCCGGTCACCTGAGTGGCTCGCCTTAAAAAAAAGATAATGATCCACAGACCGTTCCGGAGCTCAAGGAAACAATTTGACGCACCATTAATAAAATTAATCCGCAATTGTGCCAAAATGTTATTGAAAATTTCGTCAAAAGAGCGAACTTTTGCTAACAGGGACGAGAGGGTAATTTATCGAATATCGTGATCCACACATAACCTCCAAGTTTGTACCTTACATTAAAATAAAAATATTCGTACTTATCAAATAAATAATACGTTTTGTTAATAAATAAAAATGTCAGGTCGTTTTGAGACACCCTATACTTAACGAGTACTTAGCCTTGTGTTTCTCCTTTACAAAAATACCCGAATGTACGACGCTTTTATCTTACCCAAACGTGACTTATGGGGGAAACGAGTGAAATGCGTCCGTAGGGGAATTCATCCTCGACGTCTGACCAAACACGCGTTCGTACGCGGTATCTACTTAGACCTCGGGGGAGCACGAAATACGCCCAGCGGTATCGGAGGGAGACAATGTGGAATGAGGATGATCGGAAAACGATAGTTACTCCGGAAAAACAGGTTACAAAAACGAACGAAACAATCGCAATAAAAAATCTTCAATTTAGTTCTGATAATTATTGCCAGGTATTTGAGGTACTCCTCAATGCCTAGAGTCCTTTCACGGTCGATCATTCTACAACGATAGTGCAGGAAGGGTCTTGAGGTCGGTCGATAGCACCACCTTTTAGCATACCTACATAAACCACAGAGCTTCCTTCCGCATCCGTGGCCAATGCCATGTGTGGGGTAGAGGATAAATGACGTGGCGAAAACTACCCCTCCAGTACAATGTTATATATTTTACAGTTGCGCTCTTTCGACCTCTCTCTCTCTCTCTCTCTCTCTCTCTCTCTCTCTCTCTCTCTCTCTCTCTCTCTCTCTCTCTCTCTCTCTCTCTCTCTCTCTCTCTCTCTCTCTCTCTCTCTCTCTCTCTCTCTCTTCCCCCCTCCCTTTTTTGTTTGGGCTTTACAAAAGCTGCGGATCCATGACGTACCATGTTCCCCCTTTTAGGTGCAGGCTCGTGTTATTTGATCGCGTCCTCTTGTTTCGAAGCTTTTATTTTTCGCAAGGAAAAGGAGAAAGATACGAAGCGTATGAGAGACACAAAAGTTTTCCCAATTTGATGGAACCACGAATTGAGAAAGTTGGGACCATACGATTACTGATAGAGACGCTGTATTTCAGGAGAATTCGTTTTATTTGCGATAAAACGAAACGTCATTTGAAATAAATGAAAAAGTTTACCTAACATCTTCCATACCGTCAAAGTACAGAACTACGGTGTTAGGGCCCTCAACTTTCTTAAGAACGTGTTGCTATCTCTGGTTGCCTTGATATTTACAGCCGGAAATAGAAATGTCAATTTTTCGTAGATCGGAGTTCGGTCGGAATTAAATTCGGTTCGAACAGTTTGAGGTATTCCTTTTGCGAACACGAGTATTTAACAATTAACTGGTTTTCATCTATAATCAAGTAAAAACATATCCCGGTATAATGGCAAAATTTCAAGTGAAATGAACGAACTTTTAACGAAAAAATGACGACTCTAAAAATCGTCTTTATGGAGATGACACGCTGGCCGCATTTCTATCTAATTATTTATACACTAAATAACTCTAAAAGCCTGACATAAACTGCTCAACGCCTGTAAAAAAATCTAAATATTTCGTAACGCCAATAATAACAGCGAGTCACGGAATGCTTAAGGAAAATATTAACGATGAAACTTAGAAAAATGTGACTAACAGAAGAATTTTCGTAGCGGCAAATTTTCCGAAAAAATGTAGAAATTAATAAATCTACGAAATTTGCGCGAATTTTTTTATTCCAGTTTATCGTTGGGTATAATAATTGATTACTATACTTATTTTTATTTATTTATGTGTTTGATTTTATAATAATAATTTATTTATATTATTTTATAATAATAAGTCATTTACCAATGATTCGGAAGGGCCCCTATGCCCCCACAAAATACGGACCTCCGCGAAAGGAACACCTAAAAAGGTTATGATGTTGTGAAGTCATTCATAGATGAATTAATCCCAATGAAATTTATAAAATGTGTGCAAATTGGAAGGGTTGTTACGCATATGGAAAACAGGGAAAACTCAGGGAGTTTTGGAAATTCTCTGGAATTTTCTCAGAATTCACTTTTTGCAAGAGATACGAAAATTGAAACCAACTTGCCAAAAAAAATTGAACAGTATAAAAATAAATAGTTTCGTATATTTTTAATATTTATATTATTCTTCATGATATACAAAAAAAAGTTATGTCAGTGCCATACAATAAAAATTTGAAAAACGGAAAACTAATTTACTGTAAAGTTACGTTTGCATTCGATCTCTCCATACACAACCACATCATTATTATTTTAGACAAGTGTTAATATATATTTTTCATTTATGGTCAACGGCTTAAAAAAAATCTGTTTATAAAAAAGAACAGGTTCTGCATTTGCGTTGAATGCATTTTTTACCTTACAATGTGTAAATTATTTTTCGAATTTCAGTTAAAAAAATTTATTTCAATTTTTAACATTTCCATATATTTGATCTTTAAAACAAAATTATGTTATCCAGTCGAACATAATTTTTCAATAGAAGGATCGAATTGAGAATTTTCTTTGCTTTTTCAAGTCGGATCAAAAGGTTATGTTTTTTTTCCACAAAAATCATTTATCGCTATTTCTTCGTGTATCATTTTTCCCGTATAGTTTGTCTCGCTGAAACGAGACATAACTTATGGTCTTCAACTCAAAAAAGATATATATTTTGTGAAAATAAAGTGGTCTTTATTTGACCATAATCTGGGTCATTTGCAAAACCTGGAATTTTCGCAAAACCTGTATGGAAAACCTGGAAAAGTCATGGAATTTCCGAGTCAATGCGTAACCGTGGTTGGACACTTTCGCCTTGATTACTTATCATTTTATTCTGATTACAAACGGACCTCTATGAGGGAGCTAGAATTGAAGCATAGGATTGGGAGGTTCCAGGATCGTAACATGATAGCGCCATCTCCTTGCTGGGAAAAATGCCACAACTCGGCGTAGTTCGAGGGATATTTTGTACCATCAGCTGAACAATATGTCTATCTAGCCAGATATTGATCAACATCGGTCGAGACGATTTAACTCCACCACCATGACGTGAATTGAGTGGACTCATTGGTCCCAAAACCGACAACAACAGTCGCTGCAACGTGAATTGCCCAGAATCATTCCGAACTCACTAGAGTAACAAAATTAGCTCCCGGTACTGATAACTATAAAAGTTGATGCGACGTTGAGTTAAAAAAATGTCTTTTAATGATGAGAAGGAAATGTGCAAGTGACACAATGCTTTCACCCACTAAAATACAAGCAATCAAAATTATCAAGCAACGGCATCCGAAATGTTAGGGGCTGCAAATTGTTAGGCCCTAAATATTAATGATTATCATGAAACAGGCATAAAGATGGGAGGGGTGGGGTGACGGCTAGGGGTAACATGGCAATGGGGATGATATCCAGAGTTAGTGATCTCAGGCGAGCGATCTACTTCCTGACCTTTTTCTGCGGCCCTGACCTTTGATCTAATCCTCTGGTGCGCTTTTTTTCCATCAACGCTGTTGCGGCATATAAGAAGACAAAGATGGAAAAGGACTTCCAGTGATGTTAAGGGGTCTTCTCACTTTAGACGATAAAAAGGCTATTTTTATGAATTTTTTGGTAGGTTTATGTTATAGATATTGATATAAAAGTTGTTACATTTAATAAATACACTTTCGAAATACATTTAAAAAGAAAATTGTTTATTTAAGTCACTATTTATAAACGAAAATAGTAGTTAAAAAAATGTCCTACAAAAATTGTAGGTCCGCGCTGTTGATGTGAAATCTCGAAGATGGATCATCCGAAACAAAAAAATCAAACGGTTTTAGATTCAGTGTGTTAATGGCTATAGCGCATACTATACGATTTTCGATATATGCAAAAATAACAAAATGGCTGACATTTTTCGAATAAACAAAAAAAAACGTTTTTTGTCACCGTTTTTGGCAAAAAAATAGTAAATATGAGAAAAACAAAACATTCATATGGCCTATAGCCAGCGTTGTAAAGAATATGTGGTTAAAACGTTGTGTCGAGAAAAACGAGTTTAAAGTTTGTTTGGGTTACATAAATACATGAAAAAATGTTATATGCACTTTTGAAAGTGTATTTATTAAGTGTAACAACTGTTATATCAATATCTATAGTATAAACCATTCAAAAGAATTAATGAAAATAGCCTTTTGTAGCGTTTAAAGTGAGAACACCCCTTAAGGTGATATGGAACACATATAGATGTGAAGGAGATAGCAATAAAGGAAAAAATGGCGACTGTGTTTCACATGACGTTGAGACAAGTAGAATGAATTTCTGTACACTCGACCATTATTCAGTGGTCGAATTGACCCGTTGTACACCTCGTGCACGAAATTAAAAAATCTCTTTACTCGTCACATTTTAATCGGTTACGCGGGAAGAAGAAAGACACCTCTGAGGTCGGTAGAATCGACAATGTCCGGGAAATTTGCTCTTTGATCCTTTATCTCGAAAATACAGCCTTGGGCGTTTGAACATTTGTCGAACTTGTAGGAATAAAAAGGTGAACGCCAAAAATTCTTTAGAGCAATTCTTGATTTTCAGTTACTTCTTCAGGCAGTATTCTAGTCTAGAAATTTGAGAAAATTGTTTTTTCGATTTTTTTGAAAATATAGTCTCTTTAGAATATATGCTCGAAAATAAAATTTCGAAATTACTAATATTCAGGCCAACAAAGGAGACTATAATAGGATCAACCTGTGGGAGCTACGAACTTCAGAAGCGTCTAAGGAAGCTTGCACTGCTCGCAGGGAAGAACGAGCTTCAGACAATCGTCATTTCGAAATCGAGGAAGGCACACTTTACGAGGCAGAAATGGCCGCTTAATACAATGCAAGTATAACGTGCCATTATACCACTTATTGTGAGGTAGTTTCGGTTGTCTGAAAATGTACTGAAAACTTTAGACGCGTTTTCCTCGGAGCTACTTTTTTTAACCTGGTCAACGTAAAATCTCGAGTTCTATTCAACCGATCGACTTCAAATTTGGTACGGACCTCCAGCATATACTCCCCTATCTTCCCTGCTCCGGGCGTTGCAAAATTATTATTATTACTATTTAAGGGGCTATTCTACTGTGACGGCTAAAAAAATAAGCTATTTTTAATAAAAAAAATCTGAAAACTGTTGCACTCTCACAGAATATAAAACTTTTTTTTATTGCATATAAATGCATATTTATTTAACAATTTATAATCGTGTGAAGGCATGAAAAAGGTATGTTGACGGCGTTGACGATTAGCGCTCTTCAGGTAATCGGAATTTTTTTTTAAAGATTCTTAATCTGTATGAGTATCGCTATCGCCCGAACTAAGATTATTATTTTATATTGCAAAATAACAAAATAGCGTCGTTTTTTGCAAAAGTGTTCGAAAAACTCGTTTTTTTTTCGTCATAATTCGGGCAAAAGTAGAAGTTGAAATGAATATTTTTTTAATAATCCTTGTTTGGGCCATAGCCATGCATATGCTGAATATGCAGTATAATTTTTAGCCCGATTGGTTAAGCCGTTTTTCCGAAAACACCAACGCCAGGTGAAAAAAGTCGTTTCGAGAAAAAAGCGTTAAAAATTTACCATACTATATGCTAATTAACCATGAAATACTAACCGGTAGAGTATCCTTTTACTCTCAAAGTGAAAAGAGGCACTACTGTACTATACAGTAAATGGATGGAAGGATACGTGTATATGTGCATACTCAGTTATAAATTCAAAACAGCTGTTCCCAACAGCTGTCAGGGACGCGTAGCGGGTAGCTGTACTAGAGCGCGCGCACCGAGCGCTTCTACTTTGGAAGGCTGTACTGAGTCGACAAAGTGGAAATCGACTTTACCAGCAATTGGATATCAATTCTATGATGGAACAGAGTGGAAAAATAGAAAAAATAAAAATTCCGTCTTTTTTCATCCCGTCACAGTAGAATAATAAAAAGCCCTTTAAAAGAAATTTTCAAATTTGAAAAAAAGAGGAAAAAATTAACTTCTTTTGAGACAGTAACCATTTAAAAAAATATCCCCTTTGGGACCTGTCATAATGACATCATTATTGATTTTATTACTGTTTTAGACGAATGGGAGCTTTGGAATGTTGTCAACAACCTCAACCTTTTTTTCACAGCCATATTTAAAGGCCCATAATTTTTTCAATTTTTATTTCTTACATAGCAGTTTTATGTAAGCTCTTCAAACATCAATATAGAGACTGTAAAAATGGGTGGAAAAAGTATATATTAATTTTTTTATCAAATCTGAAAAACACCCAAAACTTAGGCCTCTAGACTAGAATACTGCCCTCAAGATATTCGCACTGAAAAAAGAACATCTTCACGACACAATCCTTCCACACGGTCGCAATAATGTCAAATTTTTTGCTCTTCAATGCAATAAACGTCTCCTTATTTCGATATATGAATTTCGTTGTGAAGAGAAAATGTAATTTCCAAGGTCGACGACGATCGATTCGCCATACCCTGAGGTGTTACCCGACCATCTCTATGATGGAACATTCGACCGTGAATCCAGCATAACGCAGTTTCAATTCAAGTTTGAAAGGCTCAATAGAAAAAAAGCCTGAAGCGAGTTGAAAAAGCTGTAGGAAAAAGTGCGACCCAAATAATGGCCACACATTTTTCTTAAGGGGTCTTCTCACTTTAGACGCTAAAAAAGGTTATTTTCATGAATTTTTTGATAAGTTTATATTATAGATATTGATATAAAAGTTGTTACACTTAATAAATACACTTTCGAAATACATAAAAAATATTTTTTCTATGTACTTATGTAACCCAAACAAACTTCAAACGCGTTTTTCTCGGAACAACGTTTTTCGACGGCTTGTTGATAAAATCTTCGAAACTACTAAACCGATCGTTATGAAATTTTAACCACATATTCTTTACAACTATAGCTATATCGTATATCGAGGATTAAATTTGTTTGCTTGTTTCGAAAAATGTCCGCCATTTTGTTATTTTCGCATATATCGAAAATCGTATGATATGCGCTATAGCCAATGAGGGGTTAGGCCACTCTAGAGGCCGAAAAAATAGGCTTTTTGGGGATTTTTTTTCAGTAAAACTGCAACATTAATCGAGATCACAAAAAAGAGTGTGTATCATACATATCAGTGACTGTATACAATAACTTTTTTGAAGCGATTAATTTCAAATCGGCGGCTTCGCAGCGTTTATCTTAAAACTGCATTTTTTAAGTTGGCCGGAAACATAACTCAGACAACTTTCAACCGATTCACTTGAAATGTTGAATATATCTTGAAAAATACATTGTCTATGGTATACGTCAGATAATTGTTAATAGCAAATGAACTATGCAATATGAAAAAAAAATCCTACGTACTTCCATAGACAATGTATTTTTCAAGATATATTCAATATTTCAAGTGAATCGGTTGAAAATCGTGTGGGTTATGTTTCCGGCCAACTTACAAAATGCAGTTTTGAGATTAAAGCTGCACAGCCGCCATATTGAAATAAATCGCTTCAAAAAATTTATTGTATATAGTCACTGATATGTATGATAAAAACCCTTTTTTGTAATTTCGATTTATTTTGTGGTTTTTCTGAAAAAAAAATCCCCAAAAAGCGTATTTTTTTGGCCTCTAGAGTGGCCTAAGGCCTTAACATACTGAATCTAAAACTGTTTGATTTTTTTGTTTCGGATGATCCATCTCCGAGATTTCATCACAGCGCAGACCTACAATTTTTTAGGACATTTTTTCAACTACCTTTTTTGTCTATAAATACTGACTTAAATAAATACGTGTTTTTTTATGTATTTTGAAAGCGTAACCACTTAAGTGTAACCACTTTTATATCAATATCTATAATATAAACCTATTTAAAAAATCATAAGAATAGCCTTTTTCTAGCGTCTAAAATGAGAAGACCCCTTTAAATATGATATACCACACTGAAAATGCTATTTTGGGTGTCGATCTACAAGAAGACATATTCTCCACTCGCCGGCTCATTGCTTATACACTAACCTATGTTGCTCGATAGGGTAGTATGAAAGCATCCCGGAATATACCAGCTCCTTTAATTAGATCCGGTATAGGAAGCGGCAGCTTCAAACGAGCTTTCATGTGGTTTTCGACTTCACAGGGACACAAAGAAAAAACCTGCATACATCGCTATATTGTTGGATGAAAAAGAGAGACGGGTGACTGAGAAATCGATGAAACAAGGAGCGAACGCGAGAAAAAAAGAAGCTCTACGGTGAGCCGAGGTACGAACGGAAACCGCACCGGGTCCTTTAATCGGATGAAAAAGCTTGGAACCCACCACTCTACCTATAATCCTTGACAACCGTTCCCTCTTGTGTCTTACAAAAGACGCATCCGGTAAATGGAGCGCACAAAAAAGTACAATCGTTAAAATGCAGGGTGTTAGGAAGGTCGATACAAAGCCTTAAGGGGGTGATAGGTCACCTCGTTGGGAACATACCTAACCTAGGTTACCTTAGTCCAAAGTTTGAGGATTTCGAGTTATCATGGCAAGTATGATTTTTTGAAGATTTCCTAAAATTAGGTACTAACTCGTTTACCTCTTGTGTAACTTATGTAACGCAATTGGGGTGGCGGGTCAAGGTTTGCGTTACGTCACGCTCTTAAAACTGCCAGAAATAGCAAAATTTCTGCATGTTCAAGTTTTTAATTTGAACCTCGCGTGCAATTTTACCGTGGACAGTTCAATTAAAAACACAGCTTTCTATACGCAATGTCAGTTAAGGGGGTAAGTCACTGTGTAAGAACTTGCAAAATAGCTTTCCCACATCTCCCAAGCAAAATTTGAAGGACATTTTTATTTCTATTTTATAGTTCTTGAAAGTGCATGTATTGAAAAATATGTTGGCAACATTTTTATTCACAAGTCCAAAAATGGACGAAGTTATAGTCACTTTAGTGAGAACAGGTAGCGCGACCGGTTACTGCCCTCGGTCCCTACAGGTGTGGCATCATTTACAATAGATAAAGTACAGGCTCTTATTATCTTGTGAATAATAAGAGCATGTACTAGATACTTCAATGTAAGTATCAATATTCTAGAAAAAAAACATAACTTTATATCAAGAAACACGGAACAAAAACTTTGAACGCTTTTTTTTCGACACAAGTTTTTTCGGCCTTGTCCGAGCGAATACTTGAAAACTTATCAACCGATTTTCAATTTTCTTAAAAACATTTTTGTAATAATTTTTTTTTAACTGAGGTTGTACAACCTTAGTCACTGCGATTACATTTTAATACTTTTATTTTTTAAAACTAAGGTTGAAGGTTTTTTAACTAAAAGCGATTTTTTTAAACTAAGGTTGTACAACCTTAGTCACTGCAATTACATAATAATAATTTTACCTTAGTCACTGCGATTTCAAAAATGTTTTTAAGAAAATTGAAAATCGGTTGATGAGTTTTCAAGTATTCGCTCGGACAAGGCCGAAAAAACCAATTTCGAGAAAAACGCGTTCAAAGTTTTCGTTCCGTCTTTCTTGATATAAAGTTATGTTTTTTTCTAGAATATTGATACTAACATTGAAGTATCTAGTACAGTCTCTTATTATTCACAAAACAATAAGAGCCTGTATTTTATCTATTGTAAATGATGCCACACCTGTAGGGACTGAGGGCACTAACGTACGTATCCGCGTTTTTAACATTTGATAATGACTATTTTTGAAGACTGCTTGAATACAGAAAAAGGGCCTTGAAAATAGAAAAAAATGTCCAAACTGTCGGTATTTTGTAAAAAAACCAAAATCAAAAAACGGCTACGCATAACGATAGCTACGTTTGAATAGATAGCGATAAATTGTTGACTTTTAATTTACAGATAACCTTTCATAAAGATATCGATGGGACAATGAAGAGAATTTTTTTTTTCGTCGTCAAATTAAGGCATATATCCCGGTTAATTTTAAAGATTTTGTCATAAAAATTGGTATAAAACCAGATGAATAGATACTTCATAAAATGAGTATAAACCCGATCCTTTCATAATTAGTTATGTCTATGAAAAAAATTGCAATTACTGATGATAAAGCACCCGTTACGTAACGCAATAGGGGTGGGGGGTTCCGGCCAAGCGTTACTGTCCTGTTACGTGGGTGGGGGGGGGGGGGGGGGGGGGGTAAAATTGGGATATTTTGCGTCACGTAATTTGTGTACGCTCCCATTAACAAGTTTTTAATTATTCGACACGTCCCTTTTACTTAGTTGTGTCGATACAGATGATTGTGTTGGTGTTTGTCGATTGAATATACATTAAACTGAGACGCAAATCAGTGTTTAGTTACCACTTATTGTCTGTTAGAATATTAACAACGAGTTAGTACCCAATTTTGGGAAATTTTCCAAAAATCATACTTACCATGATAACTCGAAATCCTTAGACTTTCGACTCGGGTAACCTAGATTAGATATGTTCCGAACGAGGTAACCTATCCCCCCCCCTTAAGGCTTTCCATCGACCTTCCTAACACCGTATATACTATATTGCGTCTTTCAGAGAAGCACTTTCTTCCAAGTCGTCATTCTTGCAGCCGCAAATAATTGTTTTCAATAGCCTTCGAGTGACCTCTATTCATCTTCTTTGTTAAAAGCAAGTTAGTCATTTTTGCATGAAATTCAGTCTCCTCTCGAGTCTCCTATCGCCACTTTCCGTTCGATCTGGTGAATCGTTAAATCGCGTGCAGCCGGACATTACACCGTACGAGTTAAAGCTCTGTGAGCTTTTATAGGTCAAGTTCTCTCTCCCGGTTTGTCGGATATGCCACGGCCAGCTTTGACCCACGCCCTCTGGTATTCCCTCATTACATCAGGTCGAATTCTTTATGTGGGAGGCGTCACATAAATTTATCACTTCGAGAGTACAATAAGAGACAATGGTCGGTATTAAGCGTTGCAAAAAACTTGGGCAATTATCATTCGCGAGTAAAAAATATCCCGTTTCCTTACACGCGCTGCTGTCTTTACGAGGCAAAGTTGGAAGCAACCGACGTCTGATGGATAATGTAGAATATTTTACGTACGGACAATTTTTTTGATCAATCAGTGATTTTCCGAAAATACATGTGAGAAATGTGCACCTCGATGAAGAATTTTAATTTAGAATGAAGTACCAAAATAAATTCATAGATTTATATAATACATTCATAGTATCGTAGATAAAATCATAGATTCATAAGCTTCAATATTCTTGGGTAGGGAAGTTACGAAGCATCAGTGTTATCAGACTAGCTTAAGGCAGAATTCTAGTCTAGAAATTTTAAGAAATCATTTTTTTGCATTTACTTAAAGTATAGGCTTTTAAGAATATGTCCTGAAATAGAAATTTCGAAATTCCTAATATTTACGTCAACGGTGTTAAGGGGTTTGCTCACTGTAGACGCTAAAAAAGGCTATTCTCATGAATTTTTTGATAGGTTTATATTATAGGTATTGAAATAAAATTTGTTACACTTCATGGATACACTTTCGAAATACATTTAAAAAAAAATGGGTTATCTGAGTCAGTATTTATAGACGAAAATGGCAGTTAAAAAAATTTCCCAAAAAAATTGTAGGTCTGTGCTGTTGATGAAATCGCGGAGATGGCGCATCCGGAACAAAAACATCAAACGGTTTTAGATTCAGTATGTTAATGGCTATAGCGCATAATATAGGATTTTTTATATATGCAAAAATAACAAAATGGCGGACTTTTTTTTCGAAAAAAACGTGTTTTTTCACCGTTTTTGGCAAAAAAATAGTAAATATTAACATTTAAAAAAATCCCTGATATGCACTATAGCTATAGTTATAAAGAATATGTGGTTGAAATTTCATAAGGATCGGTTCAGTATTTCCGAAGATTTTATCAACAAGCCGTTGAAAAACGTTGTTTCGAGAAAAACGCATTCAAAGTTAGTTTGGGTTACATAAATACATGAAAAACATTTTAAAATGTTTTTCGAAAGTATATTTATTAAGTGTGCAAATTTTTATATCAATATCGACAATATAAACCTATCAAAAAAATGCATGAAAATAGCCTTTTTTAGCGTCTGAAGTTAGAAGACCTCTTGACTGCGAACTTCAGAAGCTTCGGAGGAAGCTGGAACTGCTCGCAGGGAAGAGCAAGCTTCGGAAAATCATCATTTCGAAGTCGACGAAGGCACACTTTACGAAGCTGGAATGGCCGATTAATATAACGTAAGAATAACATCCCATTATACCACTTAGATAGTTGCCGTTTTCTGAAATTGTACTCAAAACTTTAAACGCGTTTTCCTCGAACCTACTTTTTGCAAGCTGGTTGATATCAAATTTCGAGTTCTATTTAACCGATTGACTTCAAACTTGGTATGGACCTTCCCTTTACAACCCTCTATCGCCCCTACCTCGGGCATTGCAAAATTATTATTAATACTATTTTCCACAAATCAGAAACTGAAAAAAAATAGAGCGAAAAATTAACTTTACTTTTTCAGTCACCATTTTTTAATTTGTTTTTTTTTCTCTTTGGTACCTGCCATAATGACATTTTTATTGTTCAAGAAAATTGGTTTTATTTCTATTTCAGATGAATGGATGCTTCGGAATCATGTCAACCGCCTTAACACTTTTTCCCGGCCATATTCAGAGGCCCACAACTTTTAAAAAAAAGTTCTGCATAAATGTTCTTGAAACCTTAATAAAAAAGTAAAAAAATGGATGGTAAAAATATATTTTTAAAAAATGAAGTCCGAAAAAACGTCCAAATGTAACCCTCTAGACTAGAATACCCCGTTGAATATTGAGCTTTGAACCTTCTCAAATGAACTTTTGTTGCGAGTTTTTTTTCTTACCAATACATTTTACTATAACGGGCTACAATCAGCGATGGCCATTGTCTATTTCTACCTAAATTTTCGAAATTAGTGTTTTTAAACCGTAAAAATTAGAACCACGTAGTATAATTGCCTGTGTCCAATGAACATTTTCATCATTCTTTCTAAGAAGTTGCGCGATCAATTATTGTCTTATTTTTTTTTCTTTCGATAATTGACACAATTCGAGTTCTTTAATTTTCATCTCGCAATTGTGAGGCGTCTTATTCGAATGGCTTGTCGTTTTTACTTGGGAATGTAACGTACGCAGTATATAAAATTTGGGTTTGCTGTCACCAGCTAAAAACGCTGTTCGACTATTTTCTCTTCAACGGCCATCTCGAGGCTCTCGCCCGTTTTTTACTCGTCCTATAAGGTACACACACGTATACCTATTGCCTCTTTGAGAAACCTGACGTTTGCTTCGAGACGGCCGAAAACCTGAAGCAAAAAGGAGGAAAGCTTTTTCTCCTTTCGTGCCGAGCCATATGAACTTTATTACACCTCTGGCTCGATTACAGATCCAAAATCTAAGGGTGAGTGGAACTTTCATATCGCGAGTACGGCCAAAAAGGGCTGGAAAGGCATTCAAACGAATAACGAGCGCGCGTCTCAAAGCTTTTTGTGTAAAGGTGAAACGAAGAAGAAACGAGATTTTCGTCCCCGACCTAGCTCGTAAGAGAAAAAAGATAGTATGTCTTTGAAGTTGAGACTCCGGGTACGAGAAAACGCGGTTGTTTCAACGGCTCGAAATTCAAATGCGCGAGCCGAAATGTCCTTTGATAAAACGGAAGATGAAAATATGCTAAATCCCGAGTCGGTATGGAAATACACGAAGAAGGAAAAAAACGTAAACATAAGCTATAAAATAGAAAATTTGATGTAATAAATTTGGATAAAATACAAAACATGACGTATGAATTATTTGTTTTCGAAAAGTCAGCATAAGGATTACTGTTTTGATCGGCTTGGGAAGTAGGAGATGAAGGCAGTATTGTTGTCTAGAGCGCTGTTTTGAAGGTGATTTTTAGGATGGAATAACTATTAGACTGTTTCAGTTTTCTTTCTGAAAATTTTCGCACATGTTTATCGATCCTTCGAAAACGTGTAGAAATTTGGCAAAAAAATTAATGATGTACTTTTGAACGTTCGTTTACAATGGTGCGCGGAAAACGCCCCCAATTAGCGGCGAGTTTTGTAGACATATGGAAGTGAAAAAAAACCAAACATACCCTTAAGGGGTTATGCCACAGTAACGGGTATAAAACCATGTGCAAATTTAACAATTTTTTTTCGTATGATAAAGTGATTGACTCATAAAATTAATTACACATCTATTTAGTATGCATATCAAGCTGTTAGAAAATATATATTTTTTTTCGATGTACAATATGGCCGTCCACTCGAACCTTCTCGAAACAGCTTTTTTCCAATTGGCGTGACAAACAACTTCAACAATTTTCACTCGATTTACTTTAAATTTAAAAGTTATGTTCCTAATTGCATTTCGCAGCGAAGTACGTACGGAATTTCTGATTAATCGAAAACTTTTCATTTTATGAGCAGTTTATGAGCAGTCATAACGAAATTGTTCACTGAAAATTGATTTCTCAAGTTCAAATACCTACAAGTTTCGAATAAAACAATATTTTTGAAATTCCGTACGTAGGTATTCTAATGTACATTGACGAGAATTTTTGTTTTTTGTTCTAGGTGAAAAATTACGGATGCTAAATGTCACGCCGCGAAGTGCCTAAAACAAAGATAACAAAAAAATGTTAGTAGTCAGCGATTTTGTACATTGAAAAAAATATATATATTTTCTAACAGCTTGATATTCATACTAAGTAAATGTGTAATTAATTTTATGAGTGAATCATTTTTTCATACGGAAAAATGATTAAATTCGCACATGATTTTATACCCGTTACTGTGGCCTAACACCTTAATCTGTATAGATGTTGTGATGTTAGGTACCAGATTTAGCAAAAAAAATACAATAAGCGACATGCTAAACTTTGCTTATCAATTTTTCCTATTTTTCTTATCATTCTGAGAGTTATGAAAAATAAAGTGCTCTAGCTCAATTCTACTACCAACGACGACAAATATTTTACTGAAGGTGAATGCCAAATCTGAGGTAAGTCGGCCAGGTTGCCGATTCGAAAAGCATAGTTTCGAGACAAATGTGTTCAACCCGTTATATCACCGTGGGACCGTCCTGTAACAAACCATCTGTCCTCACAAAACTCCACATTGACATCTAATCCTTTTTTAAATCAATGTAGTACGACGGCTACAAACCGTTCTATGGTTTTTTAAGTGCAATTCATGCAACTGGATGGCGTATGTTGGATCAAAATTAGTTTAAGGTTCACTTATCGCGAGATTGCAAGCTTTGAGTGTGCGTAGAGTTTGGGAAAATCGAAAAAAATATCAAAACAAACGGTGTGTGAAAAATGTGGCGTTGCTTTGTACTACAACAAACAAAACAACTGCTTCAAAGCATTCCATACATCATAAAAGAATGTTACGACACAATGTAATATGTCTTTCACACTCCCTTTATTGCTTTATAAGGAGTTCCTTATTAAATTTTTCGAAAACCTAATAATACGTGTTTTTTTATTTATTAAAATGTACCATAAAGTCAACTATTTTTCAATTTTTACGTTCATGAGTTGTGAAGGGTTAAAGTGTGCTGCGTCTCGATCGCGCTCCCCGAGCTACCCCTTAGAATTTCTACAGGATGTCTCGAAATGACCTGACATTTTAATTTATTAAAAAAAAACGTCTTGTTTATTTGAAAAGTTTGAATATTTCAATTTTAATGTAAGGTACAAACATGGAGGTTATGTGTGGAAAACAATATCCGATAAATGGCATAAACGGCACAGACCTATTGCGAAAGGTCTTTAAAATTATAAAACAAAATAAAATAAAAACCGATTTTGTCAGGTTTCTAGACAAAAATGCTGCCTTAAGGAAAAACAAGCGCGCGATCTTGATTTCTATAGATTTTGTTCAAATTTAAACCAGACATTGTTTATATCATTATGTATGTTTGAATGGAATTTCCGAACAGTCGACTATTTAGATTGGGCGATAATGAGTTTTAAAATTGCAACTTTTAATGCCACAGGGTCTACATTAAAATTTAAACAGAATAATTTTCCGTAAAAAAATATTTGTCCCCTATAATAAGAAAACATATGGCAACACTACATCGTTCCACGCACTCGATGGCGTGAGTTTGCGCGGCATATTTAAAATAATACTGCAACACAAATTTTTATTTGGAAGTAATTTTTAATCGAACAAAGTTTTAAATGAGTTCTGAATTAACCAACACTTTTATTTGTTAATGAAGACAACATAAACAATATAAAATATTAATATGCATAACACAAATCTTTTTTTTATTATTAAAATTTTTAACTTGAGGAACACGATAATTATTTTCTTTCTCGAAATATTGAACAATACTGTTCTGCGGTGTTGCCATATGTCTTCTTATTATAGGGGACAAATATTTTTTATGGAGAATTATTTTGTCTTCACTGAACGTTTTTAGCAAAACTGAATAGTAAAGGCAATTCAAACTTTTTTCACTCTTTCCCTAACTTGTTTGCTATCTAAACATATTTTTTTCCAATTTTATACACACAATAGAATCGCACCCACGAAGAATTATGTGACCTGACTTTCAGTCAATGCAGACCCGGCAGCGTTAAATTTGCAATTTTTAAATCCATTATCTCCCTATCTAAATAGTCGACTTTTCTGAAATTTCACTCAAACATGCATAATGATATGAATAATATTTGGTTAAAATTTGAACAAAATATATAGAAATCAAGAGCGCGCGCTCGTTCCACTTTTATTGCGTTCCTTGAAAAAAAAAAACGGTACATTGAAAAAGCAGAGCTTTGCTCCGTTTCCGGAAATTAAAGAAAACTAGTATGGCGTTCTATTACATGCGAATAATCGTTTACAATTCGCTTAAGGGGTTACCCCTACTTGCGATTTTGAAAAAATCGATTTTTTTTATTGCATTTTTTTTAAGTATAGGTATCTGAGAATAGATGGCTCTATGAGTATAGGAATAGATGACTCTATGTAAGTTTACAAAAAAAAAAATATTTTCTTCGTGCAAACTGAAATTGAAACGTTAAACGCATTTTTCTCAAAATGGCTTTTCTGAAGTCGGTGACCAAGATTACTCGAACACTAATGAACCGATCTTCTTGAAATTTTGCAGGCTTATTTAATACATAAAAATGTAGTCTTTAATCGTTCGATTTTTTTTTTCGAAAAAATGGCCGTTTTATAGCCAAAAAAAGGCCGTTTTTTTTCGTTAAAATCGAACCATTAACTTTGACTGTCCGCCATTTTGTGAAAAATCGATATTTTTTTAAACCCTTCGATTAAAGACTAGTTTATACTTATATTTGACTAAATCCATCCGCATTTTTTTTTTCAGATGATCCACTTCGCCGCAATGTTGGTCTCCGCAAACCGTGTATATAAAAACATTATTTCATTGACGGCTATTTGCCACTAAACTATGTAATATTTTTCAATAAAAAAATTACTGAAAGTTCTTCAAGATGTGTTCTTTAAGATGGTATATTGATCGATT
The DNA here is from genome assembly GCA_944452715.1 of Ophion slaviceki. Classification (NCBI taxonomy): domain Eukaryota; kingdom Metazoa; phylum Arthropoda; class Insecta; order Hymenoptera; family Ichneumonidae; genus Ophion; species Ophion slaviceki. The sequence goes on along the minus strand of OX101785.1, from coordinate 25,253,338 downwards.
AAAAAAGTTTTGTAGTTTTCTTTAAAAAAATTCATGAAAAAGGCCTTTTTTGCGCTACAAGTGGGGGTAACGCCTTAAAAAAATTCTTAGTGAAGACGAGATGTACTTAAATTCTTTTTACAATTATTCTTGGTACAGAAAAATCATGTGCGTTTCGGACCGTCAATAGATGAAGAAATTGACAGTATAATTTGGGTTAACCAGCATAGACATGAATATACTCCAGAGGCATAGAGGGACCTTTCGTGTCCATAAGGAATAAATGTGATAATTTACTATCTCCACGAAAATCGACGTACAGACCAGAATATGGTTTGTGATACGCAACGCACGCAAATCTGTTCAGATCACGATCGAAATAAATCTGAAAAACAATACTGACAGCCTAGGCGAAGAATAGCCTAATGTAGGAGTCACGCGTGCCCGAAAAAGGCTACTTTCACTTCAAGCTATTTTGTATAAGCGAATACGTAAACATGTACTTCCATCCATACGAACACCCTGGAAAATTGGTTTGGCTAACGAAATTGAGACAAAACAGCCTTGGGATGAAAATGTAATAAGACCTCTTTATTACTTATCGATTTTTCAGAAAATATATTCCGTGGTGCGGGATGAGACACATAAAAATGTTTATCGTAAACGCCCTAGAACTTTTTATGCAAAGGACCACAATTTCATTCGGGTGAACAAATTTTCATTGGCTCTGTAAAATGGAGCTGAGGACCTTCAACTCTCGACGTTATATCCCAGATTCGCCCTTCCGTAAAACAATTATTTTAGAGTACGCTGTAAAATTGTATTTTAATTAAGTAGAAAATAGATGTCCGGCACAAAGAATGCTGTTTTTTTTTCATTGATGCACGTGCGACCCACGGTTGAAATTCAATTACAACGGTGCACAAGTGGAGCCACGTGTCGAGGCGAGAAAGAATCTCGAAAATTGACGAACAGTACCGCAGTTCAGAAGAATGTACTTTATATGAAAAACCGAATTTTGATACACATTAAGGAGGTTAGTATTCAACTCTGACAGTTTATGATTTTTTTAAAATGAAAAATATATAATTAAAGGCCAAAGATCTACAGTTTCATATTTTTATTACGCGAATAAGAAAAACTTTTGTGTTACTACCAACTTGAAAAAATATAACATTATCGATGACTATTATGAAAAAAACTGCGTTAGTAAATGTTTTTTTTAAATCGCAGAATAATATTTCGAGTCATTTATGATTATGCCTATTTATGTTTATGTCACGAGATTATTTATTATTACCATTAATTAATATTAAGTCTTGCCCATCTAATCGCACGTAAAATTACACATATTGAATTATTTTTCATGTCTGGTGTTTGGTGGTGGAAAAATTTCAACCAATTCGTAAAGACTCAGTATACTACAGTTTAGACAATATCATATATTTTTTTTTTATTTAATCTTCGATTGTGGCTCACGCTCCAACCTTGCTAAAAGGAGGGAAAAAATTAAAAATGCGTCGCTAATTCGTCGATATAAAAAATTGCATCTCTGATTACTAAACAACGAGGCATGAAAAACAGGGATCCACGTGCAACTCATCTCGAATGACAGAAGAAAACAACTCGTTATTCTAAACGAGGCCTTAACCGGTTTCGAACGTTTCTCGTCAGTTATACAATATACGATTTACACTCTGTACAGTTTTTCAGTCTCGTGATCAACGTGCCGAGTCGAGCCATAATAATCGCTCAGAAAAATGGATTATTTTCTCCAATCTTCGTGCTGAAATTGTTTTTAACAAATGGATATTGAATTTAGTTCTATTGGTTATTCGATCATCTTAAATGATAGTTAAATGAGACTTATTTTCGTGTTCTTTAGTATATAAATACTACAACATTTATATCCGTTTAATCTGATAACTAACAAGGAACATCACTTAATCCTACGTTGACACACTGGGTCATTTTGATCCGGACGAATTTGAAATATTTGCTCACTTTCCCAAAATTGAACAATTAAACAATAAAATGCACATTTTCCCAAAATTGAAAGATTTCATTTTTTTTACAATAATGCAATTTTAGACTTTCCGAATTTCCATTATGCAGACATATTAAGAAATGTTTAAAGTATATCCCTGATTTTTTCGATAAAAACCGACCGAAGGATTGTTAATGGCGGGTGGATGAAGTACTATCCGGGTCAAATTGACCCAATGTGTCAAAACCGTAGCCAAATAAAAGCGTTTCAGCGAAGGGTTGAATGTCCGCCTTTGATTTTCTTGAAACTCATATATGTGATAAAACATTTAAAACAATCAGAAACTTTTTTATCGGCGGATAAGTGGGAGGGAACCACCCCCACTCCAAAGGAAGACGTATCAAAGGGTAATTGTGCAGTTTCACCCCCAAACAGTCCCCTGATCTGAATAAAACAAAAACCAAAATTCTTTCAATGCAAAGCGAAGAAAAATCCACTTTAGAAGTATTAAAAAAATTAATCAAGGATTTACACGCTTTTCTTTGGGGGTGGTTTCCCCCCTTAAAACCGTTTTTCTGCCGATAGAAAAAAAAAAGTGTCCAATAGTTTCCAACGCTTTATCACATATATGATTTTCAAAAAAATCGAAGGTGAACAAGTGATGTTCCTAATGAGTGATTAAAATGTAAAATCGGTTAATCTTTGATCCTTTTTATATAATATATCTTAATGTATAATTGCAACTGAACATATCACGGTTTTGATACGTTTTTCTCTTCCTGACAAGCTTTCGAAAAACGTTGCATAGCAGTCTAATTTTTGAGTTACGGACATTGCGTTTGTTGTAAAGACCATTGCATTGGGAAGAATGTCACCCACATTGGAGCCTGCAGCTGGAGCTGCTGCAGCAGCAGGGTATCCAACGGGCTTGGTATCGATCCCTCAGGAGCCCAATAGTGCTATACTGCCACTGACATTTGTATGTATACATATATTTGTTGACGCATACCTTTGCATTACGCCTGTGAAGGGTAGAGCGAGAGGAACCGATTCGTTTGCCCAGAATTCCCTTGTCTGGACCACTACAACCCGCACCATTATAGAGTTTACGTTCCCAGCGCCTCCACCGCAGATTAATGGGTATTTGTGCATGTACATCAGAAAGAAAGGGGCAAAATAGGCTGTCCATGAAAAAGTGAATACTCAATTTCGGGCACTTGGGTACGTTTCTCCGAGCAGAACTCAATAGTTTGTCCCTTTGACAATATTAATTGACCTTTCGCGAACCCGAAACTGACCTTTCACGAACTCGAATTGACCTTTCACGAAACCGAACAATTAACGGATTTTCATTTAGAATTAAGTAAAAATATATTCCAGTATACTGGTAAAATTTCAAGCTATATTGCCGAACTTTTAACGAAAAAGTACGATTCTACAAATCGTCTCATTTAGACGGCACTTTATGGAATTGACACGCTGGCCATATTTCTATCTAATAATTTATACACCAAATAACTCTAGATGCCTAATATAAACTGTTCACTATAGTGGCCTAAATTTGAGCTCTATTTTTTTCCTTTTCTCACTATCGAATTGTCTTCTTTAAAGAGGAAAAAGAATTGTCACGATATCTGCGAGCGGCCAAAAAATATTTAGAGGTCGCTCAAAAATTGCAAAAATTCAAATTTTCATTAAAAAATCATTTTTTTTTCGTTTACTTCTCACCCATGAATTTTACGCTTAATAATTTTTAAATTAACCTCGCGAAAGCTTCAGCCGGTCAATTAATATTTAGTGGTCGTTCAAGAGCTCCGAAATTTCCAATTCTCGCCATTTTTTTTATTATTGATCTCAATCATAAATTTCGCGCGTTGTAAAATTTTCAAAACAATTAATCGTTTCTCTTTAGAAACAGATTTTTCAATGTAACCTCACACTACTAACCTAAGAATCATAATCTCTGTTCTCATAACATAATTATTTACAGCTCTTGTCCGTAAATAAAATTATAGGTTCCCCGTTTTATCGGGTTAGAATGTGAGGTAAATTAAAAAAATCCGTTTCTAATGAAAAAAAGGATTAATTGCTTTGAAAATTTCACAAAGTGTTAAATTTAGGAGTGATGAGAGAAAAAAAAATCGCGATAATAGGAAATTTCGAAGCTCTTGAGCGACCACTAAATAAGCATTGGCCGGCTAGAGCTTTCGCGAGCTTAATTCTAAAATTATAAAGCGTAAAATTAATAGGTCAGGAGTGAACGAAAAAAAAATCATTTTTTTGAAATGAAAACTTGCATTTTTGAGAGGTTTGAGCGACCTCGAAATATTTTTTTCACCCCTCGCAGATTTCGCGACAATTTTTTTTTCTTCTTTAAAGCAGCTAATTGGATAATGGGAAAAAGGAAAAAAAAGAGCTCAAATTTGGGTCACCCTACTGCTCACCCGTGCAAAAAAACTCTGAAGATTCCTTAACGACATTATAAACAGGGTGTCACCGAATGTTTGAAGTAAATATTTATGATAAAACTTAGAAAAACGTGATTGGTAAAAGAATTTGTAAATAGATTTGTAGGTCGAAAAATGTCTAAATCTACTTAATGTCCGAAATATTTTTATTTCAATTTATCGTTGGGCATAATAATTGATTGTAATTCATTTTTATTAAGCGCCATTGTAAGTTACCAATGATCCAGAAGGGCCCTGCTTATACCCCCCCCCCCCCCCTAGATAAGGCCCTCCGCGAGAGGAATACTTTAAGGGGTTACCCCCACTTGCGATTTTGAAAAAATCGATTTTTTTTATTGCATTTTTTTAAGTATAAGTATTTTTGAAGTATAAGTACAAGTAGCCCGGAATAGATGACTCTATGTAAGTTTACAAAAAAAAAATATTTTCTTCGTGTAAACTGAAATTGAAACTTTAAACGCGTTTTTCTCAAAATGGCATTTCTGAAGTCGGTGACCAAGATTACTCGAACACTAATGAACCGATCTTCTTGAAATTTTGCAGGCTTATTTAATACATAAAAATGTAGTCTTTAATCGTTCGATTTTTTTTCGGAAAAAAATGGCCGTTTTATAGCCAAAAAACGGCCGTTTTTTTTTCGTTAAAATCGAACCATTAACTTTGACTGTCCGCCATTTTGTGAAAAATGAATATTTTTTAAAATCCTTCGATTAAAGACTAGTTTATACTTATATTTGACTAAATCCATCCGCATTTTTTTTTTCAGATGATCCACTTCGCCGCAACGTTGGTCACCGCAAACCGTGTATATAAAAACATTATTTCATTCACGGCCATTTGCCACTAAACAATGTAATATTTTTCAATAAAAAAAATACTGAAAGTTCTTCAAGATGTGTTCTTTAAGATGGTATATTGATCGATTAAAAAAGTTTTGTAGTTTTCTTTAAAAAAATTTAACTTAACTTTTAGTTAGGCTTCTCGTGTATTCGATTTTGGATGGATTCATTTGTTTATTTTGTATTTTGCGTATTCTACAGCTTGGATTGCCTTTCCGATTGCGAGGAAGAAAGTAGTGGTATTTAATGCTAGTTCACAATTATTCTTAAGCATTCAATTCTAGGAAAATGTATATTATAGTCCACGCAAATTAGACCAAAAAGGCAAATAGAAGAAATAATTTACAGAGTTCAAATTTTGTGTACAAGCTCGTGATATAAGCAGAAACAAATATCCGAAGAGTTCCCACCTCCCCGGTGGGTGTATCATCCCCTAAATTGAGAAAAACCACCCCAACAAGTACTTTTTTGTTTTATTCAATTTTGTCAACAAACCGTTGCTCGAGCGAGAAAAATGTATGGAAACAAAATTATTTGTCATCAAATTTTAGATAAAAAATATTTCATTAACTTTTTAGCTAATTTCCACTTAGCTCCCACAATTAGCGTTCAAAGTGGGGGGGGGGGGGGAGTAGTTTAGAGCGCGCAGTCAAAAATTGGTTTCAATTGTTTTCGACACCAAATATCACGAAAACGGTTCGTTTGGCGAGAAAAATGAATACGAACGAACTTGAAAAGCGGAATCCCGTCTTTATAATCGATTTTTTTCGACTTCGTTTACAATAAATTCAAATTGCTGTTCATATTTTATTTTGCAAACATGCATTTGTTATTTTTATCTATTTCTCATTTTCTCTACAATTTAGTGATTTTAATATTTTGGCACGTACTTTTAATATATTTCTGTACACTATCTCCTTCGAACATGGGTGATGAGTTAGCAGGTACGCAGAGACGATCTTTAGGCCGGGTACACACTATAATAGTTTACGAGAGAATTAATTTTATGCAAGCTGATCTTGAGCTGATAGTTGATGGGATCACAAAAATAAAAATGACAATCAACTATCCCTCGATAATTATTATAAACATACTTAACGATAGCCCGCACCG